>CM033024.1:19939510-21139510 GCA_019207045.1 Branchiostoma floridae x Branchiostoma belcheri
CGTCTGTGGCTTCTTAAAGGATCAGCATGTAAAACTTTCTTTACCAAGCAAGCGTCGGCTTGAAGACCGGTAGGTGAACGAGTTGCTACTCTATTTGACGATCGTGTAGAGCTGTTATGATTCTACTGCACAATCAAGTATCTGATGATCATCTAGAATACCTCCGAGAATGTCTAGCTTTATTTCCGTTCGATATATGTAAGACGTTTAAGCTAACAGAACTGTTCAAAAGAGAGGGAGGGAGGCTAAGACTTGTTCATATACTGTTGGAAAGAAGTTTATGTAGGGCACTTTCAATAACGTTTCGAGCTACACATTCAATCATTTGCGTTCTTTTTGCCTTAATAACACTTATTTTTGTTTCACAAAAATGAATTTATGCCTACCTTCTTGGCCGTTATAGTTATCAATAAGAAAGAACCCATAACCACTCCACACAATATTTCATTTGTGGGAATACAAGCAACTATTATTGACTGGCATAAAAACATAACAAATACGAGAACGTTTACAAATCTTTATTGATATCATCAGTTACATGTAACCTTTAGCTCATGTTACATTAACATGATGTGAGAATACAAGTAGCACGTAGTGGAGTTCTGTACACTAGCACACTTCAGCTGAAATTAGCTCAGGGTATCGGCTTGATTGGAGAGTCCATAATTCTTCCTGTTTAACGAGTTTGTTGTCACTTAAGAAAATGTGTCACAGGTAGCCATTGATTGAGTCTGTTGGGTGGCGAATTTGTAAGGAGCTGAAATTGGCCAGACAATCAGAGGCCAGGTCTGTTCTGTGTCACCGCTGCTTCAGTCGGTACGAGTCAAAGACAGTCTAGACTAGATAAGGCTCCGTGTTGTCAGGAATCCGTCAACACGACATTTAGCGCTAATTATTTCCTGAGAAATGTCATGATTTGTACATGTTAAGCTACGCAACGATGTTGGCCATTTTCATTACATTCTACCGAATATTTGGTTGATTTCTTTATTCTATTTTCACGGGCAAACGGGTATGTAGAGTTTAACACACTAATAGGGCAAAAAAAGAGTAAAATGATAGATACCCATTCGCTCACTATCTCATTCAATCACTCACGCACTCACCCTCAGTCCCTCATCCATTCACTCACTCGTTCACGCATGACGTTCGTAAAGAAGGAGTAAACAACATTTTTTCAATATTGAATTCGTGCACGTAATCACCTTAAAGACCTCTATAGAGTTTATAAGACTGGGCAATTTGAGTTTACCATAGTATGACAGGCTACGAATACTTTTCTATTCCTTAAAATGGGGGGGGGTCAATTTACCAAATGCTGCGAG
This sequence comes from Branchiostoma floridae x Branchiostoma belcheri, assembly GCA_019207045.1. Classification (NCBI taxonomy): domain Eukaryota; kingdom Metazoa; phylum Chordata; class Leptocardii; order Amphioxiformes; family Branchiostomatidae; genus Branchiostoma; species Branchiostoma floridae x Branchiostoma belcheri. The sequence continues at coordinate 19,940,836 of CM033024.1, forward strand.
GCTGTTTTTCTTTTCATCTTGATGTAAAAATCAGACTTTAGTTGCGTGCCAAACTCTGCTCATACAGTTATGCTTTTGAAGGGGTAGCGTCGTACATTTTTCAGTGCCAATGACAATAAGATCTATAGTAAATTACCAACTGTGTCCTTTTTTCTCAAAACCAGCAGGGATATCTATGCATGTTTGTTGCGGGCACTGAGTCATTATTTGTAGTAAAAATGTACATCCGTTGTAGAGAATGATGTTTGTTGTGGGCAATGAGTCATTCTGTGTAGTAAAAATGTACAAGAATGATTTTTCATACTTTGCCACACATAACATATGGACAACATTTGTGCGCCTTCCACACATCCGGTAAGCTAGACTTTGTCCCCAAATTGACCTTGGAGGAACACAACTTGTTTTTATCTGTCGTCAACCCCGTAACAAGTGCTGGACTTCAAAAGGGCTCTATCGGCGCTGACAAAGCTTTTGTTTGTGGCTCAAGATATAAAAGTAAAAGTAATCATTCACAGGCGAAGGCGCATGTTTTTGAAAAACACTTTCAAGCTCTTGTGTTTTCTTGCCATGTGGTAGTCATTTCTTGCCAGAGCGTGTGTTGTTATAGATGGTGTAAAATGTAGAAAGATCTAAGTACAATATACCTTTCGCTGGATGAAACAAACAGATTAACTGGCCGAACTTTGCGTAACCTTATTAATTACCTCCCACAGGGTAGCAATGTTTACACCATACTTTGTTGTAACGTCATTGTCGGACGACCAGAAATTTTCCTCGTGTGAAATGGCCCTTATTTGGTTCATTTCTGTTGTCTGCTCCGTTTGCGAACGTGAACATGAAAAGTTGTCGATAGATTTTCATTTTTTGAATGAGGGTACGTCTTGGTTAGTCAGAATAAGGCTATGTTGATTTGATTATATGGATGACATTCTTTGAGAACCCAAAAACTGATGGAAGCATGCGAACAGTAGTCAGAAAAGGTTGAACATATGACTGAACACACAGAATATAATATACAGAAAAAAAGATTCATCATTTTGTTACATCTTCTTTGAATATTCTATGACATTAGTATGCATTTTTCAATATTTGTTTTTGCCATCCACGGCGTATATTTGCTTACTTCTAAGCCGCTCTGTACGACTTACAGTATGGTTGAAAACTGTTTTTTTAAACGGCCGAAAATTGATTCGCGCGGATGTCATTCATACAATGAAATCAACATGTCCTAAATAAGAATATGTTTTTATAACAATTGATAACCTAAACGAGTTATTTCAAGTACTTGAAACATTGCACATCGTACTTACTAGATTTCCCAGAAAGAAAAAAAAGAAAGACAGACAGACAGAAGAAAAAGAAAGAAAGAAACTATAAGGAAGAAAAAAAGAGAAAACAACGTTCTAACACAAGTCCCCTAATTCCCAAGGATGTGACATTACACGTGCTAAATAAACAAATAACTGCCCTTCCTTTTTAACATGTAGTAAATATTGACATGATACTTACCCGGCGCCAACCCAGTTTGTGACTAATGTCAGTACAGTATATACGTATTTACATAAGCACATTTTATTAACAAAAGTAACAAATCGCTGTGGGAAAAATCGTCGCTTGATAAAACAGCTTACACCTTAAAGTAGCGTAACGAATCGGATAAATTTGATGATGTCATGTACTTCTTAACTGCGTTGATCTTAGAATTAAGGTGATACAATACTATTTCTACACAGTGAAGATACGAAAAGAATGACTGGACGTGCTGTCTTACACTGCGCATAGAGTTCATGTATACATATACTCGTATAACACCTTCACACTGATCGTTGATCTTTTATAGAATTTCTAGATGTATTTTCTTTCTTGCGCACTTTCCCATACATCTGTATGACTTACCCGAAAGACTCATTGCACCAATTAGTTGCTATTGGAAGGGCTGTAACTGATATCGACAGATATAACTTGGAAATCTGAGCAACATTTAAGACAACAGGCATGCCGGATAATCATTTGGACATGCATATACTAGTATTTAAAGACTAAAATATGTAAGAGCTATAACCTGAAAGTCTGACACAATAGCGTCAACAAAAAAACCACCGGAGGTAAAATTAAGTTTGATATCTGAGTTGATATGACCTTAAACATAACTCTAGAGTGGTATCTAAAACATCATTTAGTTTACGAAGTGAAGTCGATGACATTACAAATATCTAGATATGTTGTACCTCGATATGTACCCATACGCGATGGCATGCGCATATCAATGGTACAAAAACATTTTCCGTTCGAACTTCAGATCTTTTTTCATTCGCTGGCGAAAGGTATTGGACGCTACCCGAAACGTCTGGTCATTTCCATTTCCTTTCCAGTTGCTTGCGTGAGACTGTGACTGTTATTTTTCGTAACATGTCCTGTTCGAGGCATGTCACATGGAACACACATGATACATGGAACACACGCATCATAGAGAGCAAAATGCCTTTACCAAGGGCATTGTCCTTACGTTCAGCTGAACTTTCAGACCTTTGACTTTGACTGGCGTTTGTCTTAATCGTTGCCGTATGTTATTGTGGCCATGTCAAGTATCGAGATTCAAGCAAGATTGAAATGTAATCTTTCTTAAACGCTTCGTTTTGTGAAAACACTGAGTCGACGATTTGTTCGTGTAACGTTATACGACGGGATAACTTGATTAGTACCTCTTCTGATAACGCCCTAAGCATGTGTTTGGCACATCGTTGTCCTGCAAATATCACTGAACGTTTTATCTGTCAAGCGGAGGAACTGAACGGTCAGGAGCCAGTGGACGCGACGCTAATATCGCTACAAAAATCTTACAATATTTGGACAGACGGGGAAGCCTTTATTTTGGACACTAGTATCAGTTATGTAAGCAACCGTGGCGACCTTGGGTCGCCTTCCAGGCCACTTAGCCGAGGTGTGTTTGCGATCCTCCGAACGGCGTTCTCTCAAATATTGTCCATCTCCCTTCTGAAAGAAGCAAACATTCAAATAAAGAAAAAATCTATTCTCATCAAATGATGTGTTGTTATGTTATTACTTAAAAGTTCAGACATGCATCAAGATTCACATCAATTCTTGTCTATTATATAGGCTAAATAGCGAAGTAGTTTTGTGACGACATGATTTTGCAACTACGGTGCTAAACACGTGATGACTTAAAGATTGGTACACGTCATAGACTCCCTTTAAACTGTTTCTCGGGTCTGATCGGGTTCACAGAACGAGAAGTCATGGAGCCGAGAACGGGCGAGCACGGGAACGGAGAGTTACCGAAGAGGTACGATCTCCTGCCGGCGGGAGACGAAGGTTCCCGAGAGGAGAGACTGTGCGGGCTCCGAGGATGGAGGCCGTCTTGCCTCCAGCGGCTCGCCTCCGTCAGATGGTATCTTCTGTTCTTCTGCTTTCTCATGTTCTTCGAGGTAAGAATTTTTTTTAGTATTCACCGTTTTGAGAACTAGTCAATGCAGAAAACTTTGACACATTAATAGCGTTTCCTTTTCTTTATACTGTTTTGTAAAAGTCAAAATGTCAATAGATCTAACTAGGGTTTATGTTTAGTAGCAAAGTTTGAAATTGTATGTTGAATGTGCTTCTGTTACTTCTACTGCACTTCATGTTGTTATTACAGAAACTTATTTCAACACATTGTAATAGATGTTAGAGGGATATTTCAGGAAGACGAAAGAATTAGATTGTGGTATTTATCCTTTCTTTAGGTCAAAAATTATTTCCTTGAAAAAGCGTGAAAACTACATTGACATGTGCCATGATAACGATAGGCAGACAATTTGTCACCAACAAAAAGAAAATTCTACATAAAAAATATCTCATTATTTTCGTAATTGTGAAGTAAATGAAATAAACCAATGAAATACAATTATAGTTACATTATAAATACTTTTTCTGGGAGAATAATCATATCTACGGCATCACACACTCCATTGAGTCTTCAAAATATCGATTCACACTTTTATTCCTTTATTCATTTCTGTAGGGATTCGTGCAAAATGGTTACTTCAAAGGCGTGCTAACATCAATAGAGAAGCAGTTTAAGCTGAACAGTTCGTCCACCGGTTCCCTGGCCAGTGGAGCGGAGTTTTCGGCGCTGTGTGTTGTCGCCTTCGTCAGCTATCTGGGCGGGAAAAGCCACCGTCCCGTCATCCTCGGCCTCGGCGCATGCTCCATGGGGCTGGGCTCATTCCTCATGGCCATGCCGCACTTCTTTATGGGAAAGTGAGTGTTTTATCAACCAATCACGTTTAGTCGCTTTTAACTGAGTGGAAAAGCATTAATATACTACATAAGAACAGATTTGACAAATCTTTTAACAATCTTTCAGTAGCGCTTAATGATTCAAGGGCTTACAATGGTCTCTTATAAAAATCCACCGCTGATCTCTCCACCACTTATCCGCTAGAGGTCTTCTTGAGCACTCAGGACAAATAGACGTTAACATCCGGATCGGTCGGGTCACGAAACTTTCGTGCATGATCATGCCAGTAATACACAAGCTTTCATCTAAATTCCTTTTCATATGGTCGATTAATGGGAATTGATGGTACTTCCTTTTACATCATTATTATGTCACACAGGCTCCCTATGAAGTTACTTCAAATGTAAATGTAACCCGTAGCTGTCTGTTGCTTGTAGCTATGATTATGAAGCCCATTCCCTGGACAACACGACCAACACCTGCCATGTCGGTCACGCTGCTGAGGAGAATGACGTCTGCACGTTAGCACAGGAGTCTGCCGCTGGCGGTAAGGAATCTCTTTGATCGGTTCGCTTCGCCTAGCATGCAAACAACTACAAATGTACAAGGCGTATAACTAATAATAGAAGTATATTTGTGTGCCCGAGGGCCTATTGCAGGTACAGGTACATGGTATAAACATAGTAGATATGCATGTGACAATGGATAGTTATGAACAATATTCTACTGTAATACTAGACTAGTGTTGCTATTTCTAGACAGATTGGGTTTGACTTCTTTTTTGGAAGCAGAGGGAGACGAAAAGCCCCACCTTTTCTAAAATTTGTGGGTTCTGCGATTTCAAGAGAAAAGTCGTTTTCTGTTCGTCTGTCAATGTGGTGAAGTTCGGATAAGTCTTTGTGGCTTCTTTAAACAGAGTGATTCTTTCGGTTTCGTTGAATGAACATTTGGAAATGAAATGTAACATAACAAACTAATGAGCTTTGCAAAGGAACGACGTCGATTACATTCGTCGTAGGACGTCGTGAAATTTTGACGTCGTTTAATTTGCAATCAGGCTATGATGAAACGTAAATAAGATAGTGATAAACGTTGATAAGAATCCAAAGCAGCGAAATGTGTTCTAGGACACGCGCCGCGCGTCGAACGTCGCAGGACAAGTCATTTTTTGCCTCATGTAACCTTTGACCAATTTCTGTCGTCGACATTATCTTCCTACCTGCAGGCAGCTCATATTACGGTGTACTGATGCTAGGAGAATTGCTGATTGGAGCAGGCTCCACCCCGATGATGACTTTAGGCGTGGCTTATCTGGATGACCACGCCCCAAAGAACAGCGCGTCACTGTACATATGTAAGTAGGAATCCACCAAAGAATTTACATTTTATGTAGTCTCAGCCTATACCAGGTAGTTCCCTACAACTGTTTTCAAGTGTCATATACAGTATCATATAGTATACAGTCTTGTAGTGCCAATTATGGTCTCATCCATTATTTTTCTTCACATTGTGGCTAATGTAAAATACGTGTCTCACATGGGCGCTTTCTTAATGAACCTGCATGAAATGTATTGATATAAATTATTCAATGTTTTAGCACATGTATTTATCATACATAATGTGAAAAGAACTACCAACGACCACTGCACATAATCCTTTTTCTAGTAATTCTACAAAAAATGACAAAAAGACCAGGTTGCCCAGTTCTACGCATTATCTCTTCATGTGCCTAAAACATCAAACAAAAATAACAGACAGACAAGGTGGTTACAGACTCAAGTTGTGCAACTTATATCGGCACTGGTACAACGTGAAAATGTACAGAGTGGAGAAAACGAGTACAAAAATACATTGGATTATCATTAGTTGTCGAATAACATTTCATGAGAGAGGAAATAATCCTATGAAGCAGGCTGGACCAGAAGGTCGATCTTCATTCATTAAAAAAAAACTGTTTGAAACAAGGTCAAACATCAACCTTCACCTTTGTATTCCCAACCCTATCCACATACCAAATATCATTAGAATCCATCCTGAGGTTCTAAAGTTATGATGACCACAAATATCCGGACACACAAACAGGCAAAAAAATACACACACACGGACACGCCAAACACAATACTTTCATTCTTCATGGAGGTAAGAACTCTAGTTCTGCATTGCTATGTACGTAGAGCGTGCAATGACGGCTCACTGCCATGTACCTGCCCGTTGTCTCTGTAGCAATTTCCTGGTTCATGCTTGTTCTGTCTCCCGCCGCCGGCTTCATCGTCAGCGCCGTCATGGTCAACATGTTCGTGGACATAGGGAGGGTCGACGTGGATTTGGTCACCATCACACCATCGTAAGAATAGCTGTTAGTAAGGGTACTGTCGTATTCGGGTCGTCGTACGATTTTGGTGTCCTGAGATTTTCAACTTGTCTGTAAACCAACCTCCGACCAGGATCTACGACAGCCTTCTTTTCGGTACCAATACAGCTAAATTTTGCAGGACAAATGCACGACTGTCCGACGAATGGCTTAGTTTGCAGTCGTGCAACAATCGTGCGACATTTGCTAAACGCTTGCTCGCTCACATGCATTCGCCGTACAATAGATTTAAGACTATTCTTGCAACAGTCATGAAGGTGTCGAGGAAAATTTAGCGCAGTATGATGACGTAAAATAAAGCCTGCCGTAGATTCTTGTCGACTGTCTGTTCTGTAACAGTTTCCCTGATAAGAATATCGTACAAAGACTGTGAGCTCCAAACTGAGTTGGAATATCTAGTTCACGTGTTATAAATCAGTGGCGTATAAATGGTACTAAGGTTCTATGTCGTGGAAAGGCCGCTGAAACCTAACAAATACTGATCGCAGTTTCTTATTGGTCCATTGGCACACACTAAGGCGAAGACTAGACCCGGCATTTTGTGTTTTATCATTATCGTGCCGTTTATAGAGACCCCCGGTGGATCGGGGCGTGGTGGCTGGGCCTCCTCATCGGTAGCTTCCTCCTCTTCCTCGTGGCCGTCCCTTTCTTCTTCTTCCCGAGGTCCTTACCGAAGCCCCACGAAGACACGAAGAACCCCGAACAAATGAAGATGGACACCATCAGAGAAGAAGATGAAGACGAAGAAGACGAAAAGGTAGAGGACATTATGCAGACAAAAACAGCGAAGGAAATCTTCTTTGGTGAGTTTTACGGACATTATGTTATCTCTTGTGTGTGACCTGCCGTCTGAACTGTCATGCCAGTATAGCAAGTCGTATGGAATGCCACCGCATCACTATAAAAACAGTTTGGTCATAAATTCCGCCCATTGAGATTGTTGATCTAATTACTCTACACTCGAGACACTCCGTCTCTTTTGAGTATGTACATGACAGTTTAGGTAAACTATTAGTGGTCTCTCTGTATGTTTAAATGGCGACCGCCTTTCTACATTACACGCAAGGCCCAGTAAACAAAACAAAACAAACCAAAACATTTACAAACATCTACTGAGCATTCCAGCAATGTTTGAACTGTTAAGTAGCCAACAAACAATATTGTAGGCTATGTACTATGCAAGGTGGATGTTTACAAATCTTGTGCAAAACAACATTTCTTGCATGATACAGCATTTACCCTAGAAAGGTTATACTGCTCAAGCGCAATGAAAAATAAGATAGCGCAACATAGTAGACAGAAAAATGTGATACTTTATCCTCAGATGTTTACATACTTCGTTTTGGAACTAGAGGAAACTAGAGATATGACTTTGTTTTCATGTCTTTGCAGGGTTCTTCAAGGCTCTGAAGAGGATCTTGTTCAACCTTGTGTTCATCAGTGTCAATATCATGGGCATCTTCGAGATCAACATCACCCATGCTGTCATTGTTTTCCTGCCCAAGTACATGGAGCTCACCTTCAGTCTGTCCGCATCCCAGGCAAACTTCCTCGTCGGTAAGATGTGGTTCTGTGTCTGTATTTGTGTCTTTATGGCAATAATTGTGGTGTCGTGTGGCGTAGCGGCATGGTGATTGACCAGAAACCCAGAGGGTCAAATCCGCTGATATGTCACCAATCTTGTGCCGTTGGGAAACAATATGTCTCCTGTTCCCTTGGAAAAGGCACTAAACTCATGTGAAAATGAGTACATAGCTTTGGTTAGCCGCTAGCTTCGGGTGTTAAATGGAGGTCCCGCGATTGGAGATAACCACATGCACTAAAAAATGTTGAAAAAAAAGCCATACTTATCGAAAATACTAGTAGTAGGGTCCTTCTCGATGCGAGTGCACGTGGATAAACCTTACAGTCTGGTTTACAGGTTGATTTCTTGAAAATGTGATAATCACCTGTTATTTGTCAATCCTTCCTCAAATGAAGTAAATAGATATAACGTTAACCTCCTTTCGACAAAACACACCAGCTTCGCAGTACGCGGTGCGGCAACAACTGGTTATACTACACTGAATCACCTGTTTAACCTCATCATGACACACCAGCTTCGCAGGCACGCGGCGCGGCAACAGTTAGAGATTTTACACTGAACTACCTGTCACGCTTCACGATGATTGTGAATGACGAACGTGTAGGATGACGTTTTACAACCAGACAGCCAATCAGCAAGTTGATTTCAAAGCGCCCATGGGGTTTGCTGTTTTCAAATGAAACAATGTCTCCCATAAGTGCGTTTGAGTTCCTTCTGTATTCAGTCCCCAACGCATGTATTCACTCCAGGTGTTGCGAGTATCCCAGGCGCTGCAATCGGCATCATCGGCGGCGGTTATCTAGTCAAGCGCTTCAAATGGGGCTTGCCGGGATGCATCAACTTCTGCTTCGGCACCCAGATCGTCTCCTTCGCCATGTTCTGTGTGCTGTACACGTTTCAGTGTCCCAACATGTACCTGGCAGGCGTAACTCTGCCGTATGTCAGGTAAAGTTGGCAAATATCACTTCAACAAGTTTAACAAAGGCAAAGAGAAAGCATTTTATAAGGACTTACGTTCAAAGTTGTTTTGTCTATTAAATGTCTTGGCTTAATTTCTTGTCCAGTTATCACTGCTGAAGTTTTTGATTCTACATCCACGTGAGTTACTCACAATTTTACTTTACATTTCGCACTCACGCATATCATAGTCATTCTTGTGGTATAACCTTTGTCTTGAATGCTCTTTCAGTACTGTGGACAGCTACCATACCATTAAAGCTCATTGATGATCAACATCACTAAAATAGATTTGTATCCTATTTTCGAACAGTTTCTATGGGTTCATTCCCGGACTGACTGACATGGCTCCTGGTCTCATGGCGGGAAATGCGTCAAATATCACCATGACAACACTTCCGGCTGTACCCACACCGATTGCAACCTCACTCCTCAACTTGACCGACGGAAGAGCTGCTTACCTGTACAGTACTCCCCCTCTCCATCACGACATGGTTCACACCACGGCCTACACATCTACAGCCTCACCTGCCGGGAACGGCACGGGCATGATGATCCCGCCGTGGATGATCAACATCACGCTGCCGAACATGTGTAACGGGCACTGCGGCTGCCAGGAGACGACGTTTGAACCCGTGTGCGGCGCCGACTGGATCACATACTTCAGCCCGTGCTTCGCCAGCTGCACGGGAACGGTCATGTCGGCTGACGGGATAACTCCAACGGTTAGGTTGCGCTTGTTACTTCCTCGGCTTGTTTGTTTGTTTGTTTACTTGTCGTGGTGTGTGTGCAAGTTTGTTCCAACTGGCCAGGGTCCAGCGTTGGTACAGGTGGCCGAAATTGAAATAGTATAACAAGTAAAAACATGTATGTGATAACGCTGGTTTAGCCCAGAGCCAAAGCTGTTGCCAGACTTGGCCCTCAGGAAGACATAAAAATGCATAGTTATATGCAGAACAGAACAAGCTACAACTTCATAAAAGTGACTGAAACAAGAAATTAACAAAAGATGTCTTGTACGGAGGTATGAAAACTTCAATTTGTTGTAGCAAGATTTGTTGTAGCAAAAGCATTCAGTTTTGATTATGTTATGTTGCCATCAAACGTGTAGCTTCTTGAAATCTGTGTACTACCCATGGAAAACATTATGAAAGACCAAACGTTTATGCAGTGTTACACTTTTAGTTAGTAACAATGTACATGTACATTTCTGCAGAACTACACTGGTTGTGCGTGCATCAAAGGTGGATTACACGCGACGCCGGGAGTGTGCCCAACACCCTGCACAGCGAAGGCTATTCCGTTTGTCGTGTACATGTTCTTCCTTGCCATAGTCACCGCCATAGGACAGGCTCCGGCATTCATGGTGCTTATAAGGTAAACAACCTGTTTCTGAGAACGTTTGAACACATGAACACATATGCGCGCATTAATGAACACACACATACACGCATAGGAAAACAGACGTCGACATTCAACTGATCTGCAACCTATTGTCAAAACGTATGGTAATGTAAAGACAAGTGAAGAGCAATTTTGATTTTCTGTATTACAGAGTAGTTGACGTTGAGGACAAGCCGTTCGCCCTGGGTTTACAGTACCTTGCTACCAGGCTTTTTGGTGAGTATAACAAATAAATTGTCGAAACATATTTCCACTATATTGCTAGCTCTGTTGTCATAAGCACGTAAGTACATATTGTAAATATCTTTAGAATTCATGTGTAATCTTTTTCTTTCCTTCCTTTTTGTTTATGCTGCGACTGGATGTTATTTATTTTGCCCTCTTAGTTATTTTTAAATGATATTTTTTTTAAATACACTGTAAGTAGGGTGACAGAACGAAAGTAGGTAGATGGGGTCAATGAAAAGGCTAGCGTGCTGAAGTGATAGGAACTAGAGTTTAGAGGCTGTAGAACTATTAAATGAACATGATCACAGTCCAGGTCATTGGGTCAATGGAAGAGCGTAATCATTCTCAAGGGGAGGTATTGCTTTTGGAAATTGATCTGTGTCTGTGTTTTCGCATTTTCCATACAGTAGTGACAGAAAGTGGTCAATGGGCATATGTAATGTTAACAGTATCTGTGTGCTTTAATTAATGAACTACGATTAAATAAGACAAACGAGAAACACGAAATGTTTCACTGAGGTCGCAAACCCTTGTTCCCATGTACAGCTTCTATCCCTGCTCCTATCTACTTTGGCGCCGCGATTGATACTTCCTGTATGATGTGGAGCACCGTCTGCGGCAAAAGGGGGTCCTGCTGGCTTTACGACAACGACTTATTGCGAAAGGTCAGTGTTTACCATGGAAGTTGCTATACTATTTTTTATACTGTTCACACGACCTGTCGTTAGAAAAATTCTGTTATTGTCAGGACCATTTATACCAATAGTATAAATTGATCCGTAATTGATTGACAGTTTGAACCGGTCAGAACCGGTCAGGACCAGTTAGAACCAGCTTGAACCGGTCAGAACAAGTTTGAACCGGTCACAACCAGTTGGAACCGATTTGAACCGGTTAGAACCAGTTAGAACCGGTCAGAACCAGTTCGAACCGGTTAGAACCAGTTACAACCGGTCAGAACGAGTTTAAACCGGTTAGAACCAGTAAGAACCAGTCAGAACCAGTTACAACCGGTCAGAACCAGTTAAAACCGTTTTGAACCAGTTAGAACCGGTCAGAACCAGTTTGAACCGGTTAGAATAAGTTAGAACCGGTCAGAACCTGTTTGAACTGGTAAGAACCAGTTTGAACCGGTCAGAACCAGTTACAACCGGTCAGAACCAGTTAAAACCGGTTTGAACCAGCTAGAACCGGTCAGAACCAGTTTGAACCAGTTAGAACCAGTTTGAACCAGTTAGAACCAGTTTGAACCGGTCAGAACCAGTTTGAACCGGTCAGAACCAGTTAGAACCAGTTTGAACCGGTCAGAACAAGTTTGAACCGGTCACAACCAGTTAGAACCGGTTTGAACCGGTTAGAACCAGTTAGAACCAGTTAGAACCGGTCAGAACCAGTCACAACCGGTCAGAACCAGTTAGAACTGTTTTGAACCAGTTAGAACCGGTCAGAACCAGTTTGAACCGGTTAGAACCAGTTAGAACGGTCAGAACCAGTTTGAACCGGTAAGAACCAGTTTGAACCAGTTAGAACCAGTTAGTACCGGTCAGAACCAGTTTGAAACGGTCAGAACCAGTTAGAACCAGTTTGAACCGGTCGGAACAATTTTGAACCGGTCACAACCAGTTAGAACCAGTTAGAACCAGTTAGAACCAGTTAGAACCAGTTAGAACCGGTCAGAACCAGTTTGAACCGGTTAAAACCAGTTAGAACCGGTCAGAATCAGTTACAACCGGTTTGAACCAGTTACAACCGGTCTGAACCGGTTAGAACCTGTTACAACCGGTCTGAACCGGTTAGAACCTGTTACAACCGGTCAGAACCGGTTTGAACCAGTTAGAACCAGTTAGAACCAGTTTGAACCGGTCAGAACCAGTTAGAACCAGTTTGAACCGGTCAGAACAAGTTGGAACCGGTCACAACCAGTTAGAACCGGTTTCAACCGGTTAGAACCGGTCAGAACCAGTTAGAACCGGTCAGAACCAGTTAGAACCGGTTAAAACCAGTTAGAACTTGTCAAAATCAGTTACAACCGGTCAGAACCAGTTACAACCGGTTTGAACCAGTTACAAATGGTCTGAACCGGTTAGAACCTGTTACAACCGGTCAGAACCAGTTAGAACCAGTTTGAACCGGTCAGAACAAGTTTGAACCGGTCACAACCAGTTAGAACCGGTTTCAACCGGTTAGAACCGGTCAGAACCAGTTAGAACCGGTCAGAACCAGTTAGAACCGGTTAAAACCAGTTAGAACTTGTCAAAATCAGTTAAAACCGGTCAGAACCAGTTTGAACCGGTTTGAACCGGTCAGAACCAGTTTGAACCGGTTAGAATCAGTAAGATTCGGTCAGAACCAGTTAGTACCGGTTTGAACCAGTTAGAACCGGTCAGAACCAGTTAGAACCGGTCGGAACCAGTTACAACCGGTCAGAACCAGTTACAACCGGTTTGAACCAGTTAGAACCGGTTTAAACCGTCAGAACCAGTTTGAACCTGTCAGAACCAGTTCGAACCGGTCAGAACCGATTGAACAAGTTAGAACCGGTTTGAACCAGTTAGAACCGGTTGGAACCAGTAGCAACCGGTCTGAACCGGTAAGAACCTGATACAACCGGTCAGAACCAGTTAGAACCTGTCAGAACCGGTTTGAACCAGTTAGAACCAGTTAGAACCTGTCAGAACCAGTTTGAACCGGTTTGAACCGGTCAGAACCAGTTTGAACCGGTTAGAATCGGTTAGAACTAGGTGGGTCGATAAATGGCTTTGGATACTTTGGATACAAAAAGTAAAGTCTTATCTCAAAATCAACCCCCCATCCCACCCAAAAAAACTAATTTGCTTTATATGAAATAGGGAACAGCCATATGGTGGCAGTGAGGAATACTTGCCGTCATGTAACTGCTGAACGACGTGAGCTAGGACTACAAAACTTGTTCACTTCTCCTTAAAAAAATACTTGGTAACAAGTTAAAGATAATAGAATAAGTTTATGGTATTTTGTGTTGCCATGGCAACAGGTTGCTGACAGGCATAGTTTACAAAATTCTCTGATTCCGGCGTAAACATTAAGGTGTCATGGTTTTCTTGGTAAACACTTTTGTCTCCAATAGCATTAACATCTTATAAAATATCATGTAGCATTAATGATTAAATATTCATAACCTATGCTAATTTGATGACGTAATTGGTCAAAATCCAAGATGGCAGCCCATGTCATAAGCGAAATGGTACAAACGCAAATCTTAAGCATTGGGGCAACTGTGTCAATTTGTTTTGACACACCTGTACTATGGCACTGTTCTATCCGAATAAACCTCCCTCAATAACGTAAAATCTCAACAGGACAAGAACATTAGAAATGTACAAACATTTTCAAAGTAAGACCTTTCATCCACTGTTAGTAGTACACAACAAGAGTTTGGGCACACAAACGACAGTGAGAGTAGCCCACAAAAGGCAGTACCGTAACGGCAGGGATGTAATCTACATATATTTACATAATTAGCTATCTTACTAGCAGTTTTACTTTCAAGGTAAAAAAAAAAAACCAATGATGCAAATAACATGTACACCTTTCCAGGAAAAGTTATATTCAGATTTTGGCTCAATGTGCAATTTGGGAGCAAAAATGTCGTTTGTGGCTGTTTTGAAAGCAGAAAAAGTAACTAAGACATAACATTTTACATGGAAAATAGATCTATTGTATACTGCTAGGAAAAGGTGTAGGCAATGGCAAAGACTTCTAGATTTAAAAGAATGACCACATGTAATGTGCCATATTTCACAAATGTGCATATTATGGGCACTACTGGTGTCAAATTTGAAAATCTATCTTAGCTATCCTTTGAGAAACCTCATCTTGGATTGTCAAACTTAAATGTTTTAAGTTGCATTATTTTCGAGATATAACCACAAAATACAATAAGAACAGACTACAAATATCCATAGGAATGTATTTAGTAAAAACTACAAAGTAGTGGCAAAATTCTAGTGATATGCGGATTCTATCCGAATAAACCTCCCTTAATAACGTAAAATCCCGACAGGACAAGAACAGTGTCATTCTATATGATACACATGTGAATAGTCTCTGTTTCATCCGTACAAACCTCTCTTAAGAACGGAAATCTTCGGCATTGGCGCGACTGTGTTAATTTGTTTTGACACACCTGTAGTATGGCACTGTTCTATCCGCATAACCCTCCCTCAATAACGTAAAATCTCGACAGGACAAGAACAGTGTCATTCTATATGATACACATGTAGAAAGTGGCTGTTCCATCCGTATCAACCTCCCTTCAGAACGCAAAGCTTCGGCATTGGCGCAACTGTGTCAATTTGTTTTGACACAGCTGCAGTATGGCACTGTTCTATCCGCATAAACCTCCCTCAATAACGTAAAATCTCGACAGGAAAATAACAGTGTCATTCTATATGATACACATGTAGAAAGTTGCTGTTCCATCCGTACAAATCTCCCTTCAGAACGCAAATCTTAAGCATTGGGGCAACTGTGTCAGTTTGTTTTGACACACCACTGTTCTATCCGAATAAACCTCCCTTAATAACGTAAAATCCCGACAGGACAAGAACAGTGTCATTCTATATGATACACATGTGAATAGTCTCTGTTTCATCCGTACAAACCTCTCTTAAGAACGGAAATCTTCGGCATTGGCGCGACTGTGTCAATTTGTTTTGACACACCTGTAGTATGGCACTGTTCTATCCGCATAACCCTCCCTCAATAACGTAAAATCTCGACAGGAAAATAACAGTGTAATACTATATGATACACATGTAGAAAGTTGCTGTTCCATCCGTATAAATCTCCCTTTAGAACGCAAATCTTCGGCATTGGCGCGACTGTGTCAATTTGTTTTGACACAGCTGTAGTATGGCACTGTTCTATCCGAATAAACCTCCCTTAATAACGTAAAATCTCAACAGGACAAGAACAGTGTCATTCTATATGATACACATGTGAACAGTCTCTGCTGCCAGTTAACGATCGATTTTTCTTTAGATGTCAATTTTTTTTAATGTGCTGCCGTGAAAAAAAATCCCACTGTCGATTCTAAAATCGGTCGGCCTTCTGGTAGGCAAAAGGTACTGCCAAAGTAGCATCCTTCGCAGACTTCTAGCGGGGCTTCTGGCGAGTCCCACTCGCGGGTGATAGTCCTCTCCAAGGTAAACCTCCGTCCCGGCATTATGGAGCCTTGGCCAACGTTGAAAATCGCGAACCAGCTCCCCCGCCCCGCCCCCCATAAAATAAAAGGGTGCCCACTAGATGTAAGCGAAGTAGACTACGACCAATGTCGACAATGTGACAGAGGTATTACGACAAAGGCATATTGCGGTAAAGCAGTGTTATTTTGTCTTTTTCAATACATCATATACTTTTAGTATATGGCCTAAAGTGCTCTATCACAGCAATTGTGGTTGATTGACACGTTATGTCATGATGGTTAATTGTGAATCACATATTTTCAGGCCTTCGTTGGTGTTGGAATAGGACTAAAGGCCGGCGCTCTTGTCTGGTCATTCGTGGCGTTCATGGCGGTCAGAAGACTGTCCAAGCGTGCGGAAGCGGAGGAGAAGGCGTCGCCGTCAAGACGACTGGACAGCTTGACTCTGGGTGACGTCATCAAGGCGTCCCAGTTTTCATTGGACATGCTCGATGTCAATCTTAACTTCTCGGAGAAAGAGTTCATGGAAGCTAAAGAAACCATTCTGTAGATGTCTGTGCTAAATTAGTCTGCCAGTTATGTTTTCTTAGAATGGTGAAAAATCCTTACGAAAGACGTATTTCATACCAAATGCTTTTAGCTAATTCTTCAGTTAATTGCTTAACTATCATTCAAACATTAATGAATAGGTTCCCTTCTGACGTTCAAAGCAAAGTATTTTGATATCCATGAAATTGCATAGCAGTTTACTTGTTTTTTTCCAACGAGCGACAGATTTTTATGTTTTAGTTACAAAAGAATAAATACTTATTATTATAAAGAAATTTGCTACCTCAGGCCCAGTCCGAAATGGTATGATGTTGTCCAATCTATGTTCAACAGATTCATGGCTTTACAGCCCAATGATGTTTACAACGTTTGTACATATTTTCATTGATCCTTGTTGAGGTATCAGTCCTGCTTGGGCGTCTTGCTTGATATTTGTACAGTGCAATGATATGAAACAATTGGAAGCCTTGTTCTTCCAACGGATGTCCTTCTAAATAAAATGTTTCAGGAAAATTTTGATTATTTGTCATGCTTGATTTCTGTACCATTTGTGGCTCATGTGTAACGTTATCATTCATAAAATGTACTTGCTGTGGCCTTGGGCAGCGTTTGTGTGAAAGCTGTCCGTGTGTCTGTTGGCGAGTGAGCAGGAAAACTCAGGAACGGCTGGATGGATTGGTTCAATATTTGGTGTGTACGTAGAGTGTGGCAAATACTGTTGGATTTTACACCCCTAACTACTTTCCTAGGTGCTGCAGTGGAACGTCCGGTTTAGATATCTCGTGTTCTGGACAGCTTTTTGAGTGTACTCGGAAATAAGTGATATAGGTTTGAGGTTAGCCCTAGCGGCTAGTTCTGGAATTACAGGGGCTTGTCAAACATGCGTGCTCATAAATGCACTGTAATGGGCCAAGAACTTTTGTATCGAATAGCACTGTCTTAGTCGAGTACCCCTAACTTCCAGGAATTCCTGAAGGTTATTGTTAGTAGAATTTGGCAAAAATAGGGTATCCAATTGGCCAGGAGATTCATTCCACTGGAACAGTGTCATTACAAATATAGTATAACCAGCATACGTATTTAGTTTGGTAGAGTCTTAAGTCCCCTTTTCCTCTACAGACGCGTGTACTGATGCGTTACAAACCGTTGAACTCAGAAGACATTTTCGACAGTAACGTGTTATAGGATTGAAAACTACTAGTATTTTGAAACGGAATTGTATCCCAATGCATGAAACTTCCCTGCATATCATAAACTATAACGTGATAATAACGTGACTATAACGATAACGATGTCCTTTTTTTTAATTTCCTTAGCTGTGCATCAAGTAAATACATTTATGTTATAGTCAACACCTCCTGAATCTAAGTTGTGGTATCAAAATTTCATACATAATAATCTTATTAACTGGAAAATGTTGTACACATTCAAGCAGTAATTAAAACACGCAATGGTTACTCGGATATAACATATATGTCACAGGGGAGATTGGAATCCAGGGGAATTCGGAATTCTCTTAGAGTGATTGGAATTCCAATCAGTCCTAGGAGAATTCCGAATTCCCCTGGATTCCAATCTCCCCTGTATCTAAAAAAATGCTTATAGATAGAATACGCATTCAACGGTATGGGAACATATCACTGTCTCCAGAGATCAAGTTGGACTAGCACTCTTATATGTATAGTCAACTATATGTACCTTATACATCAACTGGCACACTTGCGTAACTACATGTAGATGCATGCATTTAATAATAAATCACAGGCAAATCTACCATCTAAACCTGTACAAAAAGAAAATCATTTTGACATCCATAAGTTTTCGTTTTGATTTAACCCTACTTAATTTTCGTTAATCCAATATGCCATGTTTTTGCGCTAAATTTTGTCTCTATAGACCATATATACAGATCCAAATTGAACTTTACAAGTCGACATAAATACAACAAGCAAAAGAAGGAAAGCCAACCACAAAATGTCTTGCTGTATATGATTTGAGTTCCCACGACTTATATTACAGCAATAAAAACTTTAAACTCATAGGATCTATCAAAGTACGTCATGTACAGTACTCACTCAACATTTGTAGAAGTACTTCCATACAGGACGTTCCCTACTTCTGCAGTTTGGTTTTCAGTTCTAGTAATGTCACAAGTCAGGGTTATGTTGCCAGGTTGCTGTCCGTACAGGCTACTGCTCGTTTCTGATTGGTTGGCATCTCCATGAGAGTGCGCTGTTCTGACATTGTATTGACATGAGTCCGTTGTGTGGCTCTGGTCTGTATCTTGTTGATACAGTGTGTTTAAAGCTGCCATCTCATGAAACCTATTCTCGACATGAGTAGCAGGTTGTACAGATATTGCTTGTAGTGAAATTGTATTCACTATGTTTCTTGCAGTCCCATGCCCTGGGCTTTCGTCGAAGATAGGTGGAGGAGGAGGCTCTGCAGAGGCGTAAAGGTGGTGGTTGACATCCTCGTATAGAGCAGCGTCCTCACAATGATCAGTTGGGTTACTGTCATCATGGTGTACTTGCAAAGTAAGAAGCTCTGCAGAAGCGTAAAGGTGGTCCACATCCTCGTACAGACCTGCGTCATCATTCTGGTCTGCTGCGCCGTCGTCCGGATGATGATGGATCTGCACCTGCGTTGTCTGCACCACGTAAGGGTCCAAACTAACCTGTGCCTCTCCTGTGGTTGACTGGCTTTCTTGCAAAAGCGAACGTTGGAGAAGCAACGGGTTCGGGTTCGATTCTTCCACTTCTGTCGGTTCTGCTGAACCGGGCACGATGGGAGAAGCGATACGGACAGACACGGCTGGCGCCCCGGCCTGCCATGTTACAGTCCCGGTATGAGGTACTGGGGGGCTAGACATTGCACGATGTTTTCTCCAACAAAATATAGCCACGGGAAAGACCGCTATAGTGCTGACGGCTATAATAACTGTCCATACTTTGGGCCCATGTCCATTGTCCGTTTGTTGAGTCAAGTTAACACAGAACCTCTGATCCTGTGACCGACAACAAGACTGGTTCTTAGAAAATGGACAAGTATCGGTGTCATTGGTACCATTCAGTTTTTCTGTTGTGGGTGCTACTGTACCATTCAGTTTTTCCGATGTGGGTGTTCTAGTCTGGTGTTGTTCCTTCTTTTTCGCACACAGTATGAGATCGTATTTCACTTTGGTGTCACCTCTCTCTGCTACACAAGTGTACAAACCAGAGTCTCTGACACTAAATCTTCTCACCGTAACTTTTGCTGTCAGCATTGAGTCAATTTGGTATCTCCCGGTCGGAGTATCCCAATAATAAGAAAAAGTTGGGGATCTGGCGAAAGGCAACGGAATGGTAATGATTGCGCCATTGTTTTCAGTTACATGATGCATAGGAGGACGAACGCCGAAGTATTTGAAACGGTCTCTGAAAAATATTGTTTTTTTCACGAAAGTTCGGTTAGATCTTGTGTTGTCGATTGTGTAATAGGCCAAACCAAATCTGTTCTCGTTTGTATCACCGCGGTTTACTAATTCAGCTGTACAACTCAAAGGGTTGCCTTGGAAATCGTAAGAAGTAGAAGGACGTAAGGTTAATATGTCGGTCGGTATTTGACTGATTTTGTTAACTCTAAACATGACCAAATACAGCTTGTCACTAGGGAGCAACTTAATGGCCATCATTGGAAAATCAGACAGGAGGTTTCCAGAAAGATTTAGGTATTCCAGATTTGCCAATCCATAAAACGCGGTATCGGATATGTAAGAAATGAAGTTATTTGTAAGGTAAAGATTCAACAGCTTCGAAAGTGCAGAAAACGTGGACTGGCGAAGGGAAGAAATGTAATTTTGGCTAAGATCAAGATCGAGTAGCTCTGTCAGCCCTCGAAACGTTTGCGTCGAAATGTTGCTTACATTATTGTTGTCGATGTAGAGGTATATCATGAATGCCGATGAATCGAAAGAACCAAGGTCGCTTATTTTGTTATCTGACAAGATAACAATATGGGCACCTTTGATTAAATCTGTCGGGACATGCGACAGGTTTTGTCCAGTGTAATCAACCGTTGTCCCCAAAGCAGTTGTTAATAACAAAAGGAAAGGGACAGATGAAGTCAGAGATCCCATTTTGAGTCGTGATAGTGAACTCTGCAACACCCAGGCTTCCTATGGATACAAACAAATCAACAAAGAGTTTTCACAATTTTGTTTGCATTGAATATGATACTGTCGCTACCCGTTTTGACGGCGTGGTCACATAATTGTCTTCTGTCATCGCCAAACGATCCTAATGTCGTAGAATCTACAAGCTTCCTATGTATGTCAGAAGAAACCGCCGAAAACCCAGGATCTGAAACAGCCTTTTCCGTAACAAGACATCTGTCGTTTTCAGGACCGCGCACAACTGTCACGAGAATGCCGACAGTTGCGATCGCACGACTTATGTCACCTGGCCCTTGGTGTTTACAGTTTACGGTGTAAAATCTCACCTGACAAATAGAAGGATAGACTCCCGGCTAACTTCGATCCTGAACCCCAGAACGTCTGTGTTGCAGTGGGGGAGTGAGCCTGACAAAAGCTAGATTTTATGCTGACTGTTCGCTTGTCATTGGTCAAAAAACTCATTGATGTTTTTTCTACCACATACACGCCATATGCAATTAATTGTCTGATGTATTATGTATTTGGGTTATTTGTCCGAGTTACCCATTGGTCAGAAAATGTCGTACGTTATATTAGTATGCCTTAATTGCGGTAATTACTTCCCTTAGATGAAAATAATATACACAAATTGTCTGGTGCAGTTATTACTTTCAAAGAATATTAAGCGTCCTTTGATTGGTTTCTTTTACTACCATATGCTTTAAAACAGTGTCAGATCTTTGTATACAGCTACATTGAATTGTTGAATCACCTCAATGATTAAAAGTCCCCATAGCAATACAAAAATGCCTTACATCAATGCGTGTACACAGGCTGTAATATTACAGTAAATGATATGATCTTTAACTCAAAACCTACTACTTAATAGATTACTTACGCATTTACTACTTGGGGAATACATACACTTTCTAGTGCAAGGCTAAACAAGCGTACTTATATGTACAAGTACATCACAAGTAGATCAAAGTATGCCTACCGTCTAAAACTGGAATTTTGATATTGATAAAATTTCATTTGAATATCATTCAACAAAAGCTTCGTCCATCCAACATGACATATTCTGCACGAATTCCTGTCTCTGTGCACAGTGTATATAGTTCCAAATGACTGCTGAACACTACAAATTCAAATCAATACAAACAGCAGAAGAAGAAAACCAATACTACAAAATGCCTAGCTGTATAAGACTTGGGTCCCTTCGATTTACAGCAAGAAAAACTCCCAAAGCCGCTTATCAAAACATCGTAGCAAGAAACCATGCGAACATGCACAGTGCTCACTCTACATTTGCAGGAGTACTTCCATACAGGACGTTCACAACTTCTGCAGTGTGGTTTTCAGTCCTACTAGTAATGTCACGAGTCATGACTATGTTGCCAGGTTGTTGTCCGTACAAGCTATTTGTCAAAATAGGCGGGGTCGTTTCGCTTTGGTTGGCATCTGTCGTACAGTCAGTTGTCGAATGACTGTAGTCATCAGATCGAGAGTATGATCTGTGACTCATATTGTCAGAACGCTCTCCATACAAGCTACTTCTCGAAAGGGGCGACATCGTTTGGGATTGGTTGCCATCTCCATGAGAGTGCGCTGTTCTGACATTGTATTGACATGAGTCCGTTGTGTGGCTCTGATCTGTATTTTGTTGATACAGTGTGTTTGAAGCTGCCATCTCATGAAACCTATTCTCGACATGAGTAGCAGGTTGTACAGACATTGTTTGCGGTAGAATTGTATTTACTATGTTTCTTGCAGTCCCATGCCCTGGGCTTTCGTCGAAGATAGGTGGAGGAGGAGGCTCTGCAGAGGCGTAAATGTGGTGGTTGACATCCTCGTATAGAGCAGCGTCCTCACAATGATCAGTTGGGTTACTGTCATCATGGTGTACTTGAAAAGGAAGAGGCTCTGCAGAAGCGTAAATATGGTCATCATTCTGGTCTGCTGCGCCGTCGTCCGGATGAGGATGGATCTGCACCTGTGTTGTTTGCACTGCTTCAGGGTCCAAACTAACTTGTACCCCTTCTGTGGTTGACTGGCTTTCTTGCAAATGCGAACGTCGGAGAAGCAACGGGTTCGGGTTCGATTCCTCCTCTCCTGTCGGCTCTGCTGAACCGGGCACGATGGGAGAAGCGATACGGACAGACACGGCTGGCGCCCCGGCATGCCATGTTACAGTACCGGTATAAGGGACAGGGGGGCTAGACATTTCACGATGTTTTCTCCACCAAAATATAGCCGCAGGAAAAACCGCTATAATGATGATGGCTACGTTAACAGCTATAATGACGGACAATGCTTTGGGCCCATGTCTATTCTCTGTTTGTTGAGTCAAGTTTGTATGAAAACACAACCTCTGATCCTGTGACCTACAACAAGACTGGTTCTTAGAAAATGGACAAGTATCGATGTTATTGTTACCATTCACTATTTCTGTTAATGGTATTTTTGTACCATTCACTTCTTCTGATATTGGTAATCTAGTCTGGTGTTGTTCGTTTTTCTTGCGAGACTGAGCTCGAGTCGCACACAGTATGAGATCGTATTTCATTTTGATATCGCCTCTCTCTGCTACACAAGTGTACAAACCAGAGTCTCTGACACTAAATCTTCTTACCGTAATTTTTCCTGACAGCATAGAGTGAAGTCGGTATTTTCCGGTCGGAGTATCCCAATAATAAGAAAAAGTTGGGGATCTGGCGAAAGGCAGTGAAATTGTTATGCTATTGTTTTCTGTTACATGATGCATAGGAGGACGAACGCCGAAGTATCTAAAACTGTTTTTGATAAACATAGTTTTTTTCACAAAAGCACGGTTAAATCTAGTGTTGATTGTGTAATAGGCCAAACCAAATCTGTCCGTATCTGTATCACCGCGGTTTACTAATTCAGCTGTACAACTCAAAGGGTTGCCTTGGAAATCGTAAGACGTCGATGGACGTAAGGTTAATATGTCGGTCGGTATTTGACTGATTTTGTTAACTCTAAACATGACCAAATACAGCTTGTCACTAGGGAGCAACTTAATGGCCATCACTGGAAAATCAGACAGGAGGTTTCCAGAAAGATCTAGGTATTCCAGATTTGCCAGTCCATAAAACGCTGTGTCGGATATTGTAGAAATAAAGTTATTTGTTAGGTAAAGATTCAACAACTTCGCAAGTGCAGAAAAAGTGAACTGGTGAAGGGAAGAAATGTGATTTTGGCTAAGGTCAAGATAGCGTAGCTCTTTCAGCCCTTGAAACGTTTGCGTCGAAATGTTGTTTACATTATTGTTGTCGATGGAGAGGCATCGTATGTACGACGATGTATTGAGGGAACTAAGGTCGGCTATTTTGTTATCTGACAATTTTACAGTATGGGCATCTTTGATTTTATCTGTCGGTATATTTAATAGGTTTCGTCCCGTGTAATCAACCGTTTTTCCAAAAGCAGTTATTAATAACAAAAGAAAAAGGAAAACTGAAGTCGGACATCCCATTTTGAGTTGTGACGGTACTTCCTATGGAAACAAACGAATAAAAAAAGACCTTTTAAAACATTGCTTTTTGTTCACATTGAATTTGAAACTGCTCCTACAGCTTATAACGGGGCGGTAATATTTGCCGTAGGTCGTTGCCAGTTCGATGTTGCAGAATCTTGCTATATGTATGCCAGATTCAGCCCCTGAGAAGGATATGAGGCAGCCTTTGCCGTAACAAAGCTTAAGACAGATGAACCTTGCAAGACATACGAAAGGTAAAAAAATGTCTTGAATGATTTTGCGATCGCACGACGAAATGATATGTGACCCGGCTATAAAGAACAGCAAGGCAAAAATGTCATTTTATAATGTAAAATTCGCAACTTCTATGCACCTTACCTCACAAACAGAACTCCTGGCCCAAATCTCAGAATGTCTGTGGCGCAGTGGGAGAGTGGGTCTGACAGGAACTAGATTTTATGAGATGTAATAGTCTAATGCAATTATGTATTCGGGTTATCGGTGCTCATTGGTCAGAAATTGACGCCTAATACTAAATATTAAAAAACTGCGGCAAGCGGTTAATGTTTTGATGCCCTTCCAACAAAAAATATGATATTGAATTGCCTGGTGCAGTTGTTACTTTGATATTTAAAAACCTGCATCACTTTTTTGATTTGTTTTACCGCCGTATCATAAGCCACTATCTCCCTGAGCGGAGGCACTGTTGGGGTACGTTGCTGTTTAGTAACGCAAACGTACTTTCAAAAGTGACACAGTAAACAAACTCCAACGTACATCAAGAGTACCTCCGCTCCGGTGAGATGGGAGCTATACATACATGTACTTGCAAAACGTAGTTGTCTGGTACTGTTGTGTATTTGGGCCATTGCTGAGAAGTGGTTATTAGTCAGAAGTTGTCCGTTACATTAATATGCGAGACCTCGCTCGTCATATACCCATGAAAGTAATTATTTAATACAGTTGTGTAAGTTGGGTCATCAAGACAGGGTTAGGGACATCTCTAATAAAAGGAAAATGCTCTTTAATAAAAATAGTAAGACATTTCGACAATTTTCAGTTAAAACAAGACCATAGCATGTCCTGGACAAAAGATACAAACACCTGAAGGTCTATATACACATGTAGTACAGTACCAAAGTCAGCCGCTAGAGTGTCCAACATCGATCTTAAGCTTTACGACCACAACGTCTACCAACATATTAAATATCATTACTCATTTTCACTATCGATTCAGATGTTCTTATATGTTCTTATGTTATTGCTGCCTCCCCTTTCATTTAGGAGAAAAGTAGTCTGCAAAGAGGCGCTGTCTTGTAAAAGATGTCAATAGGTTGCTTACTAGAACATTCAGCATTTCCAGGCGCTGCCTCGACAACGTGCGAGGGCAGGCACGTTATTTCCTGTTTTTGGATTGAATTTGGTTATGTATTTTGTCAAGGACGGTAGGAAATGCCACCCACGGACAACACGTGTTCATCACGTAGGTCTACCTAAAAAACAGACGACGGCAATTGGATTTCCTAAAATGAAGGAGCAACACATAAATGGTCAATATCAGCATGATAGCTACAAGTACTTGATTCTAAAGCTCTTGGACACACCTTCTGGGAACGAAATATAAAGGCTAGGCGAGGACAAGATACATTAGTAATAGTAGTAGGATCAATATAATGCAAAGGACAAATAAGCAAAGCATCAATTTATTGTCAGCCACTCTTGTATTTCCAAATCTGTCATTTAATGACAATAAAGACTAAACAAAATTGAAACCTGATCTGACTACCTTATATAAGGTATGATTGATGGCTATAAACACTTTGAATTTGAAATAATAAGTTTCTTGCAAATTCTTGCCCGAGGGCTAATTGCAAGTGACAAAAAAAATGACAGACAAATAATGGTTAACAGTATAGGATAGTAAGCGACTACTCTAGTTTGGTGGAGTATTCGACACCCACTATCTTGATATAAGCAAGGCCAACTGCTAATACAAAATGTAGTAAAGTTTAAACTGCCTTTGTACCAGTGGGACCCCATTCTCCTACCCAGAGGGAACCAAAGCCGTCTCAAATCTCCGGATGGGTAACATGGATCTATTAAAGCGTGGACTGACGTGACTCCCCTGGCCAATTTCCCGATTTTCCCCGTTCCCCGTACTAGGAAGGCCTGGTAGAGGCTAGTTTGTTTGTTTTTCCGGAACCTTTTCTGGCCTAGGTTTTGCCCAGAGGAAGACTGCAGTTCTGCTTTGTCTCGATAGAGGGCTGCTGAACACTGTTGAATATCATACGTACAACGTCCTTGATCAAACCAAGGAGGTTAAATTGTTTGATCAAGGAATTCGAGTCGAGAATTCCTGCGTCAAGACTCAAAACAACTCTGGTCCCAAGATTATCCATTCTCACAAACAACTGTTTGCAGTTGTTATGTGCGGCTTTTTATGACCTCTTTTATGCAGAAACGTTATCCTACACTTTTCGCGCGCTTTGTTTTGTCTCTGTCAATCAATCAATTGTCTCTGTCAATCAATCAACCGCTGTCCAACCAGAGGCGGGGGAGGTGGGAAGAACTCCAACTTGTGAGCGGACCACATAACTTTGAGTCAGGACCATGAATAATACATTCCTCCTCTCCTGAGACTGCGAATTTATTTACGTTATGCCGTTTCCCGGGCGCACTTCCTGTGGTATAGTAAGTCGCAGCAATGGCGGGGAGAAGCACGACCCACGCACGACTTCTGGCAAAACATCGGGCGGCGATCGTTCAGGACTTAGACGTGGCTAAGATTATCCCCTCCTTGGTGTACACGGGAGTCTTCAGCTTGGTAGAAGAAGGCGAGATCCTGAGCGAGAGGACACGGCAGCTGCAGACCGAGGTATTTGTGGACTTGCTCTCGAGGAAAGGTCCCGCGGCGTTTCAGGAATTTTGCTCGGCGTTGGAGGACAGCTTTCCGCACCTGCTGACGTGCTTTCTACTCGACAACCCTGGTAAGGAAACCCTTCAACTCTTCCATAACTTAAGATCCATGTCTAGCTGTTATTTTTCGGTCCCCATAACGATTTACAGCTATACGAGTAATATGATAATGAGTAATTTTTCCCGCTGTGCAGGAGGTGGGTGGGTATACACCAGGGACATAACAAACCGGCAGCATTGCTACAAAAATCACTTTAACATCCCACCAACTAGTTTTGGAAGGAATTTTTGGCAATCTTCCATATCTACAAACCCAAACCATGTTCCTGTTTCTTCCCCCCACGTCCTGGATAAAGTATTAACGATAGTTTTGAGCCCTTTCCCACCCCACCCCCTTACTGTTACCGTTACTTTTTGTGTTGTATCTGTTTGTGAAATTGACACAGTCAGGGGTTTGTTGACAAATGTTACAATACTCAATCTACGGCCTTCAACTATTTTCTGAGTCTTTGCATACGTTCGATTCAATCATTTGTTGTTTTATTCTGATACCTTGCGATATTTTAGGGCACTCGCCAGCACACAAATGTTTATTTATAGTGATTAATTTACATTGCAATATATCATTCAATTAGAGTAGGAGTATAATTTATGGGAGGGTTTGTAATTGTATTGTTTGGGGAGTGCCTACGAATCATACATGACTATGTTGATAAAATCCCTAAATGATACAACGCTCTGTAGATGATGAATCTCTAGATGATATAACACATTACAGTTTAACCACCAAATAATTTGCCAGCTTCGAAATAATTTTAGCACAGATTTTTCAATATATATGTAATAGGGCTGGGTATCGGTACAGCGTACCGGTACAAAACCGTTTTTTCTTATTGGACCGGTCCAGAAAAACCGGACCTGAAAAAATTAGGTGGACCGGATGTTGGACCGATTAGAAAATTAACATATTATTTTATAAGGCATTCATACGTTTTGGCGCTTGCAGTTGGAAGAAAATGACAAGAGTGAAGTAGAGTAGAGTTTATAGTAATTTCTACCAATGTTTACAGTCAATCGTACAGGTGCAGTTAGCGTTGTAGTATTTTAAAACGCCAGTGTTATGTCTAATACTCCACCAAACAGATTTCTTTGTAGTGAAATGGACCATTGGTATGAGTCATACTGAATCAAGTCCAGGTTCAGGTCCGGACCTGGACCTGATCCTCTGGACCTGAACCGGACCTGGACCTGAATTTTCTGTACTGGTACCCAGCCCTAATATGTAATATGGACTCCAAGTCCATGTTATAGCTGGGTCATTCACAAAAATCATGAAACTAGGTGAGGTGAGGTGCTACTGCTTCTAGTGCTAAAGCAAAATGACTGAGGAAATGTACATTGCAAAATGTATGCTTCATCAAGTTCATGACTAATTTGTGAATTTCGAAACATTTTAAAAATAAGACGTGTTAACAACAGATCATCAGGTGCCCTTATTTTCTTAGCAACAAGGTTTCACCCTTTGCAATATTTGACATTGTATGTTTTTGGTTAATTGTGAATGTTGGCTAATTGACAAATTATCAAATCTGTTAGTGAAATATTTGTCACAATGACCTCTGCATCCCATCTAAATGATGGCATGTAGAGTTGGGTCAAAGGTGAAAATTCATTTGTGCATCAAGGGCAACCGAGATCAATTGAATTAGCAGATATAAAAATGTCACATTGTGAAATGTGCTTGATGGGCCAATTGATAGAACCAATTTGAGAGAAAAATTATCCCAGGGCAACACACCAGCTTCGTGTTGTAATGTATCAAGTAAGGTTTGGCCATAGGTAGACAAGATTTTATTATGCTATCTTAATTTGCATACCACAGTCTTCCATTGTTATGATTAAGTACATTTGAAAATTAACAGGTGATGGAAATCCTTATGTATAACAGATAGATGAATTGTGTTTCCATAAACTTTAAGTTAAGGCATTTTATTTGATGATCATGTGCCAAATGTAAAACATTGTAGTACTACCAACAAAAGCTGTGGGGGGGCAAAAGTCTAATCATTTGTGTAATTGGTCAAGATCTAAACACATGCATGCGGACACAGCATAGCTTCTTGAGTTATAATGTTAAACCACAAATCACAAATAACACTAGACTAAACTAGACATAACCTTATCAAAAGAAAGGTAATTGTAACGTTATCCAAAGTTAGCACAGTTTTACAGAACAGAGTGGCATCATATGATAACAATCATTGAATGATATGTGAAGAATCCAGTTTTGGGTGGAGATGAGAGAAACCAGGTCCTTGGCCCTCCAGGCCTGTGCCCTAACTATAACCATAGGTACCTCAGATACAGGTTTGACAAAATAAGTTAGTACTAATGATAGATAATGACAGTGGCAATGTAGACATGTATGTGTGTCAATTTTTGTCAAATAACCTATTGCATTAGATGATGCCACATTTCTTGCACATTCATTCTGTACATTTGAATCTTGCAATGAAATTTGCAGTTGATGATAAGCAGTACTGTTACAATGTTATGAATATGAAAGACAGCACATGCACATGAATTTGATTATGAATTTATCATATTCTAACTGATACAATACAATAGGCATTTTTTACCTTTTCAACCAAATTTTGCAGTATTAACTATTATTAAATGACAACATTGTAAAGGTGTATATGTCCACACTCACCATAGATATTATAATAGAAGCTTCAAGTTTCTTACATGTCAGATTATGGAATGTACGAGTACTAGTATGTGATTGTCTATGTGATAGGTTTTGTTGTACAGAGTTGCCCTGCCCATATAATTATACAGATAGTGACACACACACATTGGCCTCTGTCCGTCTTAGAGATGGTATACATATTATTTTAACTTTTGAAGTAAAGCAATCATAATCATTGTATTTCTTCAACAAATGTTAAAAAACTGCATAATATGCCACTTCCTTCC
This sequence comes from Branchiostoma floridae x Branchiostoma belcheri, assembly GCA_019207045.1. NCBI lineage: Eukaryota > Metazoa > Chordata > Leptocardii > Amphioxiformes > Branchiostomatidae > Branchiostoma > Branchiostoma floridae x Branchiostoma belcheri. Next base: position 19,970,881 of record CM033024.1, read on the forward strand.
AGATGTGACGTCAGAAGCTGAAGAAGAAAAGTCTCCGTCCAAGGCGCTCCAGCTGGGCTTCGAGCTGGCGCTGAAGGAGCGAGATGCGGTGCTACGGGAGAACGCCCTGGCGCTGAAAGAGCGCGACACGGCCATGAAGCAGTACCAGGAGATGAAGCACGAGAGAGACCAAGCACTGGCCAGTTTAGAGAGTCTGACCACCAAACAGGGTCAAGGACTAACACAAAGGTAACCACCTAATGGCTTTGGATAAAACTATTGAATTTAGCCTGAGCGGGATCTATTACGAGTATGCGGATATAAGGTGATCCAAATTTGAAAAAAAAAAAACTATCTATCCTGCCTAAAAAGTAGTCCAGATGTAAGCTGGATTACCTATCTTATTCTGAAGTGGCATCTAATTATCAGCCTTTTATAGTGATCATCCCATCCAATGCTCCTGTATTATGTGGCTTTCAATAATTTCACCGCTTCAGGGTTTAAAAAAATGCTTTTCAAGCCCTGTACCATGATATGGGTGAAAATGAATTGATACCACCTGTACATGTTCTAAAGTACAAAACATGAAAAACTTAGTCCTTAGTAACCTTGGTGTAACCTTCATCACCACTAGTGTGTTCCAAGGTAATTGTGTGATACATTACTACTAATGACGGACCATTGTTTCATCTGTTTGGTGGTATTTTCCATTACTCACGCAATTCAGAAATAATGAAATAATAGCATCTTTCCCATTTACTAATTACAACAGGCTAACGTCAATTCCAGCGTTAATGTATTTTGCATATGGAAATTGGACAAACAAATTGAACATTTTCATTAGGATGAAGCCTTTCTACATCCATTTGGGAATTCTGTTAGTGTCTGGAAGGTCTTGTCTCAGCGTTGGTGAGATATTGCCGGCAGTAGCAGGAGCGTTTCCTGTGATACCATGGCGTCTTCGCGAAGATTACGTTCTAGGGTTTTTCACCGGAGTTTTTCTTGTCCCAATCTAAAGCTTGCACCAGCAAGTGTCGAGATAAGGTCAGAAACATTCCAAATATTCCAAAGTGCCTGGGTAGGTTTCTGGCAGTAAATTGAGGGCAGCGTTTGGGCAATTGTTGATATCTGGTACAGAATTTGGGTGTTGTCTGACAGAAAATGTCATCGCAGCCCCTTTTTAACTGTCATTTTTGTCGTTCGCTGACAATCCTTCAACAGAAGAATCAAACAAGAATGTGAACACACACCGTAATGCAGGTTGTATATAGTTTGTCAAAGGGGACTGAGCAAAGTACTTATATGTCTGTTTATTTCTGTGTATTTACCTGTTTTGTTTTTCCTACAGGTTTGGTGGATCGCAGGGCTTACAAGGATCACCGGTAGAGAGGCAAACACGAACACGAAGGGAAAGACGCAGAGGGAAGGACGAGACAGAAGTAAGTAGAACGTTTGTGCACAATGAACATGTTGAGACAGAAGGAAGTAGAACATTTGTGTGCGGGAGTAAGGCAGAAGGACATGTAAGTGCTTAGTTATACATTTGTAAAATGCTCTCTCACTACTTTGACCAATATTAATGACCAATATTTATTTAAGAGTGTTTTAAAAGCTGGTACTATTAGCTATTAGAATGTTGCCCTGTTTTCACATGTGTATAACTTAAGTAGGAAAGCGTGTCTGTTTTGGATATACACATGTACATGTAATGTATGAGGTACCACATACATACAACTGTTATAACTGTAAGGGGGGCTGTGATTAGAATATCAGTAAGAAAACATTTTCTGGATGCTTGAGAAGTTAGATGCATTCATACTGGTCAATATTTTATCAGCGAGAGTGTAGTTGTCGACGAGTGTGTATGGAACGATTGTTGTAACATAGTCCAGCTGTTAGAAAAATGTCAAATAGTTTGAAGCCATGTCATTCTTGTTTTTTGAGACACACCCATCAGAGTACTAGTAACCCAGGAAAAGCTGGGTAGATCATGGTACAGTTGACTAAGCTTTAATACTTCCTTGTTTCATTGATGTTTTAAAGGGCTGGGAAGAATGCTTGAATCCAAAAACCAACAATTAAGCTTGGTATTGCCTGAGTAAAATGGCTACATCTACATGTTGATTTGGCAGATTTCATTTGAGTACTTTGCTGTTATGGACAAATTAGATGGAATGGATCGTAAAGAAAAAACTGCAAACCCTCAAAACTTACAATTAACTTTTCCAGTATTAGATTTGAATATTGTGAATGTGCCTAATTAGTTTCTTGATTAAATGATGGATTTCTGTTATGCTTTACCAGAAAAGTGAATAGATTTTTGTCCTCAATAGCATAATTTATTCCCAGACATCACCGGAAGTCATCCATATCTTATCCAACTTCCTCTTTGAGACAGATTTTTAAAAGTCCTGTGTATGTTGATAAAGATAAGAAAGGTCACCACTAGAAATGCATATATTGTGTTCTCATAATTGTAACTAATGAGTTATATACCATCGTGTAAACCCCCCATATTGTATTTCACTTCCTCTTTGGTCAGAATGTTGGAAATTTCCTGGTATGTTGATATAGATAGCAAAGGTCACCCACAAATGACAGCAACACATGGGAGGATTCTTGTCAGAAATACATGCTATCATCTATACAAAACAAACCAGAATATAAGTAAACTGGCAATGATTTTTCTACATTTTTTAAGAGGGAAGTAGTTCTACAGTCCTGTTCATAGATTGATATGAATATGTCATAGATAAATATGAAGATGGAGTTTCTACTTCTCTAACTGTGAGTCTGTCCATTTTTGGGGAGACCTGTTTCCAAATAAACACATGTCCCAAAAATTATGTGTCACCCACTGGAACTATTCGGTCGTGAAATTCAGGTAAAAATTTGTATAGGAAGATTTTGAGAGGTTTTCAGTTCCTATGTGACTTGCGACTGCAAAGCTTTCTGTCTGATTGCTGAGTTGTTGCCATTTTGTCCTCTTGTTTATAAGGAAGTGAACTCTCCCCTTGCTGGGATGGAGAGTAACCCTACACCCTCCCCTGCCATCCCATGGGTTTCACAACTGTTCCAGATCTTTTTCCTTTGTCTCAGTCAGTGTATTTTGTAAGGTTTTCGTTCCACATGCCAACATGAAGAAGTTATGGGAAGATGTATTTGGATCATCAACAAGAAACTGTCAGCCAAAATCTCATTGCCAGGTAGGCCAGGGTTGCAGTCCTTCAAAATTAGGTCATATCGTTACATATGTACATGTAGCCTGGCCTTGTGTTACCAAAGAAAGAAGCCTTTGTTTCACAGTAAGACTTTATGTGGTTTTGAAGATTGAACATTTTGAACTTCAAATTTAACCCTGTGGTATTTGGCCACTGGGTGAGATTTCAGCAGAGGTTCCATGGTACTGTTGAGAAGATACAAATTTATTTTGTTTTTAAGTTTTTATTTTCATCACTCAAGTGGGACAGAATGGTTGAAATATTTGTCCCTCCCATTTCCAAGCAGGACATAATTTGTGCATGGATGACAGTGGGAAGGACAGAGGCAGGGAAAGGGGTCAACTTACTTTAAAATTGGCATGTGGTATAGCTTGAATCTATGTAATAGTTGGCAAAAATGTGATTTGGACAGTTTAGCCCTGAGGTGAGGTCAACTTCATGGTCATCACCTTTCAGACAGGTCAAGGGAGGTCAACAACAGGTCATTAATCTCTGACACTTTGGAATGAACCAAGAAGACCAATGGGGGGAGTTACTAGTTAGTCTTTTTGTCAACATGTCTTTTTTGTTGTAAGCAATGTTCTCTGAAGGATCCATTTTAGTTTGTTCATTAATTGTCCCTGCTTATTATGACAACAAATTGTTTATGTCTGTTTGCTATAAACCACTGGGAACAATATGAAGAAACAACTAATGTATTGTACACTAACCTTATTGTGTACATGTAGATATCTTTAGACAGTTGATGTGTTACAGATGGGTACAACCAGACTGCCCGAAGTCCCTGTGGTATAGTACATGTAGTTCCCAGCTGCAGCACACTTCTGTGGAATGACAATATTATGCTGTGCCGCAGATGTTTTTTCTATCACCATACTCACAACAACAACAACAGACATATATTGTGCATGTTGTATAAACACTTGAGAAGACTGAGGTTTCCATGCAGTAGCAATGCTGAAAAATCACAGGGTTGTGCTCACCCCTCAGGGAGGAACCCCTCCCTCAACACATTCCAGTTTGCCCAGTCTTGACCATATGTGGTCTAATTAATGAACTGCTAGTTCAATTATTTTTCTGCAAATGATTTACAAGTTTTGCCTTTGCCAGAAGGTTTAAGTCATTTGAAGCATGTGTGTGTCTCTATAACTCAGCCTCAAAAACAAAAAGGTCAAAATTTGATGTGAAGGTCAAGAAATTACATAAGACATTGCGGTTTTGCAATTTTTACATAAATTATGCAACTAAGTTCCTCATTACCATATTTGGTATCTGCTTATATTCCACTTATCATAATTAACATGTGTTACATTTATTGAAGTCTAGTTATTGCAAACAATGGAATTATACAATTTCCTCATTAATTATGCAAATTAAGTCCTCACTTGCATAACATGTATATCATTATGAACATCTTTGCCTAAGGTACCCACATGCCTAATATGATACCAATCCATCAATCCTTTCTGCAGTTATCCTCTTTGGAATGTCTTGACAAAAACGCCCCTGCAGTTCACAAATTAAATGTTAGGGGGCTGAAACTTGCCCCACTTTGTCATGACACTGAAAGCTATCTACCACCTAAATTTCAAGACCATATCACGTCCAAGACAAGAGATACATAGAAAAAACTGCTATGATTGAATGTTGTCATTAATTATGCAACTTTGCTCCTATTTTGCATAATTAGTATTTCATTTTGTACAACATTGTCTGAGGTACCTACATACCAAAAATCATGAAAATCCGTTGTTCCCTTCTTGAGTTATCCTCTTCAGAAGTTTTTGACAAAAATGCCCCTGCTATGCCAAAACTAGACGCTAGGGGGCCCAAACTTATGTCACTTCTTCCTGAGCACAAGAGCTATCTAATACTGAAAAATCGTGACCATAGCATGTTCAGAACACCGAAATAGCAAAACCGGAAGTTGCGCTGCAGTACCAAGGGGAGCCGCTAGGGGGCCCAAAATCTAATCATTTCCAGCTTTCATCACACCCTACCAAGACACCAAGTATGAAACCAATCCATCCAGCCGTTCTTGAGTTATCTTGTTTACACACACACAGACAAACGCAGGGTAAAATACTAGAGTTCGGCGACCTCATACCTCCATGAAAATTTTGGGCTTTCGTAAATTTCATGCAATTGACTAAGACATTAACATAATTTATGCATGGTGTTGTTCATCATTGACAAACGTACACATTTCATAATTATAAAATTCCCATTATTAATCATAAAGCGGTTTTGCAATTTTTACATAAATTATGCAAATAAGTTCCTCATTACCATATTTGGTATCTGCTTATATTCCACCTATCATAATTAACATGTGTTACATTTATTGAAGTCCAGTTATTGCAAACAATGGAATTATACAATTTCCTCATTAATTATGCAAATTAAGTCCTCATTTGCATAACATGTAGATCATTATGAACATCTTTGCCTAAGGTACCCGCATGCCTAATATGATGCCAATCCGTCAATCCTTTCTGCAGTTATCCTCTTTGGAGTGTCTTGACAAAAACGCCCCTGCAGTTCCCAAATTAAATGTTAGGGGGCTGAAACTTGCCTCACTTTGTCATGACACTAAAAGATATCTACCACCCAAATTTCAAGACCATATCACGTCCCAGACAAGAGATACATAGAAAAAACTGCTATGATTGAATGTTGTCATTAATTATGCAAATTTGCTCCTATTTTGCATAATTAGTATTTCATTTTGTACAACATTGTCTGAGGTACCTACATACCAAAAATCATGAAAATCCGTTGTTCCCTTCTTGAGTTATCCTCTTCAGAAGTTTTTCACAAAAATGCCCCTGCTATCCCAAAACTAGACGCTAGGGGGCCCAAACTTATGTCACTTCTTCCTGAGCACAAGAGCTATCTAATACTCAAAAATCGTGACCATAGCATGTTCAGAACACCAAAATAGCAAAACCGGAAGTTGCGCTGCAGTACCAAGGGGAGCCGCTAGGGGACCCAAAATCTAATCATTTCCAGCTTTCGTCACACACTACCAACACACCAAGTATGAAACCAATCCACCCAACCGTTCTTGAGTTATTTTGTTTACACACACACAGACACACACACACACACACAAACACAGGGTAAAATATAACCTCCATTCCATTACATTTCATGGAGGTAATAACCTCCATGACATTTCATGGAGGTAATTATAATACATATATGTTGCCGGTGGGTATTTTCAGCTTCAATGATGTTGATGAGTATCTATATAACATACATACATGTTGGAAAATTAAAATATGGATATTGTACCTAAAACCCGGAACTGGGATTGGACTAAAACGTTTAGGTCCAAGTCCACCACTTTTTCTAGCACACACAATATGCAATGATGAGCACTGGTCCGGACTTTTAGTCTGGACCTGAACCTGAACTGCTGGACCTGAATTCAGACCCAAACCTGAATATGAGTTTAAGTACCTGTATGCACCACTAAAAATCTGTACCTATACCTGCACCAGTGAATGATGATGATGATAGTTATTATATCATACATTAATTTTTTATTAGAAACCCACAACTCATGTATAGCTGTAACAATTATTATCATTAGTTCGTTTCCTTTCGATGAATGTGGTTTTATGTTTTACAGGCGAGAGAGCAGGTGGTTTGGGAACAGTTGAGTTTTACAATCAATAGGGTAAGTAATATTTACTACACAAATGAAATACATGTGCTTGAAGGCTGGCCCTGAAATGTCCATTTGACACTACTGTCAACAAAACGCACTCTGATCTGCTACCCAGAGATTTCAAGATTGTCTAAGAAGATGACAGACCAATTTTACGGATCATAAGTTTTAGTGTACATAGACTGACCTCTGACCTCACTCAGATTTTAGACTTTTTTATGTATGTATTTGTGTGTAAGTCTGACCTGTTTTGAGTGAATATTATTTAATCTGTTTATGTATTTGTATATATTGTATGCCTTCTTATTTATATGAGCCCTGAAAGATTAGGTCAAGCTAAAGGGTATCTCAATAAACTCTGCTTGAAGGATTTGTGAATGGCGAGATTATATGATTGTCCGAATAATACTAGAAGAAGGATTTTGAAGTAACTGTTGTGCTGCAGTTGTTGTTTGTTGTTGTAGGTACTGTATGGTTTTGGCACCACTATCATGAGTGGGTGGAGAGACTACCCACATTATGTTTATGTTGTTGTTGGTTGCACCAGGGTATGGTTTAAGTGTAATGGTTAGTGGAAGTAGAGACAATCCATGTTATGTTGTTTAGGCACCAGGGTATGGTTTTGATGTTACGGGTAGTGGAGGTGGAGACTACCCACATTAAATATGTTTATGTTGTTGTTTATGTTGTTGTTGTTGTTGTTTAGGCACCAGGGTATGGTTTTGGTATAGCAGTGAGTGGAGGCAGAGACAATCCGCACTTCACAAGTGGGGAAACGTCAATCGTCATCTCGGATGTCTTACCAGGGGGGCCTGCAGAAGGGCTGCTGAAGTAAGTAACTCATCCCAAAGATTCATCTCTCTTTAAAACTTTCCTTGATAAGAGCTGTTCACTTTCTTTTTATGAAAATGAATGATCTTAGCTATAAGTCTTCCTAGCCTGACTAAATCGTGCTCGTAGTGGCTGGCTTTACAGTTGCCACCACTGAGGGGAGGGGGTCATTAACCCTAGCGTGCGAAAGATTGTGTAAACACAGGCTACATGTTGTTCATTTTAACATTAACTTTTCTAGCTGAAATTTTGCACTTATGTCAGGGTAAAAACATTTAAGGCTCAAGATTGGTTTATCAAAATCTGAAGATGAAATAGTCCTGTTATTTGAAGACTGACTGACTGTTGTGATATTTCAGAGTGAATGACCGTGTAGTGAGTGTGAACAGAGCATCTCTGGACCACGTAGACCACAGCCAGGCTGTCAACATCCTGAAGGACAGCAGAGACAGCGCTGTTATTGTAAGTTAGTTAACAGCAATCACATCAATCAGTTAATGAGGACAGGTTAGAAACTAGCATTCTGGACTCACTTTTCATGCAAATGTAAAAGGGGCATCATTGTATACATTATGTACTTAAAATTGAAATTTGCCTCTCAATAGTGTGAGAAGTAGCATTCATAAAATCAGAAATTTCAGCAGAATGCACTTGAACTCTATTAACATTTTTGGACAGATTTAAGGACAAAGGGACAAACTGTAGCTGAAATATGTTGATCAAGGTTAGACAACCAGGTGTTAAGATAGGCCAAAAAGCAGTTACTCAAGCAGTGTCACTGATGAAAGATAACGGATGTTGTATGAATCGTCCGACCATTTCCAAAACCATATCCAGTTGCTCAAGTAACTGCTTTTTGGTGTAGCTGAAATACATTGTAGAGTCTGTGAATCATGACTGAATTCATTACTAAGTGCTTTGATGTTGCTTAGTCAGCCCAACTCTGCCCTGGTTGTGTACAGGTTGTGAAGAGAAGGAATGTTGTAACCGTGCCAGGGACACCAGATGACAGACTACAGACCAAGAAAGTCACTCTCACCAGAACCAAGAAGAAGGAAGGTCAGTCACGAAAGGCCTTGTTCATGTCAGTCTGTTTTTGCAATAGAAACTTGAGTAGAAAAAAGTAGGCTAAACATGCATGTAACATCAGGTACTGGTGCAGAGGTGCAGGTCCTGAACAATTCAGATGTAACCTGTAAGCTTGAATGATGACAGAAACATTGAAAAGAATGTTTATCTAGACCTTAAGTATCACCTGCAAAGAACCTACTCTTTTGAGAGAATCTCAAGACTTAAAAGTAAGATTTTTTATTAGAACAAAATTTTTGGTTTTCACAACTATTTTGTCCTAAAAAGTGGCGGCGCCGTGAGTTGGTTGGGCGGTTATATAAGAAACTATTGAGGTAGTGTAAGTGTATTGAGGTTCTTTAATGCTGAAATCTTATAGGAATAATCTGATACATGAATGGTATTGAATGTTGTTTTTGTGTTGTTGCAGACTATGGCATGAAGCTAGGCTATCACCTGTATGTAAAAGAAGTGACAGAGAAGGGGCTCGCAGCACAGTCAGGGCAACTGGGGGAAGGAGACCTGCTACTCAAGGTAACACTTATTCATTATCATCTTCAGAGTTTGGGTTTACCATATCTGTACTTGTCTGACTTGTTGGTACACACTGTTTCTACTAGATTCTAGGCAAATACTGTCCTGAATATTTAGTGTGAAAGATTAAGGTGTGTCATAATCTTGATGCATTTTTTCTTTGATTTACAAGAAAAAGCAAGGGAAATTGTTTGGTCTTCTTCACAGTCTTTTCATTGAATCTATTGAAGAATTTTGCTTTCTTTCTCAATTTCAGTACCCACGGCAACACGTGTTTAATTTAGTTTTTTTCTGGAAAAGGTTCTAGTAACTTCACATTAAAGTACAAAGGGCTAATGATGAATACAGATATTTTTGTAAAATCTTTGAGAAATGGCCGCCAGGTCTATACTTCTATACAGAAGTTTTGACATGAGCTTTGTGCACTTGGTCTTGACATGATTTAAAGTGACAAGTTAAACATGCACAGCTGTACCTCTTTTCTATTTGTTATCTCTTTCTGTCACAACAAGTTGATTAGTGAGTGAGTCATCCTACAAAGTAAGGGCCAGAGAAGAAGAGCAATCTTCCAGCAAGTAGATCATGAAATATCATCTGTTTTGTTTAACCTGCTGACCATGGAAGTGGCCATTTTTATTACATTGTCCAGCCCAAGCAATCATAAAGTTCATTTTAGTCACCCGTCAAACCGTCATGTTCAACAATGTTTTAACACACCTACAATACTTCTTTGTTCTTCCATTACTTTACAAGAAAATAATGATGCTTTCCTTTTTTTTCTATCAAGATCAACAACTCGTCAGTAGAGAACCTGTCCTTCTCAGAGGCTAAGAAACTCGTGGAGAAGTCGAAGGACAAGTTGGTCCTGACAGTCCAGTCCGAGGGGGACTCCCCCCCAGCCTCCCCCCTCCAAGGCAGCCAGCTGTCATTACCCAGGGACAGGGGGCCGTATGGTAGGTTCTGAATCTTAGGCTATTTTCACTGCTGGGTTTTCACCTGCACAATATTGTATAGTGTCCACATAGTACTTTTAATATAGAAAAATTTGTTTTATTGAATACCCATAGCTACATTTTGCTGCTATCTATAAACATGGTTGTCACCATTTTGGAGGCCTAATCAAATTTTTTTTTGCTATTAGGCCACGTTGATTTGATTATATGGATGACATCCGCGCTCGCACCAATTTTCGGCCATTTCCAAAAAAAAAAAAAGTTTTCGACCACACAATAAATTGTGCAAAGCAGCTGTAAAATGAGCACAAATATTCCGTAGATTGAAAAAAAAGTATCAGAAAACAGATACCTAATGCCACAGAATGCCAAAATGAATCTAAAGTCAAAGAATAAGATGTGAAAGGACAGACAGAAAAAAAATCTATTGTTGGTTGGGGGAGGTACCAGTACAGAAAATTCAGGTCCAGAGGATCATTTCCAGGTCCGGACATGAACCTGGACCTGATTGTCTGTTGAAACTTGAGAACTGGCAATACTGTACTCAAAACAATGGTAATTGGTCAATTTTGCTACAAAGGAATCTGTTTGGTGTATTATTGGACTCCCACTGCATTTTAAAACCGTATCTCCATGTAATAAAGGCTAACTGTCTCTGTACCTTTGACTGTAGAAACTTGGTGCAATTGACTATAAACTCTACTTGACTTCGCTCTTGTTGTCTTCTTGGCCCCCCGGTTAGACCCCAAATCGCTGCCGACATAGTTTGTAATTGGCGAAACCTGTTCCTCTGGGTTTTTTTTTCAGGTCTGTTTTTTTTCGGATTGGTCCAAGAAGAAAAAATGTTTTGCACCCGTATGATGTACTGGTCCCTACACCTAACTGTTGGTATACAATACTATGTGTGTTTAATCCTATGTTCAACCTTCCTGGCCACTTTGATTTCATACTGAAGGCAACTTTTTTTTTTTTGCCAAACTTTTTTTTTATTCGCTCGCTCGCATCAGTTTTGGAGTTCCCGGAGGATGTCATCCATATAATCAAATCAACATGGCCTTACAGTATCATGAACAATGCATTTCAAACTCAGTCTGATAAATCTCTGATCCAGGACTTCTAAGTTGATCATTGCTGATTGTGTATCAATCCTCTTTCTATGCCTTAAAATGTAAGACAAGACCCATATTTATTATGCAACAGGAGAAATATCATTTTTAAATGTCCTATACCTGGGCCCTGGTTCAATTCAATTCCAGTTTTCCCCATCAGTCACTGTTATTCTAGTATGTTTGAATCATGAAATTTACGTTCTCCACAGACACCAGTCCAGACCGTGCGGCCACCCTCCCCCTCGGTGCTAAATCCCCCCTGCAGTCAGACCCCATGGATCCCCCGCAGTCTCCCTTTTCCGATGATAAGTACAGAAGAACGTCCCCTTACGCAGACGAGGCGCCGCCACGACCACCGCTACCCAGGCTAGACACCCCGCTAACCGACTCTGGTAGGTACATAATGTGTTGAGCGGTGTGTTTGCTCTGTACAGGCCAGATAGTATGTTTTCTTCTACCCTCTTGTACCTGTTAAAATACTGTTCCATGAGGCTGGTTCCACCTAGTGCTGGTATAAAGAGTTTGAAGAGTTTTAGTTTTAAGAAGTCTATATTATCCTTACAGGACAGGTTGCATGTGTTAGTTTCTCCAATAATCATAATATTTATGTCAATACAGGGAATTAGGGATTCCTTGCTGTACATATTATTGAGGTTTTTTTTAAACTGTTTAGGTGGAAAATTGGGCAAATCCATTGCATTCGACTGCAAAGAATTCCGGTAGGTAGGCGGCAAGATAAGAGGAATCACAGTGACAATCACAAAAGAGGATATAGACTACACCCGTTCATTTTTTACTTCAAGGAAGGGTTTAACTGTCATTTTTCTTTGATCTACGTGTACAATAGTGACATGCCTCAAGGCCTGTATGAATCAGGTGATTATAGTAGTTATCATAGACTAATCCCTAACCTTAGAAAGGCAGATCTTCATTCATAGATTTTCAGCAGAGAGGAGGCTATTTCTACAACATGAGCTGCATCTGAATTGTATTTAACATATGTAAGCTGTCAATTATCTTCAGCTGCAAATTGTATGTTTGTGAACTAAAGGTGCAAAATAACTGGTTACAGGTTGTTAATTTGCACCCTTCAGACCCTTTCATCATGTATAACCCCAACATTTGGGTGGTAAAACGGTAGGCTTCCAAATTTTTTTATGGGTAAAAGTAAGCAAGCTGCATATGCACAGCATTGAAGCATTGCAAGATGTAATGTGTGAAAAGTGAAGGCTCTTCAGACCCAAACAAAACACATCAGGACATGTCTAAAACATGGTCTAGACAAGAACTGTTTACAAGTCATTGGCCTTCACCTTTGACATCTTTCCCACAATGCATTGTGCTGTACCTATGCTGGTAGAACCAGGAACTTGTTGTGTTTTTTTTCGAGCAGGCCAAATATGCAAGCCTTGCTCATCAATGTAAGCCAGCAGTGTTAGTTTATAATTGTACCAAAGGAAGATTTTGACTAAGAACCATTCAAGGAAAAGTTACAAGGGACTTATCACAGTTAAGAGGCCGGAGCTGTAGTGACCTACTTGTCTCACTTGTAGATGCTCCCCCAAGACCCCCTGTCCCTGGACAAGAGTTGCTGAATCAGCTCGGTGGGTAGTGGCTAGCCTATGTCACATGCATGACTCACTGTCAGCCTGCTGCCCCCTTGCAAGATGCTTGTCTCATTACCAAGCTTCTGATTTGAGTTGAACCCTCTGGGACAATGTTACTTTTTGCTTGTTTGGTTTGCTGAGCTTGCTGGAGCATTTTTTTTCAGTTACTGCCTAGCTGCTTTTGATATGGCTGATTTTTGCACACTTCAGAGTTTAGTCAAAGGAAGTTTAGTTAAACTCCGTTAGATTTTAGAACTTGAGCGTTCAGTAGGTATAATGTATATGGTTATTTGCTTTTCAAAAACTAAGGTCTTAACAAACAGCACAATTATAGTATGCATATGGGTTACCATACTTTCTATCTGTGCAGTTGGAATGTCCGTGCTCTAGTGTCCCTGTTGATCACTTTGCTCGCCATGCAGGCAAAAATGCCTCCTTACCATAATGTGTTTTAATCTGTAATATTTGCTATATTATTTGTAACACATGCCTACCATACGTACAAATGTATGGTGCAGCCCTCGCCAGCTTGGTGCTTTTGATTTAACTTTTATATTTACTGCTAAACAATAAGTACCATATAAAGTTTATATTTACTGTTAAACAATAAGTACCATGTGAATGATCACTATAAGCTTGTGTGTTAGTATATTTTATACAGTACACTAAAAGGACTTTTTAACTTGTTTGTAGGTTCCTTTATTAATTGGTATTAAAGATAGCTTGTCGTAGATACATAGTGCACACAACATGTAAGTAAAGAACACAAATTTTTCTGCTTTATGTATGAATGTAATGGTAGTTGGTTCATGTGATGTACTGACAAAAAGACAGGAAGTAGCTCAAAATTCCTTGTTGGTTGACATCTCTCAATTTGTGTTACTATCCTATTGCACACATATCACATTGATGAGTCATGGTTTTAAACATGGTTTTAAGAGTTGTCACATTAAAGATATGAAAAGGACTTTATGCTATACATGGGCAAATTAACTAAGTTTTCTTGATAATCAATGATAAATTTTGTTTTTCAGGGCATTATGGTGAACCTTCATCTAGAGACAGTCGAGACAAGCTCCATGATGCTGTATATGGGAAGAAATGGAGACAGCCATTTTAGTAAGACTCTTTCCCTACATTTACTTGCACTGTCATTATTGTTCACCATCAAAAATTCTTGAATACACACATGTACATCCTGTAAATTACCAATGCATGTATGTAGTAAATGTAAATAGAAAATATGAATAAGTAGCACCTTGAAGGTAAGACATTTACTTCATTTTTGCCGATGATTGTCTTTTTTATCTGTGTAGCTCGGAGCCTCGGTTAGTGAAGTTCCATAAGCAGGGTGCAGTAGGGATCCGCCTGGCTGGAGGGAATGAAGTGGGTATTTATGTAGCTGCTGTACAGGAGGACAGCGCAGCCTACCAGCAGGGGCTACAGCCAGGAGACCAGCTGCTCAGTGTAAGTTGTTTTCCCTAGAACTATTGTGGAACAGAACTCTTTAACACCAAGTACTGTAGGAGCATCCTCTTTAGATAGCTTTTTAAATGATAAAGCGCAGTTGTAGGTGTGACAGGTTGTTCAGGGTAACACAAGCCACTGCTGCTGCATCGCATGTGGGTGAAGCTGGTGTGTTACGCCGAAGATTGACTATTCAGATACAAATACAGAAATGTCATACATCTAATCTTCCAGCAGATGTTGGGTAGAAGATGGGGACATTTTCTGACACCCACACTTCTGTGAGTCTGACAAAGATGCTAGTATTGTACCTTTGAAAATGGTAAAGTGCAGGTCCAAAATGTCTGAATGACAGTATAGCTTACTGGCTCACAACTGTCCAGTTCATCTATTTCCTGACTGTTCGAATCTCTCATTTTGATGGACAGCTAGGATTGGTCTATTGTACATTGTATACATGTTCCAGGCCTATGACTAATACCAGGCCTATGACTTACTGTGCAAGTGAGAGATTTGAGGCAGGCAACAATTTGATAAGGTTACGCGAAAGCTCTGTCCCCACAGATGCCAGGAACATATATCCCCATTTATGTTCATGAAATGTCCAAAATCTTATTAACCAGGCTGGGCATGGCGACCTTCGGATAGCTGGGTCCCACACCATGTGTTTGCTACGTGATTTGGGTGGCCACATTTGGAAAACAGATAACCAGCACCAGCATAGTTTGAATTACATTGAAATTGGTCCAGCAGGAAGTCTGACATAGTTCTGACATGAGCTGTGTCTTTCCCACGACTAACTATGTTGTCAGATAGCCAGGATATATACCATATAAGATACTTCCTATTACAAATGTACAATATTTATAAAGCATGCCAGCTTTATAGTTTATGTATCTTTTATATAGTAAATGTACCAGATATTTAAACTATTCTTATAAATACCAGTTGACGACCTCAGTCTTTCATGTACAACCAACATTTACATTCCGATTTTTAAGACTAGTTCTCGGCTGTGAAACGTATTGTGCTTTGGAAGTCTGTTATGATTACATACAGAGAGGTTTCTGTTGTACAAGGACATCTTACTGATTCTGTACTTTCTACAAGTTACTACAAGCAGTACTTGCTATGGTTTACATTTTTACAGAGTAATTTGGATACCTTAGACTGATTTCGTTACATCAAATGATAGGAAATCCAGTCTCATTCGATTTTATTCATGTATCTGTTTTTTTCAATGTCAACTTCACCCCAAGGCCAAGGGAGTGAAGTATTGCTCTTGGCTTGTCCATTCCAGCATTGCAGTTTCTGTATGTTCTGCAAGAGGGGGTAAATTCTGATATCTCTGCTTGCCTTGTTGTAATGGTAGAACATGTGTGTTTCAGGTGAATGAGATTGACATGCGAGCGATGACACGTGAGGAGGCAGTGCTGTTGTTACTCAGTCTGCAGGACGAGATTAGGATAGTGGCCCAGGATAGAAAAGACAGTTAGTACTATTTTGTTATCCCAACATCCATACTTATTTTATCACTTATTTCTAATAATTAATAATGAATGTTCATTCATTCAGACCTCTATAATGCCTAGTTGCACATAGGTAGCAAGTTGCCTTGCTGTTTCAGTCGCAGGGTATAATTTACAGGGAGTGATTGCTAGATCTTCCAGTCTAAAATGCTCAAGGCATCTCCTCTAGCTCGAGACTGCTATTTTACGTCCCTTCCAAAAGTTACTGCAGCCCAAACCAAGATGCCCTTCCCAGGATTGAAGTGGGTTCAGTTAGAAACTAATTGGAACTAGGAGCTCAAATGTGAGGCTGCTACCATTTGAGCTATAGGAACATTTCCTTAAGATGAATGTAGCAAAACAGAATCCATTCAGTATTTCATAATGCATATAATGTGTATGTTGTATTACAGAGTATGACAAAATCCTGGAAATGGGCTCTGGAGATTCTTTCTATGTCAGGTATGTTACACAATCTTTTGTCATTATTTGTATTTTGCCATTCTTTGCTACCTGCAAAACATTTTCTATACATGCCTCCTATTTTAACATCATTTTTTACTTAGGAAAATTTAAGAAAATGGAAGTAAAAAATGAATTTAAGAAAAATGAATTTCCTGATTATCTTTTCCTGAGCTGTTCGGTAACAAAATTTCTGATGTTCTTCATTCACAGATGCAATCATAAGCCAGCGTATTTACAAGTTAGACATTCCTATATGATGTTGTTTCAGGACACACTTTAACTATGAGAAGCAGGGTAAGGAGGAGCTGAGCTTTAAGAAGGGAGACATCTTCCACATCAGAGACACGCTTCACCAGGGGGTGGTGGGGTCCTGGCTGGCAGTACGCATCGGCAAGAACAACCTGGAGACTGAGCGGGGTGTCATTCCCAACAAAAACAGGTAGGGGGAGCTTCTGACTCAAACGGCCTATCTATGCATCAACCCCAGCTTGAAAGGTACATTATAAGTCAGTTTATGTTGTTAGCTTGAGAACTGAAGGGTCCAGGATTTTTGAAAATTTAACTGTATTGTTTTACCTGCCATCCATGGAAGAAGCCACCTTGGGCCATGGGGGCAGCCATTTTGTTTTCAGTGCTCAGTGACAGCTCAAAGTTTACCTTCCCCACACTGGTTAACCTGATAATGGAATTTTGATGCCAAATGGCTACTTAGCAGTGAGAAGGTTAAAAAGACACGAATGGCTAGGTTCAGCATGGCACAACTCTTTTCCCTAATGAATATATTTTGTCTAGAACTCTATACATGTACATGTGCTTTCACAATATAGCTATAATTGATATTTACTTAACAAACCACCTGCACACTTGTGATTGTCCACCTTGTAAAAGATTGCAAATTTCATGGTAACACTAAACCCAAACACCGTGCAGTTCATACAACAATCGCTAGGTGTGGCACCATGTAAGTTGACCCATAATGAGTAGCTGACTCCACTCTGTCTCACATGTACAGGGGAGATGGCCTGCTGATTTTGCAGCACAGGTACATGACATGAACATCTGGTGGTCTCTCGAGCTTTGGCACCTCAAAAATAACTGGCTTTCAATGGCTTTCAATTTGTTTATCTCCTGCTTCAATGTTCATTCTCTACTGGCTAGCTTCATTCTAAAATTCATGTTTTTTCATGTCTGACACATACACAAGGCTAAGGTATTTAGTGTCTGTCTTGGAGTTTAACTTTTTACTCCATATCTTTGCTTTATGTAATGATATGACATTTATTTTTCAAACTTGATGGGCTTTCTGCTAACTTGGCTGGACCTTTATTTTCCGGGATGTAACAGGTTGTGTGTGTTTGCATGGCGCAAATCGTGGCGGTTTCTAGAAAGCTGTGTGTTTACAAGACAATGTTACATCAAGCAAAGTGTTTTGATTAATAACCATGTCTTTCTACATCCCTTTCCACTAGAGCATGGGGCTGCTGAGTGACCAAACATTTGACAGATCATGCAGCCAAGTTCATAGACAAAGAAGAAATCCGTTGTTGTCTTTTTTGTCATACTTTTACATTGTGTATCATATTCCAATTATAAAAACAAGGGTCAGACATTCAAATTATGGTCACTCAATGGTTGCTTAGGGATTGCTGTCTAGTGAAAAGGGTGCCTTATGAGGCCTTTTGCTGGTGTGGACTGCTTATTTTCTGTCACAGCCAGTGTTTCCAGTACACAAAAGTTTCCAACTTGCTTGTCTTTTGAAATCACAGGGCAGAGCAGCTGGCACATGTGCAGAACACAGATGCGAAGGAGTCGCAAGGCGGGAAGCGGTCAGGGTTTTTCCGCCGGCGCAGCTACCGGCGCTCCAAGTCCCTGAACAAAGAACACTGGGATGATATTGTGTTTGGTAGGAAGTCCAATGGTTTGTATCCCTATCTTTGATTCTGTCTTGGATAAGTGCACACTGCATGGATGAAGCAAAAGCAAGGTGGATGAGTAAAAGCTAGGAAACTTCTCCAGACAGGTGTACATCTTGTGTGAAGTGTTGGTGTTTGGTGCTGTCCTTGGTACTAGTCTAGAGTTATGCAGCCTCGCCTACCAGGTCATAATGAAATCATTCTCCCATGCAAATCCTTCCCTGCTGCCTAGAGAATATACTTTAAGCGGCTCTGCTAAACTGGGCTGAGGTTTCCACTTTTGTCACGCCCACAAAAATGGAAATCTCATCCAGGTTTAGTAGAGTCTCTCCAGGGTACATTTTATAGGCTGCAGGTGCAGCTCTGCATAAGAGAATGTGATGCCATACACAATGCCACAGCCAACAGAAAAACAGTATTACCGGTTACTGTTGCTTATGTATTGGGTAATGCAAACTACAGGCTGGTAGGTGAGGTTCTGAATCATAGACCATTTCATGGACCCCATTGCATGCTCGGAGATGCATGAAACCATAGGCACTGCAGACTGAGCTGGACACGGTATGCAAGCACTGCATACACTTTGTCATGGTGATTATGTTATTTTCTCCTTGCCAAACCCACGATGCTCATCATCTCCGAGCATGCAATGCGACCCGTGAAAAGATCTATTGAAAAGTAGTGTACCGCGTGTGGTAGTGTTGAAGTGTACTAACATCAGTAACACGTCTGTCCTGTCTGTTCACTCACTTCCAACTTCTGCCTCTCTACTCTGCACGGTAGCCTTTGACTGTCCTGCTAATTACATTGTCCTGTACGGTAAGTCCTGTAGCTACACCTTATCATCTTATTCCACCCTTTTCTTAAAGGAATTTGATGTAAAATTTCAAATGAGCTTAATGTATGCTTTTTCAGGTAGAATTGGAAAAAATTCTGGGCAACAAAATCCTCATCTTTCTTATTCATCCTCTATCAACTTATTCTCCTGTTTTTAATGTTACCAACTTTATACACAAAACATGGGGGCTAGAAATGTGTGGAAATTTTACTTTTGTTTGGCATGGGATGTATCTGTGTACATGTACATGTGCTTGCAATGGATTGTAATCTAAATAAAATGTCAATAGCAAAGGAATGCTTTCATTGGCTTTGGTGGCAAAATGTATGTAGTGCTTTTAGGTTTAGTACCTGGTTAGTTCGCTTGATCACCTCTGCAATGCTGGCAAAAGGTGCAAGATTGGTAGAGATGAAACCTGCTTTGGGAGATGAAATACTTAGAGAGACTGCATGTTTGTTTACTATAAAGTAGCAATAATATAACTAAATTTGTGTAGAAAATTGAAAAATATCAGTATCAGTATACATGTACATGTTGTTGTATGACCAATGACTCAATGACTTGTAGTTTGCACAGTTTTCTTTCTACAAAGTTAAAGAATATTTTATACATACATAAAAGTCTGATAGAAATGAAAGTCCAACAAAAATGGAATCAGTTCTTTTGAAAGTTTTGAAATATAACTATTTATGTACATATTAACCTCTCTTTGGTTTTGAAACTTGTTTCTCAGTGTTATTGTGAAATGTATGGATTTGTTTCACTAACTTTCAAACTTTCATGCTAACAATATTAATCCAGCTAATCATTGCCAAGTCTTATGTCATTCTAAGTAGATATTCATATCAATTTATTACTTTTTTACAGCTGGACCGACTACTAAGTTCCCAGCCTACGAGAGGGTTGTTCTGAAAGAACGTAAGTACATTTTTTTGTTGAATAAGGTTGAAATGTACCACAAGCAATTTTGTACATGGTTGGGTGTTTTCTACCCTTTGTGAATCATTTGTTCAAGAATTGAAAGGAGTAAAGAAAACTGCATGATAGATGCATGAATAATTGCAATACATGTTTTTCCTCGTACTTCCAGCGGGATTCCCCAGGCCTGTTGTCATTTTTGGACCGATTGCTGACGTAACAAGGGACCGCCTGTTGAGAGAGATGCCTGACAAACTTGATTCTGCCCGTAAGTAAACACTTTTTCAATTGGATGAATGACACAAGCAGTGGGGCTTTCTGACTGGTGTAACCAATAGGAACTTGGCTTAAATTTCAAGATTTATTGAAACATTTTAACAGTTCTAAGTTTAACCAATAGAAAGTTGGCTGATATTTTTGTTGTAACGATTAGGAAGAAGGCTTATACTTCAACATCAATTAACAATTGTAACCATGTGAAGACAACTTTGTAAAAGTTTGTATCTCAAGGAATAGTGTGTAACTGTAAAGTACAGAGGATAGCGTATTGTGTGGTTGAGCTGTTTGATCTTCTTTTTTCCCACAGAAAGTATAAAAAAAGACAAGGAGGCCAAAGGTGGAGCATCCACCATTATCAAGCTGAATGCCATCAGAGATGTAGTGGAGAAGGTAAGTACTACTGCTGCACTAAACTCCTTCATGAGGCAACAACAATTTATTCTCTGGCTTCTCTGACATTTGTTTTTGTCAAGTAAAAATTTAGCCAGAGTGCATCATGAAAATAGAGGGCTAGGCAGAAAACTCTGTGTTCAAAGCAATGAACTTCTTCCCTAGTTTTCATGTTAAGATTTTGATGTATTATCCTTTTCAGTCCGAGAATCCACAAATGAAGGTTGTTTGTCCTTTGATTACCACTGCTTGCTCTAAGTGTATACATTGTGGTGTAGTGTAAGCACTGCAGCCCACAGATTTAGACAGCTTGTTATTACTTAATTGATAGCTGGTTGTTGAAATGGCCACCCACACACATGTAGCATGCTACAAGTGTGTGATATCAGACTAACAGGCACTTAACTATGCAGATGTCCAGGTTCTTGTCAACACACAAAGTCGTGTAAATCACAACTGTGACTTCCAGCAACAGGGCTCAATTTTTTTGTGTTATTTTTTTTAGTTACATTGTATTGTACCTGCAATATTGTATTAACTACCGGTAAAACACTAATGGTGATATAATTCTTATAAGCATATCTTCTTGAAGCATGTACAGTCAAACCTGCACAAGAAGACAACTCAGTGGAGCAATAAGATTTAGTCTATATGGACAGGTGTTTGCTATAGACAGGATTCTTAATGTTTCTGTCAATGGGAAAATTGTCTAAGTAACCATTAAAAAGTGTTCACGTTTGCCAGTTGGTCACTTGTACAGGATTGACTGTACATACAAATGAATAATTTACATGTGCATACCATTGCTATTTTGTCCCTGTAGGGTAAACACTGTGTGTTGGACATCACTCCTAATGCAGTAGACAGGCTGAACTATGCCCAGCTGTATCCTATAGTCATCTTCCTCCAGCCTGACAACAAACAAACTGTCAAGGACCTCCGCTCCAGGATCGCCAAGGGATCCAACAAGAGCTCACGCAAACTGTTTGAACAGGCCATGAAGCTAAAGCAAGGGTACTCACACCTCTTCACAGGTCTGTGTTGTATAGGGATTTTTGGTAGCACCTCTGGGCAACAATTTTCACATAGAGAAGTTCCTCATCATGTCATGCTATTTCAGCAGTTGTTTACATACTGTATGCCAGATACCAAAGGGTTGGCATAAATTGCACTGTCAATGGATTGATGATGTTAAATTGATGATTTGTTGTTCTTAGCAATAAACTAATCCAACATGATGTCTTTGTGGTTAAGTATTGACTGTTGTTAGTAGAGAAATATCTGCAAATTTTTTGGTAATATTTATGTACCGAATTTTATTGTATATAATGTGCTAAAGCTTAAAAGTACTTGACTTTGTAGGTTAAAAAAAAGCTCAATGCAATTTGCTGACTTGTGATATTGGGTATATGTGGGTCATCTTGGAATCAAATCAATGGATCTTTCAAACATGAAGTTATCTGTTTTTGTACTTCCCTATGAGTACATGTATGTAATATTAGTGTGGAGTAACTCTGCATCTGTGTTTATTGAACAGCTGTGGTTCATCTGTCCAATAACGACGCCTGGTACAGCAAGGTCAAGGACATCATCCGCAAACAACAGTCCCAACCGGTCTGGATGTCTGAAAACAAGGTACCGGATAGCTGGAGGGATGGACTGAGGGAGGGAGGGATGGGTTTAGGCAAGAAGGGAGGGATAAATTGTGGAGAGATGGGCAGATGGAAGGATATAAGAAAGGAGTGAATGGAGAATGGGGGATGAAAGAATGGCTATAAACTTGTAATGAACCCTGATAATTTTGAATATTAAAAACCTGAATATTATTACTCTGAACCTTATTGCTGAATGTGCAGTGAAGTTCTCTGTGACCCTTGGCAAGCTTTTTTAGATTGTGTGGTCTTGGTCTCTGCCATAACTTTAATAGATGGCATACTGTAAATGCAGAAATGTTCGCGGTGGATTAATGTTCGCGGTTTTTGCGGCGGCCGCTTCACCGCGAATTTAAAACCACCGCGAATATTTTTCCATGACTGTAAGAGATAACAGTGCATGGTGCTACCGCGAAATTAAATCCACTGCGAAAAGTCCATTTTCCCGCTACCGCGAAATTAAATCCCCGCGAACTTAAATGCATTTACAGTATTAACTAAGTTAAACTGCACTTATTTTCCCCATTTACATGCAGTAATACCATTCCTGTGACTAATGCTTAATCATATCCTACCCTTCAGATGGAAGACAATGTGGAAGATGACTTCCTGTTCCCCATGTCGGCACGCTTCTCGTATGCCTCCTCATCTGAAGGTAACCTCGCCACAGCCGTGGACAGTCGTCCCGTCAGCATGTTCAACACGTCAGACACGTGGGGGGAGACAGGGCCGGAGTCAGGAAGGGTGAGTTTGCTTTTTGACCTGAAGGCAACATCTCTCCAGTCGATAGATAACACTAAATCCACCTTTGTCCGTGGGATAACCTATATTCATTGTTTTTGGAAGTCAACGTAAGGGGATTTCAAACTGCAATATTTTCAGAATATTGCAGTTTGAAACCATCATTCAGTGACTCGATATCCCTAAATACCCTGTTTTTGAAAACAACAGATAAAGGTTACCCCAAAGATAAAGGTTACCTCACAGATAAAGGTCTAAGAATATACCTGGAAAATTCATCTAGCGTTTTTTTTACAAGAAGTGTCACTGTAAGGTTCTATTCAAAAGAGCTACAACCCATACAAGCTACTGAAGACACTATTGTTCTTGTTACAGATGGGTCGGTCTACCTCAGACCCCAGTCTGACAGTTGATGGACAGCCGCCTCACACAGGTTCACCGTACGCTCCGCACCCAACACGACAACTCTCGTCTGACAGGCCTGGCAATTATTCTCAGGTAAGGACTACTTCTCTGTTCTGTTCTACTCTGCCCTGTTCTGTCTATTCTATTCTGTTCTGTTTTGCTCTGCGCTACCCAACTGTACTCTTTTCAACTCTACTTCTTCCTTTTATGTCAAGTCTAGTCTGCTCTGTTCTATTCTACTCTGTTTGCTCTGTTCTGTTCTACTCTACTGTGTTAATTTCTGTTACTGTTCTGTTCTGTGTTTTACAGATATGTTTTTAACCGTGACAAGCCTGTTGTTCTGATCTGATTTTGTCTCCTACTGTAGTTCCCCCCGGAGAAGGCACCAAGAAGCAGGGACAACTCATGGTCTGGGAGGCCCCCTGTTGAAAACAACAGGCACAGCAGCATGTCGGGCCACAACAGCTTCCCAAGGTAGGGACATGTGTGGTGTTATCTTGCAAATGTAGGACTGTCTATCCATTGACTGATAACCTGGCCTTGCTTTCATTCATACAAAATTTCCTTAAGTGATATTTGCATATACACATTATATATACATATAAAATCGTGGTTCTTGCCATGTATACTTGAAGTAGCTTGATCAACAAAACCTACCTGATGACAACTTTGTCAGTTGATGACCAGTATAAGGTAGAACATTGTGACAGGCACAGTAATCTACCATTATGACACCTCTTGTATACAGAGGTGTACATTTAGTTATTTCTCAATGACCAGTGTGGCCTTTGTGATAATTTTTGTACTTTCGTTGTCTGCAGAGAGAACAATCGACATCC
Source organism: Branchiostoma floridae x Branchiostoma belcheri (assembly GCA_019207045.1). Lineage (NCBI taxonomy): Eukaryota > Metazoa > Chordata > Leptocardii > Amphioxiformes > Branchiostomatidae > Branchiostoma > Branchiostoma floridae x Branchiostoma belcheri. The sequence goes on from CM033024.1 coordinate 19,995,274, forward strand.
ACGTTCCTTCTCCAGTATTGAGCCTTACGCCACGCTGCCACCAGACAACGATCGCTACAGGGACTATAGTCAACACAACGACACTTGGGGAACGAGAAAGAAAGAGCCTTCATATCAAACAGGGTACGGAAACTACGACAATTACCCACGGAAGGATGAGGGCGGCTACCCAAGTGAACAGCGGCACAGACCAAACGGGTACAGCTCAAGGGACACAGGGGAAGGTGAGGAGTTCAGTAGTAACACTCTCAATCTTTGAAAACAAAATAACTTCTAGTATGGTTTACAGCAGGGCAGCCTAACTTGATGACTCAATTTGATTGGGCCTGAGTGATGTGGCCCAGCAGTTTGTTTTAGTCTTTTATGGTGCGTGGAAGAAAAGGAACTCTAAAGCAGTACGTGTTTATTTGAATTACAAACGTACCTGGTAATTTAAGGTGTGACTTCCTCTGGTTTGATGGCAGTCAGGTTTGAGATATTGGTCAGAGTGAATGTTAATACCATTCATGATTCACGTCAATTCTGATGAAGACTTTTGAATGAAAATGTCAATTTGACAGATAACAAAACCGTTGACTTTTAGCCATATCATTCCAGGCCCAATTGAGTGATTTACCTGGATGTCATTGTTTATTGTTCACAGGTGGTGGTAAGACCCAGCCCCCTCCATATGACAGACACGTACATCGTGCTTCACAAGTGTTGTCCGCCTCGCGAGAATACCTGGCTCCTCAGGATCACAACCAATCTCCCAAGTCAGCTTTTGGTCAGCCGTCATCTTACGACAGGCGCACGTTACCCTCGCGTGAACGGTCGGGAGGCTACGACCCCTACAAGTTCACGCGCATGACCGCCCATTCCCTGTCACGTGGGAGCAAGACTAGCCTGACTGGAAGCAATACTCAAAGCACGAACTCCATACAACGGCCAACCCCCACATATCCCAAGATGCCGCTGTCCAACGGTCCCATGACAGACCCCCGTCGCGGGCAGTACTCGCCTCTTTCTAAGACCAAGTCCGAGCCCCACATTTCTCACTCCCCACCTGCAGATTCCGCCATCGAGAGCAGCGATGTGGTGCAATCTTCCGTCTATCCAACCAAAACTATTCCCGTCATCGAGAGACTGGACACGGGAGAAGACAGCATGGTGTCCGACACTGGATCTAACCAATCAGAGAACAGGAGGGACAACGGTGCCGACTCTGCGCGGCTGCAGATGACGCCAGAAAGAGAAAGGGACGTGTATAACCGTTCCTACAGAGACGGGTTGAAGCCAGCGGTGTATTCCGCCATGGAATTCAGGAGGAGAACGCTGGACGACCTGAGGATTCCCAAGACTCAGCTGGACCATGTTCCGACCTCAGACTCTGTGGTGATGTCCTCATCTGGTGACCAGAAGGTGGACCATGCCAGGTAGTACATCTAACTTCAATACACAATAACAGCAATGTACAACATTTTAGGAAAATGAAATGTGGCCTGCATCACTGGATTAAGTAGTACATGAGTTAATGAGAAAAATTTAGGCTTCCCCTGTGGCGTGCCTATTTTAAGAAAGCATCAATTTTGCAATATTGCAAGTACAAGGCAAATTTTTTTGACCCCTGGTTCTCTTATCATTTCTGTGCCTCCCTTTCCAGTGAACTAGAACCAGACGAGAACCACACGGTGATAGCGACAGCACGGGGCATGTTTGACTCCAATGGAGGGGTGCTGTCCAATGCTGAGACTGGAGTCAGCATTATAATTCCCAAGGGAGCGATTCCAGAGGGTACCAAACAGGAGATCTACTTCAAAGTGTGTCGAGACAACAATATCCTGCCACCACTGGACAAGGACAAAGGTCAGGTCAAAGTCGTGTTATATCATTTCTGTATAGAGCTCGGAAAATATTTTGTTCTGCTTATGCGGCTGTTTTGGCCTCCCGTATAGTAGATCCATAACATAGTACCAACTTACCCTGCCAAAATGTAGAAATGAAAACAAAACATACAAATATGTGACAGACATGCAAACACTGTCTAATTGGTCAAAATGCTAATTGCCATGCTATATTGGTTGAATTGCTAAATTGTGATGGATAGTCAGGATTAGTCTATTGTATACCACAAATGTATGTGTAGATATGGAACAGTGTTGTACATGTGTACTTGTTGGTGCCCAACCAGGTGAAACCCTGCTGAGTCCGTTAGTGATGTGTGGTCCCCACGGACTGAAGTTCCTCCAGCCAGTTGAGCTGCGCCTGCCACACTGTGCTTCCATGACACCCGACGGCTGGTCCTTCGCTCTCAAGTCCAGCGATACGTCCACAGGTAGGTGTTGGCATATGTCAGTCATGTGGTAGTAAATCATAGTGTAAGAGTCTTGAAAATGTGCATGTATGTCAAGATGTAAGAGGGCTTCTATTACAAATATTCAGTAATGTTGTAAGCTTCAAACCTGTTTGTACCAACATGTTATGATTCTTGCTGTTGTTAGATTTTCCAGGCCAGTAATAGCAGAAAATGATCCCATGTTGTAAATTTCCATGCAAGACATAGAGAAGGATTTGTAGGCATTTTTTTATCTTGCTACCTACACGTGCGTACATATCATCCTTGTCCAATCAGTACTGAGCTACGTTGTAATGACTGTTGTTGCTGTTATTGTTGTTTTTCCAGGCCAGCCCACCCAATGGCAGAACATGACGCTACCAGGGATGAACAACAACTCCCAGTGTCAGGTGGGAGCCAGCAGCGTCTCCGTATTGGTCGACCACTTCTCATGGTTCGCACTGATTGGCTGGCCCAGGTTCCACCGGTACGATCACACAGGGTCCATGGGAGGAGTCATCACAACAAACATCAACTGAGAATGATTGACAGCTGTCAATGGGAGGTGTCACAACAACAGACACCTCATTACGATTGACAGCTCTTTCTATAGGAGGGTTCACAAGAACAGACACCTGATTATAATTGACAGCTCTGCCAGTGGGAGGAGTCACAACAAGACAGCTGAGAATGACTGACAGCTCTTTCTGTAGGTGGAGTCACAAGAACTGACAATAATTGACATGCCTGTATGTGGACTGGACCAAATGTTCCTGCCTGTCCTTAAGCAGTGTATCCATATGGGAATACAAAAAGCATTGATGCACTTCCCCCAGATACGGAATTGATTTTATCTGTTTGGATGCAGTTTATTTTTAGTTTTTTTACCCATTTTTAATTCAATATGTGAAGATATCCCACGTTTAAGTTTTGAAGGGCTGATAATGTACATTAATGTGAGAAGTACCCAAAAACAATGTGGAAATTCTCAGATAAAGATTCCTAAGACAAATAGAAAATGGCTGCCAACATATGCGATGAAGGCTGTGAACTGCTGACAACAAGGTCTGTTCTCAATGAATAACACACTGTTACAAACTGACATTTTTGGAAGGAAGAGCTTTTTTGTTGAGATCTTGTTTTTATTCAAATCAAGGCAGATCCATTATTTTGCCATAGAAAAATTTTCCCCCAGAAGTGCCTTTTTACGTAAACATCTGAGACAGAAAAGGCAGCTAGAATAAGGGCCAACTTGACATGTGGGATATAAAATATAAACAGCAAAGTGCATAAAGAAGATGAGAAAATGGCAATGTTTATGACTGAAACAGCAAACTTGTGGATACACACTAAATACCCTCAGAAAATGTTGAAACATCCATTTGAGAGGTTGGGGAGGGGGGCATTTGTTAGCAAGTCGTGTAGCTTCTCTTGTTTTTAATTTTTACCCTTGTACATAGGAATAAGCCATTACCTTTTGTGCCAAAGAATTCAGAAGATTAAGATTTAACCGTAAGTACATGTGATTAACTAAATCCTTGTATACAACAAGTGGAATGAATGTGTGGAATGACTGTTAGGGTAGTTAAAGAACTTCTAGTAGACTGATATGTTCAAGGAAGGAAGAGGGAAAAGTGTACTTATGTCCAAATATATGAACAACGATACAAAGACCTGTTGTATTTTACAGGTTTAATTTTTCTTATATAGCAAAACCAGTACATGGTCCAATGTTCCAGGAAGAGATATGCCAACTGTATTTCTTGTGCAGTTATTTTCCGTTTTCATACTGGTAATGTAAGGAAAGATTCTAAAAAGCAGAGGTCAGTTAAATGATGTAGAAAGGTTGTTCGAAAACATTTAGTTAAGATACAGACTTGGCATCTACTAATGCTACTGCAGTCATATCAGTCAAAATGGGTGAAGTTTGACGGTTGGAAGCGGAAAAGTGTTTGGGTTTGTTTTGTACATCAAAGTATTTTTCTACTCATACTGTAACAACTACTATTAATGGCAATGGTAGCACTTCAGATTGTACTCTAAGCTATAATCATTCAGTTAAGTGCATGATAAAATTCAGGTCTGATAACTGCTACTAGTGATAACTTGAAAATGTAATGCACGTATCTTGCAGCGTTCTTGCTGTGAATTCTTTTATATTAAGCTATCATTTTTCTAATATAATTGCTTAGTATTAATTAAGACTTTTCCTAACTTGTGCAAGCTTCTCTATAATGTATACTCCTATTAACTGAGTTTCTTCAGTAATGGTCCTGTATGTGCCGATGGTACCATGGTAAAAACAGCCCATGTTTGTTGTGGGTTAAGTGAGGCTCAGGCCAACATCAGGGCATCCCTTTATGTTACACTGCATGGAATCCAATCTTTAAGGATGCCTTACAGTGTTCGTGAAGGTATTACAGGAGGGCTGGCCTGGTGTAGGTGCATTACTGATGCTAGTGTTTTCTCTTTATGATACAAGCATGCCACAATGTATTTTGCATAAATCTGACTGACTTCAGCTGTTACAGTGTCTGTCTTCCCTACAATAGACAATGTTTTCCTGGGATGATCAAAGAACCTCAGTGGGAATTCCCAAGAAGTTAGTTTCATTGATGGTAAGAGGGTCTCTTTCCAACTTTTCTAAGAAGTATAGGTATTGGCTGTCTTTAGACTGAAAGAAAAGGGGTGCTTCACAACATACACTTTTTATCTTCTAGGATGGATATTCACTGTTGGAATATTTTGTCATCAAAAAGGAATAATTATTTGTAGGTGAGACAGGCATCTAGTTTATATTTTGCTGAAGGAATTCTCTTCTTTTGTAACAAATAAATGAAATTATACTGCTGTATCTGTCTGTATTGTTTCCCATTTAGTCTGTTTACCTCAAATATTAATCTACTTTTAGAATGGTCAGAAGAACACATTGCATGGCTCAAACTCCTTGCCATCAAATTGCAGATTCTGGCATCTCCAAATCAGAAACTGGCAATGTTAGCACAACTCTCACTATGAGACATCAAAGAAAACTTGTCGAGTAGAAGAGTACAGAAATTAAGCATGTTTCTTATCTTTTGAGGCGTTGAAGATCAGTGCATTCTTCAATGTTACATATGATGTATACCTATTCTAGCTTGAAGTTAGAGGAAAGGTAGTCGAGGTAGAAGGAACACCATGGATGTGAACCAACTAATGCCAGCTGAGAGAATGGGTATGTAGTAAGTGGCAGGACAGCTGGAGTTATGCTGGTCAACTCCACACACAAACACAAACACATGCTACCAAAAACATGACCTACTAGCAAAGGTAATTAGACAAAGGCTCTAAATATTTTGTGTAGGCATGAGGTCTGAACTCTTGTTTATAAAAGCATTGAAATGTAGATGTGACACTAGTGCCTTCAAGTTCTGAGTTCCAAATTTTATTATAATTAATCAAGTATTCTATATTGGTCCATTTTCTCTTGCCTGAGTGCTTAAGGCTGGTATTATACACTCATATTTTACACCTTGAAATTCACCCCTTTGCCCTGCCATTGGCCTTGGTATCAACACTCGTGTTGTTTCAGTCTCCATATTATTACCTTGTGTAAACTTTGCTGTAGATATACATGACTTGTATGTGTATCCTTTGCTGTCATGAAAAGGGTAACTGCTTCAGTCTTCTAGTCATACATGCAAGGTACAAGATAATTGGTTACAATGTCTTGCAACTAGCCCAGGACATGACTATGTACAAATGTAAGTAGCCCAGGATACTATCAAATCTGAACTTCAAATACATGAACATAGTCACGAGTTAATTCCTTTCCAGTCTTCGTGAATTGAAGACTTGATTTTGAGGTCTGTACCATGTGCAAATGAAAAATATGAGTAATGTTTGTTTCATTGTTACAAAGAGTCTGGTTTATAATTCAATGTATCTAAATCCATGCAACAAATTGAGCCAGAAAAATGTTAAGTATGGCTAATTCACATACTTTTACAGAATATATATATATATATAATGTACTAGTACATAGTATTTCAGTGATCTCAATTTCCATGGTACAATAACATGTAAAGTATGGCATCAACATTTACACAGATTCAATGTCATATGTACAGTAGACTATAACATGACAGGCAATGGCAATTATTGGTACACTAGTAAATAGACATGTGACAGCTAAAAGTACAAGTTGTGACAGCTACAGTGAATGCAATAAAGCTATAATGATACTTACTGTAGCACAGTATAGGTGCCAGCAGTAAATGAACTAGAATGATAAATTGCACTAGCAGGGGCTACTGTAACTGCTTTTAGATGCAAGAAGGCAATTCCTAAATGTTTCAGTCCCAGTAAACGACTAACTTACATATCTTTGCCCATGCATGTAGTCTGGACGTAGTATAAAGTTCTTAATTCATTTTCTGGAATGCTCAGAAGATGTGCTCTTTTGCTATGGTTTGAGGACATGCATGTTTGAATGTCACAGAATAGTTTCCCTGTAACTTAGTGTAAATGTCTCATGCAGTATCCAAACTTGCTGGTTCTTCAGCAGTCTTGGACACAGAAGCTATTCTATGAATAGCGCGAAATCAAGAAATGTCTGTCACTGCAGTTTCCCTGCAAAAAGTCTTCTGCTGTCTCTAAACAGCCTTGACCTTCAGCTGTCCTGGACACCACCTGTAGCATCAGCTGTCCTACAAGCAATGCTAGATGGAGAAACATCTGCTGTCACAGCACAGTTTCCCTATAAATGTCTCCTGCTGCCTCTCCACAGCCTTGACCTTCAGCTGTCCTGGACACAGCAGCTGCAGCATCAGCTGTCCTACAAACAGTGCTAGATGGAGAAGCATCTGCTGTCCTACAGACAGTGGAGCTGGAAACCTCCACTGTCCTGTAGACAGAGCCCGACGAAGAGACGTGACTGCTGGAACTGGTGGAGCTCAGGCTGTACCTGTAGGTGGAGTGCCGCACTTCGACTTCTTGAAGGACACTTGCACTGTGCATGACTTCTGCTAGGTGGTGCTCATCAGACTGGATAACAGACTTTATATTTTCCACAACAATCTGCACAGCTGGGGGAAGATTTCCTACTGGCTGCTCTAAGAACTGAGCAACCAGGACTTTTGTATCTTTAAGCTCTTTAGAATCAACCAAAGATCTAGGTCTCCTTTTGTGACTTCTATGACTGTGTTTCCTGAGCTTTGCATTTCCAGATAGATTCAGTGTTCTTGGTCTCTCTGCTTTACTTTTCCTGCCAACATTGCCCTGTAGATGACTGTCCTCCTGAATGCCAAGTGGTGAAACTTCTGTGAGTGGTTCATCTTGCCTTCTGTGTAGGGGCACCCTGGGATCACTGCTCACACTTTGAATCTCTTGAGTGTTTAAGCCCTGACTGGTTCTACTGACATGGCGTGGCACGTTTGTGTCTGAGTTCTCTCTCCCTAAGCTGACTGCTCCCTGTGGACTTGGTGTTGCATCAGGCAGGTTGAAGTGAGGTACATGTCTGAGGTTCCTTGACGGTTCTTGTGTGTGTCTAACGTTTGTGTCAGTCCCGTCCATCTGCTGTGTCTGTTCATGGAAGGCCTGGAGCACGCTCTCCAGACTCATGTCAACAGCACGCTGCAGCTCAGCCGACTCACACCCTGCCCCTTCCTGTGGACAGTAGAATTACATTCACACTTTCAACAAACTACAATGCCCTGGTCAAGCCATAGGGTTAATTGCGTCTCCAATAAAAAATGATGCTGAACTGGATGACCAACTGTTATGAAAACAAAGACTGAAGAAAAAAAAGTGACAGGGAATGACTACATTCTAACACTCAGAGAACAAATACACCTAGTTGAGTTTTTCTGTCAGATTTAAGTTTTCATAAAATGCCTGGGAACAAAGTCTGACAGATATATAAAAATTTAGATAAAGTTGATTCATTGAATGGTTTTGATGGTCCCTTAGATTATATTTCCCTTTGTCCCAAGTGTTAGGAGTCGAAAGTGGTTACCTGTCTATTTTTACCATTTTCTTCAGGTAAACTGAGTGGACTGCTATACAAGAACTCTGCATATACAAGAACTCTGCATATACAAGAACTCTGCATATACAAGAACTCTGCATATACAAGAACTCTGCATATACAAGAACTCTGCATATACAAGAACTCTGCATATACAAGAACTCTGCATATACAAGAACTCTGCATATACAAGAACTCTGCATATACAAGAACTCTGCATATACAGGAACTCTGCATATACAGGAACTCTGCATATACAGGAACTCTGCATATACAGGAACTCTGCATATACAGGAACTCTGCATATACAGGAACTCTGCATATACAGGAACTCTGCATATACAGGAATTCTGCATATACTGGAATTCTGCATATACCAGTACACTAACCTTAGTGTTTGGGGAAGTCTGTCCACTGGTGAAGTTAGAGGCCAGTTGCAGACTGTCCAGCATGTTATTCAGGGTTCCAGAGTGAGAGACTGCCATCCTGGAGTGTGACACTGCCTGTGTTCCACAGGCTCCTTCTACATTGGGGCTCAACCTGCTTCCATCATCCTATCATACACAAGCAAGGAACAAAAAGTTGTGACCATTGACATTGTATAGAACACAATCAAGAAGGACTTCACATTTGGCATCAAATGGCCTAGTGGCTTGGCTAGCAGACACAGGCATGAAATGGGATAGGGTAGACTTAACCTTCCAGTATCATACCCTAGACACAGTAGCTAACATGGCCCCTATGGCCGTAAAAAGGCTATGGGACTACCATTAGCTTTACCTTTATTTATTACATCACGCGCGGATCCAGGGGGAGGCGCGCCGGGCGCGCGCCTCCCCCTTCAGCTGGCAAAAAAAAAAAATGGCAAGATAAACCAAGGCTACTAGAGGTCTTCGGAAGTTACGCCAAGAATATTGACAACGTTATAAAACTAATTCGCTTATTTGAAAGGAGATTTTCTGGTAATTATTTAGAGAAACTTGCAGTTTGCAATTACTAGTGGGTCTTTCGAGTCACGTAAACTTACGGCAAAGGCCCGGGGACGGAGCGCGGCCGCATCAATTTCTCCCCAAGAAACTGGTGGGTCGCTGTAAGCCAAAATCGGCGCTCAAAAATATGGAAAGAGCGTGGAAATTTTGTAAGATCTCCAGAAAATCAGCGGAAGTTAATCATTTTTGATGAACTGATGATTTCTATCACCCGTCATTGGCTTAGAGAGACGCAACCCGCCTTGGGAAAATCGGCGTCGTGCGCCGACACCCCCCCTCCCCACTCCAGTTCTGATCAGTCGCCGGGGTGACCGTGCTGACGTTTTTGTTGTCATTTCCCCCCGATTTATATAATAATCGTCATCAATTGCCACCGCAGAAGCAAAAAAAAGTTTGAAATATATGCATTTTCAAATGCGTAAGACACTTTCAAAATCGTCTCCGGCAAGCCACTCAGATCCCACGAGATTTCTATGCGATTTTATAGGAGTGCGAGCCGCTTCGTGGAGAAAGGCAAATCGGCAGCCAGGTACAAATAATTTTGCGATATTGTTTGTGTAGCGTGGCGTCATTTATGAATATTAAGAAGGAGGAACTAGCCTTCGTTAGGTTTGTCCTCAGTGGTAGTTGCTAAAAATAGTAAAAGATGTCCCTGAAGTGAACTAGACAGTCACAGACATGACAAAAAGTTAGTGTTAGTTTGCTTCTCAAATTTGCTCAGATATGGCTCTAAAATGCACCAGAAAGCCTCTATTTCTTATAAATTTTCTGGGGGAGGCCCCCCATACCCCCCCAACGAGAGGGGGGAACCCCCCTCTCGTGCTCTCCCCCCGCGCAGCTTGCGCTGCGCGGCCGCGGCCTTCGGCCGCGTCATGGTGCGCGCCCCCCCCATTGCAAATTTCTGGATCCGCCAGTGTACATTGTGCATTTTATATAACAAATGAAATTACTTCATAAACTTATCTATATAACGCTAGTTCACCTTTATCTGTGGGGTGACCTTTATCCGTTGTCTTTAAAAACAGCACATTTAGGAGTATTAAAGTCTGCTGACTGTGGTTTTAAATTTGCAATATTTTCAAAATGTTCCGATTTGAAACCACCATCTGTCGACTTCATATCTTCATATACTTTTTTTCTTACAAACAATGGATATAGGTTACCCTCCAATAAAGGTGAACCAGAGTTACATGTAAAATGTATTGCACAAATGTGATGCAAACCTACCACAGAGCACTGAACCTCAGTTGTCCACCCTGTACCGACCTCTGTAACCCTGGCAAGGGGGTCCACAGCTGAGTACGGAGGCGGGTCCTCACTGGGAAAACAAGTACAGGTTACATGTCAAAGGTCATGCATTGAGTTTATTGTAATGTCCTAAAGTGCAAAAAAATTACACTACCACCACCTAAATTTTACATGCATTCGAAACACTTAGAGGACAGCCTTCTTTAATCAAACTCAAGAATTATTTGAATGTAATGTTACAGCATTACAGCATACTAACATTTTAAAATTGCCTACTATCAAAAGAAGTAATGTTTTTCAGAGAGAATGACTTGAAATCTTTTTTAGAATGATCGAAGGTAATACATTTGTTATGTGGAGTCTGATGTACATGTATGCAATGTACTTTAATGTGGCATTCAAAGCAATTCAGGCAGCAAATGGTTGCTATTAAGGCTATTGTTGTAAATGTTGAATTGAATAAACCATTACTACTACTAGAGATGAATCCTGCAAGTTGAAGACAAAACTGACCTGATAGTTCCATGCTGTGAGATGTAGCAGCCAGGAGGGGAGTAAGGAGGAGGAGGGACGGGCTGTACCATGTTCACGGGGAACATCTCGTCTTCCATTGGTGTGCGCAGCGAGTCGGAGGGGAGGACTGGGGAGGCCAGGCTGTGTCCATACAGCATCTGTCAATCACAGCAAGGATTTTGCAAGGTTTAAGCACAAATGATAAAATCATTTTCATAAAGTCGAATTGTCAGAAACTTTTGATGACGGTACAAGTACATTGTATGCACACAATTATGTTGGATACTCCATCACATCCCAATAGTTGGCTGTTTGTCAAAGTCGACATGATAAAAGATGATACATGTGGGTGGCGTAATGGTAAGGTTTATTTCAGAACCTAAAGGTCCTGGATTTGAATCTGGTGACATGCCCAAATAATTGTACCCTTTAATAGAACACTTAACACAAATTTCCTCACTCCACTCAGGTAAAAATGAGTACCCAAGGAGGTTAATTTTTTTATCCTCCTTGGAGTACCTTTAAGTTTCCAAAAGGGATGTCGATTAGATGTTTAAATGGTCCCATGAATGAGGAGAGCCACACTTCAAGAACAAAATAGAAACCAGCACACTCATCAAAATGGATCAAATAAAATATGGACATGCAGCTTGTACTCTTCAATACAAACCTGGTGTGTTACACCATGAGGCAGTTTAATGGGTATGCAATTGCAATTCAAACAAAGAAGAATGTTAGTGATTGAACTGAACACAACAAACAGGATTGCTTTGGGAATAATCCACTCACACTCTGGTGGGGCCCTCTCTTGATGAAGTGCATACAGCCCACAGCTACGGACAGGGCGCTGATCAGACACGACAGAACGCTAGTCCCACAGACAGCGTACATCAGCTCCTGCAGCAGGGTCTGGATACCGGAACAGTCGGCAATGCCCCCTAGCAGGCACTGACATGTCTGCAAACACACACGCAAATTGGTGTCATTTCAGTGCTTTTTTTAAATCAGAAGTATGATTCTGAATTAGTCAAGAAGCAGTAAAGGCAAAAAGCATCATGCTAGTCCTGCCTAAACATGTCCATTTCAAGTTTTTAAACACTTCAGTTTTGCGTTGATAAGGCTGATTCTTGTAGTCATGACTCAGAACAGTAACTAAGATATGATATTTGGTATCAGGGTAGGTGTAGTAGATGTAAAGGTCAAGGTTGTTTTTGGTACTACAGCAAAACGTCCTGTGTGGGTGTCTTTGATACAGATATGTTGTCGTCTTGATGGCAGATTCAAGCGTAAGAAAGTTTGGGGCGTCCTAGCAACTTGCTATGAAACATGTAGAAATATCTTAAGGAGGATAGCCAATCAAACAGATGACAGATTTCCATGGTATTTGCCTATTTGGCAAGCACGGGTATAGTGTAAGTATAAAAGGTGGTTATTCAAATATCCACTGGCTTCTTAGTTACCACTGGTATCCTTCCTGCCCAGCAATAGCAGGACTTTTCTTTCTATCAGGAAACAAAGACAGCTCAAATCAAGGCTGTTCAAATATAGGAGCCCTGGTACTCTCTTTGAAGGACCTCATTTTTGCCTGTACTATCAGCAGGTAAACAACAGAGCACATGGGCTGTAGAGATGACACACAAGGCTCCTCTATTCATCTTGGTAGGCTCAGTAATTGTGGTTATACTTGTACAAGATGATGTAGATTATGATCATTGCTAAACCAATACATGGATCGGCGGATGTTGTGCACTGACCTTGCCCATGTCCTGAGGTACACATGAGTTGAGAGATGACAGCAGTGTGGTACTCTCCCCGGACAGGACAGCAGCCACCAGGTGTAACAGTGTACACACAGCAGACAGGAATGTGAAGAAACTCACCTATACAGGGGCAAGAGAAATAATTCATGGGTCTTGTATCTTCATAACTTGTAATCATGGTTTGAAATGCTCTTCCTTGAATGGGGAACTTTCATCTGTAGCTTGCCAGAAATTTTGCTATTCATTGAGATTGGCATTCATGATGGATTAATGGATGGATGGATGGATGGATGGATGGACATTCAAATAAATGAATATCCTGATAGCAATTCTATTTGTTCCTTTGCTTTAATCCTAGCTTTATTCAGCCTAGCTGTCTCCACTAGACATGCTGACAAAACAGTAGGAATAGTAGTAGATGCCATGGCATGTATACACATAAAAACCATACAACAGTGTTTAAAATTCCTGTTTTCTTTCTGTTTACATTAAAGGGTCAGGAGTCAGAAGTGCAAAAGATTTCTGTCCTTTCCCAGGGTACTTACAGCCAGAGACGTCTGCTGCTTCCAGGCTATCATCCCAACACCACCGGACAACATTGCCTGCAGAACAAGAAATTGTCATTTGATGTTGTTATTACGGCTTATCATTAATCCACATATCTGTACTAATTCATGGCTTAAATACTTTTAATATCAAATTGATATTGAAGCCCAATCGTAAGTGTTCAACAGAAAAATTCAACCACATGCTAAGACAGACCAACTGTAAGAAAGGTTGTTCATGAAAATCTCCTTCCCCGATTGGGAATTTCATGTTAAGTGCCTTTCCCAAGGGCACAGCATTAGGATCTGGACCTACATTTAGTACCAATACATGTAAATTCTGGGCTCTGTAGCATCATAGTATATCATACCCTTTAGCATAATACCACACAATGCCATCCATCTTGATACCCAACAAAATTTTCATGATGTTGACAACTACATCTATGCTAGAAAAAAAAGAGCTTTTAAGCATTAATGCCAAAAGTTTGCACAAATCTGTAATCATATGACGTAATTCAAACCATCCTTTCTGGTCCAACTCTTTTCTCATCCATATTTAATTTTCTCCTTAAGGATGGATAAATCAAGGTAATCCTGTTGATATGGTAATTCTACAATAAAATACCTGCAAAGTCTTACTCTTATTATGCATGTACACAATAGTTGCCTAGACTACATGCTGCTGTCTGGAGCAATTACATGTAGTTAGCCTATATCACAGACAATTTTCAACATTGGCTGAGGTTTCCTATACCAGAAATGGAAGTTTTGCCAGAACGATAACCCCCTCCTGCCCCCCCCCCAAAAAAATGTCGTGAAGGAGGCTCGGTAACATTATTGTTGCAATTTTCTGTCCATCTTTTGTTCTCTAGCATAAATCTATTGCTATTTGTTTTCAAAGAACTTGAACACATTAAAACTGCAAACAGAACTTTGGATGACCCCGACATCCAGTACTCTCCAAGCAGAGGTTAGGCTCCGGCTGTTTTTTTTAAACGTTTTTTTAGTCGTTTTTATCGGGTTTTCTATTTTGTCATTTTTCTTGAAGTACGCCAGCAAGATAAAATACAGAATAGAAAGCCCGATAAAAACGACAGAAAAACGTTAAAAAAACAGCCGGAGCCTAACCTCTGCTTGGAGAGTAGACATTCAGGCTCATGTACCATCTCTCAATGACCAACCTTTCCTTCAAACATCTGCTTGTTAATAATTTCCCTCGTTCAGAAATGGCTTTAAAAAAGCTAATTCTGTTGATATGGTGATTTTTCAATTAAAAATACCTCCATAGATTTACAGCTACGGATTTACACAATAGTTACAGAATTCGCTAAGCCCTCCTCAACATTAGCATATGATCCATAAAAATGCAAATAGCTGGAGTCTCTTGGGATCTGCATCCTCGGATCAGTCATATATATTAGTCATAAGGTAGCCATTGTGTCCATTCTGAACCACTGTCGCTGCTGTGAAAATATCTCCACGCAAAAATATCTTCTTTTGGGTTAAGAGGGAACACAAATGAAATGCAAATCGACATCTGATATGCGCCAACGAATCCAAATAAAGAGAATTCTGAGAAACCGGTTTATGGGCCTTTTATGGGCCTTTGAAGGATCAAGAGTTTCTACGCATGAATTCTAAAAATTATATTCTGAAAACGGTATTACTAGTACATAAAGAGGGGTTGGATAATCAGTTCTGTGCTGTTTGTGGCAATAAAACATGCATTAGATACTACTTCGTATCGTAAAGAAGCTAGTGGTCACCCTGTGTGGTCACTACTTACGGCGAAACCGGCCCAGTACGGACACGCGTTCCGGACACGGCTGTAGGTAGTCATGGCCAGCGCGGCAAAGCTGAGGGACACCACGACACAGCCGAGCACGATCTGTACTATTCCCAGACTCAGAAGCATCGCCTGGCTCCGTCCGAGGTGGTCCCGTCCCCCCGGCCGGGCCTGAGTGACCACCAGGCCGTGCCGGACAGCCCGCATGTCCAGCCAAACCTCAGGTCGTCCTTGTTGTGGTCTGATTCCTGTCAGCTGGGGCTGGTCACGTGAGCACCAGCCATTGGACCAATCAGCGCGCGAGTTGGCCTCACAAGTTGGGCGGGACATTTAAACTTCTCTTCTCGGAAATAAAAGCAGAAAATTGGTGTTGGCCGAATAAAGATAAAAACTTTAACACATCTTTTATGATGGATGCTCATACCTCCTCCACATTTGTGCAGAAACATTTACTTCATCAACTGTTCGAAAAAAATGTGATGTATTTGCGTACAGATAACTCAATTTAAGATTCCTTTTTTTTTCATATCAGGGGTCAGGGGCATTAAATATAAGAATGCGGATGTCCAAATGCAAATGTAACATACATAGGTCAACATGTACACTCAGTTAAACTTATGAAACACCCCGAATATGCAACAATCTCAGTCCGGAAAACAATATTGTGATTTTCATTCAACCTGCTACCTATTCAAGGGAAAACTGCATGTCCTATCATGTGATATAATGTCCTTGTCCTATCTAATGAAGGACAAATATAGCCACAGTTTTGCACAAAATTGATCCTCATTCATGCATTTCAGTTTTACTTTGTTAAACTATATTGTATCACTAGAGGTTTGGACAAAGTTTTAATTTTTTTCATGACTGAAACAGTAAACAACATTTTTTTCCTAGGCCTAAGCTCTCACACGAGTTTTTAATTATCTGTAGAATACTAGTATACTGCAAAGTGCTACAGGAACAAAGCTTGAAACTCCAAATAGTGGGGGGGAAAGACAAAACGCCATTCTTTGCAAACTTGATAACCTTTACTCATCATAAGTGAACACAAATTCAAAGTGTTACTCCTCAAGCTAGGCCCTCTTCAACATTACACTGTGAAGAACTAGTATTCTTCCACCAAATAGCATATAACGCTAGTTCACCTTTATCCGCGGGGTAACATATATTCGTTGTTTTAAAAAAACGAGGTATTTAGGGATATCAAGTCGACGGATGGTAGTTTCAAACTGCAGTATTTTGAAAATTTGAAAATATTCAAGAACCATCCGTCGACTTGATTTTCCTAAGTACTGTTTTTTTATAACAATGGATATAGGCAACCCCGCGGATAAAGGTGAACTAGCGTTATAAAAACTATTTCCTGAAGCAAAGACAAGAAGGATACAGAGGCAATTGTGACAAAATAAAGATTTTGGCATTTTAATCTTTCGACATATAGGAAGGTATAAAAAAAGTTACATATAAATGAAGATATGTTCTTTCATTATCTGTTTCCATTAAGTACAATAAAAGACAATAAAACAAAGGATTGGAAAACAAGCAACAAAGGAGATAAAAGCTCCTTGGAAGAATGCATTGCTAAATACACATGTAGAAAGTAAATAGGTTTCATATATAACAAACCTATGTTGAATTGATTTACTAACCTGATGAACCAACAATAAT
Organism: Branchiostoma floridae x Branchiostoma belcheri; assembly: GCA_019207045.1. Classification (NCBI taxonomy): domain Eukaryota; kingdom Metazoa; phylum Chordata; class Leptocardii; order Amphioxiformes; family Branchiostomatidae; genus Branchiostoma; species Branchiostoma floridae x Branchiostoma belcheri. Next base: position 20,012,110 of record CM033024.1, read on the forward strand.
GCAGATTGTTTCACAAAATTACACAATGTTGTGTGAAACTATTCTCACTCACTGCAATATATTTGTTTGCGCCAAACACTAAAACATCCTTTATGGTGGTGAGCTGTTTTACAACATGTTTCAGTGATTGGTGGATAGTCACAGAATGGTACACTGTGCATGTGCCTGGTCTCTTGTGGCCTTCATCTTCAAACTTCGCAGATTTTCATTGGTTCCATCCAGCAGGAGCCCCAGCTGACAAACAGCAATAGTGTCCTCTGTCTTCCCTTTCTTATACTGGTGCTCAGCATACCTAAAAGTACAAATAAAAAGATAGAATCTTCTTAAGCTAGAAAGACTAGAAAGTTAATCAAATAATTTTCCTGAAGAATTAAGTTAAGACTATCAAATTTTTCAAGGAATATCAAATCATGATGTAGTACAAACTTACAATGACATTTAGCAAAGTCAAAATAGTTAGCACAAGTGGATAATTGTTTTCTTGTTTTTGCTAGAAAGTTAAAAAGGAATTAAGATTCTTGTTAATGTCGTATAAATCTCAAGAATCTTCATCTAGCTACCTGTGAAACACCTGAGCAAGTTCACTCTTTCCTGGACGTGACGTCACCAAACTGACCGTTTTCTGTCGGTCAGTCCTGAATGCGTGTATGTAGTCCACCACTGCAGGATGTTTCTTGTTGCGAAGGAGGTTGATATAGCCTCGCCAGCAGTAGTCACTCACCTGTTTCAATCAGGATGAGATTTATCTACTGTTAAACACAAATTTACAGTATTGGACCTAACAATAGGATGTCTTTATTGGCCCATAAACAACAATCACTTGGGCTGATATTTGCTTGATTTTAAAATTTTCAAAGCATACAAATGCAGTATGAAAAGAGATTTGACCACTTGTACTTGAATCGTACATTCCCTGTTTTACCTTGGCCTTCACCATACCTCTGCTTTAATTTGAAATTCACCACAAGCTTAAGCTTAGAAATCTATCACCATAAAAGTTTTGAATCTGTTACATACATAACTGATCAGGACAAGTGTCTCAAGTATATGAGTGTCTCAAAGCTGGTTTGTCACGCTGAAGGGCGGTTATTCCAGCTGTATAGATACAGATACAGATATTAACAAAAATAGATGAAAGCCTTTTGTTAGAAATAAAAGACAGTGCTTGCCTGAGATGCATTTTTGTTTGCATTGTTCATTCTAATGACGAGGTTGATATCGTGCAGGGCCTGGTTGTACTGTTGTAACCTACTCAAACACTTTGTACGCTGACGTAGGATGTCTGCGTTAGAACTTTGCGATGCAGCCACTGCCAGCGTGAGGAAGCACAGAGCCTGCTCATGGTCATTCAATCCAGTCAGCACTTCAGCCTTCTTCAGGGACATCTGAACATGCACATAACAGATATGCATTAATTTCATTGGAAAGCACATTCAATGACCACGATATTTTGACACTTTTTCCGGAGTCTGTTCTACCATTAAGTTAGCATGAAAATAATCTTGTTTAGAACCCTGAGAATTTGTGACTTCACTTGTACTATAATTCACTATCATGCTCAGCACCAAGGACAGGCCTGTTAACCTGTGTGTGGATGATGTTCAGTACCTAGGACAGGCATGTTTACCTGTGTAGATAGTATTCAACACGATGGATACTGTTCAGCACCAAGGACAGGCATGTTGTCCTGTGGGGATAGTTTTCAGCACCAAGGAAAGGGCTACATACAAATTCCAAATGGACCATTCTTTCGTTTGCAAAACAAAATCTACTTCATCTAAACACATGAAAGTCATGGTAAATTGCAGACCTTGATCAATGCTTCCTTTTGGTCATTGTCTAAAGCCTTTAGAACAAACTCTAGGCCTTCAGAGTCCAGCTCGGCCAGAGGACAGAGTTCTGATGCGGCCAGTTGATGGTTGCCCTTCTTCACATAGATCAGCCCTCTGCGCGCCAGGACTGACCGGTCATCAGGTGTCAGCTGTAGCACACAATTCAGGTGCACAAAGGCCTGGTCCAAGTCACCTGGACAAAAATCCAAGGGATGTAGCTTTATAACACACATTTTTACACCAGAATACACCAATGGATTTTGATTACCAATGCATAAGAACTACCTGCTATTGGTGGTCCCTTATACAACATCTCCCATAGATGCAAAGATTAATGATCTGCATGGTCTATTCAAGGAGGTTATCTCTATATAACCTTCTTGCTATATTCAAATGTGCATTGAGTGGTAATTTGATTGAACTTTGAATTGAAAATGTTTGGAGCAAGAAAGGATGTCACAGAATAGCATATGAAATTACTGTGCACTAATAGGAAGTCTGATATGCCTGAGACATTGATAAACGTACCTTGTATGATAAGAGCATCTGCATACAACAGTTGCCATGCCGCAACATTAGCATCGATGGAGATGAGTAAGTGTCCAATCAACACTGCGTCCTCCAGGCGGCCGCCATGTTGTCCTTGGGACATCGCGTCTGTAGCATACAGATGTAACCAGTACAGCAGTAACAGGCGCATCTGCTGCTGTAGGAGTAAGATTTGTGTCCTCGCTGCCTCCAAGTCTTTACGCAATGCAGCCAGGAAATCTTCTACCGCTTCCTACAAAAGACAATCCCAAACCTTCTTTACAATTTGTTCACATGCTCAGATTTAACATGACAATTCCCCAAAGCCAAAATTCTCCAAACTAGAAGACCTAATATCAACAGATAGAAAGTGCATTGAATAAGGATGACTATGTTAACAATTGGCTTTTAAATACTGAACAAGAAGACTTTTCTTCACTGACCTTTTGCTTGTTCATGACAATGTTCATGCAGCCCCGGGCACACAATGCGGTGCTACATTCAGTCTGGACGTCGAGCACTCTACTGTAGTCCTGTGCCGCTGCCTGGTAACTCCTGAGGTGGGCGTGGCATTCTGCACGAGCCATCAGGGTGGTGGTGTCTGTCATATCTGTTACATGGAAAGGAATGAAATGGTTTTCTGGTGCAAAGAGCAAGGGGACTGTTTACTAATGTCCCAAGTATGCAAATGAGGTACAAAGTTTCTACTCAAGGTCTATACTACAGGGACATTGCTACTCAGCTTTAAGACAGAAAAAGTGTTCATCACGCTAAGAACTATTACTTCAAGACACACTGTACAAATTTGCCTTGTTCTAACTCTGGTAAAGTTCACTAGTTTTAAATAGGACATACCTGATGCTAGTGTTGCAATGGTGAAAGCACTGATGGCAGTACTTATGACAGCAGGGTCCTGACACTGTTGTAACAAGCTGAACCCGTACTGTTGGGAACTCCTCAATAACAGCTGTCTGTCTTCTTTTGGCACATCCTCCAGGGCTGCATGGAAGGTGGACTCTCCAATGGTCTCCAGAACAGTGATACATCCCTGTAAGGAACAGTCAACAGAAGTTTACCTTCTACATGAAACATTAGTCAAATCCTTACTAGCACCAACTTCTGCATGAGGACAACCTGGCCATTGTGGCCACTTTGTGGTGGTCCCTTAGTATTTTTTGTCTCTATTGACCCAAGCATAAAAAATGCTGTCCATAATGACCTCTTGTCTATTGTAACCATTTTTTGCATGTTTACCTCTGTGGATGGTGTTCAGTACCAAGGCCAGGCATGTTCACTTGTGTGTAGATAGTTTTCAGCACCAAGGACAGGTATGTTCATTTGTGTGTAGATAGTTTTCAGCACCAAGGACAGGTATGTTCATTTGTGTGTAGATAGTTTTCAGCACCAAGGAAAGAGCTACATACGAATACCATATAGAGTACATTTTCTTGAAGTCCTTTGAGTGGTTGCTCACTCAACACCAATCATGATATAAGTTCACAAATATTCAACCATTGTTTTGAATACAGTCAGTTTTGAAAATACATACAGAATGAAAACAAACTGGTCCATCAATATGTCATCAATGTACCTTCACAGCCTCCTGTACTTTTCCCAGTCGGAGCCTCAACAGAGCCAGGTGGACACACGAGACAGGGTCCTGTGGGTTGGACTTGACCTTGTCCAGTAAGATGCGCTGGGCTTCCTGCTGGTTGCCGAGCTCCATGTGAGCATGGGCCCGCAACAGGTGAACGCCCTCTGTGCCTGGACTCAGCAGCTGGAGCAGGTCTGTCAGCCGGAGAACAGCTTCTGTCCTCTCCCTGTACAGTCATGGGGGCAGGCAGGCAGTGGTCAATACTGTTACTGTCATTTACAACTAATATTGACATTACAGCAACTAATGTATGACAGGATGTTACAACTGAAGAACAAATACAAAGTCATGCATTCAGCCTAGACAAACAGCATGTCAAACATCTTACTATATTGACATTACAGTAACTAACGTATGAACACACTGACATGATGTTACAGCTGAAGAACAAATACCAGTACACATGCATTCAGTCTAGACAAACACTTGTCAAATATCATTACACATAATGGTGGCCAAGACAATTTGTCTTTCATAAAAAATAAATGATAAATGATAACAAATTTATAATGTTTAAAAAGGTGTCAAAACCAGGCACATGATTATTAAGAAAAGTTTACGGATAAGATATTCTTACCGCTTGACCGACAATCCAGCCACATCACTGTTCTCTCTATCAGCTTGAAGAAGACGTTGACAGCCTTTGATGACAATTTCCTTCAAGTGTGTTTGCTCAGGGACAGGGATTCTCTTCAGACTTACGGCTGTGTCTTTAACAGACGCAAGACTTGCCTTCAAGACATCCTTCATCAAGTCATCCTCTTGTCCCTTCAGTTGGAAGAAATAGGCCCGAGCACAGAGTGCGTCAATGGAGGACGGATTTCTGTCAAAGGCTATGTTTAGATCTGACATGGCGATGTCAAGATGTCCTGCTTTCAGGTTAGAAAGGGCTCTAGAGCATAGCGTGGATGTGTCAGTTCTCGTGTCGTTCTGTAACATGGTATCATAGATGTCTGCGGCTTCTTGGTGCTCGCCTAAGAACGTGTGGCACTCCGCACAAGCATGGAGTACTTTCCTGTTGTTTGGCTGCAGAGCTAGGACAAGTTTGTACAACTGTAGGGCAGCACGGACCTGATCACTGTTACCAGCATCTGTCTGGCTCTCCTTTCTTACATCAACGCTCATCTTCCTAGCAAGCCCAACAACATAGCTCACAATTTCTTTCAGTTGCTCTTTTGCGAAGTCCTTCAACATTTCAGTTTTTGCTACGTCTGCATCAATGTTCACAGCAGCAATCAGGTCAGTGGTTGCATAATCTTGCTTGCCCATGTGGAAGTGACACAACGCTCGTGCTACTAAAGCCTCAATCATGGGGCCCTTAGATGGAGTTTCCTGCCCCCGGAGCAGTTTCAGCATGTTAGTCCACATCTTGGTCGCTCCAGTGAAGTCACCAAGGTCTGCTTGTAATGTGGCACAGCGTGTCATTGTCTTACCATCGTATGGATCAAACAATAAGATAATCTTACCACAATCTATTACGAAAGACTGCCATTTGTTGATGTCTTCGGTGCTAGTGGCTCTCTTTGGTTGATCCAAGCTTGCACAACGATGTAAGACCTTCAAGACCCGAGGTAAATGCTGTTTCTGGGCTAGCATGTACTCCTTCAACTCATTCTCATCCTCTTGACAAGCCTTTATAAAGTCTGCTGCCACGACTCTTTCCCGTTTCCTTGCCAGCAGAGCAGCTAGACCGCGGTCTAGAAACAGGCGGACAGGTTTGGTTGGTTGGTGCTCCAGCATAGCAGAGCACCTCTCCATCACTTCTTGGTACTTCTTCTCTTTGAAAAGTTGGGATATTCGGGCACAGCTTGAAGACCCGATCAAGCTAGCAGGACATGCCAAAATGAAGGATGTCAGCTGTTCAGGGGTGAGCGAGATGCCGTACTCTTCCCTCTGCTCTGCTGCTTCTGCCGAACTTCGCCCCCAGAAGTCTACCAGCTCCACCACGTTTTCCAGAGACTCCTGCGGCAGCGACTTGAGGTGATCGATGACATACAACGGATCCTCTTCATATGCCCTACAGTAGCACGACACGGCTTGCGGAAGGTTCCCATTAATACGCTGGATATCACCCTCAACACACAATGCTTCCTTTTGGGACATCTTCAAGCCTTTAGACTGTACATGTACTGTTTGTTGCTGAGTTTTCTCCTTCCCATCAACGCTCATATGAAAGACTGGGTGATGATTCCCTCCAATGGTGGTAAAGTCCTTCAAAGCTTCCCCCATCAACACATGCTTGGTCTTTGTGTTGAAAACTTTGTTCAGCTTTTTGGAAGAAAGACTGAGAGAGGCCAAGTCAGTGCCAAGGTAAGAGGAGTACACGTACTGTGCAAAGTCTAACAGGTTTGCAGTACGCAGTTCTCTGGTGATACGGAATCGGACCGTTGGCGTGACTGCACTGCTGGATGCAGCATGCAACACTTCGATGTAAGCTGGAACTGGAAAACAACGTATGACAAAATCGTGCTGATTGTTGTTATACTACATGTATGTTGTCATATTGAACTCGTTACAAACACAATTTTTGAGATGGATAAGACCATACCATGATATATCTAAAATTTGAAAATTGACTCTGTAATTTACAAGTTTTGTATAATAGGATACAAGTTTTAGATGATAGGATACATTTATTTTTCTTTCTATCTTCTCCTGAATAAACAATGGTTGCATATACATGTAAGTAACGTTACTCAACTAGCCAAACATTACATGTACATTATTAATTACAACAACAAACCTGGCTAATAGCAAAAAAAAAAATACAGTCTGCTGTGATTATTTTCTTCTTTAAATCCCAAAAGCAGTCACTACATACATGATACAATATATATGAAACTTAGACACCATGACAGTGGTGACGCTCTGATTGTAGAAACTAAAGTAGTGGGTAACTATTGAAGCAGAGTTTAACATAATATTCATGATACCCCAACCAGACTTGACTGGACAGATTCTTGATTTGACAACAGTATTCAGTACTTTTTCTAAACCAGGTTAGAGTTAGAAACTCTAGTCTCTACCAGGCTCCCATAGAAGCTGAAAAATAGTAAAAATTGGCCAAGCAGGTTGATTTTTTGCCAGAGGAAATTCAATTATACCTGGCCACAAGAATACTATGATTCTGTTCCCTGCTGACTTCAAATTCTTCAACCAATTTGGCTACGTAATTTCTTTACTTTCATCGGCAACCAAAGGAGTCTGATACAGTTTTAAGATACTCTCGGAGTCACAAAGTATGTATGAAGAGATAGATGTACTCACAAGGCCCAGGTTTTTCCACGGAGACTCCCCTGGCCACCGTGCCCTGCTTTCTGAAGTTTTCATGTTGTAACCTGAGAAAACAGAACCCACAGACGTCAATAGGTGCTGTCGCCTGTGCTGCCACCTGCAAGCTTTTGTTCCTGAGGAAACGTTAGATGTCTGCTTTGTTCTTAGGTTATTAATCACAGTGTCGGGGCCTTTCTTAGGATGAAACTCTAACCGCTGGGTTCCAATACACCAGAATGTAGCTCGGGAAAGGGAAAAGGTCACGTTTGTGACTGTACTGTTATGTAATTAATGCTAATAAGCAAACACACAGTATTACCCATGTATATATATTATACAACGTTACAAAGAAAACTACCTTGAAGTAGTAAGGTATACCAAGGAGTTTTTATCATATGATAAATGCTCCTTTGGTAAAAAAAAATACATTATAAAGGTGTGCAGAGAAACTCATACTGAGAGGTGAGTAGAAACAGTCTCCTGGCTGCTGAAAAATCAAACCTCATTAGAGTGCTTTGATACTTTGAACCCCACTCCCCAAATTTGCAGCAGTGCAGCTGAGCACTCTCCATTTCATTTTGTCTCCCCCTCCATTCTTCATCACTGATTCACAACCAGCTTCCTTTTGCCATTCTATTCCATTTTAACTACACCTTCCCAGTGCCATCCCTGGTGACCCCCAAAGTTTCACACACATACACATCCACTCCAAAAATTCCCTTTCCTCAGGAACTGATGCCAGTCACTGTTTCCAGATCTTTCCAATTCCTTCAACTTCAGTTCAAGTGAGTGCTCAGCTGTAACATTATCTGCTACCAGCTGTAGAAAGGGCTGTACCATTTTTGAAGGGGTTTCTATTAAAGGTTATTTTTAAGCTATAACGTTACGTTCACTAATCATCAACATCATAGCTATTTTCTGAGAACACTTCTAGTCCTGATGAGATATGTGACGCTTTGCCATCTTTGTCATTGACGAGAAACAGCACACACCTGTCATGCCTGTTAGGAATCTAAAATGTAACGTCAATTGCTGCAATACTGAAAGTTGTCGCCTAGAGGCTCTTCTGTACCGCTAGGGGCTTACAGCCTAAAATCCATTAGGCCACAGCAGGTAAATTTTATGGATGACAAGCATCCAGATTGCAAAAGTAATGAGATAGGGAGAAAAACAAGATGAGTTAAAAAAACTAGATGGCTATAGATTTTCAAAATTTACACCAACGATGTAATAAGAATTGAAGTGACAAAACATGCCAGCACAGACACATCCTTCGTACTTGTATTCAAGAAGTGAACTACTGTAGTATAAGTGATACTAGTGTGGTAGACTGGAATCACTTACCACTTTGTAGTGGTGCCACTTTTACAAATATCCAACTAGTTTCCATACATATTAGTTTAGTTAACATACCACTCAGACTGCTGAAAGAATTTGCCTGTGAAACCAGTTCTCCACTTTGCCACGTCATCAATTCACCCGCATTGAATTTCTCTTTAGCCTACCGAATGTTCTTCACGCTGTATCTCAATCGTCTAATGTTTTAAGTGATCGAGTTTATCATTATGTATAGTAATATATTTGTAATGTATATAATTTGATTCAACTGTTTTAAGGATTTTAAGTGAGTGTGTACTGAAGTGTAATGTATCACACAATTCCGCCTTCAAGACTGCGAAGTTGTACAATAAATCATTCTGATTCTGATTCATTCTAGTCATGGCTAACTCGCTAGTTTCACTTCTACAAGCTACAAGTACAATCATTTATGCTACAACAACACAACAGATTTCCCATTTGGGTACTTTCTCGCCATGTTGACCATCTCTGACGAAAAAAAAATAGTTTTTTTTTAATCAGGTGAAACTTAATGAGCACGTGAATGTCAGTCATAACATATACTTGCTGTGGCCTTACTTTGGTAGACATGTTTCAGTGAAAATGCGCATGGTCGACCAGCCCAACTACTTTGATAGTGCTTCTGACAGAAGAACATTTATAAAGACCATGCATATCAAACTTTTCATGGTGTGACATAGTGGAAGATGAAACTTCATAGATGTGTTTGATATGATTGGTACCCGTTTGGTCTTCTTCTCTTCAAGTCTTCCATCGAACTCGAAGAGCACCAGCCGTTACATACGTAAATCAACTACTCAATACTTTATAGCAAACAGCATCCAGATACATTCATTTGCAAAAGTATTGAGACGATATATTGCGTTTCTTTTGCTCTAAATTCGTTCCGAACATGTCATGTTTTGTAGTACTACGATAGTACGACAACAGTATGGTGGTAGATGATTAATAGGCTGCAGAGCCTCGCTGGGAGGTCTCCAGTAGGTTCGGGTTCCCGACTCGACCTGAAAACGGAACCTCTTCGTATTTGACGACCGAACCTGCTCCCTATAAATATTCTCAAACCAAATACAGCAGACGATGATAACTTCCCTTTATAGTTTTGTTTAAAACGTCATGTCTCTTGGGTATTAAAGAATGTGAGCTTTGATAGACGAGCGTGGGATGGTCATCACTACATGTGGGTACCGGTACGGAGAATTTACATTATGTAGGTACGGTCAGGTCCAGAACACCAGGTCCAGGTTAGGACTAGAACGTTAACCTGGGCCTAATCTGCGAAAACTTCATTTTCTTGGGCCGGTAAGCCCCCAAACACGTGACGCTTGCCGGTATAATCTGTTCATTTTCTAATCGGTTAAAATCCGGTCCACTGATTTTTTCAAGTCCGGTCCTACAATAATAAAACGGTTTTGCATCGGTACACTGTGCAGGTACTCACTCATAGTCTTCACTGCTGCGCTGTAGTTAGGCCACAACATGTACAGGTGAATTGCATAGATAGCATCTTCCTGCGTAATCTCACCTCATTATGACGAAAAACATCAGAAATGTCTGATCATCATCAGAGAAACATCAGTCAGAAAAATCCTAAAACGCCCTACAACCCAGTGACGTAAACATCCAAGATATGTCCTCCCAAAATTGGAATTGAACTGACATATTGAGGAAACCTCTCACATTCTGGAGACAATTAATGTAAAATGTATATCCCGAGGCTTTCGTTCTTTGCATATCATGTTGCGGTCAAATTCGTCACAGGTCGTGGTACGATTTTTATGCCGACAAAGTTTCTAGTAGGCGGCGACAGAGCCAACACTGGGCCGACAGCCTTTTCGATAACAAGACGCGTGAATTTTGCACGACACCTGCATTACTATCCAATGAATGTCCTCTTTTTGTAATCGAACGACGAATGCGTCCAAGTCCTTACTGATTTAATCAATATCTAGCTTGAAAAGTAGTCGGAATGCAAACCCATGGTTACAAATCCCCCCCATACAAGTTTGCACATCAAAACTATCGTACAAAACTTTCGTGCACTCACTACACACTGTAACAGTTACCTGTATTACGTACCTGTGCAAATGACAACAGTGTGCGAAAGTTTTTTCCTTCCATCTGTCCTCTTCATCTTGTAGACGTCTTGTCAGCATCTCTACAGACATCTGTGATTCCTGGACCACACCTTTCGTTGCCTTGTCTTCCTGTAACTCTTCTTCTGAAGCCATCTTTTTTAGAGTAATCTACTCGCTCGGATCATAGTCAAAACTTGAGCAGCTCGAAAACTTGGACCAAGTCGTCCTACGTCCTCCGTTCGTGATATTTCTGCCCAAAGCTTAACTCTTGTCTCCAACTTTGACTAACGGTTTTTAAAAGTTTAACAAAATGTCCGGAGGATATGCTATGTGAACATGTGCTAACACCTGCTAGCGGCACAATACAGTGTATTTTGCACATACAGTATAGCGTAAAGGCATTTGATAGTTGATCCGACTAACACGCAGTTGTGAGTCGCTATGGGCGGCGGGTTGTCATTGTTCGCCCGTTTACTTTGTCTAAATCAACATGGCGTGTTTAACGTGTTGATTGTGTTGGTGTTGTTACTGTTGGAGTGAGATGGACATGGCTTTTCCATTGGGACTGACGTGTTCACTATTATTGTTACTAACCCCGTGGGAAACAAGCACAGCGCCTCTCTGGGATAGGTTCGGAGTTCACGGCGTCCTTGACCGCCTGAAGGTAACGTAAGCCGTCGCGTAAGAGGAACGGTACTACACGTACATGCTTGGTACTTTGCGAAACATTCGGGAGGAAAGGTATAGCGGATCAGGGAATAAGTGTCAGTGTCTGACGAATAGGACCCAACTGCTGATCATGAATTGGCAAGAACATTAAGGTAAACTAGCCTCCACCAGGCCTTTCTATAGGCGTACGGGATCGTAGAATTTGGCACACAAAAATCGGGAAATTGGCCAGAGGAGTCAGTCCACACTTAGGTTCATGTTTCCCCTGCTCCGCCGACCAACTCCTCTGGTAGCAAAACTCCCCTGGCAAATCATTCTCCCTATAATGGCCATCGTAGTCAGTCTGGTAAGACTAAAGGTAAACATCGAAAGGAAAGTCAGAACACACCGGGTGACGTCGAAGGGTGACGGGGTAAGTAGATGGGCTTATTGGGTGCCGCGGTCGTTCAGACGCAGTAGGGATAACCCGAAAACAATGGGGAGGTTGGGGGTGGTGTTGGGTACGAAGAGAACAGTACAGTGGCCACATTTTTGGACAGACCGTGATCCAGGAACAGTTTCCCCGGGCAAGAATTTAGGCGACTGCGGATGGCTGAGATGCCATGCCAGGAGAACTAGCTCCAGTCGCAGAAATCATGCCAAGACATCTTACGAATTCAAAGAAATTATCTTCCTCATTCGAGCTGGTGTGCCTACCGACTATACCATGGCCTGATATCCAGCTGTATTATAGCTCCCGAGTCTCTTCTCAGTCCTCTCCGCACATTTGACTCGGGAGCTATAACCTCTTGTGTCTCAAGTACTAGTAACCGGCCGTCAAAACGGCCTTTATGAAGGTTTATGTACACTCGAGACGCTCTTTTTTTTCTTCAAAATTTTCTAAGCTAAACAGTCAAGATACATTTTCCTTCCCCAATGAGACAGCATCCTGTCATGCATCTCTGGAAGTGAACGAGCTGTCCCTTGAGTTGAAGACTCCAGTCTGAAAAAAAGCTCGAGCTCCCTAAACACAGAGTAACGTTACTTGTTTTCACGACTACGCGGTGTTACCTAAAATATCTCTGGCAACAACCAGTGGCGTGCTCATCACTTCGTCTTCACGACCGTTTTTGAATTTTCATCAAAGCTATGAAAGACAGATGAAGTTCCTATAGCACACTCACGATCGTAATTCTGGATTTGCCATCGTAGACCCCTCGTACAACGAATAAACCTCGTCACGTGTAAAAGTGGACAAGAATATTCTATTTTTTGTTTGTTTCATGTTCTGTAAAAAATTATCTGATAAAATTTACATTCTCTTCGCATATCATTTTTCTCTGTAGCATACGAATCACGCGATTCAGAAATAGAAAATGACTTGTGTGAAGTTCAAGTATTGCAGGCGAAATACTTCCTCCCGTTAGTGCAGCCCCTTGTGGGATCAAGTTGGGCGGTCTGACTCAGGTTTAAAACCGTTTATCCGGATTGCAATGGACGGGGAGGGGTTGGCGCGTACAGCAAACACCCTGAGCAGGAAGCTCGTGAGATATGTTTTCCCGCCACTGTCCTTATTGCAGGCTCAAGATCACCCGATAACCGTCTGCAGTTGGAGATTGGGACTTGTCGGCGTGCCGTGCTCGCAGGAGATAAGGCACCGATGTGAACAACTATCACGCCACGGGCAATGGCTACAGGAAACATACGCCGGCTAGACCTAGCCAACTTCTCGAAGTTACCCGCTACATTACCTCCATGAAAAAGAGATACTGTTTTTTTGCGTGTCTGTGTGTGTGTCTGTCTTTGTGTGTTTCCGAAAATTGGAGGTCAGTATAACTTTATAAACTCTCGGATGGATTGTTATCGTTTGTTTCTACGGATTCAAACGATCAAGGATCCCATGTCCGATTCTGGGCAAACATTGACCTCAGGATGTTCATATTTTGGTACCGGCATATAGAGAAAGTCCTTATCTTCCTGGCTGTCCAAGTTTTTTTACCGAAACATCTCCAAACATAGTCCGTTGTGTTGAGACTTTGTTCAAAGAACTCTTATCAAGTTTCTGCACAGTACAGTAGAAGTATATGGCCATGAATGTGGGTGATTTTGTTTTAACTCGCCCGCCGGTCCTTCTTTCAATTATCCTTCGCAAATCCGAAAAGAAAGAAAGTAACCTCGATGCGACCTTCTGTACACCTTGGATGTACATTTATGGTGATTGACACACAAGTTATGGTTAGCTTAGAAAATATAACTTTGCTCGCCAGAGGTTACGGATTCAGCGGGTTTTAAGCCTTGTTGGTGTTACACTGTTGGTATTCCGAATGAAAAGTGTCAACTTTGTTTTCGGAAAGGGCGCGCCCTCTGTGTCCGCAAAGACGTAAATCACACTATAAATATAGAACACAAACGTCCAGGCATCGGACCTCTACGTGACTATACGATCTAACGCTTTTGAACCTCCTTGACTTGAAGCTACATTTCTCCCCACAGAAATGGCCTGGCCACGTAAATCTAATTATCTCCCGGACAGTGATACATTTAAGGCCCGGGTTTCCACATTTCCCGCGTCATTTAAAACCGCGCTAAAAATACACATGGAGGAGTCACGTGACAGGAGTGCCTGACCAGACGGCGTTTTCCCTCTCTCCGAGTTTCTCTTTGAACCCGGAGGCAGCTCCGAGCCGCATTATGTCAACAGTCGCCACACGGAACAGGGGGAACTGCTATCCTTAACGCATTCCCCATCCTCACGGGCGGGGGCGATAGCTGGACTCTCCCGACATCGTCTGCGCAAACCTACGGTCATCCTGGGCGATGGAGGAATTGAATTGGGCAGAGGATAGCTCTGAGTTAAGAGATTGATAGTTTTCCTGGTCAGGAGATCAAAACTACAGTTCGTGTACCCTGCGTTTTAAGGACTATTTCTATATGGACTACGTGATTTCAGAAGTCTGAGTTAGGACTGACTGGTGCCATGGCGGAAAGTATTGACACCAGAGGAACTTTTCATCAAGTGGAACCATTTGAAGACAGCGGTGCGGAGACCCAAGTGGCCATTTTGGAACAGTTAGAATGGGAGGAAGAACAGAGAAGACAGAAGCAGAGGGGCAGATGTCGCTGTCATTGGAAATACCCCTGCACGATCCCCGGGATAGTCAAAATCGTGGAAATGGTAAGAAAACAAGAGCTGACTGTGTTTTGTAATGTTAGGCGGGCGCACTTTGTATGAGGCGCACGTTCGTTCAAATCTTTCTAACCCTTCTAAATCGGTCTGTACCAAAGTATCCAGTTGGCATGACAAATTTTGAAAGGAGCAGTTCTAATTTGACTACCCGCTACGGTCCTGAAACGTGCGGCAAACATTGAAAAGGATAGAAGTCTAGATTGTTTTTTATTTTTAAATCCGAAGGCTAGCATAGCATGGAAAGTCGCCAGCGCTCGGAATGTGAAAAACGCTCGGCGTGCCACAGCAGGCATATATGGCAGTGGAGTTCATCTGAGATGTCGGACCTATATTCAGCGGAGACAAGCACTGCAGTTAAAAATAAACATGACATATTGACGAGAAATACGCGACCTGTACGACCACGCCTATCTTATACCAACACACCCCCTCCTCTGCCGCTATGTCATATCCTGTAGGGCTTGAGAACCGCGTATAGGAAGTGCTTCAAAGTTTACCCGTATCTGCTTGTCACTTCGCACCTTTTTAGATAAATGTGTTTATAAACTGTTACACAGGTGTTGAAACAACATTTGTAGCGCTGACAAGTCCTGTAAACAACATCCTATATATGGCAATATTCCTTGATATACTAGTACTTGGCACTGCAGTTAACACTAGAGGCCTTTTCCCACAGTTGTTCAGTTTGTAATGTTCGATATGGAGAAGAGTTGCCAGAGTTTACTCTAAAATGGTAACGCACAGCTGGGTGGCTGGGTGCCAGTTTGTGCTTTCGGTCCTTTTTCGGAAGAGTGCCTGATGTTGTAGCCGAGGTCTGTGAGTCATTTTGGCAAAAACTTGTGACTCAGTCTGACGAAAACTATTCAGGTTACGACGAAGCTGGGAAAACTTTCAAGTGTTGACTTGTGTCTGCACTCAGAAATAATTTGGAAGGACAGAGCTATGCGAAAAACACTTTACGTCTTCCTGTCTTTAGGAAAACACAATTTGTGTGAATGTAAACAATAACATGTTGTCCAACCAAACTGCCAATCATTGATAATTGGATCATGGTACACAAATGAACGAAGGTGCCGTCAAGTTCAATTTTACTTGATTGGATGACGACCCTTCAAGCTCTTTGATGTACTAATACTTCACCTCATTATTGTAAGTTTTGGCATTAAACATCTATTTTTGTACGAAACTTGATAGCTTTCATGAGATTATGTTCACTGTTAAAGAAAATGTTGACGTTGGTATCAGGTACACTTTGCGTTGCAAAGTTGAACTTCAAAGAACCGTTTTGTTTGAGGAAGGTATTAGAGCTGTTTTCAAATGTTAGAATTAATGACGTTTCAAAGCACGTGACGTAAGCTTGGGAATAACAACCTTAGTCCAAAAAGAAGATAATTTGTCCTCTACTGTGCCAGGATTTTAAAATAAAGATGCAGTAAGCAGCTGCATTCTAATACTAGTCTCAATTCGAATGAACTATCACTCAATGGAGACGGCGGGCGCTATAGACTTCCTACCACTTCTGACTCACATGACCACAGTTATTCAAGCATGATAAAGGCTGCGATGAAATTCTGGCTTCCTTCTGTTGTTAAAACGCATTTTTATTATTTTCTTAAATGTATACTGAAAATTGTTTTCCTTACAGATCCTGGATATGATAGCGTTCCTGTGCGTGGCCTGCTCTGACTGGTACTCCGACTTCCACTCCACCTATCGCTTCTTCGAGTTCGTGTCTATGACAACCTTTTGGATCACCTTGACTCTGATGGTGTTGTACATCACCCTGACTATCTTCATGTGCCCCATCAACTGGTCACTCTTTGTAAGTAACAGTATAAAAGTAGATATTGTTCGTCATTGCATGATTTCATATCACACACTTCTGATTCGTACACTGTATAGTCTACTCTTGGAGGAAAATTTCATTTACAGAGATTTCGCCCTAACTGTGGGTCATTGAGAATATTCGTTGTCATTTTATACATTTACCAAAATGTTTTAACGTTCCTTGTGTATTCTGGTCTCTTTTCCAGGAGTTTATCTACTGCTGTATAGCAGTTATCCTGTACATCTTCGCCTCGTGTTTCCTGGCAGCAAGAGCGTACAACATTGGCGGGCTGGCGGCTGGAACGGTAAGAATTCTAGATTTGATATCATCATGCATTGGGCGGGGTGCCTCAAGGGTCATTCCTGTGACCCCCTGATTTACAACTTGCATTAGTAACGTACTATTAATGATCTCTGAAGCTGTTACTGTTATCAATATTATGGTCACACGCCAAGTTCCTTTCCAACACAAGTAATATGCACGCGATGAACTTTCAACCAATATTTCGGCCTTCTTTAGAAATATTGACCCACGGTCACGTGGCCGTACGGAAATGCGTGCTGCAAGTAGTGGGTTAAAACAAGGAGGTTGAAAAAGAAACCTCCTTGGTTAGAAGGATATTTGAGTTCCTTTTTCAACCTCCTTTGTAGCTGTTGTTGCTGGATACTAATATCTTCTCTGCGTTATTTTGCATTTTAGAAAACTAAAGATTAAATTGTTGGAAATCAGTACAACTGGCAAATAAAGTGCTGTTGATCTGCCAGCATCATTTAAAAGCAATCTCTAGCTGGCAACTGCAATGTGCTAACGATATCAGACCCGCTCTAATTCAGCCTGTTATCCAGCCATAGCCCCCAAGTCTCTTCTGCCCTCTCTGCAAATACCAGCCTGATTGCACTCTAGAATTCTGCCCTAACGTCTTTCCATCTCTAGGTGTTTGGTTTCTTCGCGGCTATCGCCTACGCGGTTGGCGCGCTGGTGTCGTGGTGGGAGTGCCGGCACCCTGAGTGGGACCTGCGCGGGCTGGGAGAGGAGGACTCCTGGCTGCGGGGAGGGACTCCCTGGTGGGCACCCGAGATCCAGGCCAAACGTCATCCCAGAGTCGTCAGTACGTAAAACCGCGTCATACTTTTTCGTGGAAGAATATACCATATGCGATGCCGACTGTCCATGAAAATTAACGGATTAGCCAATGTAAACATACCTGATCATGTGACTGTAGCTCAGCAATGTGTCTGCGATTTTGTCGGACAATACTTTTTGGGGCATTTACAGATTATGACTTACATAAAAGTATGTGGGCTATAACTATTAGAGGGCTTTAATTGTTGGTTACCGCACTTACATGGGCTTTAATTGTTGGTCACCGCACTTACATTGTTCCAAGTGAAGTAATATAGTCTTGATTTTTTACCGTCGTTTTTTGCAGTCTCCAAGGAATTCTACGCCACGCCTATACCCGAACACTGTAGCCGACAAAACACGCCGAGGTCCACCCCGAAAGCACAGCCCAAAATGAACCTGGACGCCCAGAACGGTCTACAACCGCTGCCTGAACAGAACAACGTGAACGAGGCTTCCCGGTAGCACGACTACGTACAACAACGCCCCCTAGCGGATCTTGCACAAACTTGTCGGACACCAACAGTTATATACTAAACAAGACAATGTAGAAGAATTTAGATTCAGATAACATGATACTTCACAACATTGGTGCCAAAATAAAAACCTTTCATATGTGTAAGTGATGGACTTCTTACATCCCAAATGACTAATAGAATATGCAAGTCATCAATTCTATAGTGTTGTTTGTAATCGTAATTTGTGTTTTTGTGGCCATGTATTTGCAGTTGCTTGATACCATAACTATTATTAAGTATACCCCTATGACAAGGTCATGCTTTTCTATCTTACTCTGCTAAGTGCAAGGATTTCTACTATGAGTGAAGTCCTATTGTTGCAGTGTATTGCTTTCAAATAACTGTAGAAGATGCCAAATTGTCTAACTTATCATGTAGATATTGTAAACATTCTATGATCTTCTGTCCCGATTATTTATATTAGTGTAATTACTCAGGAAAAATGTTAGACACCGATGAGAGCTGAAGCTATTGGCACACGTAAAACGTTATTTTGTATCCTGTACTTTTCGCTTGCAACAAAACCTAATATATACACTGTTGAGCAGCTATATGTATGTCTAATGTCTTACCATCCTTTGAATGAAGAAAGAGAAAGTTTACCAAGTTGGTAGCAATAGTTCCCTTTCTCTGATT
Organism: Branchiostoma floridae x Branchiostoma belcheri; assembly: GCA_019207045.1. NCBI lineage: Eukaryota > Metazoa > Chordata > Leptocardii > Amphioxiformes > Branchiostomatidae > Branchiostoma > Branchiostoma floridae x Branchiostoma belcheri. The sequence goes on from CM033024.1 coordinate 20,030,773, forward strand.
TCCCTGTATGTATCATGTGCTTTTTGAAAGAATACAATGTCATCAGCCTTTGCATATCTTGCATATTGAAAGTTCATCAGTGTTGCAGTTAAAAAGGTTTTGATTATTGTCACAGCTAAAGTTATCAACTTTTAACCCAACACAAAGAGAAATCACCACAAATTTTAGACTTGTGTATGTCTTCTTCAAGCACTGTAAATCTTGTAAATTGCTGTTGTCCAAATTTGGAATTTTTTGGGGTCCACTCCATAAGCACATCACAGTGAGTATGTATTGCCATTGTATTACATCATTGGTATTGTTTTTCATTCACAAATCTAAATTTTAAGTTAAAACACCAAATGAAGTCCCTGTTCACTGGTCTGTATCCCTCCTTATACAGGGAAAGAATCACACATACACACGTGTACTGAACAGCAGTAGCGTGTATTCAGTTTGAGTCCCTACTTCCAGAATATAACCTTGCGTACATGTAAGCACACCTTGTCCCCGGGATTCGGCCGACTGCACATGTGCACTGAACAGTGGCAGGAGAGCTACTCAAACAGTCCCCACAAAAAAGGAACTACAGTAATGATGCAGTCACTCTTGGATCAGAACAAAGCTCAAAGTTCTGTCCTCTGAGTCTGCAGAAATATGTAATATCGAGTGGCTGTTAGCGGACTCAATCAATATCAAACGGTTATAGCTTCAATTCTTGTCATACTTAACTAGACATTGTATCCTTTGGAAAGGTACCTAACATGACTCTTCTTAGTCCATCCTAGTTAAAAATATGTACCTGATTTTGGCTGGGGAGGTAAAAGGCGGTGGAAGGAGAGGGTTGGGTTCTGCCTTCCCATACCATGCCCAACACATAGTAGATTACAACCTACTGCTTCAAAAATCCTTTGTGATGATCTTTTACACAACTAAATGAAAAATGTTTCTGTCATGTCTCCAAGTGTGTGATATTAATCATCATACAGTGCTTACAAGAAATGAAAGGAAACAAACACAAGCATGAGACAAGAAAGAAGAAAATGTAGTTTCCTGGCATTTTACTTAAAGTTTACATAAAATGTAAAAACTGCACAAACATACTGCACAATATCTGCCATGCCTTGTCAGTCTTGCAACTCCTGCAAAGCCTTTTCCACAATTCATTGAATCAAAAAATATATCCCAATACAAGATCTTCATCAAAAATACATGTAAATGCCCGTGTTGGTATACGATAAAGTGAAATAACTAAAAGATATCCCAGATGGCTATGCTATAATGTATACGCCTGTCTGAGAATAAATAATTGAGAAATAGTTATATTGCAAAGGTAAAATCGAAGGTGAAACTAGAATCGTACATGTACATGCGTTAGTGGTTATTGAATACACTTACCAAAATGTCTTCAACTTAACAAAATGAGATGTACTTGAAGAAATACCTATTACAATCTCAACATGCTTGCTAAAATACCTCTTTGTGATAGCCGCCTTTCTACTTACATCCACTTTCCACCAGTCTACAACCACTGAGCAAAAATGAGTGACCAAATATTCGACAGATTGCTCAACAAATTTCTTAAAACAATTCTTAAAATGTGTTTTTGTGTTTTGTTGTCTTTCAAGTCATTATTTTGCATTGTGCATCATATACCAATTACAAAATCATTCATCACACAAATCCATTTTGGTCACTCGAGAGCCACTCAGCAATCATCATCTAGTAGAATGGGGGCCTAAAGACACACCCAGTATTGTGCACTTTTGTGAGCGTTGTAGAGACTGAAGGGAAGCACCATTAACTACTGTAATTCCTGAAATATGTCATGTTTTTTAAGTACAAGATTTTTGCTGTCACATTTCCATTGTAACAGTATCAACCATGAACTCAAAGATACCACAACTCCAGATTTTAGCAACTTCTTGATGTGGGATAAACCTCACTAAATTTGACCAAGTTTCATAGTAAACACACAGACACACTTAATAGAATTACAATGTCTTAATAGGACACTGTTGCTTGGTGCAAGTCAGAGGCCCAGGGTTTGACTGAAGTCTTCAGCATTTACAGTTGTTGACTCACAAAGCTACAGAACGAACCTGTACTACAGAAGTTATGGCAATCACTTCTGTTGCATCTGAGAAGAACATGCTTGAAACATACCATGCACATGCAACATTGGGGTATATGATACATTACTACTCAAGACTATTAGCCAGCTTGAGATTCAAAGCCAAGGAAGACAACAGAACTTTCTTCTTTCATTGAGCACCATACAAAGACATGCAGCCTCCCTACTGCAAAGTTCCTGACTCTTAACAAATATATTGCTGCTTAAATTGATAATCAGAATTAGCATTAGAATATACATAACATAGCAAATATATCATTACATATTGGAAAATGAGGTGATCTGTTGTTCTATGAGAAGAACATGAAACAGTAACTGATCAATAAGACACAAAATGCCTCCACCCTAAATGGGTGCAGAGAGCCCAGTAACACTGCAAAGTTGTCCAGTCATAATCATCTTATCAACTGCAATTGGCATCTGCATTTTTACGTACTTATTCATTACATTAACGTATCTGACAGTTATCAAAAACAACAGATGGGGCATGGCCATCAGTTGCTTTGGGGTTAGAGTCAGTTCTTTCTCTTGCCAAATTCGGAAACATGTGACAGTAAGTATCAAAGGAAAATGATAAAATGGTGTGGCTTAACTTATTGGTCATGTAGAGTCAGATTCAAAACAGCTCCCCCTACTGTCAGGGTGATGAACTACATGTCATCCAACTCCCACTTCATGCATTTGAAACTCTAGGGGGAAATTCACCAAAGCCACCCAAGCAGTTGTGGACTGAAAATTCCTCCACTTATGTTTTTTAAAATGCTGCTACAAGGAGGTTTCGTTGGTCTGTGGTCGAGAATTCTCCTCCTCAAGGAGTGCTATCCTCTGTGTTAACATTCGCACCTGTTGTCAAATGGGATAAGAACACAAGTTTACAATAAATCAATTCAAAATTCTTGATATTATATTACACAACTATGTCCATTTCACACATCACAGTCATGCTCTACTCTATCTCACATGCCAACACAACACAACACAACACACAAACCAAAAACATTATCTCCGTTTTCACAAAGGTAAACAACAGTGAAACCTGTGGTACACAACAAGACGCAGAAACATTAGTTAATAAAGGACCTTCTTCAAACAAACAGACGAACAAAGAAAAAACAAGCTGACCTGTGTTTCGTGTCTGTCGACCATGGCCATCATTTGGGACTCCAGTTTCTTCAGCCGACTTTGATGCTTTTTCTTTGCCTTTTCATAAGCTGCAACAAGACCACTGTGGGGGGAAAATTGTACAGATTTAATGACGGCAAATTGTCTTGAGACAAGGAACTCTACAAAGTGTGTTGCAAGTATGACAGTCCTATCTTTGACAGAAAGATTATCTAGCAGCATTTCTTTCTACATCCTGACATCATGATTTGTACTAATCTAGTAATGCCTCTACCTGGCTTACAAATGTACACCTTTTATTCTTGTCATCATACAGTATTGAGACAATCTATTTCTGATTTAAATCTCACACAGGAACATTTGATAAAATCTACCTGTTTGCCCTTTTAAGGTCGTTAACAAACTCCGCCGATTGCTGATGCCTGGTTTCGTTGTTACGCTGCACCGTCTCCAAGGTGGTCACCAGTTCCTGGATGCGCGCCTTGAGCCGTTTTTCCCGGCGCAGCACATCTGCCAAGGCTTGTGAGACCTCCGTGTCGCCCCCTACGTGAACACGCAGCTCTTCTAACGTCGTGATAGGTGTGGCTGTGTGTGCTGGGACGCCCACCTGAAATGTACACTCTGTCTGTTAACTTCCCGCACCTTTCCGTACACAGGGTATTGCCCCTGACACCCTGTTTCTATAGAGTATAAGCCCCAAAGCTCAGCAAGCACTACAGTAGGGGACTATTCCACTGGTAGTGGTGTGTGCTCAACTTCCATACACTAGGCCAAGAATGCATTATGTTTTTTGGAATGGTCCAGCCAGATTTGAACTCAAGTGTGATGTACTGTAAATGCAGAGACTTTCGCAGTGGTTCTATATTCGTGTTTTTTGCGGTGGCCGCTTAACCGTGAACTTTAAACCACCACGAATATTCATAATACAGTATGCCACTACAGTACAGTACTGTAAATAAGTTCGCGGGATGGCGCTACCGCGAATTCAAAACCACCGCAAACACCCCATTTTTTCCGCTGCCATGAAATTAAATCCCCAATCTTAAAATAGTTAAGTGCATTTACGGCATATTGCATCCAATTTACCTGGTTGTCTTGTACCCTTTGATGCTCCTTGACTTCAGACTTGAGATGGTCAATCTGCACCTTGTAGGCCTGCTCCTGGGCATCTCGAGACGTGATCTTCAGCTCCAGAGCCTTCTTCTCCTTCTCCATGAGATACAACTGTGCTTTCAGCTCTGCCTTCTCCTCCTGTATACAACACAGCAGTGTTTCTAGCCATGAAACATATTTTTTAACAGTTACTGTACAAAATTTATGACAGTGCAACTCTCTGCTATTGTTAAGAAATGATTGAATCCACTGCTCCTGTTTCCTGTCACATAACCTCTTGGACATTACGGATGCATGGCCTGAATGGTGGATCATAAGTGCCAGTAGTGCGAGAGCTTGCAACCTACATGGTCTTTTACACAAATCATTCCCCTTCAAAGTGATTTGACACTAATGCGAACCAAACAACTGGAAAATTTTTCAGGATTTCCAGGAAAATTTTGCCCCACCTTCATGGCGGTCAGCTCCTGCATGAGCACAGCGTTCTCCAGGTCCAGCCGCTGGGCGCTGGGGTTGACCAGCTCCATGGTCAGGGGGTCGGGGTCGATGTGGACAGACTCCAGCTCCATGATGGTCAGGCGCACGGCCGCGCGGTCGTTCTTCAGCTGCTGGATGTAGTCCTTCAGCCGAGACTCGTCCTCCTTACTGAAGTCTGTGTCACAGCTGCTGGCCGTGGAGCTGGTCGTGCTGAGGGGGGCAAATAATAGGCACTCAACAGGACAAATGCCATAACAAAGTAACCATGCAAAGTGTCATTTGTAAGTTCACCGCCTCATCCAGAGTGAGTGAGAGGAGAGATCTTCCTATGCCTGTGCAGTACACCCGTGTTCTGAGGTGTAGTGTTGTGGTATGCTGTGCTGTGCGATTTGGTGCAGAGCTATGCTGTGATGTGTTGTCCTGTGTTGTGTTGTGTTGTGTTGTGTTGTGTTGTGTTGTGTTGTGTTGTACAGTATAGCCTTACCTTGTGTGTGAGTGAGGAGAGATCCTCCCATGGCTGTGCAATGCACCCGTGTTCTGATGAGGTATAGTGTTGTGCTGTGTTATGTTGTGTAGTGTATACATAGTGTTGTGAAGTGTTCTGTTTTGTTGCCTTATTACCTTGTGTGTGAGTGAGAGGACAGGTCCTCCCATGGCTGTGCAGTGCACCCCTGTACCCCACACACGGCACCACAGCTACGATCCAGCCTCTGTAACAGCTGCTTGGCCACATTTTCTGCAGCCTTGCGATTATCGTGGGCTCGCTTCAACATCGCAGTGGCTTCTTCTGGATCTGTGTCACCGTCACCTGCACAGAGAGAGTGCAACAGGTCAGACAACTTTCATCAACTGAAAAATGAATGTGAAAGTGATTTTACCAATTTGGCTCATTTAAGAGCTTATCCTCCACTGGTCAGGTCAGATAAGGCAGGCACTACATTAAGTATATACAGGTCAATTGTACCGGGAAATTCCTTTTGGACAAGTACAATGAACAGTGGACCGCAACTTCACGTCCTGTCCTGAGAATTGCAACCCTTTTCAATAGCACACATAAATAAATAAAGGAGGGAACATAAGTAAATGAGTGAAGGAAGGAGGAAAAGAAGGGAGAATGGAAGGAGGAAAAGAAGGAATGAAAGAAATTTCTTACCAAATGCCCCTAGTCCTGCAGCTCTACATGAAGCCAGGACAGAGCCCAGTTCAGTCTCCTTCAGTGCCAGCTGTACCTCGAGGGCCTCTAGCATCTGGTCACTGTATGACAGGGCCAGCTGCAGAGCCGTGTTGTTGGACTCGTACTTCCCACACAACATACTGAACCTGTCTGCATTGGCTTTACTCTCCTCGAGGGTCAGCTGTAGGAGGTCATTCTGTGACTTCAGGTGTTCGATACGACTGCAAAAAGGCAAGGAAATGTGCTCTATCAAAGATCTTTGAGAATCTGTATCTGCATCTGTGTAGCCAATAAAATCACCCTGAGTAATCTGACTGCAAGCTCCCTTTAAAACATTGTGCATCTAGTGAAGATGCTTCTACAGTGCTTGATGGCAATGAGTAAAACTTAAAGATTAAACTGCTTTTTGAGAAATTTTGTGTTTGGATCTTTCTCAAGTACTGTTCAGTACTCACCTGTTTAGCCTCTCAATCTCTACCTCAAACTCCCTGCCCCTGCTGTCAGCCATGGGACTCCCCGCTGCATACACCGACTGGAAGATCTCCTGTACGCTGGAACAGTCCTGTAATGACTGTGACAGGTGTTCCGCCACCTTCGCATTCTCCACCTGCAACAAACAGCTCAAAGGTTAACACAGGTTTTAGCCTGAAGGACCAATCCAAGGGCTCTGATTAGGAGGTCTATTTAAAGACTAGCCATACAAAAATTCTTGCAAATGCATTTGATGACAGTGGACAGGGCAGGATATCATTTGAAGGTAAGTTTGTATGGCTTGCAGTTTTGATTCTTGAGATAATGACACATTGGTTTTCTCCACTTCCCCACAGGATTACATGTATTGTATTTGTGTTGTCACCCATGTAAAAGGGGACATGTTGGCCAGAAGTGTGATGAGGAGAACATGGAGTGTTAGCAAGTTATGAATCCCGTTCCTCAATTCCAGAAACTAGACACAACAAAGATCATGAGAGCTAGCCAAACTTCAGTCAACTCTCTCTGACCCTTCCCACCAGAGTGACTCCTCCAGGGCTCTTCCACTCTACAATAGGGGTGTTCATAGTTTATAGTGGGTCCATAACAGATACAACTACTACTTACCCCCATAGAGGTCAGCTCTGTGCCCAGCACATGTCTGTCCAGGACAGCCCTGGAGGACTTGAGTCGAACCCGCTCAGCGACCTTGGGGATGGGCAGTTCTGAGGAGGAGGAGTCCCCAGGGCTGGGGGAGGGGGAGGGTCTGTGGGCGGGGGGACTGGCCGACGCCTGGACACTCTGTAACCTGGTCTGTAACTCCCGCACCTGAGGGATGATATTAATAGTATATTTCACCAATAGACTTTGTACCTAAAGGAGAAATGTGCCCATAACAGTATTTTTACCATCAACAACAATGCCTTATATGCAAATCAATCAATACATTGTCATCTGCATTTTGAAAGGAAACTGCACAACATCCCATATCATCATCATCATCCTTTAACAATGACTACCCCCAAAATCATAAAACCTATTTTGATTTATCATCATTTGGAAACCAACCAACAAATCAAAACTGTAGTCTTTAAGATCATACTGCCCCCATATACGTGTGTATAGCCATTTAATATTTCACTCACTATTTTTGCACTATGGAAGGGAAACATCATGCAGTTGCTGGCTAATGTTACATCATGATTTTCACTCTTTGTTATTTACCCTGCGCCTTAGCCGGTCCCTTTCTTCTCTCACGGAGCCCAGAGATGCTCGGATCTTGTTCAGCTCCTCTTCCTTACTGTGCAGACTTCCCCGCAGACTGTCCGCTTCTTGTCTCACGTCCAACAGCTGATGCTCCAGACTACCGTCTCCCACGGCCCAGGACGACCGCGCCGACTGCGCCTTACGTGGCGTACCAAGCTCTAACCTCAGTGTCTCCACTTCTTTTACTGCCTGTACAACAAAGTGCCATGTTATGATTATGTAGACTTTAACAGAAGTTCTTGATCAGCCACTAAGTATTGCATGCTACAGTACGTTATACCACTGCTACCCAGAAGTGGGCTCCAATATTCCAATTTTTATTTACAATACAGTTCTACATTATGCACTGCCTGAATTAACCTTCCGCCTGCTAAGGTGCCCATCTGGAACCAAATTTGTGTTGGTTTTACGGGGTTTTACACTAATAACTTCACTTATAACTTCTGTTTAACTTGGACCATGTTTGACTGTAGAAACTGTCTTGCTATTTTCTTGGACCTGTAAGCCATCCAGTCTACTGATAAGAAACAAAAAATATTAAGTCCCCGCAAACGACTTCCAGCATAGACATACCTCATGTGCATTCTTTTCCATTTGCCAGCTTGCCGACGTTAGTTCCTCCACTTGTTTATCGACGTCTGCGAAACTTTGCGAACTGTTCTCTCGCAGTCGCCGTCCCTCGATGGTACTCTCTAAGGTGCTCACGACCTTCTGTAACTGGACACTCAGATCGTCACCCTTGGTGTTGGAGTCTTGGAGAGTTCTTGAGAAATTAAAACGGCCACTGACACTGCTGCTACTGTCTTCTTGGCTCACTTGAGATACGTTTTCCTCTTCTTCCTCTTCTCTGGAAAAGTTAAGTAAAATGTTTTGTTTCTATCGTTAATGATATCTAATTTTCATGTACTTCTATTCACAATGGTCTGGGAGAAAGCAACATCTGCTTATGCCAATAGCATCCACCGTCTTAACAGCTACATATCATTTTTATATTTTACAAAGAGTCAAGGTATACATAGCATAATATATTACAAAGCTGAAACGTGACCTTGTGATCATTGTTTAGACACATATCCATTAAGCTTCACAAATCTGAATGTAAGGACAAAATGACAATGCCTCTGATTTTTAAGAACCGCTACTCGCTGTTCTGAAAAAAAGGGGCACCAGGAAGTAAAGACAATGATAAAAACAATCTTCCTTACTCACCTTATTGTGGCATCTTGCTCTCTGCTTAACTTTTTGCGTAACTCTGCTATGACACCGTGTAGCTCAGTGATGCGCTCCTCGTACCGTGCGGCCTGCGCGTCTGACTTATCTTCATGCTGCTGGAGTAGCTGGACATGCTCGCACTGAAACACACAAGCAAGGATGGTCTTTCATCATCATCATCATCATCATCATCATCATCATCATGGTCACCACTTATCCGTAAGGGCTAGAAAAAAATGTTGTGTTTCCTGTTTGAAATTAGGGTCGTCAGGTGGGGATTATCTTTCCTTTTTTTACTTGGACAAGGTTAAACTGCATGAGGACACTTATATTTTCAATGTCAAACTATAATTTTGTGCATCATGGTTACAAATAATTGGATTACATTACATTTATCCTTTATTAGATAGGATAAGCAGTTTTTTTTTACTTGAATAGGAAGCAGGCTGAATAGAAATTCCAGCTGGAAATAATTTGTGACTCCACTACCCACCCAAAAAAAGGATCAGGTTGGCAGTTTTTTTAGGATAGGTCGGGAAGCAGGAAATACAACATTTGCTTTCTTAGGCCTAACTATAGGTACTGAGTCGAACTGTCATTGCTCCACATTGTCTCATGTCAGCTGTTAGCTGTTGTTCCCCCTCCCATTCACAACACAAGACCTTCTCTACAACGTTGCTAATCAACATCTAATGGTAACAGACTTCATTTTAGACTATGTTCCAACACTACAGCATGATGCCATAGCCTTACCCACCTCCATAAAAATGTAGGAATGCAAAATAAGAACAGAAAAATGTATCCATTTGACAGACATGCAGCCACATCTCTCAACCAATCTTTAACTTAAGGTCATGTGAACCAGTACCAGTTTAACTTAAGAACCAGGAATTCAGGAGGTCTATAACACCCCCCAACACCGATCTCTGTCCAGTGATAGCTGCTGTGCCTCTCTGTTCAAGTTGTACACAGAAAGAAAAGGAGTTTTCTTAAAACAATTGTTTCAGCACTGCCAAAGGGACAGATATTATGTTTTAAGGTTAAGTCAGGTTACCTGAGCTTTGGCCAGTTTCTTCTCCAATGTGTCTCGCTCACTCGTGGTAGACTGTAACCTAGTACTCAGCTCCAAAATCTCTCCCTTCAGCGAAGCTAAGGCAGCCAAGTGGAGCTGTGTAGGTACAGAAAAAAAAACCTCAGTTAAGATAATCTTAAAACTATTTCCCATCGAATAACAAGCAATTTGACAGAAATATGCAGGCATTCCCTGAACAATGTTAGGTGTTTCTCAGCTTCTGTAATAAAGTTGTTCTTCTGCTACTAACCGTATTAGCCAGCTCCAGGTAATTTGTACCGCCAGTATTGGCAGCGGAGGAACTGGCAGCCTCCAGTAGTTTGTGTAGGTTGCTGGGCTCAGGGCTGAGATCACGAGCTCCGGAGTCATACTCCCACGCCTCGCGTACAGGCCCGCAAGAACCTGCAAAATAATGACGGGGGAAAAGGAGGTGTAACTGTTGTGTGTAGTAGCATGCAGGTGTGTGATACATTACTTGCATTCTTGTATTTACACATTTTTGTAGTACCATACACGTTATGTGTACTAACATGTGCAACATGCGGTAACATGTGTAGTGTGCTGTAACATTTGTACATGATCTACTGGTATGCTGTGTTGAGTACATTGTTTTGTATGTAGTAACTTACCTATGCTGTTATTACAGGGTGTGGACCATGACTGCATGTCTGTAATGTGTTAGTAACATCTGTGTTATGCGTAGTTACTAGTACATGCATGTTGTGTGCTGTAACTTACCCAGACTGTTATCACTGCCAGTAGGCCAGGACTGCATGTGTGTTGTGTGTTGCCATGTGTACTGATGTGTGTTGTGAGTTGTAACTTACCTAGACTGTTATCACTGCCAGTAGGCCAGGACTGCATGTGTGTTGCATGTAGACTGGACCCAGCCTCTGGTTCAGGCTGTTGTTCCAGTCTGGGTAGCATGTCGTTAATCTCCCCTAACAGCTGGACACAAACAGACATGATAGCATCAGTCAACATGCTGTCTTTCACAGGGAATGAAAGCCAAAGTGCCATGATTAGGCCCAGGAAATCAATGTGGTGTTTAGGGTTGGTAGGTAGAGATTCTTGTGTTGTTTTTCTTTTTTCTCAGATTTTGGCTGAAATGATCCAACAGATACAGTTTAACCATGCAGAATTGTAAAACATCATATCTTGATATAGTTTCACATCTAATACATTGCACACACACACACAAAATTTCTAACTTCTAATGCAACAGAAATGAGGAGGACATGGTAGAAAATGATTCAATAGCACTTTTGTTACACAGATAAAAAATTTGCCAGTGGATAGAGTCAACAAGTTTTCATAGGGTCAGTTACCAGAGACAAGAAATATAAACAAGTAGCTGTGATTTCACGGAAATGTTCCCGGCATCTGCCCTACCTGAGTGCGACAGTGGACAAATTCGTCATACGAGATGCGGCCTCTGTCGTCGGCGCCCAACTGCTCCATAATCTCCTGTACTGAGTCTTCCATGTTCAACTGACAGCAAACCATCAACAGATCCTGTCTGCAATCATACAGTTGCACACAATGCTTGTTAGTGAAGGTTCAGCAGTTATCATTTATTGAGGTGAAGCTTGATGCTATTTTTCTTCACAAGCAAGTAGAGGGTCTGAAATGTGTATGCATTGTGATGCACCGTTGACATTAACAATTTACCTGACATGGTGTACACATAAAGTTAAACTGCTTACAATTCGGGGGTCTTCTCCTTTTACCTCACTCATGTGAAGTTCAAATTTTTGTTTTTCACATCCTCTTTGGGCCTTATTTTGCCTTCTCTGACATTAGTATAGTAGCCAATTTTCAATATCTGTTTGCAAGTATTTGCTCATTTTGCAGCTGCTTTGTACGATTCATAGAATGGTTGAAAACTTTTTTATTGTAAATGGTCGAAAATTGATGCACGCAAGGATGTCATCCATATAATCAAATTAACATGGCCTAAGCATATCTCACCTGGTCACCCTTACGCTAGGCTAGCTCAAATGCGCACACACACTCACACACACACACACACACACACACACACACACTCACGCACACACCAAACACCACACACACACACACACACACACACGCACACACACTCACACACACACCAAACACCACACACACACACACACACACACACACACACACACACACACACACACACACACACACACACACACAGTCACACACACACACACAGTCACACAGTCACACACACACAGAACCTAGCCGCGGACGACTGTTTGTTATCGCTTATTGCTCCCGTGTTGGTCTGGAGCTATATTAAAGCGATAACCAACAGTCGTCCGCAGCTAACACAGAACCCTACATCATACATAGAATAACATACCGCATACGGTCAAGGAAGGTAGCAGCAGTGCTGGACCAATCTTGTCACTACAGACGTGGTCATACATCAGGTGCCTCCAGAACAAATAAACACCCTCATACTTACATACATAGATGCAGATGTATAGCCACTATAGGAGTGGATGCTGAGAGAGATGGAGAGCGAGAGAGAGATAATCTAGAGAAACCTTACCTGCTGATATATCCATCCCCATCTCCATCACAAGTCTGGAAGAGTTTCTTGATCCTGTCCTCCTCCGGTGTTGACCCTGACCCGGCTGACCCGCTGGACCTGGTGTCTGTAGACTGCTGACCACCACCCCCACCAGCGCTCATGCCCCCCACCCCACCACAAGGCGGATTCAGAACTATAAAAACATCAACATCAAGCCAACTTTAAATCTCAACGTCTGCCTCACGGAAGCCCACGTTCATCAGGCAATTATGCCATTACATCACAGTGCTGTTACCCCGCCTACATACTGTGCCTGTCAACCACACGTCGCGCAAACGGTCTTAAATTTCTCAAAATACCGGCCAACTGCACTTCAAACTCATCGTAATCTGGCTGTGAAGTGGATCCACAAAAGCGCAGTCCATTGTTTTCAAAGATAGGGGTGTTACACTTTATCGACAGTAAGATATTCATATTAAAAAAGGTTATACTAAATTGTTGTACTAAAATATGTTTCTGTTATAATATACTTAATGCTGTCTTAATCTCTTTATAGCCTTATAGTATAGTATTATACTCTCTTGTAGCTTTGTCTTAAACTGAACTTTCTCCTTGTGAATGGGATTGCCGAGAAAGGCGGAAGTGACGTTTGCATCTTTTTAAACGTCAAGTAGAAGCGCCACCTATCAAAATATGGCTGTCGACCATACTGCAGGAGCTTGGGGTTACTCATCAGGAATTAACATAATTTGATAAAACTACCATTGTAATATTGTAATAACGTGCCATGTTCACACGAAATAAGCACAATAGGTCGAAAACCTGAACATTGGAATATTATATGAATAACAAACCAAATATTATTTTTTTTAACATTTTATTCCCATTTGCTGTGGGATTTACTCCTTGGATATACCCGGTTTTTATTTATTTATTTATTTATTTGGATTCTCCACACTGGAGGGTATGGCTTTATTTTATATCCGTTTGTTTTTTGTCGTTAAGTTAATGTTATCTACTTTTTTTTTTTTTTTAATTGAAACGTCAGCGATCTTCTTTTTTTTTTTAAACTGTAAAGCTAAGGTGATTCAATCGATCGCTCATTGCATCGTGACAGTTGCTGGACTTCGGACCCCACAAGCGCTATACCGCGTGCTATAGCACACGTTCATGATGGACTCATTATTATTTTATTTGATTTATATAGGCCCGATCACGTCTCGTCGATCGGTAGATTTGTCACAGCAAACCCATGAAACCTGCAGGCCTTCGACAAGTTGTGAATGTCCTACAAAAGTCAACTGTCTAATGTAAGCCTTGTAACGGACAAGTATGAACTTCAGCTGCCACGGCAAAAATATACAGTATTCGTAACTGCTGTAAAAACACAGGTGCCATGTGAAACTGTGTGAGTCCAGCCTGGTCTCATTCGTCATCATCATCAGGCAAGGTCAGGCTGTCGTGGATGAGTAATAAAATCGTATGACGGCCAGAGTTGTTACTCCAGGACCCTCCGTCTATAGACCTTCTCTATCACGGGACAAAATTTGCTTCACAGACAAAAAAGTCCGCCCTTTAATATTAGCAATCTGAACTTGATGGCATGAAATTGATGAAAATGTATTTTGAAAGCTTAAAAGTGACATATGCATATGTTTAATACAACGAAAAGGAAAAACATGGGCTTCCAAACAATGAGTGGGACGGAAAAGAAATTAAGCTGTAGACGGCACTATACTGATGACGACTCACCACTGATCACGACGGATGTGGCTGCGACTTTGCGTCTGACATGGCATCGGTTTTCAATGAACTCGTTCTTCGCAGCCATGCGATCAGGGGGGTAAAATGAGCAGCACAGCCGATTGACAGCCAATTTAAAGGGACTTGGGAAATCAGACTTTTATTTTAGAAGGTTTGGAGACGATTATTCTCTCTCCCTCTCGTGATACCGTTATATAACGTTCCTTGATGATATCATCTCTTCACTAGTGTCCCCAAAGTCCATTATTGCGTAATGGTATACCAAATTTAAAGGGTACCGTCCTGGCCTTGGTTCTAGTATGGCATTTATACATTGATGAACTAATGGAATGAATTACGCAAGGACTGGGAGGTGACAAAATTTATGTATTCCTAAAGGGGGGAAATTTCATGGTAAATGTTCAAAAACAAATAAACAAAACAAACAAAACTGGCTTGTTTGGTCGGAAAGATGAGAAACTATTCAACCCATCCTTGCGAGCAGAATGCACTGAAACAGACATTGTTTCCTATAGCTTTGTTTGAATTGTTTAAGAAAGTTCCGGAATAGGTAAAAACCTTGCAGCTGTTTGGGGCAAATCGCCTCATACTCACGAAACGTCATAGCATGACGTAATACACAGGAATTCCAAGATTAGCCAATCAGCACCCGGGAATTGATCACGTGACTACCCAGAAATAGCTTGTACGTCGGCAGGACTACGTTGCAAAGGAAAGACGGAGGGTTGTTGTTAAATCTTTTCCTACGTTTTCTTCATTTTCTAGCGTATATTGTACCATTCTAAAGGATCCAACCAGAAGGTAAGTCAGTTAATACTACATTGAAGGCGCGAAAGGGGTGTTGTGAAGAGGTAGTTTTGTTTTATAACGTTTTTTAGGGATGTATTTTTTGTTGAATATGTCTAAACACATCCGGATGACCCCCCTCCCTCCCCACAACCTCCAATTTGTAGCTTAGTCATTCTATAATATCGTGAATCATGGTCGTTTTACGCCGGATATACCATCTTCCTGGGATACAGGGCATGCTTTTGGTGTACAAAATGTACCAACGTGAAATCTCACACATTCTGTGGGCAAATTTTGTTGAATTGGAAAAGGGGAAAACAGATTCGAGTTGTTCCGTAGAACGGGGATTGTTAAAATGTAACAAAAATTCCCGAAAAAAAGTCGGATGTTGTTGTTTTTAAAGCAACGACCTTCGCTTGACTCTACCTGAGATCGCTACGATACTTCATTCTTGAGTAACTAACACATTTAAAACATGAGAGGTCCTCTTTTGGGGGAAGATCTGTCTTAATTTCGTGGCTTTGAGTTGGTTGTTACTGTGGGGGCGATTGAAAGGGGTAGACAACACAACAGATGTTTTGTCGTGTCGGGACTTTAAATTTGACCAATTTTAGGACATACTGAAAGTACTGAATGTGATTCATACTCTAACGTCTTAAAATCGATGAAAACGAATAGACAAGTAAAACTCTAGACATGAATTTACGTGAGTGCAGCCTAGTGTACCATGTCCCATTTATTTGTGTTTTTTTAGACCCGGAGGCCAATTTTTGAGGGTATTTTTCGCCATTTGTCAATTAAAACATGTAGATTGAAATATGAAGGACACAAAATCCTAAATGACATATAATGTAATGATATATAGTGTAATATAAAGTATTGTTTATATTGTAAACTATATTATTTTAGCATCAAAGCAAAAGCAGAAGTAGTGGAGTTAGCAGGAAATTGGGAGGGGGGCACAGGTTGTTTTATGTATGACTAATTGTAACGGAAAAGACTTTCTTAAAACATTGGTACCAAAATGTGAGCATTATGGAGTTGATACATATCCTGAATGTTGCAAATATGAAGGTGATTGCTTTTTTTTCAAATTAGAAACAAATGAAATAATGAAGCCATGAACAACACAAAAAATTGATATTTCAAAAGATGAAAGAAAACAGATGAAAGAAAAATTCTAATCTCCATGATTATAGATTCTAAACCCCAAATAGACTACATGTTGCATGCAGTCATCACATGCATACCATTTGCTAGCTTATGTTAAGTCAGCCTTGTAGAACAAAGAGTAAAATACTTACTGCAAGTGCAAACATTGCGTAACAGTCTACACCATCCACCCACTATGACTGGTTTGACGTACGTTTATGTAGCTACTGTATAACTTATATATAACTTAAGACTTTAAAAGGTGTCTTATTTTTAGCATTTTGCATGGATGCTTATGTAAGTAAAGGTCAGCTAACCAGATGGTATACGTTGTTTTCGTACATGTAACCATCACAATGCAGCTCAGGCACCAGGGCAAGGAAACAATTTTTAAGATTATAAAATCATAATCTATGGTGCACTGGTGCACCTAACCTCAAAATTTAGGTACACTGAACACATTTTGGGTGCACATTTCATGACGTAAAATGAAGCACATTGTCAGGCAATTCAACCTGAGCCCTGATTCCAAACCTTACTGCCTGTCTTCAGTGTTTGAATCTGAAATTCTACAGCTAACTTTAAACAAATAACACAAAGGTTTTAGTTTTCATTCTGATAATGAATGTCAAAAGTTTGCTGTATGCTTGTGTAGAACAGTATCTTTACATGTACGTAACCCCAATGCAAATTTCTAGGTGCACCCACAGTAACAAAAATTAGGTGTGCAATTTGGGGTGCAGAAAAAGTGTATATGCATCCACTATTTCGGCCCCGAGGATGGTGGTTTGTTTCGGCAAAAATCACAAACAAAAACCATCTTCATGATTTTAAATGGTAGGGTTGTCAGCTGTTGCTACAGCCTTGAATAAGGGCATCTGTGGGTCCATGACTCCATGTTCTGCCCCAGTTGTATGGCCAGTCATGTAGATGAGCTTATTAAAATTCTAGATTGCAGGCTTGCTGGTCCAGATAACTGTCTTGTGTTTCAGACGTGATCCATAATTTATATATCAACATTTCTATCTAGATCAATCAAATTTAGCCATGTGTACTGCAAATCTATGCACATTTGCACCAACTCAATTTCACTGCACAGCGGTTCCTGAGTTTGCTATTGAAACAATAGTAAGAACACAATTTTAATGCAGGTGTTTTGCTTGGATGCAAAGAAATAGCCTTTGACTTAGAAATACCACAAATATTTCAGGATGTACAGCAGGCATTAAAGGACAGTAATTATAACCCCACGACATAGCACAAAACACTTGGGAATTACTATATAGAAAAATGTAGGGATGGGAGAGCATTACCTTAACAGTTGTTACACATAGAGTACTTTATGCCATGGTTCCCACAAACAACATTCTTATTTTTACAGTCTCCAATCTCAGTCGAAAGTATAACATTGTCATTCAATATATGCATTCTATCATAGTATGTTAACATGGGAACATGTTTGAAAGTCAAACATGGAATGGTTACTGGTATCATGATATTTTGAAAAAAGAAGTGCTAACGATACCAAATCTACATTGTGTAGCTTCACTGTTTCACCCAATTCTTTGTTCTCATAATTCCCCAGCATTGGTATATCTTGCAAGATATCATGAGACTGAGAGCCTGAGGATTGTGAATTTATGGGTTGTATTATACAACTGATGTAATCTTGAAATGTGTTGGTGTGTGTGTGATGAATGATGAATGTCTCAGTTCATGGGACAAGGACAGTGTTTTAGCATTCTCGTATTATACTATTGTATATTCTTTTCATTGCACAAGTTTGAAGCTTTATTGACTTAAAATTTTCAAGCAGAAAATTGAAAACCCTGGAAATAATGTATTTGTGCAGATAAAATGCATATTGAAATGAAATATTGTTGTCACAGCTGTTCAAGAGATACATGTAGATTTTGTAGTATGAGAGGTTTTAAACACAATTCTATAGGTCACTCATGGAGTGCCAAATATGGCAGAAGACAGTTCTGAATATGGGAGGATACAACCATATATGGTTGCAAACCAAGTGATTGACAGCTCATCCCATATTTCCCTGCAGGTTTGAGAATGGATCAAGCACAGGCCAATCCCACACTTTGTCGGAATGGCTGTGGGTTCTACGGCACATCAGCCAATGACGGCATGTGTTCCAAGTGCTACAAGGACACTCTCAGGAGAAAGCAAAACTCCCCTAACTCTGGAAGGATAAGCCCAGCAGGTAGAAACTTTAGAATTAAGACTTAATAAGAGTTACATTTACTCACTATTGTAACCTTCAACACAAAGGCCATGTTTGTTGTACTATTTTACTGTTCGTGGTTTTGTTTGAGGTTGAAGAACATATCTCAAGAAGCTATGGGTCGATTGGTATAACATTTCCTGTCAAAGAAATTGTTCTGTTTTGGCTCCCCTACTGACAGACAATGAACAGTATTGCAGCTGATATTGATGTTTTCCCCAGCATGTAGAGTTGCTATGAAATAGAGGAACTGGTAGTTGCCACCATTGTATCTTCTTACCCCATTGTCAAGCAGTAAAATTGTCTCATTCTTACTTTACAAGTTGTTCTGGAACTCCCATGGCAAATTGAAGTTGTTCAAGATTGTGCAACAATGATCATGTAATGCATTGTGATTAAATAATAGTTCACAGTTGTTGTAGTAAACCTTCGTGGGAATTTGCAAATGAGGTAGCATTCTCAGCACTTATTGTGCCATTATGTTGGATTCACGAGCATTTTGGTGTTATCAGGCAAATGCCATTAATACTCATTATGTATCCATGTGCCTACAAATTTGCTTTAACATTGTGACTCCCATTGTTCACACAGGCAACAGCAGTAGCACTTCCACCAACACTGTGACCCATGAAGAACCCTCGCCTGTCGGGAGCTGGGACGATGCTGCCGATTCGTCCACGAGTCCACAGGCCGCGGAGGCACAAGCAGAGGTAGAGGGGGCTGTGGCACCAACAACAACGAACGCGGCCGATAGTACGACCTTACAAGAAGAAGATCAGTCAGACAGGTCACAGAATAGTCCCGATTCACAGAAAGGCAAATCCAAGAAAAATCGCTGTTTCACATGCCGGAAGAAAGTAGGACTTACAGGTAACTATTAGTACCCTATTTTAAGCTGCATTCTGAGGTAAAGTACTCTACAGTATGAAAGTGGATGCACTTACCATACATCCTATAGTAAAGTGCTGCTATTTTATCAATGGGACCAAAAGGGGCACAAAGCAACAGTAGGGAGTTGAAATATTTTATTGTCTCTGTTGTTTCATCTCAAAATCATGCCACACCTTGGCATTGACATGGTGTAATGGTTGGGGTTCTGCCCAGACCCTTAAGGTCCTGTATTCAAATCTAGCTACATGTACTGTTAAGACTGCTATTGAATGTATTTTTTTTTTTACATCATATCAAACCAAGTGTTCCCAATGTGTTTCAGGTTTTTCGTGTCGCTGTGGTGGTTTATACTGCGGGCTTCATCGGTATTCCGACAAACACGATTGTACGTTTGACTACAAGGCAGCTGGACAAGAGCAGATCCGCAAGAATAACCCGGTCGTTGTCGGAGAGAAGATCCAAAAGCTTTAGGGCGGAATACGCGGGAATTTCGTGGGGACAGTTGTGAATGGAGACTTTGTGTGCACATTCATCAATAATGAGGCCAGCAGTGATGGAATCATTTCTTAAAAAACAGAAAAAAAACAATGATATCTTGACATAGGCATGTATTACGTATTACCTGACTTCAGCTATTTCTGTCATACCTTAAGCCACAGTGTTCAGCTTACTGTCATGTCTTAGGTTATTTGACATATTATATTCTTTAGTGTAAACGAGCGATTGAATATTAGAAAAAAAGGACTGTAATTGGACATAATAGACACTTCCTAGTTGCATGCAAAAACCTCATGTAAAAATGTGCATAAAGGTGAGAATAGTGCAAAAATAACTCCATGTTATAGCAGAAACATTTTGACTGCATTTACCTGGGTTTTAACAAGTGAAATATCTGAAAAAGGGGAGTAATTTGGGGTGGTTTGTATCTACATGTAGCCTTTGCTTCAATTCGTATATCCAGCACTATCGTCCATTAGCTTACGAAAATCCTTGGCTTGAAACAACTTTGCAAATGTATTACCTACACTGTACTTCGCATCCTACTCAATAGGTGTCTCTTCTGCAAGTGAGGTTGATAGTCAATAGCTGTGTGTGACATAACATCCTTGCAGTCTGTATTTATTGATAACACCATCCTCTTCTATATAGTGGATAATTACTGTGTTTGATTTATCATAGTTTATGAGAAAGAGACCTTTATGATTGCTAGCAGCTCTTTGTTCTATTAGATTGAGACCTGTGTATGGATCTCAAGCTATAATTGTATGTGACAATTTTTTTTCTTCAGTTGAGGGGGGAAGTCAAACAGTAATCTCTCACCACAGGGAGAAACACTGTCAACAGAGGGATTACCCTGTTGTGTTTGTGTTTATTAAAGCATTTCAGTGATACTAACAGAGTGCAGCATATATTTTTGTGTCACTGTATAAAAGATGAATTCACCATGTTGTACTTAAAATGATGCAATGGTTACGGGTAGGATTAAGAAACACCTACATCAGCAACATATAGTGGTGAGAGGCAGAACTCCAGTTAGAAGCTCTGACGAAGGTGTCTGAGAGACATCAAAACGCAAGCAATGTAAGTACCTACTGGTTGTGTAATAAGAATTCTCCTTCATTCCACACTAGTTCTGCAAAGATAGTGAGAGGTAACATGTTGATGCAAATGGGGAGGGGCAAATTCTTTGTAATGGTGAGTAAGCCATATTTTTATCAGCTGAGAATTCAAACCAAGTACCAACAAGCTATTAAATTACATGTTGTCTTAAGGATAAAAAAATAATGAATTTCTTTGAAATCTTTAACCTTGCTTGTGCCAACCAACAGTTGCCAATACAAACTTGATGCAAAAAGCTGCCTCAGTAAGGGCATGGTTACTTAGGGACCTTCAACAAGAGAGTATGCTAAATGCAAGAGAAGATGTGATAAGCTGATGATGGACTCTCAAAAGTAAAAGGTAACTGGCCTAGGACAGAGGGATGGACTGTAGCTGGGTCTGAGAGAGTTTTCTACATCACCCCTTGTATGTTTCTTATTCGTGATGTGTACACATGCATCACACAGAACAAAACTTGATTCACAGTCTTGTGTAGAATGCATTGGCATTTGCCAGGACAAGTCAACTACTAGAAAGTCTTTCCAGAATGACAACTTCACACAAAAATGGCTGATACACACCATATCATAAACGATTTTCTAAAGTTCTTTGCCAAATAACTGCAATGGAATTTAAACAAAACAACCCTGGTATAATAAATTTGGCAGGGGCAAGGAAATGGATATAGGCACATGCACTGCTACATGTATGGAGAAAGTGGGTGAATAACATGTTTACAAAATTAGTACTCATTCAAATCCTCGAAAGCATAACGAGTGGGTGATTAAATGCAATATGCTAATTCATTGAATCAGATTTTTTTTCATTTTCGATGTAAGGTGGAAATGGTTTCGTTCAATCATTCTTTTGACAAATGTGGAATACATGAGATGCAGTTATAATGCACTGATCAACTAGCCACCAATATTAAAATACTCCTTTTCATAGAGGTGAAAATGGCAGCTTTTTTCAAAAGAACTTGTTTCAATTCATAGTAATTCATTATGATTGCCTTTTATCGACAAAACGCTAACACAGCCTGTACAAAATACTAAGTACAAAATAAAGAAACTGGAAGTTTTGTTGCAGTGCCAAAGAGAGCAGCCAGGGCCTTGACCCACCCACATGCCAAATATCACTCCATTCAGCCATTCTAGAGTTATTGTTGACCATGAATATGCAGAAAACCAGATGAACAGACACCCCAAATAATACTTCCATTTTTCATGGCCATAATAAAGCTGAAATGACGCATAAAGGTGATTGTTAAAAATGCAATAATAGAGTTCCATTAAATCCACAATATCCTACAATATGTTCTTTATTTCTTGGGAAACCAAAAAATGAAAGTTGCTAGCACTACAAAACTGAATAGCACTTGGGTACATTTTCACATAATCTTGACAAACCATGTTTTATCTATTTTGTTACTGGTATACAAAATGTATAACATGACAAAAAAATATCTACAGCAGAATTCCTAAACATGAACTAAAATACCTCACATTTGTGCAACCAATAAGCCATAAACTAAATCTTGAAGATAACATCTGTATAAATAGCATTTGCTAATACATGTACTAGGAGTGCATGCACTATCTACCAGAATATTCCATTCTACAGCTAATAGTCAGACACTTGACAGCTTTCATAATATACATGTAATTTTTCCTCATTTCATAATTCTTGACACCTTCCTGAATGTCAGTTCTTCCTTATCACCCTGTAAATTCATAAAACTGTCTTTCCTAAAATGCAACCAGCAAATAATCTCCATTGCTATGTTAGAAAGGGAGTCGTGAGAAATGCTCATTGAATTATCTGTACCAATAGATGTTTATCACACTTTACAGTTCTATGTCCACCAAGTTGCAAACCTGGTGCCATATTTGAATATTTGACAAGACGTCATATAGTTAGTGTCACTCTGAGAATTTGTATATTGGAGTTCACATTTCATCTCACAATATTTCTATAGCCTTGTTCTGAGACTTTCCATTTTTGTTTACAGTATAACAATTACACGCTGAATACATCTAAGTTACATGTATGAAAGGAAAAAAACACTCACTCCAGGTTAAATGTGGTATAGAACAAGAAATATTGGCAAAACACATTTGTTTCTTGTGTATGGTATAGATCTGTCAAACAAAATGTTCTAAGCATCTGAAACAAATGTAATTATTGTATTGTCTGATACAACTGTTCCCTTCCAACTTTTGGGTGAGACACATTTGTGTCCCAAACAATGTACCCATATTTGGAGTTTGTGATGTAGAGAATGTGCATCAACACATCCCACACAATGACTGACATTTTATAAAGATGTGGTACGTTGGATGTGAGCTAGTCAACTTCAGCCCAGGGAGTGTCCTGGCTGTTCTTATAAAACATACTCACTCATAACATCTTTTCCAACTAATGGAATGTCCTTACCCTTTTCTTCTAAAAGCCCAACAGCAATCATCTAAAGATGCACTCAATTCCTTGAACCAAAAGTTTGTCATAAGTCCCTGTCACACGGTCTGTTATATTTGTTGATCACCAGAAGTTTGCCAAATTGAAAAATTTGAACATATTTTTCACCTGAAAATCCTTATCACATTGGACGGGAATTAGGGACCTGCAAGTATTGGCTGATACCAAAACAATGTATTGACTATGATGGAGAGAAAACTGGATGTACTACTGCCCAAAATGTAATTTAGAGCTTGTTGATTTTCCTGCTGTGTGACGGGCACTTACAAGGACAGAAAAGACCATCACAAAGGACCTATCGCAACCTTCCTATCATAATTTTGTACAACACCATCCACAACTGTCTCAAGAACACTGTTGCAAACATTATCAAACAATGAGTATGACACTGTTCTTTGTGCAAAGGCGGAAGTACTTTAAACATGAAGTGCATCGACTGTGTGCAAAAGTGTGAAGATTCTAACACCATAGCATAATGTAGAACAACTATCTCCATCAAGTTTTGAACAAAAGATCTGAACAATTACTATAAGATTTTATTTCTTAGATCTTGCAGTATCATGTTCTCATGATTATAAACCCTTTGGCCATCATATATGTTAATATCATATCAATTACTGTTGTAACCACTGATATCATAAATATTGTTGAAACCACTACTACAGGGCACGAGGAATAAAAACACTTGGACACAGCAACCTGAAGATAATTTTCTTTGGGAGTCCATAGAATCATTTTAAATTTACTTGGAATGCAATTACCATGGATACCCGCTGATACTGATATGTTCTCTCTTCTGGAAGAAAAAAAAAAAAACAAGTGAGGACATTTCAGCAGAAACATTTGGACTCCTCTCCTGCTTCGTCGACCTCCACAGTGGAGCCTTCTAATCTCTTGTGTCCGGTGATAGGCAGGCTTGACTTGTCCACACACTGCTCCATACGCACCATCACCAGGTCTAGCAGGCCCTCCACGGCTTTCGAGATGTTCATGCCTGTGGCCGCACTCGTCTCAAAGTATGGCATTCTGTGGACACAAAAACAAACCATTTTAGATTCAATTTCATTGTGTCATCCCTCCATCTGTTTGTACCATCTATCCATCTATTCATTCAAGAAGCAACAGCATTTAAACCTGGCCTTTTCACTCTCATATAGGTATGTACATTTGAGGTCCATACAGCATGCAGACTCCAACATTTTGTCATTTCTTCAATACATGCATGTTTTCTACAGTTTTTTTTTTACTTTTACAGTTTTGTCCGCTCTTAAGTCTTATAGTCGGTATTTGAGTAGCCACCTAGTGGTAACGTGTGTGCATGTGGTTGAACCCAAAATTTAGTCTCCAAGCAGACCCATCGGTGCCTTAGAGATAATATATCAAAGCTGGCAAAGAGTATAGCCGGCCAAAGGCAGATAGCCGGCTAAGGGAGTCAAACGGTGCCGCTATACTAAGTCCCTGGCCAGCTTTGATACTATTTCTAAGGCACCGTTGGGTCTGCTTGGAGACTACCCAAAATTTTTTTCACTTTAAGATGCACCAATCCTATTGGGTAGGTCTATTTATACCTACCCATACTTCTCTGCTACTTCCCGCGCCTTCTCTTCAGATATAACCCTCTGGTCCTCCAGGTCAGCCTTGTTCCCACACAGGACGACATCAGGATTCTCGCAGTACGCGTGCATCTGCAACTGGCTCATCCAGTTGCGGATGTTCACGAAAGACTGCTCGCTCGTCAGGTCAAACAACAGAAGGAAGCCCATGGCGTCGCGGAAGAATGCCGTCGTCAGGCTGCGGAACCTGAAACCCATGTACAGACAGATTTTATCGTGTTGGTAGAAAACTTTTGTTACCGGGACCTAAAATCAAGTGTCAACAGTTGCAGGTAAATTTGTGAAAAAATGCTCCTGCAGTGAAGAAAAAATTTGAAGATTACATAATATGCTATTACTAGAATTGTCTCCCAAATAGGAAATGTCATCTTCTTAAAAGTTATCATGAATCCTATTCAACAAATTCAGTCTAAATGAATTTGAATGTATATTTTACAAAAAGATTTCTATAGATTTCCTTGTCGTACACAGACAATCTTAAATACCTCTCTTGACCAGCAGTGTCCCAAAGCTGAAGGTGAACTCGTTGTCCTCTGCCAACATTGTCGGCTCCACTAGGACGGTAAACCTAACAGACACACAACACATGCACCAATGTTAGAAAGCACAGGCTAGGAATAGGAACATCCAAACATTGCCATCGCACCAGCCAACTCCTCCCTTACTCTCATTATCAGGCAGGGTCACATTTGTGGTATAATTTTTTTCCTAGGATTTTTGGAGACTATGATGACAGAAGCAAAAGGATCTACAACAACCTTTTCATCAGAAGATAGAAGTAGAATGTTAGCAGACTAACACTGTCCCAAGTATATAGTAATTATATACTTGTACATTGATTAAGCAAGATACTGTAATTTACTCACCACTCTCTTTTCCCTGAAGTCGATCCCCACCGTTGTGATGAATTTAGGATTGAAGGTGCCATCTGTGTACTGGTACAGGAAACTGGTCTTACCGACACCTGCACAGAAAGAAGACAGTACACATATTGTTTGTTTGTTTGTTTGTTTCTTTTGGAACAAGAGGAAGCTCAGGTTTAAGCCCCCAATAGCCTGGGCACAGTCGTTTTTAGCTTTCAGTGTGACCAGGCCCTAAGGATAAAGTAGGGGTCTGAATTCAAGGCTGCGCACCCTCAAGTCAAGAGGTCTCTTCCAGGAAACATATTTGACGGAAAAAAAGCCGTGTATGCAGGGTATCCCTTCATGATCAGCTTTAAGAACAACTGGGATTCAGTTTCTTCATCCTCTCTCCTTTGGGCAATCTTTAATTTTTTTTAAATTGTTAACTTCGCTCCCTCTGTCACTCCCATAGGTTAAAAGAGCAGATGAAAGAGTGTGCACTCAGGGTATAGCCCCCTTTATGCATGTACTACTTACTTTTACTAAAAGCTGTCAATCTCAATCTATATTACAAGAATTTTCTCAGAAAAGTGCAAGACCAGTTCTTACCTGAATCTCCTAAGGCTAAGAATTTGATGAGATAGTCATAGTCACTTGATGATTCTGACGCCATAGATACTCCAGAATTCTGTCTGGAAATACAAACAAACAACCATATTGAAACATACATACATGTATCCAAAATTTTTCATCAACTATACATGCATATATCCAAAAAGTCTCTGCCTGATTACATAACTATTTTAGCAAATGTGTAACAATAAATTCAGGCTATTAAAAAAATTTTGATTTTTGCACCTTACAACTAAAAAATTCATCATCTAGTAGTAGTAGTAGGCTACTGGATGATTGTTTGGAATCACATTTTCAATTGGGCAAAATCAGAGTACATTTCACTACATCAAGTTGTGTTCTTCTCTATGTACATGTATATTGCACTTTGTATAAAATAATGGGTATATCATATGTATATATAGCTCCCTTTCATGAAAATTTGCTCCACATCATGAAAATTTGCATCAGATATATATACTCATGCCTCCATCCTAGCTCTTCTGAATATGTATGCATTGTTTTTGCAAATCTGTAAAAAAAACTCTGTTTGTCTTGTTTTCAAAATGAGTGTAGCATTTAAATGTTGCAAGCATGTTAAGCACGAAAATATCAAAACACTGTTAAAGACATCTTTGTGATGTGTCAACTCCTGTTGTGGATATTAATAGATTAAACCTTTAGAATTATGGGTATTGAAAGAGCAGATATCATAAAGACAGGTTCGTAAACATTGAACACCTGCTGCTCATTCATACCAGGTGTTAATCAATGTAACAGTTTTATTTCATAACAGTTTGAATCTCCATGTAACCAATCAGAGCATAATACAATTAACAGTTACATCCGGGGGGGGGGGGTAAAATTACCTGAACTAATTGTGTTCCCAGTTCTGGTTGGCCCATACTCTAATTCAATCATGTACATGATATATTTGTGTCAATGAACCATAAATCAAATTGACATTTACACTTATTTACCTGGAAGTACGTCAGATTAATATTTTCCATATCTACCAAGCAACACTTCTCTTTGCTGCAAATATACCAGGAAGAATTGTTTGAACAAGGGGAGCTTATATTACTTTTTGCTCTATCTCAATAACATGGCTAATATCACAGCACCCAATGTACACCTGCAGTCCTAGTGTACGTCTGGCACCATTTTTCTGTCACTACAGCTACAGCTTTTGCAGTACGGAATGATACTCATTACATTATCTGTAGAATCATAGTTAGCATACTTTGTGAGTAACCCCTTGTGTTGGGAACTAGAAGGTCCAGAGTTCGAATCCCTACCATTGTTGCTACCCGACATGAATGCTTAGTATTACTAATGAATATAGGTTGCAGTTCTTTCTAAGGTGTTATTAGGTTTATCCTGTGTTAGAGGAGAGCCACACCTCTAGCATGCTAACCTTTTCCATGATATGGTAGCTGTTTGGTACTGGTAGTATCTACCTGACTGACTGCATTGGCTATAGGAAAAACAACAAAATGCTTGGAGAGTTTGGCCACCATGGGGTTTCACTGGAGGGGAAAATGTAACTAATCCTGACTACTAGACTGACTCTCCTATACTCATAGCCAATTATTCACCCTCGTTTTGCTGAATTTTTCCTTGCATACCCCATGCAAATGGCTGGTGGAGGCTAACTGTTTGGCACGATATTTGTATTCAGGCTATGGAACCAGGGGGAAGGTTGAAAAACCTACATGTACCATGTCTATAATTGCGGCCAGGATGTTCAGAAATTACATCATAGGGGTAGGCCCAAATTGGTTTGATATTATACCCCAGGGCACACGTGACTGGATGAAACCAGCCAGTCCAGTTTTACATACAGTCCTTACATACATGATGCCTAGGTACATATCAAGGTGTGATATGCCTTGAGGCGATTACTTAGTTCAATGGAATAAAGCAAACAAATGTATCTATCTTTTTAAACCTCCAGCAGTACCATATTTATAGTACAACGTACTGCTTTCATGGCTAAAATCACAGGGTATTATTTATGCATGGAGCAGCTGTCACAACCTGTCAGATCAGAATATAAAAACAGGCCTTGGTTCCTGGGGTCAATCCTGGGGTCAATCACCTTCAACCACCTGTTGGCATACCAATGACTACAGCCTTACAGAATCAAATTGATCAAATAAGGCTACTGATTGGTTCACATCATCTAGTTACATCATAAACATGTGCAATGTTTTATGATGACACAGTACAATGGATGTCAGATGTCAAAGCCTAAGGGAGTCCTGAGGGTCTACATGTACACTGGGTTGACTCAAAGGATTCCCAGTGTGTTACATAATGTCATCAATGTCATCAGATGAACAGTCATCCACAAATAGTACTGAGTTACATAATGCTGTATGGTAAAAGTATATGCAGGGATTAGGATTAGCAGACTTTGGAAGTCATGTGACATGTGTCAGCCAATGAAATTTGGTGTAGGGCAATTTCTGTGAATCTAATGAATTCTAAGAAGGCATGGATTACAAAGACCTCAAGGGCATTTTCTTCAAAACAAGTTATATCCTCCAATGGTCAACCCCTAAGTTTGCAAAAAAAATACATGAACCTAGGCGGTTGTCTTACTTTTTAATATTGTTTTAAGCCTTTGTCCTGTCAATTTCACATAACAAATTCGTATTGGGCATTATTGCCCATTATCTTTTATACGTTGTGCATGACGATTCTTTACATTATAGACATCATGCTCTTAAATCCTTCCAAAATGCCCTGTAGGCCGCTGTGCCACCCATACCTAACGTTTGTACCACCCATACCTAACGTTTGACTCCGTGAACTGTGAAGTCATCTGGGCCGGAACGTAAACACAGGTCTTGCACAGACGAAGCTAATGTTAAATCTCAAAGCAGATACTGGGATGGACGATCGCAACGTTTCCTGACTTTCAGGCTTTTCTGACTCTAACTCAACCCAATGAAAATGTCTCTGAGCCCCTGCAACCTTACTCACGTTCACTGAGCAGCTGTCAGATCAACCCGGCGTGCAGAAAACGTTCTTCCACCCCAACATCTGCTTGGAGATCAAGCAGTGGGCCCCACCCCTCCCTCGCGCAACAATATTGAACATTTCTGAACAAACATGGTCACATGATGACGTGTAGAGTTTCTCACCGAGCTGGAGCACGTCACCTCTCGTCCGTGTACAGGACACAACGGCAGAGAACACAACAGGTTGTTGGCACTGATGAAATATTCCGTGTATTTGCCTGATCAACCAGTCTGTCTGGTCCTGACTTCCGGTTTGGTCTCGCACCGCAGTTTTAGGTAATTCTCCAAGCAGAGGTTAGGCCTGTTTTGGACGTTTTCTAGAAGTTTTGATATAGTTTTCTATGTCGCCGGGCCGACGGACGATAAGGAAATCTGACTAAATAGAAATTCTGATCAAACGCTTGACAACAAAGGCCAAAACAAGCCGAAGTCTATCCTCGGTCTGAGGAATAGTTTTAACTAATGATAATAAATGTCATTACACAGTGAGCCAACTACGGTTATATTGGTGTTCCGATAGCCTGTGGAATTCGGCTAGTAGGGATGGCTTTAGAAATTACATTTTCAAACAAGTAAAACAAAAGAGGCTTCACTGCCGCTTCAGCATTTTGGTAACATTCTACTCTCTCCTATGGGAACTAAGACTGTTTTCTCACAGATGGTTGTGCATGATATTTGGTTGATGGATAGCTTTGATCAGTTTGGCGCTTTGATCAGTTTGGCGCTTGATTTTATCAGCAGACTGTCTAAAGTTTTGTTTCTCAACCAATGAAGCTGATCAAATTGGAATAATTAATGAGCACAACCAAAAACATTTCTTCTTATTTGTGTTAAACTGCCTGTCAATCCGCGCAATTCTTAGCCGCTCGCCTTTGCGCGTGACTAACTTCTTCATTTCAAGGTAAACATTGGTGCAATACGTTGACTGAATTTAGCATAAAGCGTTGTTAGGACTCCCCCATGCACGCGCAGGTCCTCGTGTCCGATCTTTTTACTTGACAAATCAAAACTGACAGATATTGATCTCATCAGTAGAGATAACCGATCATGGCACGGTGATCATGGACGGTTTTGGAGTGCATTCCTCTGACAAATGACACGTCAGGATAAATCAAAACTAGTTACGTTCAGATACAATCAGCAGAGACAGCCAATTTTAAAGGGTCTTGGGTGCATTTTCAGACCAATGAGAGGCCAGGATTCCCTTATGATGAAATCGCAGACGAGCAGATGACAGGAGACACCTGTGCCGCTGTGGTGAATCCCACTACAGTCCATTGCTGTCACTCACGGTCGATTCAGCAACCAGTGAAGACCGTATCGTCTCTTCTCACGGACGGCGCGCCGCAAGCCGTAGGCCGAAATGCGGCCGCGTGCAAAAAATGCTCTTCATATCAGCTTGCTAAAAGTCTTGGACAGTCCTGTACTGTGCTAGCAATGCATATGATGCTGTGTAGTATTTTTTAGGTGTCATAGGTGAATGCGATACCATTTTCCTATACCTGACATGTAAGGGTTATTTGGTTGTAGGTCACTGTCAAGTATCGCTAGCTAATGTTCTTGGATTAAGTTTTTCTTGACCCTCGTAGAATGTCTGTAGCATAAAGCGCCTTTGATACTCTTTAAGACCGATGATGTACATCATGGACTTAGCCGTACTTACGTGTACATGTCATGTAGTCGTTTCCTTGGTCCGATCTACTTAATTTTATTTTGGCAAAAAAAAAGACTTCGGGATCATGCACTTCATGTACCAGTTAGCAACTGTATGTAAACGTAGTATAGATATACTACGACGGTAGTCCAATTAATGTTCTGATAGTATCTACGATTGTTCGTGTTGTTAGACTGGCTTGACTGAAAATAAATGAATGTTTTGTGTCCGTTCATTTACATCATAAGCAGCGAATTCGAATAAAAGCCTTTTGCTCTCACTTCAGCTTTACATTTCTTGTTGTTGCTTCATTCTCGTACAAGAGTGGCCATATTGTCCTTGAATGGCAGCAAAACGCTTGAATACAAGTGCTTTGAGAGCCAAGATCTTTTTCGCTGAGATTGGCAGCATATCTTTGATTACCAAATTGTATCAACGACGAAGTTGTAATCACGAAAACATTGGGCTGCTGTCGTTTTATCGACACTACGTTTACATCTTGTTGTAATAAAGTTGAGCTTCACCGCTTGGGTACTCCTAGGAAAATTCCAATTGCAAATTGAATGCTAGAACTATCTAATTCCTAGCTGTCACGTTGTACAAAATTCATTATATTTGTGTGATTGCGACAAATAATGTACTTAAAACAAGTACCGAATGTGAACTTTGCTGTAAACTAGAAAATGTTGACATTGCCAGTGCAGTTGGTGTTGAGACAACATGGGGCCTTTTATGCATAAGTTCGCTGCGGAAGGCTTAGGCTGACGTTCACGTAATATCGCGTACCAACTCACACACGTACACATTAACACTTATCGTAGTACCGACACCCTCAAGAAGGAAATCCACATGGAAATCAATCTGCATTTTAGCGAAAATACATTTCTGGTTATGCTTATACTAATGGCATAACAAATGGGAAGCCTTGTCGTCGATTTATTGAGGAACTGTTGATAATGATTTGATCGGCACTTGTTACTACCACGTAACAGAAACAGTGTACTGTACTGGCCATGCTCAACTTTAACTTAAAAGACAGCAAGTTGTACCGATTCTGTGTTTGTCCTTTCAGAAAAATACCAGACCACTTCGCCCAGAGTTGCTCTCACGAATGTTTGACGTGCACTTGAAGTCGGACAATCCCAGATCAAAGTTGTACCGTAATGGTGGTACATTATTTTCAAATATGTGCGATGACTTTGCAATCAGACATGGGAATACATTTAACGAACAGCTTTTCGCGGGTGTACCTTTCTCACAGCCTGGGCAATCACTGATTTGACTATGAACGTCAAGAGGTCGCAACAACAAAGCTTTAATTGCAGGCCTTTAAGCTAGCGTTTCGTTCTTGATAGATGTTCTAGGGCCTTACGTTTTCGACAAATTAGCAGTGAAGCACCAGAACCTGAGGTTGCAAACAGAAAACAGGCTACAAGGTAGAAGTGTCAAAAACTTGACCGCGAAGTAAAGGATTTGTTTATTATTTGAATTTCCCACAACGAGTGGAAGGAACGATGAAACCTGAGGATCTTAACAGGCCAGTTATGTGTAGTCACATTCCCATCCACTGAGACAACAATACAACATGGAATATACAAAGTAAAAATAGAAAATAGACTTGAATACTTGACCGTTTGATCCCAGTACAAAAGTTCTTCGTTTGGATGGCCGTTCTGACAGGCAAGGCAAGGCTAGGGTAGATTACGAGATAACCCAGACCTCGCAACTGACATTGTCTTCTGTGTGTCGGCCACGAGGTCCAAAGTTCATAGCCGACAGAGAATAGAAAACTGGGCATGTTTGTTGGTCTTAAGAGTTATCATGTGTCTTTAGAAGTACACCAGGCCAATGGTCCAACAAACCGTGGCGATGCCTTCGATGTTTGACACAAGGTGATCCAAAGTATACCAACAATATTCGTTTACGTAGAGCACATGCCAGTGTCACCTTTGTTTTCCGTCCTTGTTCATTTATAATTGTGGTGTTTGACTTAAAAAACATAGCGGTTTTGACACGTTCGCCGCAAACATAAAGTACGTATGGAGAATATCAGACATGTGGGAAACACGTGTAAGCTTTTAAGCGCTTCTTCTAAGCTCTCGACTGATTCTTTTTACGCAAACCCATGATTATCTATTTAAAGTCTACATAAGAAAGGTTCTTAATCCCATGAAAATTCATAACATCCTATTTTACGTATGTTGCGCCAAATATCATAAGTAATCTTCCTTTTATCTATCTTTGCAAATTTCCACGCCAGTGTGACAGCAAGGATAGATTGGGACAAATTCGCAAAAGTTGGCGCAACTTCCAAGCGCGATTTGGCGCAGTCCAGTAAGATCCGCCTAACGTTAAAAACACAGTCGCCCAGCAACCGGAGACGGCATTTGTTGTGTGTATGAGTTATATGGTGTGTAACGAGCTCTTCAATTGTTATGTTTGGAGTCATCGGTGACGGGAACCTATGCGTAGTCCCTTCCTCTATACCGCACTTTACAATAGGTAAATTGTTAACGGAAAGGTAAATGTTAACTTGCGCCTGCTACACGTAACCTGTCATGTGACATGTGTTTGTTATTCATCAACTAGCAGGGAATTCCAATTTTCACAAGGAAAAACACCAGCTGACGCAGAAAAATAAATTTTATGACACCATTTGAAACAAATTTGTTTCGGATGGTATATTTGCACGTTTCCTCTTTGCACCTTTGCACCTTTCAAGCAAATCTGAACATATGACGGCGTTGCTCAGGGCAAAAGTTAAACATAAATTAAAAGTCAATCTATTATGAAAGTTAACTATTAACAAGAGTTAACATGCCGTGCATATATATATCCACAGCCTGTCCCGTCTGATGCATTAACTTTGGCTCTCTGTCGCGCATCAGTGTCCTAGACCACCCAACTCTATGATGTTTAGGTTTCTGTGGTCGTTAATTTGAGCGTTTGACGATGGAGGGTCTAGCCTCAGCTCTATCACTGTTGCTTTTGATTGTTGAGACAACGAGTGATACAGTTAGGCTCGGAGTTATTCTAGAGGACCGCTCTTCAGAACCCTATTCGTACAGTTACGTAGCTCCAGCCGTCCAACTCGCAGTAGACCAGGTCAACACGGAAGGATGGCTGGGCCCGCACCAGCTGACGGTACAGTATCAGAAAATCACCAACCTGGGACAGTATGCGGCTATACGCGTGGCCATGGGCATGTACTACAACGACAGCGGGTCCAAACCGGACCTTTTCCTGGGCCCGACCTCGGAGTACCCGGCGCAGACTGTGGTCCGTCTCGCCGCCTTTTGGGAGGTTCCTGTCATGACATGTTCAATCGTCTGGCTCCTGGGACGGAAAAACGACCCACAAGACAATGGAAATTATGAGACAGTCATCAGAACGGTGCCCACAACCGACGACCTTGGACAATTAGTGCTCCGGTTATATGACCGTTATAACTGGACCAGAGGATACCAGTTCTACCACAAGGCAAAGGGGAACAGTGACGACTTGTGTTACTTCGTCCAGGGGGGCATTTGGTCGGAGTGGGTGGGAGCGGCCAAGGACCAAGGTTTAGCGGCTCTGACACACGAGACCATCGGAGAGTTCAGCCAAGATGACTACGATCTAACAGACCCTGACAGTCTGAGGGAAGTGGACGAACGGTTCGCTGATGAGTTGACACGAATGAAAGGTGTTTCAAGAGGTACGTACATTTTTGACCGACACTATCAGTTCAGACACACTCACGCACGCACGCACACACACGCGCGCGCCCGCGTGTGCATTTACACCCACACGCACTCACTCGCACACACACACTTCACATACACACACGCGCGCGCGCACACACATATACATACACACTCGCACACACACGTACACACACACTCACATACGCACTGGCACACGCACACACACGCGCTCACATACACACAGACACAAGGACACACACACACACACACACACACACACACACACACACATACACACACACGTGATAACCCTTACCAATAAGCAAATATATCAAAGGATGTTTAGACCTTTAAACCAATAATGTAAATGATACTCTAGACTCAACATTCTAATGTATTGATACTTATTCGTAGACAATCATGTAGGTAATTCATTGTATAACGTTACACTTGTTTGTTAAGAAATGTCTTTGTAGCAGTGTCAATAAAGATACCAACATACAAAACGTGTACACACCCTTTCTGACCACCCCCCCCCCCAGCTTGAAGGAAACAGGATTCATTGTTCTATCACTATCGTTGGTAATCGCTTCATAACTAGGTACTGTATAAATGTGTACACTTTAAGTGTACCATAAATACTAGACCTCATTGTATTCTGATTTATTAGTGATTGATCATTTACTTATTGTTATCCCTTCGTTTATTCCGTCTTAATTCCTGTCTTTTTTATCAGGTTCTACATAATAAATGAAAGTGTGTTATTCCCCTAACATTCATACTCCCTGAACTAATTAAAAACTATTGCGCGTTCCATATATATATGGATATATATATATATATATATATATATATATATATATATATATATATATATATATATATATATATACAATATATATACAAAGGTAGACTAATAGATCACCGATAACAACTGTATAATAGTAAAAGAATACCATAAATTCGATGGTCTTGCACGAGGCTAAGTTGTAATAACTTAGCTATTATATGGTGTTGTTTATTTTTTTAGGTAAACATGAAGTGACAAACTTTGTGCAATTCAGTTATACATGTCAAACTGTAAGGTCATCTTCGCACTGAATGATTTATTCACTAATTTTATTGATGTTCTGAATCATGTTGGGGATTAAAGTTGGTCGAGAATTACAAGAATGATGAAGAGTTTCAGAAATGAACAATGACCATGATTTATCAATGCACATACCTTCAGCAGGTAGCATTTGTTATACTCAACAATTCTGAGAGCCACTCAAAGAAAACGTGAGATTCTTTATACAAGAACCCGGTCATAAAGAGATAAAAATAGCATCCAAATCAGCAAAGTCCTTCAAATCTGGGAATAACTCAGCTAGTCACACAGTCTAGGGGGCAGCGGACAACAGTTATAACATCATATATCTTTCTCTTCACACAACAATACAAAACACTCCAATCGGTACTTGAGCACGATGTAGCAATGCCTGACCCTTTAGTTTTTGCCTTTTTTAATTAAAAGCCTCATCTGTGTAGTATATTGATGGTTGTTTACTGCTCTCTTTGAGATATGACCATCATGGAGCTCGAGTGAGGTACTCAGAAGGAAATGGGAACTTGCAGGTGTTTGGAAGGCAGTGGTCAGAGTTCTGGGGCACCACTGTTAGAAATAAGTTGAGGATGGCGTTTTATACCATGGATGTGCTTGTTGTAGTGTTAGTGTTGTTGTCGGCAGTAGAGACCAAAAAGGGGGATGTAGTGCTAGGTGTCCTGTTGGAAGACGACCCTAGATTGCCGTATTCTCTGTCGCGGGCGGCCCCGGCGATCCAGCTCGCAGTGGACGTGGTCAACACACGGGCTTCCCTGGGCTCTTTGAGGCTTGTCCCTCGATTTGTCCACCATTTACAATGCGAGACGTTTTCCATGCAAGTCGGCGCCATGGCGATGTACTATGAACACCAGAAGGATCAACATCATTGCAGTAAGGACAGGAACAGACCTTCTGTGCTGCTGGGCCCAAGCTGCGACTTCCCCGCCGCCTCTATAGTCCGACTGGCCTCCTACTGGAACATTCCGTCTATGACTGTTGCTGTACCGTGGGCTCTACAAAACAGGCGAGAGGACGCTTACAAGACTAGCATAAGAACGTCTGTGTCTTCGGGAGAGGTCGGTAGGTTCGCACTACGCTTTCTGGACAAGTTCACCTGGACGAGAACGTTTTCTGTAGTCAGCCACGGTGGAGGGCCGGGGAACCACACGTGTTACTTCCTCGTGAGAGGGGTCTATGACGAGTGGAGAGTGCGAGATAAAGTTCACGTCCAGGCTAATGTCTTTGAGTTCAATGAAATAGATTTTAATTTGGAGAGTGAAGAAAGTTTGAGTCAACTGGATGAGAAACTTGGAAACATGATGGCCGAAGCTAGGGGAAAATCTAGAGGTAAGACGGCTTCAAATATTGAGCATTACTGGTGAGTACATGTAATATTACAGACTCTGACATTGCTCAAACACTTCTAGTACCATCTCTATTCTCAAGATAATAGAATTGGTCATCCACAACTTCCTTTAATGTCCCAGTGTTGTCTTCCTGCCTTCATCAAAAGTCAATAGACTCAAATACACTTTGCACAATGGATTACCAAGTGGAAGTGTTGTGATATTTTCCAATAGTACAAAAACTTCCTTTCTCGTGATATACTTGTTGACCACAGTGTCTTTTTTCCAAAGAAAGAATGCTGGACGACAATGAGATTGAAACTATCGGATCTTGTATGATCTTTTGTGAGAGAAAAACTTGTAAGAGCCCAATAGTCACCTGGTTATGGATTCATGGTTACAACTGACAAGGACTTGTACGTGCTTCAGATTACAAAGTCCTCAAAAGTAAATAGACTCAAGGGTCAAGGTTAGGCGTAGGTGGAATGTGCATTTTTTTTTCAAAGTTTTTCGCTTGACTTTAAAAATATATATCAAACGACCTTAAAGGCAACCTAAGCAATTTTAGCCCAAGTCAGGGTTGTAGAACTTCAACTATCAAATAATAAAGTTAATTTTTTGGGCCCTTTTCTACGTAATAAGATAAAGTAACTCTATTCCATCCCATACCAACATTCAAGAATCAAATATTTGATGCCGCAGTGGCGCGAGGGCACCGCGAAGTCTAATTTTTGTGGGTTACAATATTTAGGGCATCCTAGCGTGGCTTGTTTCTGCGCTGTTTTTAACCGCTCAAAGTATGAAATAATAATGTAAATGTGGGAATAAATTGCAGTAGATATCAATTTCATAAATATTGTCTGATCCAGATTATCTCCACTTTTTACTTAACGCTATAATATTGCTTAAGTTGCCTTTAAAGTGAAAAGAGGATGGAAGGATGATGAAATCAAACTCGAGGAGGAGCCATGCAGATTTAATTTTGGAACACACCACGCACATATCATGATGACAGAAGGTAAACACTATGGGGCACTTCACATCGGTAATATTTGTCAAACCCACATGTACGTGCCTAGCTTGAGCGTTTCTAAGGGCCAGGTGACTTTTATTCCCCTCTGGTCTAATCCAGACGCTACTACTCTGATGTCGCCTTGATTTATAACTTAACCGTCTCGGGAAAATGGATAGTTTCCGTGTTTAGGGACCTCTGGCCTGATGACATATATTATAAAGAGCAACAGGTGGTGCATTTAAAGGTTGTCAAATACGTTTTAGTTTTTCTTTTCTTCTGCGTATATGTAGCCGGACGTCGTTGGTGTTTTAACGTCACTCACTTTAATTTGAACAGTGTTAAAGAACTGTACGAGAAAAATTGATAGGTTACTAGTTTGGAAACCTTTGCCATGATAAATCATTTCGTACAGAGCAGCAGGCGGTGCATTTAAAAGCTCTCAAGTACGTTTGACAAGCTTCTACCTTATTCCAGACGTCGTTGGTATTTTAAAGTCACTCACTTCGATTTACAACAGTCTTAAAGACCTGTCCCACGAAAATGGATTGTTTCCATGTTTACTGACCTTTGCCATTATTGCACATCTATATGGATTAACAGCTTGCCCCCTGAACATCTTTAAGTACTGATAGATACAATTTGCACTGCCTATGCGCAAGCGCACAATTTTTGATAACGTTTAATTGCTCAGTATTTAGTTGTGTTTATTTTGCATGTATATGATGGCGATGCCTTATCTCGAAAATACTTACTTTCTCTTTGGTTGCTCGTGCAATAGGCTTGAATATACACATATTAGAAGCCTACAGCGCATTTGGACACTGTGTTGTCGAGTCTCAAGTTACTATTTCTATCGTATGACATGTGCTCTTCACAGAAACGAATTTATCAGCGGAGAAGGTAAAATATAGCCCACGAGAGGACAGCCTATCAGAGATAATGGATACTTCTTGACGTGTTTGTTGTTTTATACTCCTCACTAATCCCGTGTCAGGTCCAAGAATGTGTGTCATGTTCCAGTACTTGTACTAGTAGTCACCACTAGCTTGTGTACTGTCCTGTATGTCTGCATGCGCAGCACAAAATATGAAAATCTCCTAGTATGTTGTCAAACATGACATACAATAATCTTTGACAACATTGTAGATGCGACATACAGTGCTTTCATAGACCTTTCCTGTTTTACTTTATCGTCGTACACTAAACTAGAAAGGCCGACATTTGCTTGAGAGCAAATACAGCATATTTCAGCCATCTCCCTCATGCAACAATAGGCCTTGAGGTCGTTGACCCCTTTGGCCATTGGAAAATGACCAAAAAAATCCCAAATATATCATTTTAAAGTGGTCCATGCCAAAAATTATACATGGGTCATTTGAATAGATATCTAGAGCACCCCTTTACCAATTTACGGGTCATTAGGTTGTAAATCGAGGGAACAGGAGCCAAAAATGTCAAAATTTTGTCAAAAAATGGCCATAAAATCGCAAAATTAAGCATTTTGTTGTACCGTATGGGAAAACTTTTATTGAATTTGTGCGCACATAATTGAAGGGCACTTTTATACCAAATTTCAGATCATTTGGTTGTAAAACGAGGCTACAGGAGCCAAAAATGCCCTTTTTTTGGTAAAAAAATGGCCAAAAATCGCAAAATTAAGTATTTTGTTGTACCGTATGGGAAAACTTTTATTGAATTTATGTGCACATAATTGAAGGGCACTTTTATACCAAATTTCAGATCATTTGGTTGTAAAACGAGGCTACAGGAGCCAAAAATGTCCTTTTTTGGTCAAAAAATGGCCAAAAATCGCAAAATTAAGCATTTTGTTGTACCGTATGGAAAACCTTTATTGAATTTAT
The DNA here is from genome assembly GCA_019207045.1 of Branchiostoma floridae x Branchiostoma belcheri. NCBI lineage: Eukaryota > Metazoa > Chordata > Leptocardii > Amphioxiformes > Branchiostomatidae > Branchiostoma > Branchiostoma floridae x Branchiostoma belcheri. Next base: position 20,070,978 of record CM033024.1, read on the forward strand.
GTGCACATAATTGAAGGGCACTTTTATACCAAATTTCAGATCATTTGGTTGTAAAACGAGGCTACAGGAGCCAAAAATGTCCTTTTTTGGTAAAAAAATCGCAACATTAAGCATTTTGTTGTACCGTATGCCAAAACTGTTATTGAATCTAGGTGAGCATATGATCAAGGCACCTCTGTACCAAATTTCAGATCATTTGGTTGTAATACCAGGGTACAGGAGCCCGAAATATACATAAAAATTGACAAAAACCTCAATAAAATCATTTTAAAGGCAGATATGAAAAAAATGAAAAAAACACCTGGGGGTATTGACTTAATCTACCTTTGTGCCAAATTTCAAGTCAATCGGTTAAAAAATGGCGGAGTTGATTCGATTTGAAGATTTGACAGGAGAAAGAAAGAAAGAAAGAAACATTACGAATACAATATATTTCACCATACCTATGGTATGGCTGAAATATAATAACCTAGCCTGGATACGAGACCCCAGCCGCCGATATTTTTAGATCGGGTTGGGGCTGGTATCCAGGCTATGAATAACCTCTTTGGAAGGGGGTTCCATTCCTTCTGTGTTAACTATTCATACGTCACTGTAGCTGTACCAGGAACACAAGTGGTACAATGTTTATCCTTTTTGTGTGATTGATAAACAACCCGCTCCAATTTCTAACCAAGTACATGTAACAAATTAACGTTATAAAGATAAGATACGACCTTTGAATACAGGTGTGGCTCTGTGACATCACCCCTGACCTTTGTAACTGGAAACCTAATGTGTGACCCAAGGGGTTAAGGGTCAACAGTGATTACTCATTGACACATACATACTACGTTAGTAGGTTTGTAAAGGTAAATGTATTCAACCCAATAGGACATTTGTATGAAAAACAAAACCACTATCCAAGTTGCATACATTGTATTATATTGACGCATTCTTCTTTAAGAATATTGTCATATTTAACATCGCGTGTCCATCTCTACGACTAGTCCCCTGCTGTCGTGCATCCACAACTGTATGGCCCAAGGGCCATAGAAACGGACATTAGCATTACATTATACACCGAAAGGCGTAGGAAGGATGTGTACTTACTTTACTGTTGATCTATCCCCACCAGTGATTATAACGTGCGCGAGTGCCCCCTATGTGTGGAGACTGATGAAGGTAGCCGGGCAGATGGGCATGACCAATGGTGACTACGTCTTCCTCATCCTGGACATGTTTGACCACGCCTACCTGCAGCGGGACACCTGGGTCGGGTCAGAAGACAACCCCCAGGAGCAGCAAGACGTCTTAGACGCCTTCCGCGCCGCCTTTGTCATCACCGTCCCGCGGCCCAACACCACGGCATTCAGGGACTTCTCCAATAAAGTTCGAGAAATCGGGAGAAAGAACTTCGGCTTCGACTCAAACGAAACATTGGTAAGTTGTTATGTACCCTTAGTCTGAAATATGGTGTAGCAAAGTTGTCGTAAAACATCTCATCATGGCGCAATAAAACATAAAATTGCCCGAACAGATTCTTTTTTACCTCCATGAAATGTCATGGAGGTTATATTTTACCCTGCGTTTGTGTGTGTGTGTGTCTGTCTGTCTGTCTGTCTGTCTGTCTGTCTGTCAACAAGATAACTCAAGACCGGCTGGATGGATTACTTTCATACTTGGTGTGTTGGTGGGGTGTGATGAAAGCTAGAAATGATTAGATTTTGAGCCCCCTAGCGGCTTCCCCTGGTACTGCAGCGCAACTTCCGGTTTTGCTATCTCGTGTTCTGAACAAACTATGGTCCCGATTTTGAAGTATTAGATAGCTCTTGTGCTCAGGAATAAGTGAAAAAAGTTTGGGCCCCCTAGCGGCTAGTTTGGGGATAGCAGGGGCATTTTTGTCAAAAACTTCTGAAGACGATAACTCAAGAAGGTAACAATGGATTTTCATGATTTTCGGTATGTAGGTACCTTAGACAATGTTCTACAAAGTGAAATACCAATTATGCATAATAGGAGTACATTTGCATAATTAATGAGAATATTCTATCATAGCAATTTTTTCTATGTATCTCTTGTCCCAGATGTGATATGGTCTTGACATTTGAGTGGTAGATAGCTTTCAGTGTCACGACAAAGTGGGGCAAATTTCAGCCCCCTAACATTTATTTTGGGAACTGCAGGGGCATTTTTGTCAAGAGATTCCAAAGAGGATAAATGCAGAAAGGATTGACGGATTGGCATCATATTAGGCATGCGGGTACCTTAGGCAAAGATGTTCATAATGATATACATGTTATGCAAATGACGAGTTGATTTGCATAATTAATGAGGAAATTGTATAATTCCGTTGTTTTCAATAACTGGACTTAAATAAATGTAACAGATGTTAATTATGATAGGTGGAATATAAGCAGATACCAAATATGGTAATGAGGACCTTATTTGCATAATTAATGTAAAAATTGCAAAACTGCTTTATGATTAATAATGGTAATTTTATAATTGTGATATGTGTACGTTAGTCAATGCTGAACAACGCCATGCATAAATCATGTTCATGTGTTAGTCAATTGCATGAAATTTACAAAAGCTTTGAATTTTCATGGAGGCATGAGGTCGCCGAACTCTAGTCTTTTTTCTCTTTCCGTTCGAGCTTAGATGAACCATGACGATTTCTAGTTAATAGCGCAGTGCGGCTTCTTAAGGCTATAATTTTGGTATTTAGCCAAGCACTGTGGGTCACACTTTCTTTTTTCAATGACCTTTTTTCAATGTTTGACGCTCGAGAACTGACGGCTAGACGTCACCATCCAAAAATGACGAGTGTAATTTCTCATAACATGTCATGACTGCTCATTTCCATTACATCTCTCGGTTGCAATGACAGAAGTGACAGCAAGAATGTTTCCATTTCCCACAGGCTAACCCGTTTGTGGAATCCTACTTTAACGACGTGTTACTGTACGCCACGGCCTTGAACCGTACACCTGGCTACAACTACACTAACGGCACGGAGATGGCTCTGAGGATGCGCAATCTTTCTTTCACAGGTAAGGAACAGGCCATAAGTCGGTAAATGTAATGCAAAGTAACGCAAACATAACGCAAAGTAAACATTTTTTCTGCCAGAGTTTCGGCAAATTGTCAACTCTCTCTGTCGTGTTTCCTACTTCCTTTTTACTTTCCAAGCAGAGGTTCAGCTCCGGCTGTTTTTAGGTGTTTTTATTGGGCTTTCTATTTTGCACCGTTTTCTGACGTGCTTGGACGTTATGGCAGTCCCAAACATAACATCACAACCAACGTCATTGAGAATGTTTTTATACGCACATTTCCTCTTTTTATATCACCACAGGCGCAGATGGAGAGGAGGTCGTCGTCAAAAACGGAGACAGAGTCTTTGACTTCTTCGTCTTGGATCTGAACCGTTCGAGTGAAAGTTTTGTGGTACGTTTGTGCTTGGCGTTTACCCTTTGTCGTTTTAGAAGTGAACTCTAGAAACTTTTGGGAAAATAAACTGTTGCACTGCATCAAAAATTGTACCACAAATCTGCTGACTGCTGTGTGTGTGTGTCTAAATTTCAGACGGCTCTATTCTACAACGGCAGCTCTCAGAATTTCACTGAACTGGAAAAGATTGACTGGGTGAGCAGTGAGCCCATGAGGGAACCCGAGGACTGTGTCTTTACAGACAACTGTCCAGGTAGGGATGTGGTTTCCATAAAATAGGAACAACACTTACTAGCAATTATCCCTACATAATAGGAAAGTGTTGTCCTAACTGCAACCCTCTTGCACTTTGGTAAACTTTTGCCGGTTCAGCCACAGTGTGGCAGTGCTGACTTTGCAGCTAGCATTATAGTAAATGGGACCTCAGAACCTGGAATAGTTTTGTGACTGTTGAACTCAGAACCATGGACGGCAGTTTCAGTATATAGGTTATTCAGTGGCAAGGACAACAGTGACAGTGTGAATGTTGTACAGTACTGGTGACGGCAGTATCAGTGTGAAGTGTATTCAGCACCAAGGACAGCAATGTCATTGCAATACCATGCTATTCAGCAACAGGGACAGCAGTGCCGGTGTGATGGTTATTTAGCACAATGGACAGCAGTGCCCCCCCCCCCAAGAATGTTATTCAGCGCAGGGACAGCTTTGTTAATATGAAGGCCAACTGGCATCAGGCGTTAGTAGCTAGATGTTATGTGAAATCACCCTCCAATGTACTTAATTTTATACATGTATATTTAACAGATCCTGTAGTCATCCCCACAACAATTATAGTCCTGTCTGTGGTCATCGGCGTTATCGTCATCGCATCCTCAACAATCATCTACTTCTGCAAAAGGTAACTATTCTGTATAATCTGTCTAAGCAACGCGCCTATTTTGTATTTATTTGTTCTTTATTTCTTGCATTGTTTCTATCTTTCTTTGGCGTTTTTCTTTTATATCTGGCCATATAAAAGAATAATCATTGAAACAAAGCCACACTGCCAACACTTATCCTCTAGAGTCTAGAAACCCTTGATTGATCATCATGCTTTGTGAGCCTAACGTTAACCTAATTATATAATTGCACCAATCAGGAAGAACGACCTTGCGGTTGCCCTGAGAGCTGAACAGGAAAAGCTGGTGCAGTGGGAAGATATCCAGATGGACGAGGGCAGGCATGTGGAGGGGGGAAGCGTTTACAGGATGCAGGTCGCACCTGCAGAGGCCGCAGACTTGGTTTGTTTCTTTGCAATATCACACATGATTAAAAGGGTCCACCCCTGAGGCGTTGACAAAATCCAAGGAACCAAACTGTTAGTATTAGCTAGAGGGGGTTCCTCAAAGGTGAGACTCCTTACTACCCCACCATAAACAAATCTTGATCTTTCAGTCAGCGCTCAGCGATCTCCGGGCTCTTCCAACGATTTCTCAATGATCTCCAAGTTCTTCTAATTATCTTATGGCCATTCTCCTATGCAAAGGCGAGACAGTGTCGTCATACGGACTCCTTCTTAATCGTGGAATTTCTAAGACGGGATTCAGATCTCTGTTGTAGGAGAATGCTTATGACAAGCATGGTTTCCATTCATATTTCAGCGCAAAGGGTACAATCTGAACTAACTTCTGAACTGTCTATTTCTACAGCAAAGGTGGCATTCACGACTCACCTTAGGCGCTGTGCAAGTGTTTGCCACGACCGGCATATACCAGGTTAGTATAACGTTATACATCTGTACCGCCAGACCGTAGTAGTATTTTCTATTCCAACCATGATCAGATCAATCAAATAAACGTTGAAGGGTAAAATTCGTATTGTGACTGATTTTTTGTGTTAGTCAAATCAAGATAGCAGTGACATAATATAACAATGTTTGCTGTGTACTGGTTTGAATAAAACTCCTATACGGGAAACATGCGGCTCCAGCGTCTTTTCTGGAGATGTGTACGGTTGGCTTGAGGTTGTCCTTCCCCACATACTCTAATGACATGATATAGCGTTAGAATAGTAAACTTGTAAAATGTCTGATACTTTTCTTCCCAGGGCAAAAGAGTGGTGATCAAGGATGCTGACTGTGAGAAGGCAGCCATCACACTGACAGATGACATTCTTCTGGAGCTGAAGAGGGTGAGTTTTCACTAGGAATGTTTCAGAAAGTGGCACAAGGTGAAAAAAATATATATTTCCTTGATGTCTATGACATCTATACACATGTTTAAACAAAGGTCTTTGATAATGTTACCTCCATGAAAGGGAGACATGTTGCTTTTGCTACTTCTTTTCTTCACATGTTTAAACAACAGTCTTTGATTATGTTACCGCCATGGGAGGGGAATATATTGTTCCATGTGAAGATAAAGTTATGTATTTGCTCGCAAACGTTGCCTTTTTTATTTTGTTAAACTCGTTCAAGAACCTAATATTTCTATACCTATGGAAATCTTTAGTGTTACATGTTCTCTTCTACAATCTCTAAAATGATTTCGTTTAAAGAAGTAGCAGCACATCTTTATCTGTTGACAATCATGTTATTTTATCATAATCAAAAGTTAAATGTTCTCCACAGATGCGTGACTTGGCCCACGATCACGTGGTCCGGTTTGTAGGAGTGTGCTTCAAGTCTCCCCGTGTCTTCATCCTGACAGAGTACTGTCCAAGAGGCAGTCTACAGGTTAGTATAGTCTCAAACCTACGGGTGTATATGGAATGGTCTCACCGGAACACCGCATGCGGTCGATAGATTAGAACTTAAGGACCTTGATAGTGATGTTATATTACCTTATCAGAATTGTTACTGCTCACGGTTAGGATAGCCACTCAAACGTGCCGATTTAAAGGGCACATGTTTGTTGTCAATAGTTGATGATACCTTATTGATACCCCCCCCCACTTGTACCACTTTGTTTACACGTCTTACAGGACACCTTGGAGAACGAGGAGATACACCTGGATATAGAGTTCCAATGTTCCCTGATGCACGACATTGCAAAGGTCAGAATTACCAAAACACGCTTGTTCAACAATGTTACGACACAGTTGTTTGTCAATCCGCAAATAAATGGATTGGTGCTGATGATTGTTCGATTGAACAGTACATTGCTGGGTATCCATCTTTACAGCAGCTGTAGCTATAATTGTCGGTAGCTATAATTGGAAAATGACCTTCTGATAACACAGCGTAAGATAAGTTTACCTAGACAGAGTTTGGGCAACTTGTCAGCTTCCTTCACTGGGACGTAATCAGCTCTACTTCTGCTTGCCGTGCGGTCCTAAACGTTAACGCGTAGTTGAAAATGAAACCCCTACTTCCGTCCCCAGGGTATGGTGTACCTACACTCCAGTGAGGTTCATTACCATGGAAACCTCAAGTCATCCAACTGCGTCGTTGACAGCCGCTTCGTGGTGAAGCTCACAGACTTCGGACTCCCGACTTTCCGGGCACCGCTGAATAAACCACCACAAGGGGAGAGCTGCTACCGAAGTATGGTCTTTGTTTGCTTGTTTGTCGTGTTCCGCTTGATTAACACTGACTTTTAATTTGATAGCCTCTCATTCTTATCTTTGTGATTGCTCCAAGTGTTTCAAAACTATGTATACAGTCTAAACTGCCAAAGAAAGCCACGCAGGCACCGATAAAATATGGTCTACATAATAGGTAGGCGGTCGCGTTAGAAAGGAGTATCAATGCGTGTTTCAATTGGAAAAAATTATCTAAGGAACCACAATGAAATTATCACTTGGTCACTTGTACTATACAGGTACTTTACGTATTCCGGAAGCAACGTTGCCGGAAAGTAAATACCCCCTCTGAAATCGGATAGCGGATGGTATCGACTTCCTCATGTCCGTATATATGTAAGTGTGCACACTCAGTACCATCTTTTTCCGCAGAGAGACTGTGGACAGCCCCAGAACTGTTACGCGGCTGCAACCTGACCGTGCACGCCATTCATCGGGCTGACGTCTACAGTTTCGGCATCATCATGCAGGAAATTGTGGAACGTCAGGGGGCTTTCTATATGGCTGATGACCCTAACGCAAGCACCCAAGGCAAGTATGAGCAGCAAAACTTTAACGCCAGTATCATACTGTTTTACCATGAAAGGTCTAATTTTATACAGTTAAGTACTGTAAACAATTGAATAGCTTAATCATCAATCGGCATGAATATTTTTGCACAGTAAAATATTTCCCTTTTTTTCGAAATTCTGTTTCTACATAGACATTGTAGAGAAGGTCCAACGGGGATATGAAAATGATGGCGGGTTGTGTCGGCCAGACGTCCCTATCATTGATGACGCTCGGTACAGTAAGGCACTGCAGACACTCATGCAGCAGTGTTGGGAGGAGGACCCGAACCTCAGGCCGGAGTTTGGGTCAATACGAACGCAGATGAGACAAATCGACAGGTGAGTTCAAGCTTTGCGTTGGATATTACAGTTAAACTAGCTCAAGTAGGTCAGACTTGTTGTGACATTTTGTTGCTATCATTGTTAGTATATTTATACCCTTGCCTAGCTATTGAACGTCGATACACGCGTACGTTGAAAACATAACGAAAATTTGACCAATTCTCAGCTGGAGAAGATAACTAACGAGTTTTTGTGTGAATTGCATTCAGCATCGTTGTTTGAAGTGGATCGCTGTATTACTAAGGTGTATCAGAATCATCAAACGATTTGGCAGCTGGGATCTGCTTCTGTCTTGAATCAACTGCTCGAATCTTCAGATTGGTATAGAAACCACCAAATATACCAGCACAAAAACATTTCAATAGAGCTGTTTTTAAAACTTTCGTGTCCCCAGGGGCCGTAACCTGATGGACACCCTGCTGTCCCGGCTGGAACAGTACGCCAGTAACCTGGAGGAGATGGTCCAGGAGCGCACGGAGGAACTGGCGGTAGAGAAGAAGAAATCAGACGAGCTGCTGTACCAGATGCTGCCACAGTTGGTTTCCTTCATGTCATTCGTGACTTAGTTGCTGCTCTCTTAACGAGCAAAATTGTGCTTTTGGGTTAAATGTGCAAATGTCAGGTTATTGAGTCAAAGCGACTGGCATCAAACTTCGACCTTCAAGGATAGAATCTTTCGTCTGAATCTTATAATGTGCTCTGAACTCACCAAAAGACGTACCGAGTTAATTTTGCATTCTCGCTCGGAGATTCAAACCCCCCGCCCTAGAACTCCGCTCAGTTTAGAGTCTAGAGTTTCTGTACGACGCAGATTCGGCTCTACACAGGAAATTACAAGACAGGGATTGAAAGATTAATATTTATTTGCTGGCCGTTTTTAAGTCTGTAATCTTGATCATTGTCTTTAGGGCAGTTGCCGAGGATCTCCGACAAGGCCGGTCAGTTGAGGCGGAAACGTACGACAGGGTCACCATCTACTTCAGCGACATCGTCGGCTTTACCGGCCTGGTGGAGTCCATGAAACCCGTCGAGGTACGAGGAACTGCTTGGACAGTCTAATGTTTATACAATTTAAGCCAAGGCCACGTTGATTTGATCATAGTAATGTCATTCTCACACTGAACCCCAACACTGGTGCGAGCGTGGAGGAGCGTGTGAATACAAAAGTCAGCCCCCCCCCCCCCCCCCAAATGGTGTCTTGCATCATGAAATCTAAGTGGTCATACCTTGGGAAAACCAAACTCGTAAGAACCGCCACACGCGCCCTCACTACACCCTCCCGTCCGACGATCCAGCTGGCCTCAGGAGTGGTCATGGAGACTGAACAAATAACCAAACACACATCTTCTTCTTTGACCTTGGAATTGACGTTGGTGTTACATGAAATCTGTGCATGTTTTTCGATGTACATATTTATTAAATCTACGGCACATATTTGCTCATTTTGTGCCTACTTTGTACGACTTACAGCATGGTTGAAAACCCTTCTTATAGCGAAATCAAATGAACATGGCCTAAACTGTGACTCTGTAACTTAACAATTTGATGAATTCGGCTCAATGTAGCGAATAACGTGCAATTTCTGTCGTATATGTATATATATATGCCTAGCAGATATGCGGGAATACTTGGCAACCTCCCTTGTGAAGTTGTTAAGCATACCTGTAAACGTCATAAAACGAAAGTCATCAAGTAAACAAACAGAATTGAACTTGTATAGTTCAGCAATTGTTAATGTTTGTGAGTAAACTTCTCTGATTTGGAATTGTTCTTTCTGGATGTTCCTAGGTCGTGGATCTGCTTAATGACCTCTACACATTGTGGGACAAGATCATCAGCAGATACAATGTTTACAAGGTACGCACCCTCCCACAAACGATATCGTAAGGCATTGAGACGAATCGTAAGGTATTGCCGTGAGAGTCTTGCAGGCCTAGGTTCCACCACACGACGTTTTTTTATTTGACCCTCACTTGAATGGTGTCGGTCTGCTAGCGCTCTACAATGTCAGACACAACTTAAGTGTAATAGTGAAGAAGAAAAGATTAATTTCACCTATGCTTGACACCAGACTCGGTAAAGTTAAAATACTCAGTACCGCCCCCTGTCGGTTACAGTAAGTTCTTCATACTAACGAGGATCTTTACCTCCAGGTTGAAACCATCGGAGATGCCTACATGCTTGTGTCCGGCCTGCCCAAGAGAAACGGCAATAAGCATGCGCGAGAAATAGCAGGCGTGTCTTTGGCCTTGAGACAAGCGGTCCAAGACACTATGAAGATCAGGAACAGACCTGATCAGAAACTTAAGATCCGGATAGGACTGCACAGTGGTGAGTCACAAATCTCCAATTAAGATATGTATGAGAGAGGAGCGCAAAGGTTGTTGCCACAGCCGCTACTACTCTTACGTTTACGTCAAGAAAATAATAGTCGGATGATGAGTATTGTTTTGCTGTGCCCTGCAATAGTTAATCTACCTTTTACATTCAAAGTCAGGTGTCAAAGCAATGCATATTCATCTGTATCTTAAAAGCCGGTATAATCGACCTTCGGCGTAACACAACAGCTGTACTCAATGGACTCAAAGCATCCTCTATTGGCTGCTCTACTGATAACACCAAGATGAAATATCATTTTACAACTTCGTTGATTTTTGTTGGTAATCATTGTAAGAAAACATTACAGTGCCGATTACATATCACTCATGAGTGTATCTTTTATCGTTTGGTAACTGTGAGAGATGGCAAATTGATAAGGCTGCAACATCTTCCTAAAGTCCATAAAATTTTAAAGAGACTGTTTTGTCTTAAGGTCCGTGTGCCGCTGGAGTAGTGGGATTGAAGATGCCTCGGTACTGTCTGTTTGGTGACACTGTCAACATTGCCTCTAGGATGGAATCAAATGGAGAGGGTAAGAAAGCAACTAAACTCTACATGCAACACTGATTGTAAGAAAGATAACAAGCTACAAAGTTCTGTTAACTGGGTGGACTTTTACAGTTATGTGTGCCAAGTTTTGCAGCCCATTATTCTTTCATTATTGTAACGATAAGTGCAGACATGCAGTGTAAACATTGCACATGTACTTGACTGTCCAATCAGTGTTTTTCACAGAAAGTAGCGGTGCTGAGATTTTTGTTCAATCATGTGATACGTAAAATCACGGACAAACAAGAATGGTTCACTTTCTATTCCAGCCATGAAGATTCACGTTTCACCTGAAACCAAACGAGACCTGGAATATTTCACCAGTTTCATCTTACAGGAGAGGGGAGAGATCATTGTCAAGGTGAGATACCTGTACTAGGAGTAAAGATGCACATGGTTTAGACTCTACAGTCACAGTCTAGAGTGTGGACTTCATGGACTTCATGATATGCTGTTCGGGGGCCCTATGGCTAAAATCAGTGCCAATTCTCATTCATGGAACTCTTTTATTAGAAAATTGAGTGACAAATATGAAAAACCCACGGGTTTACGCTAAGATACCGAACTACGCTAAGATACCGTTTGGTCGTCCATACAGGGCCGCGAGCTCCCCATGACGACATACTGGCTGCTAGGAGAGTTACAGGCGCCTGAAACTGTTGTGTGAGGAGGGATGCAGGGATCCAGGATCACCAACTGTCCAACACAACTGTACAGTGTTCTAACATGTAACGTTATGTTCAAACAGAGTTATTGACTTGTTGTAATGTTCAGATATATGACCTGTGTATGTACATTATACAGTATAAGAGAAGAGACGGCAGTAACTAAAATTGATTTGAAATATTCTAACATATTATGTTATGTATGTTATATAGTATATTATATAATGTTATGTGGTAATGAAACAACTATATACGGAATGATTTGTACGTGTCATATACTTAATGATGAATATTTCAACTTACTATATAACGTACAATGTATGCAACGTGTTGTATTACACCTGACAGTTGAGTTGTGCAGGACTCAACATATTTTGAGTTGACGTTTAGTGTAAGTGTAAGTAAGTAAGTTCAGTATGTATCATCGGTAAATATCATTCTTCAGTCCAGATTAGCAAAAAAAGAGTCAATCAGACCAAAGTCTGTGCTACTTACCATGACCTGTAATTTATCGGTGGCCCTTTAATTGAGCATATCTAAAGGAAATGCACGTTGAAATGCACATTTACTTCAGTATTAATGATGGATATTGTAACGTGTGAAGTGAGCATGAAAGTAACAACGAGGGATAATATTAAGGTCCATTTTTATTTCTCTGCACTTTCAAGTTTCTACTTACTTTACAGTCTAGTATGTACAGTTTCAAGATTTTTCATGCGCTTGTGTGTTTTAAAACTCAATTTAAGTTATTATTGCATCATAGCTTGAATGTACGCACCCCATATATCAACACCATGATATCAAGCACTGTAATTCACAGATGGTTGTCAACGTGACCACGTGTTCAAAATAAACCAATCATTTCTGTCAAACGATCTCAGTGAAGAAATTTACTTGTCAATCCGAGGAGGAAAAAAGTGGACGAAAACTTGCACCAAAATTCGCGTAAAAGAAATCTACGTAAAACCTAACGGCAAGGCAAACCTAAACAAACGTCACAATTCAAGACTCAAGAGCAAAACTCTTGAAGCTAACCAGTTACTTGGTTCCTGCTATAGCATTTCTATCAAAACACAATAAGCCGACAGAACGAAAACGAAATATGCATTAATCATGCAATACACCCGTACGCAAGACTAAAACCAAACCATTCATACTTTCATGGGTGTCTGTGAGCTACGTAACCCTGAATACAAGACATGTATTTGAAATCGTAAGTATCAAGTCTGAAACTTTCTGCATAAAACAATAAATCAATATATACATATAGAAGTAAAATAATATATACACGTTTTATACAGAACAATATCAAAGCAATAAGGCTATTCTTCTCAAACCATGGTGAATAATCTCCGATGGGTATTGTCTTACATTTTTGTTGGGTTCCCTCTTTACCCTGGCTTGTCTTAATTATCTTCCTTTTAAATGGCAAGGTCCTCTTTTTCACCACATTTGCAGAGTTCAACTCTTTGCTTCAATTTCTCAACACCGACATAAGGTCAACAAACGTCCATGCACATAGACAAACTTCACTGTAGTTATTCATCTATTTTGACAAACGCCATCACTAGGGACAATAAAATGACTAACAGTTTGCGTCCCTTCAAATTCACTGATATATGTCGTTATTTTAAAATAAAATTTGTATTCCACACTTCCGAGATTGCACACTTACCTTTCATTCAAGTTGATTGAATAATCAAATTGAACGGCAAAGTGTTTCTCAGACAATTAGGGTATCTGATCACTGTGTCTAATCCAGATGCCATTCCGTCTGGATTCCTGACATAGAAGTCTCAGTTTATGGCTGCATGGAGCAACTAGCCTTGTCAATGTTCTGTTGTGCTTCCTCACATGGCACTGCGGCAACGCTGTCCGTGTGGTACAAGGATAACGCCTGCATATCTAGCATCGAGGTCTCAGCATAAGGCTGGATGATAGAACACCTGGCTTGATCATTGCTCTTTTGTGCTCCCTCACTTGGCACTGTGGAAACGCCGTCCGTTTGGTACATGGATAACGTCTGCATATCTAGCATCGAGGTCTCAGCATAAGGCTGAATGATAGAACACCTGGCTTGATCATTGCTCTTTTGTGTGTCGTCACTTGGCGCTGTGACGACAGAAGTGTCATACACGGGATTCGGCAGGGCGCGGACGTGTATCATTTTGGATTGCCTGTGGTGTTGTTTGTTCCCGTTCCTCCGCGCTGTTTCAGCTTTACTCTTGCACCACATCAATAGACCCAACAAGAGACAGGTCGACACAAAACTACCGACAGAGGTCAAAATCACTGGGATGGTCAGGAAACTTTCAGCATCAGTATTCTGTTTTAGGGGATGGGTAGCCTCGAGCTCGATGAGATTGGACAGGGATTCTGACAAGGTTGGCCATTCAGAAACGTCTACGGTTGTCTCATCATAAGATGCAAACGATTGAGAAACATACTGACGTTTCAATATTTCGGTTGTCATTGATGATTCGTTGTCCCTTAAATCGGATACATCTGCTTCGGTTGTCGTTAACGATATGTCGTGAACTGCATTGGTTGCACTTGTCGTTGACAATTTGCTCGCTTTTGTACCATCGTATGAAAAGGCTTTGCGTAGAAGCAAGGTCTTACATTTGTCTGGTCCCGTACAGACAAAATCTTTGTCATACTCACGCATGCTATTAAAAACTGGGCTCTCAGAGCAAGGCCGGCAACAGTCCGTGACACAACTCTTAATGCATGCGGAGACATTCATCAGCCACGCTAGCCTCTCGTCGCAGCAGAACGGGTTGCCTTGTAGAAAGATGCTTCCTTGGGCAGCTGTAGAGAACCCGATAGATTCTGCCGATAAGGTCGACAACCAGTTGTGGGATAAGTCAACGTAGCGCAGTTCTGGTAGCTTGTGGATAACCTGCGTAAGCGCCACGTGTGAGATGCGATTATACGAAAGGGAAATTCGGCGCAGTCTCGGTAGGTTTTGAAGATATTGCCAATACACATATTCTATTTCGTTCACGTTTAGATTAACTTCGGTTAAGTTGGGAAGGAACGGGATAGTAGTGACAGTCCTTATATTGTTGTAGTTCAACTGTAGGAAGGATGTTGTCTTAGGGATGCCGGACGGAAGGCCCTTTACGCCGGGGTAACCACCTCTAATAAACCTAAAACACACCACTTTTGTGCCCCCTTCTGTATTCTTGATGCAGTGTCTCGGGATTGACACACTACTTGTAGCTCCAAGTGCAAAAGCCAACACTACAAAGACATGGTAAGCGGTTCCCATAGTTATACTATACCCGTCTTTGACCCGACACTAGAGATACTAGACAGTTGTGTGTACGTAGTGTTTTCTCTGTATTACATTCCTGTAAATGTGAGTCAGGATAAACACAATGAAACGTACAATTTAGTCCAGCTATTGCCTAAGGCGATCGTTTGATGGACAGTTGTGAACTTCAGGATACACCAACAACCACCTGTCCGTTTTCACTGACACCACTCCACACGGGACTGACCACGGACGATACGTCTGCAAGGAAGAGAAGGGAATGAGCCAAATATCATAAAGTAGGCTAAGTCTCTGAGGCGTCGCCAAAATGTAAGTGTCCGTTACATCCCCATTACGTTCATCGGTTGGAATCCAATATCATAACGGAAAAAGCTGCGGAAACTGTTTCAATCATCTCACAGTCAATATTCCATAAAACTCATATTTGATGTGAAACAACGATGATTTCACAAAGCAGGTAAAATGTGATGATGATATGTAAAAGAAAACAACCTCAATATTGATTTAAGACAAAGAAAATTGGCAATCTTGAAGTAAAGCAAAACTTCATTCACATTGCACCACAAGCGCACACACATACAGGAATTGGAAGTTTCTGTGAATGCCATTCAGCACCAAGGAAAGGGGCGGTCGTGTACGTTCAAATGTTATCCAACACATAGGCAAACAAGTCTGAGAGAACTGACTTGCACTGCCAAGTATCATGTCAGACAGCGGTACAAATTACAAGTTTCTGTGAATGCCATTCAGCACCAAGGAAAGGGGCGGTCGTGTACGTTCAAATGTCATCCAACACATAGGCAAACATGTCTTAGAGAACTGACTTAAACTGACAAGTATCATGTCAGACAGCGGTACAAATTACACTTGAGGTGTAAAACCCATTTAGTAAAAGAAAGACGACCAGAAAATATCGCTCTGAATTGAAGTGGGTAACGTTATCCGGAAGAACAAAACAAAGCTACCTACGGGTGGACTTCCAAGAAACGATCACAATCTAGTTTGGTAAAGCTCGTTTCCGTGCATTGGAAACTCTGTGCTTACCTTCCACAGCACTGGTTCAGGAGAAAATGCGCATCGTGTTCGCTGCTCGCGCCGTCTCTTCAGTGCCAGACAAACGTTAAATCCATGGGTTATATCATACCCTGAGTCTTCCAGACAGTCACGTTTAACAACTAGCCTAATCGCACTCTTGTGCGATTGCCAATCTTGTCATCTCTCTTGACCCCCTTCAACTAAATTTCTTGTTTTGTGCACAACGGTTTGAAGAACGATGTTACGTTTTCAAATTGTTCTTCTCGTTTGTAATGGTACCAGCAACTGAACAGAGCTCTCTGAAACGCCATTTACAATAGAAACCTTTTTGTTGCGAATAGTCGAAGTAATTAGTTGAGAAAACATCATTTGCATTGCAGTAAAACTGAATTGCGCCAAGATGTACAAGCAAGCCATACAGTAAAACCATCACTGTAAGTTATTATATTATGTTTACGTTATATCACGTTCAATAATGTCGACGTGGTTAACTAATATTACACGATGTTTGTAACGTTAGATCAACACATAGTCAATGGAAAGCCTGTTTCTGTTCGAAATTGTTAAAAGAGCGGTTACTGTCCAGAACGAATGACATTTCATTTTCAGTTCTGTAGACTGACACTGAGGAGTTAAGTCAGCGTTGGTTTCGCACTCGTAGTTTAACGCAAGTAAGCACCCCTGGTATCACCACATACATGGTGATTTATATTGGACAGTTTTTACTGACAATTACTGATATATGGTTAAGTAGGGACGTTTAGTTAACAAAGTCCATATACTGTATCATGTATCGTTTCCTGGCTAGAATGTCAATTTAGACAGACTGTAGTGTACATAGGAACTATTATTTTGTGGGGTGTTATTTATCATAATGATATTATTTTCTCTTGAACGACTTAGATCATTCTGAACACGATATCTTGAATAAAGTTTAAGCTGCCAAGTACCAACTGAAGATTGTATATCCTAACACGTCTGGTGGGGAAAATTACATGTCTTACGCCACAAGCAAGAAAGCACAATATCAATCATATCTTGTCTGGTGTACAAAGATGTATATATACCGAGTTGATGAGAACATGTCACAGAAAAACGTGATCTGTACGTAGTCTGCAACCACGGAGAAAAACAGTTTTTCTACAGAGTCATGTATCTACTCATGCAGCAAAGTTTTTAGTTCTAAAATCGTTTTCCCACTTAACGCCTAATGCAAGACCCTAGTCTGTTATTTTTTTGCTAGCATTGCTAGAAAATATAAAATGGAGCTAGAAAATATAAAATAGAACTAGAAAGGCCGACATTTGCTTGAGAGCAAATACAGCACATTTCGGCCAGCTCCCTCCAACAATAGACTGTTCCATAATCGCCCATGTGCCAAAATGGAACACTTCTGCTTAAAATGAGACACTTAAGCCCAAAAAATGAATCTTAAAAAATCTCAACATGCAAGAATGAACTCTTCCAGTACACATGTAGAAAGGTAAAATTGACCAGTCTAAAAACACTTCCGCTAAAAATAGAATTTTGAATCAATCAGGAGAAAACGGAAGTGGTGCGGCAGTGATTTTTTAATCATTCTTAGCTGACCAGTACTAATAACTATAACTTTTGAATTTTACCTAGAACTATACACACATCAAGGCCACAAACAAGCAACATCTAGTGAAGCAAATATTTATTCCCTGCTGTGTTAAAGATATGACAACACAGGAAGAACAAATTTCAACACATTTATTTTTGTAACAGATAGTTCCTGTATACCTGATCATGCTTTTTTTCGTGTCCACCATGAAAACAAATGCAATTATCAGTTATCAACTTAAGGTCAGGTATAATGAAATTGAATACATTTGATTCCTTAAATAAAAGACTCTAAACAAGCTCAGTATACCCAGTACTTTATAAAATCAAGTCCCAGTAGGAATATGATAAATGTACATGATATCATATAGTCATCATCTTGATTCATATGATCACCGGCTACATATATTGTGTTTTTTTCTTCACCAGAGAATCATCTAACTCATCCTAGCATTAAAAATTTGCTAAAAAGTTTTGTACAAGACACTATAATTGCATTTTAAAAGCATCAACATATTACATGAACAATGCTTAAAACACTGACTGATTGCAAAACATTTTGTTACTTGTCTTCATCTGAATTGCACATAGTACAGAATAACTTATATTACTGTATTATTTCCTGTCCAAGGACATTGATAAAGCAATTACCACATAATGTATTGTGTGTTGCAAATGTTGTAATTGAAATGCACCTTAATCGAAACATAGTCATGTAGAAACGCAAGGCAGCCTGTGCTAGGCAGACATGAAGAACCCTGTCTACAGAGGCAATTTACTGTCACAGTGACTATTTTCTTCAAGTCAAGTGCATGTATTGAGTGGTCACTACTGAATTATAAACATTAGCCAGTTATAATAATGACTTCAATTTTGATATGAACACTTTTCATCAAGACTCATATCTAAAGATCAATCTGTAACGTTATAAAATGTTGAGAAAAATAATACAAAAAACAACTTATGATAAAAAAACAACATACTAATTGTTTCAAGGAGTTGCACAAATTCTTATTAAAACTTCTGTAGAATTTGACCTATTGAAATTGATTACAATAGGTCTACATATTGCAGAAGTCATAGTAAAATTCTTTAATTGATCGTATGCATTCAAATACACCATAATCTTTGATAGTCATATTGAAAGAAAGGATCCTGAGATGGTTTGCTTGTGATCCTAGAAATCTCCATTTTGGGTTTTGACTTTGATGAATACTTAACTCTGGCAAGATTCTGGAATGTTTGATTTAAAGATAATGTGACAATAGCATTTCACTTATTTACCAACTAGAGCCTTTCACTGGTATCTTAAACTTTGTTTGCATGTACTTGTGATTGACCAGAAATATCAGATTTTATGGACTTTTTTAATACAATAAATTTTGAAGTAAATGTTACAAATAAAGCATTCTGATTTGACTGGTGCAATTGCTGAGTGGGTAAAGTGTTTGCCTTGCATTCGGAAGGTGGTGAGTTCGATTCCCGGACAAGTCATACCAAAGACTTTATAATTAGTACATGCTGCTTTCTCTGCTTAGCACTCAGCACTAATTATTGGTATTTGAGTATGAGAGTTAAACACACATCACTACCAGCAGACCAGCCCCCTGCTGTAGTGGTTTGCACAAATGTGTGGCCCAAGGGCTACAGAAATGGAGATGCACCACCCCTAAGCATCTGTTACAGATGTATGGGCGACTTCCACAAAACTTAAACAAATAAAACTAAATCAGTGATATTGGTTCCACATAAGTCGAGGGGAAAACTCCGATCTTTCCATCCATTTCACCATGCCACCACAGGTCATTCTCTCTCTTCAGTACGCGGATATGGCGACCTTTCCGCAGAGTTAATTCTTGCTGACCCTGAGGTAAAGAAGTCAAACATTTGGTTTCATCAGCTGTGTTTGCAGGATGATGAGAATTGTTTATTTTGATGTAATGTTTCCTCCAAGTATACAAGTCTTGACCTTGGTGCTGAAAAAGCAGTTTGCTTGAGGGACAGACAGGGAAAATTTTTGACTTCGAAGTTGCATCTCAAGATGATATTCTTGATTGATTGTTTTTTGTAATTAGCAACAAAATTCCAACAAAATGGTGGGGAAAGCCCCAATTTGTTATAGTATCAAGGAATTCTAATACATTACAAAAAACAACATAATAATAATGATTAAAAAAATATCAGCTTTTTACTGTGAATCCCAGACCCAGACAATCTACCCAGACAGTTTACCCAGACAATCTACAGCCTACAAGGTTTTCAGTAAAATTAGATCTGATTCAAATTCATATTCAAAGAGAAACAGATTCACAGTTCCAAGATAGGGCTGAGGCTCATATGAATTATTTATCAATTCCTTACTTTAGAAGGGCTTTGGATATTGCATGTAGATTTCATCAAAATCCATATATAACACTTAACACATTAAAACTACTAAAATGTAAAAGGTTAGTTTTGATGTTACAAGATAAATGCAATTTTAACCCTCTCCCTCCTGATGAGGCCTTTTGGCACCAAATGTGTACTGGTTATGAGGTCAGGCAGTAGGGAGAAGGTTAAACTTAAACTCAAGACCAGAGATTTAGTATTGCAAGGTGGCAGTATCCATCTCCTATGTAATTCTGATTAAACACTCAGCATCATAAGCTCAGCTGCAAAGACATGTTAGCTTCTGCATGTATATGTGAGTCGGAACAATGTTAGGCAGGGTAACAAGGATATGGCATACAATTCAACAACTGATTGAATGATTATGTTATTAAGTGTGTTCAGATATGGGTTAATACAGGTTGAGGATGCATGGTACAGAATTTGGTGAGGGGGCTGGCATAAGAATCCACTGTCAGCTGATTACATTTTATCAGACAGAAACATCATCATCATGAAAAGTAAAAATATTTCTTAAATGGAAAAAAAATTATGATCTAAAACCTAAACAGACTCGGAGATAGTATAGCAAAGTTTCACAATAAAGAAGAAACTGTACAAAAGCCAATGTTTTGGTGAATGTGTGGCCACCTGTAGGGCAATGCTGGTTCTACTTTGCACAGTAATGATGATGAAATCACAGCTATATACGGATAGTTTGCATGATATTTGAAGTCTGACCATCAATGAATGGTAGAATCCAGAGGCAGTAATCATGACTGTCCCTGCAGTTCCAAAAGTAGCTGCCAGGGGGCCAAAACATTCACCACCTTTAATCTATGTCAAAGCTTCCAGCCACTAAAATATCAAGACAGCTTGGTGTCTGGAAAAGATAATACAATCACTGAAATTCTGCTGCAGTTTAAAGGAAAGCCACAGGAAGACAAAAAAAATAGCATTGAGCTTCATTTCTCCAATATCTACAAACATAACAAATGTCATCACAACCCATCCTTAGTTTTAAGCTTGTGCTGACCAAAATTATTAAGACATACAAACAGACAAACAGATCAACAACGCTGCCTCCATTTTTAATGAAGGTACATGTAACAAGACCCTTTCAAAAGCCTTGAGAGGGTGTTTGTTAGATGTTGACACAGACACACATCAACTTCAGCTTCAGCATCACCACATGAATAAAGAGAAAGGAAGCAGAAAAGAACAAGTCCCATCACCAAGCTTAGCTCACCTGTGAATCATAGTCAAAAGCAACTTTAACAGTGTCCCCTTCACCAAAGTTGGGTGAGGCAGGGCTAGAGAACCTCTGAGTCCGTGTTTCCTGTACTGTAGCATAAGCGCCACCATCTGGAGAAGGATGGAAGCGCAGGTAATGGGATGGAGGGTGGGCGGGTGAAAGTGGTTAGTTACTGCTTATATCAGGGAAATGGATGGTGACCATCTCATAAGTTGAGGGAATATTTCAAAAGAATGTGTTTTACCAGAATTTAAAAACATTTCAATGAATGTGTTTTACCAGAATTTAAAAACATTTCAATGAGTGTGTTTTACCAGAATTTAAAAACATTTCAATTTTTCTAATTTAAAGAATGACATTGTTAAATTTTGATCTTCGTATTATTATCTCACATAATTTGTGACACAGCTGGTTCGTATTGGCTGCCAAAAGAGAAATTTATGAAATGGTCCCCAATGGAGATGTAGACTACTGAAGAACTCCTGCTCTATGGAAGCAGTGGTGTACAAATTATGTACATGGTACTACATACGACTGTCAGCCTCACCATAGCCGAAATCCAGACTAACTTCCGTATAAAAATCATCTTCATCTGTGGAAGAAAGTAGAGAATTATATAGACAGTTATCAAAGTAAAGACTAATATACACATAGTTCAGTATAATCAGTTCACACAGAACTATTACATGACAGGTTAAAACACAATGTAAAATAGAGTAAAGCAGAGTAGAGAAGACTGAGCACAGCAGAATAGAGAGGAGTGGAGTGAGTAGAGTAGAGTAGAGTAGAGTAGAGTAGAGTAGAGTAGAGTAGAGTAGAGTAGAATAGAGTATGTAGAGTAGTGTAGAGTAGAGTAGAGTAGAGTAGAGTATGTAGAGTAGTGTAGAGTAGAGTAGAATAGAGTAGTGTAGAGTAGAGTAGAGTAGAGTATGTAGAGTAGTGTAGAGTAGAATAGAGTATGTAGAGTAGTGTAGAGTAGAGTAGAGTAGAGTATGTAGAGTAGAGTAGTGTAATGTAGAGTAGAGCAGAGCAGAGTAGAGCAGACCAGAGTATGTAGAGTAGAGTAGAGTACAGCAGAGCAGAGCAGAGCAGAGCAGAGTAGAGTAGATCTAGAGTAGAGTAGAGAAGAGTAGGGATGTTCAGATACAGTCATATAAATCTATGAAATTACCTCCATATCTGCCATGTGATATGGACCTTTGCTTGTCCTTTGCAGGTAGGTTAGGGGCAGCAGAGGCAGGTGACCCAATCTGAGGTAACGGCTCAGGTGGACGGCTACTCATGGTGGACGGGCGATCTCGATGGAGGGGGCTGACTGCAAACCTCTTGGCAGACTTTGTGCCATCTGGGTAGTAAGACTCATACACCACAGGTGCTGGGGGATAGGTTTTAAGTTTTGTTTATCATCAATTATAATAAAATATTTTCTGATTTGTTGTCCTCAAGACAAGAAAAGTTCTGTATCTATATAGCCGGTATAACCACCCTTCGGCGTAACACAACAGCTTGTTGAAGAAAAGTGCAGTCCAATGTTTTGAATTACTGAAATTCAAGCCTCTCAACTGTCTGTGATACATTGAAGTCAAGTGAATGTACTTGTCGTATGTAACGTTATATATTCTTTTTACTTGTTTCATTGCAGTGAATCAGACATCTGTTGAAGCTGAGCGACATTGACCGAAAGTTCATGGTGAATACATGTATCTTAATTTTTGGTGCTGGACAATAAGTTCCTTCAGAATGTTTCTTATACATGTAATCTTAGTAACAATGAGCACAATGTTCCTTACCTGGCCGTTGTGTTCCAGTCTTCTTTGTGTTCACAAAGAGACTGATGTCCTTAACTTCATCACAGTGCTCCAAAGCTTTCCTCATGTCCTCATAATGCTAAGAGTTGAAAAAATATCAAGAAAATAGTCCTTTAGACAAATTGCTTACATTGCAGAATTTCATTGTAATACATGTCATTTGAGTACATTCAATTGAACAAATTCATGCCATTGTCAAGAATTTTCCAGAGTATGAAAGGCTAAGACTTGCCAGTCAAAAGTGCTGCTGTATCAGCATCAGTATATTCTCCCAGCTAAAGCAGCAACTTTTCAGGCAATTTACATTGGGTATGGAGCAGGCAGTTACAGTGAGAGGGTAAATGAAACCTTTCCAAGGCATCCATATTTGTATCAATATAGCTGGTATATAATGTACTTCTATCTTACAATTATACATGAATAATGTAATGACCTCATCATTTTGTACACAGATCATGGAGCCCAGGTTGGAGTGGACCCAGAGCTTATCCCTGAGGAACATGATTCGCTCTTCTTCCATCTTCTGAAAAACCTGCAGATATAAAAACAGTTTGATATGATACTGCATTGTTTAAATATCTTATTCACATTTATTTGAAAAAATTGGAAAAATCAATGTTGCTTATCAAGGCCCTCCCATCTTACATAATGTTACTAGAAAAAGTAGTTCATCACTACGCATGTAAGACTATACCTTAGATGTATCATATTACTAGCATATTACATCTATTTACATCCAGCACCAGTAAGGTAATATGAATGATAATATACAACATTTATTATAAGACAATATTGCACACCTGACAAGAGTGGGCATGGCACTTCTCCCAAGAAACCCTGGACTGCTCCAAACCTTCCACACAGCTTTTGTATGCCGTGTCTGTAAATTACCAACATAATAACAATTTGGTAATACAACAGTTCTAACTTTACCTGTAGTAAATGTAATAAAACACCACATTGTTGGGAAAACAAAGAAAATAGCTTTTGATTTTTTCATTAAAAGACCTCAGAGATGATAGAAAGCTTATTGGTAAGCACTTTATTTTGTGCACAGTATAAGGTTTCAAAATTGTAACATCTCAGAGATGATGTTTACCCTACTGTAACAACAGACCTTCATGAAGAGTGTATAAATCATATGGTAATGCTGTTTCTTAGTTATCTATCTCTGATAAGCAAACATCAGATGTGTAGTACCTGCTTGTTCTGCTTGCTGTCTGGCACCCGAGGCCTTCTTTTTCAACTGGAGTAAAAGAAAACAGTTTTTATTTTAACAAAACTGTTTTCTTATCATTCAATCATGTGATCATAGAGCCACAGACATGTAGTTAAGCCACAGAGGTTGCTGTGGCTAAGTACATGTAAATTCCTGAATCAGCGTGCACTTTTCACCAGCAGTGCAAATTTTAGAACACTAGAAGCACAATCTTTTCCACTCCTACTACAAAATTAAGTCCCCGTGAACTTTACAAATTTGACAGTATGTGTTGTGTTAGTAAGTTGCACCACCTTATCAATCTCTTTCTGCTGTGCAGTTACCCGGGAGGTACTGTAAGCATTCTCAGCACCGTCTGCTTCCCTACACTTCTGATCATACGACTTCTTAGCCTGCAGAAAAGTCAACATCAAAATCTGTTCAAAATAGCTCACACAAATCTATGAACTTCAAAGAATTATACCTTTTAAAAAAATGCAGAGACATATGTTAAACTGAAGTTCTTACATCCATGGTCTTTTTGTAAAGATCCCTCTTCAATCTGGTGTACTTCATGTTGTCTTCTTCTGTCTACAGGAAGGAACATTCTGAAGTCAATGTCTACATAGTTGCCTGCTTCCTATGGTATTGAACTTCAAATACTAAGTTCCATTATTCTTTTTTCATATTGAATCAACAAGTTTGTACAAGTTGCTATATATTGCGCTTGTTAACATATCCAACTCGCTCGCTCACTCACTCACTCACTCACTCACTCACTCACTCACTCACTCACTCACTCACTCACTCACTCACTCACTCACTCACTCACTCACTCACTCACTCACTCACCTCTTTCCTGCTCTGTTCCTGTAGTTTCCTGAACCCTCTAATGTCCTCTGCCTCCTTTGTCAGACTCTGGGACATTGTCATGTGCACGTTTGCCAAATGCTCTGTTTCTGTTGGGCACAGAAAAGGATAATGAGTTGCACAGACCACTAATAAATATCTGACATAGTGCCTTAATACTTTATTCCTGATTTAGCCCCTCTAGGCTCCTGAATCTTAACAGCAAAAGCATTGGCAATATAGCACTGGGACCTTGTGTGGAAATAAACCTACTGTTTCATAAGGAGTGAGAATAAGTCTTGAGAAACTGTTACTACATTTGATCTAACGTTGTAATACCATACAAATTTTACTACACTATTGATAAGGCCACACCGATTTGATTTCTTGGTTCACGGATTCGCTCGCTCCTATTTTTTGGGAAAAAAAATAAAAATAAAAATTACCACTCAACAAATTTTCACCATTAATGAAACTTTCTGGTGTAGCAAATTGGCCTTTATATTATAAGCTCCTTAAAGTGTGGGTACAGGTGCTGTTACTGTACAAAAATAGTGTTTTTGTACTTTTTTTCAAGCTGAAAACTTTTTTCTTTATGTTTTGGATTAGCCGTTACCTTTATCCCAACCATTTTACGATTTTTATTTTTGTTTTTATTTCGCCCTCTCGCTCCATATTTTTTATGAAAAAATCCGTGAACCAAGAAATTAAATTGGTGTGGCCTAATGCAGTCACCAACCTTTTCTGACAGTGTCCCATGCATTCCTTAGTATCCTGCATACAAAAGACAGAAGAAAATTCATATGGCAACTCTTTGTGTTACATCAAAGGTTAAAAAACAATGTAGTAGAGTGTACGTCAGCACTAAGGACAGGTCTATTCACCGTATGTTCTCTACCAGTATTTGTGAACTTTCATTCTATATCTAATTCTAGAGCTTTATCTTTTTAATGTACCCTTGCCTAGAGGGTTTTGTTTATAGAATCTGATGAAATCTGAGGGTTTTGTTTATAGAATCTGATGAAATCTGATGAAATCTTCATTCACAAAAAGTTAGCACCAGCAGCAAAAGATCAATCACTTGAAAAATGGAATTGCAGAATTTCTTATCTCAAACTTACCCAATCTCTCCCCCGTCACCTGCACTTTTCACCATCTTCTGTAGAGTCTTGGCATAATCTTCTTCTGCTTTAGCTCTGTGTGGATAGAACAAGGACAGTTAGCATTTTCTTGTCACATCCCAAATCTCAAGCAATACCACTATGAAGGGTACTTTACTTATCAGCGGCCAATAATCTTTAAGCAAAAGAAAGATGGCTGCAAGTGTGCATTGTTTTACCTTAATTCATATGTTTGACGTTTTGCATGTGTACCTTTTGGTTGAGAAAGGCAGTTTTGGAACTCCTTGAACAGAGGTGGGCAGGATTATCATACAGTAAAAAAAAATTGGAAAACTTTATATCTAATTTCTAAGTGTTGGGTTTGAAACACTCAAAGGTTTACCTGTGCTTTAGGAAGTCCTCCAGCTCTTTACACATATTAGACCCCTCCTTCATTCGAGCTAACAGGGTCTCAAACCCCTGCGTACTGCAGAAGTCAGTACCCTGCAAAAATAGCAATGAGAATGGTATGATGACTTACCAAATAATGATACTGACAGTTTACTGCTGTTGTGTATCATACATTCAAGCTAGATTTTTGCCGGTGCGACGGGAGAAGGGGTCTTTCAACCATTCGTTTGGTTTGCATGGATGCATGTATGGATGTATGGATGCATGGATGCATGGATCGGTCAATTTAACCAAACCCTTCTAATAGCCCTTCCATACGCATGATTACGTAATTGAGTTAGCATGGCAGAACGGTCTACGGCTCTGGGTGCAGATAGCGATTTGCTTTTGCAGCTGTGGATCGTGGGCTCGAACCCCACTTGTAACAATTTTTTTTTCTTTGTTAGACAAATCTCATGTAATGTTTTTTTAATAGAAGACAGATCAATTCAGTAATTCGATGCTTAAAAACTATTTTTTCATGTGATTTTGTTTAAAATCCAGGCTTTTCCCAAAATACGCACCGGCCAGCTTTTTTCAGAAGCTTTCTTGTTAAAAATGCTACATACAGAATTATTGGTAAAAATTTTGGTGAGAGATTCACGACTTTTATTAGATGTTATACATTAGGCCCTAGTAGTACATAGAGTACAGTGCATTTTGCTTAAATACAAATAATAACAAAAGTCAGCCTGTTGTATCACATCAGTTACCAGGGTAGCAACCCTGTAAGCTTAGGAAAACCCCTAGTATACTCCCACTCACCTCAAGTGGTGTGATTGAGTATGGGAATGAAACAAACTAATGGTCATTAACCTATTGAGTATGGTACCAAGATTATAATTTAAGCAATCTATAATCATTAAAATTGTGGTACTTACGAACACGAACACTAATCTACAAGTGTTGATACAAAGGTTGTAATGTAAAGCCTTAGAAGGAACAGTCACAACAATTCAAAGGACCCCCTAATTATTCTTTGTAACACTCCTATTTTCTGACTATCGTAATCAGGAGATTGGCTCATAGTAAATAACAAAGTTTGCCATGGCAAGAAAAACCCAACATTTTCTTTATTTCCAAGATAATTTCAATGACTCTGAGACACTTAATTGTCTTTTTTCTGCTGGCAATATTGACCTACTCAATGTAACATTTGGACTTTATGCCTTAGCTTATTGCTATTTCCCAGGTGTTGCTAGGTTTGAGATCTGATAGGCAATAAGACTCGTATATCTCCAAGCAAATGTAAAGACCCTGCCTGCTTATTTCTTATGTCAGATGATTTACTATACATGTCCTTGAGAAATTTGCATACACATAACAAGTATTGCCCCTGGACCTTACTGACAGTACAATTTTACTTGTTGTAGAGTGGCATGTTTCAAAGTCTAAGTGCATATAGTGTTGGATTTTCTTTTTGTACAAGATAAGTGCTGGAATACAAAATGTAGTACATAAATTGTTAATGTTACAGCTTTGTTCGTTTCATTCTGAAGTTCAACAGTTTTTATTAATTTGAACATGCCGCAGTCGTTTAGTCAGTGGTCTGTCTAATGAAGGACACAGTGCCTGAAAATGTTCGCTCTGCTTCCTTGAAGATAAGACCACTTCCTGCACATTAGTGCATCCAACCAAGGATTTATCTGACAACAGGAACTGCTACAGTCAGAATCCTGGAGGCCTGTATGCCCTAGTTTCTATAAAGAATACTGAGGCAAGCTATGTATAAGTCCTATGAACGATATTAGACTTCATGTAATTTGTAGCAAGGTGACAAAATTTTGTGCACATCGCAGTCACGTCTTAGTATTTAGCATGGATTTTCTTTTTATTAAACTGCAAAATGCAATAATGACCCCCTGAAGCACATCTGCCATTTTGTCTGCTGTAGTTCCTCTTTGCAGTTAAGTGAAGGTGGAGGTTTCATTGCACTGCCGATTTAACGTGAAGTCCTTTATCACAGGTTTCCTGTTCACTTCCAAGTACCGTGATAATGAAAGTCATTTCCTATCTTTCACTGCTGCCAGATCTTTTAGAATTTGGTAGACAGCCAGAAAATCACACCTGGCAGACAGTGCACATCTTTCTTGGATAGTACCCAACTTTGTCTATATTTAGCATTAATGATTTGAGAATAAGTCAGTAAGCTCAATTCAGACACTTTCTTCTACTTTTTCTCTGGCTAATGACCAAACAGAGAATACATTTGTGAAAGCCCAGCTATGAGTTAACTTAAACCAGATGTCGTCATGGTTTATTAAACAAGTCATCGCTGACCGAGATGAGAGGGGTTTATCTTGATAAAACCTCCTGGTTCGGATATCATGTGTACGTGTAGCCCTGTAGAATCGGAGCCTCAAAATGACGGGTTTCAAACACGAAGGTCAAAGTCTCTGTGTATAGAAGTCTACGCCAAAGGCAACACTAAGCGATTGATAAACAAACGTTGGAATAACTGTACACAAGAATTTTCTGTGGGACACGAGGCTATGTAGAAGAACCAAATATTCTTGATCCAAATCTATGTTACAGTAACGTTATCATGATTATCATATGCTAAAACTCTCGTTCGTTATATTCACTTATCTGTGATATCTCGGCTAGCACACAATTGCAAAGCATATATCATGTATACAAACAAGTAAAAGTTTGGTAAGTGGGTAAGTTACCAAGGTTTAGAACTTAGACCGCCAAGGTTGGTACGGTGCATTCAAGTGTGTCCTGCCGGAAACCAAATAAAGCCAAGAATTTGTAAAGGTTTCACTCACCCAAAAGCTGTGTTCGAATCTCGCCATGATTCCCGTAGTGTAAACTGACGCAGGTACCCTTTAGGAGTTCAGCATTTGCGTCTGGAAAGTTAGAATTAAAGTTGAGCCAACCGATCTGAGTGAAACATGATCCCGCCTACACCAACCAGGAAGTGATAAAGTTCAGGTCAGTTCGCGGAAGTTATTTACGTACTGATCACGTGGTAGGCCACGTGTCGTTTGTTGACTTTTCACCTGGGCAGTACTATTATGGGTTGTAGGGGTAACAGGTGCGGTGACAAAATCATTAATATGTAAACGTATCCGGAGATTAGAATTTTATTTCAGACAGACAGACAGAGTCGTCTTACCTATCGACTTTTTGGTGCGTAGCCCTTCTGCTACCTTCCTTTGGGAAATAACCAAGCTGAAGTTGGCCGCCTATTCATCCGCCCTTTCGTAGCCGCCCATTCAGCCGCCGATTCGTGATAAGACCGAACATAGCTACTTATTCAGATACCGATTCGAAGGAACTGAAATTTCCTAAATTCGCCCCAAAGCGTCCATGGCACTCAATGCATATCGGATATTGCTTCAAATCTTCTGTAACAGCTCATGAAATGTGAATTCACATATAGATGATATTAGAAAGTAACATTTCATCTATAAAGTGCAAATTAGACATTAGAAAACAAAACCTAGCGATCGCGACAATCTCATGAACTACCGCCAAATCACTAGCAGAAAAGCAAATAGGGTCTTGAAAAACCCTACGTTTTCACAAAGCCAATAAAATTTTACATGATTTGATTAACGAGCCACAGCGGGCCTAAGTGATAATCAGTATTAGAGAGCGGGCAACTAAGATTAAAGTGACGCAAAGATTTAACAGACATCACAGCGTTGCCATTAAGTTGACATATGCGATCGGGAGAAAGATGGGGCGAGTTTGCCATTCTATTGACCCAATTAAACAATAAACTAAACATAAAACTTCGACCAAACTCCTTCTGTTCTAACCGAAGTGTATCCGCTACGTAGTCCATGTGACAAATTCAACAGACAGCAAAGCATGATGACGTCAGGGTGCCATAAAGTTAACATATGCGGTCAGAAGGAAAGTCAGGGCGGGTTTTCCACTCTATTGTCCTACACACTAAACATACAACTTCAACCAAACTCCTTCTGTTTACACCGGAGCACCTATGCTACATATTACTAGTCCCAAATTAGGCAGACATCAAGGCTTGATGACGTCAGAGTACCATAAAGTTGACATATGCGGTTAGAAAGAAGTCGTGAAGGATTTTCCACACTATTGACCTAATTAAAAAAATCATACACAATAAACTAAACATACAACTTCAACAAAACTCCTTCTGTTTGCACCGAACTGCCTATGCTACATATTACTAGTCTCAAATTTAACAGACATCAAAGCCTGATGACGTCAGGGTGCCAGAAAGTTGACATATGCGGTCAGAAGGAAGTCAAGGCGGGTTTTACACCCTATTGTCCTAATTAAAAGATTCATACACAATAAACTAAACATACAACTTCAACCAAACTCCTTCTGTTTGCATCAAAGTGCCTATGCTATATACTACTAGTCTCAAATTTAACAGACATCAAAGCCTGATGACGTCAGTGTGCCATAAAGTTGACATATGCGGTCAGAAGGAAGTCAGGGCGGGTTTTCCAGACTATTCACCTAATTAAAGAATTCATAGACAATAAACGAAACATACAACTTCAACCAAACTCTGTCTCTTTACAATAGATAGTCTCCGCTATGTATTACTAGTCTCACATTAAACAGACATCAAGGCGTGATGACGTCAGAGTGCCATAAAGTTGACATATGCGGTCAGAAGGAAGTCAAGGCGGGTTTTCCACTCTATTGTCCTAATTAGAAAATTCATACACAATAAACTGAACATACAACTTCAACCAAACTCCTTCTGTTTACACCTGGGTGCCTCAGCTACATATTTCTAGTAACAAATTTAACAGACATCAAGGCATGATGAAGCCAGGGTGCCATAAAGTAGACATATGCGGTCAGAAGGAAGTAGGGCGGGTTTTTCACTCTATAGTATTGTCCTTACTAAACAATTCATTACCAATAAACAAAACATACAACTTCGACCAAACTCTTTCTGTTCACAATGAATTGTCTCCGCTACGTATAACTAGTCTTAAATTTAACAGACATCAAGGCGTGATGACGTCAGAGTGCAATAAACTTGACATGCGGTCAGAAGGAAGTCGGTGCGGGTTTTCCACACTATTGTCCTATTGGAAAAATTTATACACAATAAACTAAACATACAACTCTAACCAAAATCCTTCTGTTTTCACCCAAGTGCCTCCACTACATATGGCTAGTTTCAAATTTTACAGACATCATGGCGTGATGACGTCAGAGTACCATAAAATTGACATAAGCGGTCAGAAAGAGGTCTGGGCGGGTTTTCTACACTATTGACCTAATTAAAAGATTCATAGACAATAAACTAAACATACAACTTCAACCAAACTCCGTCTGTTTACACCCAAGTGCCTCTGCTACATATTTCTAGTCTCAAATTTAACAGACATCATGGCGTGATGACGTCAGAGTGCCATAAAGTTGACATATGCGGTCAGAAGGAAGTCGGGGCGGGTTTTCACTCTATTGACCTAATTAAAAGATTCATAGACAATAAACTAAACATACAACTTCAACCAAACTCCGTCTGTTTACACCCAAGTGCCTCCGCTACATATTTCTAGTCTCAAATTTAACAGACATCAAGGCGTGTTGACGTCAGAGTGCCATAAAATTGACATATGCAGTGAGAATGAAGTCAGGGCGGGTTTTTCCATCCACTATATTTAATTAAAAATCATACACAATTCACTTAACATACAACTTCAACCAAACTCCTTCTGTTTACACCGAAGTGCCTATGCTACATATTACTAGTCTCAAATGTAACAGACAGCAAAGCATGATGACGTCAGGGTGCCATAAAGTTGACATATGCGGTCAGAAGAAAATCAGGGCAGGTTTTCCACTATATTGTCCTAATTTTTAAAAATCATATACAATAAACTAAACATACAACTTCAACCAAACCCTTTCTATTCACATTGGATTGTCTCCGCTACGTATTACTAGTCTCAAATTTAACAGACATCATGGTTGATGACGTCAGAGTACCATAAAGTCAGGGGGAATCCGCTATCTCCTATCTCCTAGGCTAGAGGCGATAATTAACCCAAGCTGGTCTATGCTCGACGCTCAGGCCCGGGTTCCCCAGATGGCCTCCCGTGGGGTAGAGCGATTAGCAAGCCCTTTGCCTGTCCTAGAGTTAATCAAGCGTGTAATGTGAGTAAACACAGCGGTCAGAAGGAAGTCATGGCGGGTTTTCCACCCTATTGTCGTAATGGAAAAAAAATTATACACAATAAACTAAACATACAACTTCGACCAAACTCAGTTTGTTAACACCAGAGTATCTCCGCTACATATTACTAGTCTCAAATTTAACAGACATCAAGGCGTGTTGACGTGCGGTGAGAAGGAAGTCAGGGCGGGTTTTCCACTATATTGTCCTAATTAAAAGATTCATACACAATAAACCAATAAACTAAACATACAACTTCGACCAAACTCCTTCTGTTTACACCGAAGTGCCTATGCTATATATTACTAGTCTCAAATTTAACAGACATCAAAGCCTGATGACGTCAGGGTGCCATAAAGTTGACATATGCGGTCAGAAGGAAGTCAGGGCGGGTTTTCCACTATATTGTCGAAATGAAAAAAAAATATAGACAATAAACTAAACATAAAACTTCAACCAAAATCTGTTTGTTCACATTGGATTATCTCTGTTAAGTAAAACTAGTCTCAAATTTAACAGACATCAAGGCGTGATGACGTCAGAGTGCCATAAAGTTGACATATGTGGTCAGAAGAAAGTCGGGGCGGGTTTTCCACTATAGTGTCCGAATTAAGGAATCCATTGACAATTAGCTTAAAATGTAACTTCAATCAAAATCTTTCTGTTAATATTGGACTGTCTCCGCTATGTAAAACTGGTCTCAAATTTAACAGACATCAAGGCGTGTTGACGTCAGAGTGCCATAAAGTTGACATGTGCGGTCAGAAGGAAGTCAAGGCGGGTTTTCCGCTATATTGTCCTAATTAAAAGATTCATACACAATAAACTAAACATACAACTTCAACCAAACTTTGTCTGTTTACACCCAAGTGCCTCTGCTACATATTGCTAGTCTCAAATTTCACCGACATCATGGCGTGATGACGTCAGAGTGCCATAAAGTTGACATATGCGGTCAGAAGGAAGTCGGGTTGGGTTTTTCACTCTATTGACCTAATTAAGGATTCATAGACAATAAACTAAACATACAACTTCAACCCAACTCCGTCTGTTTACACCCAAGTGCCTCCGCTACATATTTCTAGTCTCAAATTTAACAGACATCAAGGCGTGTTGACATCAGAGTGCCATAAAATTGACATATGCAGTGAGAATGAAGTCAGGGCGGGTTTTCCACTATATTTAATTAAAAATCATACACAATTCACTTAACATACAACTTCAACCAAACTCCTTCTGTTTACACCGAAGTGCCTATGCTACATATTACTAGTCTCAAATGTAACAGACAGCAAAGCCTGATGACGTCAGGGTGCCATAAATTTGACATATGCGGTCAGAAAAAAATCAGGGCAGGTTTTCCACTATATTGTCCTAATTTTTAAAAATCATATACAATAAACTAAACATACAACTTCAACCAAACCCTTTCTATTCACATTGGATTGTCTCCGCTACGTATTACTAGTCTCAAATTTAACAGACATCATGGTTGATGACGTCAGAGTACCATAAAGTCAGGGGGAATCCGCTATCTCCTATCTCCTAGACTAGAGGCGATAATTAACCCAAGCTGGTCTATGCTCGACGCTCAGGCCCGGGTTCCCCAGATGGCCTCCCGTGGGGTAGAGCGATTATAGCAAGCCCTTTGCCTGTCCTAGAGTTAATCAAGCGTGTAATGTGAGTAAACACAGCGGTCAGAAGGAAGTCATGGCGGGTTTTCCACCCTATTGTCGTAATGGGAAAAAAATTATACACAATAAACTAAACATACAACTTCGACCAAACTCAGTTTGTTAACACCAGAGTATCTCCGCTACATATTACTAGTCTCAAATTTAACAGACATCAAGGCGTGTTGACGTGCGGTGAGAAGGAAGTCAGGGCAGGTTTTCAACTATATTGTCCTAATTAAAAGATTCATACAGAATAAACTAAACATACAACTTCGACCAAACTCTTTCTGTTCACATAAGATTGTCTCCGCTACATATTTCTAGTCTCAAATTTAACAGACATCAAGGCGTTATGACGTCAGAGTACCATAAAGTTAACATGTGCGGTCAGAAAGAAGTCGGGGCGGATTTTCCACACTATTGACCTAATTAATAAAATCATACACAATAAACTAAACATACAACTTCAACCAAACTCCTTCTGTTTACACCGAAGTGCCTATGCTATATATTACTAGTCTCAAATTTAACAGACATCAAGGCGTGATGACGTCAGAGTGTCATAAAGTTGACATATGCGGTCAAAAGGAAGTCATGGCGGGTTTTCCACTATATTGTCCTAATTACAAGATTCATACACAATAAACTAAACATACAACTTCGACCAAACTCTTTCTGTTCACATTGGATTGTCTCCGCTACATATTACTTGTCTCAAATTTAACAGACATCAAGGCGTTATGACGTCAGAGTACCATAAAGTTGACATGTGCGGTCAGAAAGAAGTCGTGGCGGATTTTCCACACTATTGACCTAATTAAAAAATTCATAAACAATTAACTAAACATACAACTTCAACCAAACTCTTTCTGTTTACACCGAAGTGCCTATGCTATATATTAATAGTCTCAAATTTAACAGACATCAAAGCCTGATGACGTCAGGGTGCCATAAAGTTGACATATGCGGTCAGAAGGAAGTCAAGACGGCTTTTCAACCCTATTGTCCTATAATTAAAAGATTCATACACAATAAACTAAACATACAACTTCGACCAAACTCCTTCTGTTAACACAAGAGTATCTCCGCTAAATATAACTAGTCTCAAATTTAACAGACATCAAGGCGTGTTGAGATCAGAGTGCCATAAAGTTGACATGTGCGGTCAGAAGGAAGTCAGGGCGGGTTTTCCACTATATTGTCCTAATTAAAAGATTCATACACAATAAACTAAACATACAACTTCAACCAAACTCCTTCTGTTTACACCAAAGGGCCTCCGCTACATATGAATTGTCTCAAATTTAACAGACATCAAAGCCTGATGACGTCAGAGTACCATAAAGTTGACATATGCGGTCAGAAAGAAGTCGTGGCGGATTTTCCACACAATTGACCTAATTGAAAAATCATACACAATAAACTAAACATACAACTTCAACCAAACTCCTTCTGTTTACACCGAAGTGCCTATGCTATATATTACTAGTCTCAAATTTAACAGACATCAAAGCCTGATGACGTCAGGGTGCCATAAAGTTGATATATGCGGTCAGAAGGAAGTCAAGGCGGGTTTTCCACCCTATTGTCCTAATTAAAAGAGTCATACACAATAAACTAAACATACAACTTCGACCAAAATCCTTCTGTTTACACCCAAGTGCCTCCGCTACATATGGCTAGTTTCAAATTTTACAGACATCATGGCGTGATGACGTCAGAGTACCATAAAGTTGACATAAGCGGGCAGAAAGAGGTCTGGGCGGGTTTTCCACACTATTGACCTAATTAAAAGATTCATAGACAATAAACTAAACATACAACTTCAACCAAACTCCGTCTGTTTACACCCAAGTGCCTTTGCTACATATTTCTAGTCTCAAATTTAACAGACATCAAGGCGTGTTGACGTCAGGGTGCCATAAAATTGACATATGCAGTGAGAATGAAGTCAGGGCGGGTTTTCCACTATATTGTCCTAATTAAAAGATTCATACACAATAAACTAAACATACAACTTCGACCAAACTCTTTCTGTTCACATTGGATTGTCTCCGCTACATAGTACTAGTCTCAAATTTAACAGACATCAAGGCGTGATGACGTCAGAGTACCGTAAAGTTGACATATGCGGTTAGAAAGAAGTCGTGGCGGATTTTCCACACTATTGACCTAATTAAAAAATCATACACAATAAACTAAACATACAACTTCAACCAAACTCCTTCAGTTTACACCTAAGTGCCTATGCTACATATTACTTGTCTCAAATTTAGCAGACATGAAAGCCTGATGACGTCAGGGTGCCATAAAGTTGACATATGCGGTCAGAAGGAAGTCAAGGCGGGTTTTCCACTATATTATCGAAATGAATAAAAATTATAGACAATAAACTAAACATACAACTTCGACCAAAATCTGTTTGTTCACATTGGATTTATCTCTGCTGAGTAATATGTTGTATGTTCAGTTTATTGTGTATGAATTTTATTAACAGAAAGATTTTGATTGAAGTTACATTTTAAGCTAATTGTCTATGGATTCCTTAATTCGGACACTATAGTGGAAAACCCGCCCCGACTTTCTTCTGACCACATATGTCAACTTTATGGCACTCTGACGTCATCAAGCCATGATGTCTGTTAAATTTGAGACTAGAAATATGTAGCAGAGGCACTTGGGTGTAAACAGACGGAGTTTGGTTGAAGTTGTATGTTTAGTTTATTGTCTATGAATCTTTTAATTAGGTCAATAGAGTGAAAAACCCGCCCCGACTTCCTTCTGACCGCATATGTCAACTTTATGGCACTCTGACGTCATCAAGCCATGATGTCTGTTAAATTTGAGACTAGAAATATGTAGCAGAGGCACTTGGGTGTAAACAGACGGAGTTTGGTTGAAGTTGTATGTTTAGTTTATTGTCTATGAATCTTTTAATTAGGTCAATAGTGTGGAAAACCCGCCCAGACCTCTTTCTGACCGCTTATGTCAATTTTATGGTACTCTGACGTCATCACGCCATGATGTCTGTAAAATTTGAAACTAGCTATATGTAGCGGAGGCACTTGGGTGAAAACAGAAGGATTTTGGTTGAAGTTGTATGTTTAGTTTATTGTGTATAAATTTTTCCAATAGGATAATAGTTTGGAAAACCCGCACCGACTTCCTTCTGACCGCATGTCAAGTTTATTGCACTCTGACGTCATCACGCCTTGATGTCTGTTAAATGTAAGACTAGTTATACGTAGCAGAGACAATTCATTGTGAACAGAAAGAGTTTGGTCGAAGTTGTATGTTTAGTTTATTGGTAATGAATTGTTTAGTAAGGACAATACTATAGAGTGAAAAACCCACCCGACTTCCTTCTGACCGCATATGTCAACTTTATGACACCCTGGCTTCATCATGCCTTGGTGTCTGTTAAATTTGTTACTAGAAATATGTAGCGGAGGCACTCAGGTGTAAACAGAAGGAGTTTGGTTGAAGTTGTATGTTCAGTTTATTGTGTATGAATTTTCTAACTAGGACAATAGAGTGGAAAACCCGCCTTGACTTCCTTCTGACCGCATATGTCAACTTTATGGCACTCTGACGTCATCACGCCTTGATGTCTGTTTAATGTGAGACTAGTGATACATAGCGGAGACTATCTATTGTAAAGAGACAGAGTTTGGTTGAAGTTGTATGTTTCGTTTATTGTCTATGAATTCTTTAATTAGGTGAATAGTCTGGAAAACCAGCCCCGACTTCCTTCTGACCGCATATGTCAACTTTATGGCACCCTGACCTCATCAGGCTTTGATGTCTGTTAAATTTGAGACTAGTAATATATAGCATAGGCACTTTGATGCAAACAGAAGGAGTTTGGTTGAAGTTGTATGTTTAGTTTATTGTGTATGAATCTTTTAATTAGGACAATAGGGTGTAAAACCCGCCTTGACTTCCTTCTGACCGCATATGTCAACTTTCTGGCACCCTGACGTCATCAGGCTTTGATGTCTGTTAAATTTGAGACTAGTAATATGTAGCATAGGCAGTTCGGTGCAAACAGAAGGAGTTTGGTTGAAGTTGTATGTTTAGTTTATTGTGTATGATTTTTTTAATTAGATCAATAGTGTGGAAAATCCTTCACGACTTCTTTCTAACCGCATATGTCAACTTTATGGTACTCTGACGTCATCAAACCTTGATGTCTGCTAAATTTGGGACTAGTAATATGTAGCATAGGTGCTCCGGTGTAAACAGAAGGAGTTTGGTTGAAGTTGTATGTTTAGTGTATAGGACAATAGAGTGGAAAACCCGCCCTGACTTCCTTCTGACCGCATATGTTAACTTTATGGCACCCTGACGTCATCATGCTTTGCTGTCTGTTGAATTTGTCACATGGACTACGTAGCGGATACACTTCGGTTAGAACAGAAGGAGTTTGGTCGAAGTTTTATGTTTAGTTTATTGTTTAATTGGGTCAATAGAATGGCAAACTCGCCCCATCTTTCTCCCGATCGCATATGTCAACTTAATGGGAACGCTGTGATGTCTGTTAAATCTTTGCGTCACTTTAATCTTAGTTGCCCGCTCTCTAATACTGATTATCACTTAGGCCCGCTGTGGCTCGTTAATCAAATCATGTAAAATTTTATTGGTTTTGTGAAAACGTAGGGTTTTTCAAGACCCTATTTGCTTTTCTGCTAGTGATTTGGCGGTAGTTCATGAGATTGTCGCTAGGTTTTGTTTTCTAATGTCTAATTTGCACTTTATAGATGAAATGTTACTTTCTAATATCATCTATATGTGAATTCACATTTCATGAGCTGTTCCAGAAGATTTGAAGCAATGTCCGATATGCATTGAGTGCCATGGACGCTTTGGGGCGAATTTTGGAAATTTCAGTTCGTTCGAATCGGTACCTGAATGGGTAGCTATGTTCGGTCTTATCACGAATCGGCGGCTGAATGGGCGGCTACGAAAGGGCGGATGAATAGGCGGCCAACTTCAGCTTGGTGGGAAATAATGGTTGGAGCGAAATACATTTGCACAAGGTTCAATTCTTCTTTATTCTTTATTGAGCTGGAAGCATAGTGGTCTCATAGTAACGTTACATAAAAATGCAGTCATTAAACAGTTTTTCTTACTGCCAAAGCCTGCTTTCACACGTTCACACTTGTTCCGGGTCGGTTGCTTCTAGTTCTACGATGCGAAGCAGACATGCAACTTACAAGTGAACCCACCTGCTTCCTCTATGGTTCAAAAGAGACACTATACGGCTGATTGAAATACTGCAGCTAAGCTCAATTCCAAAGCCTCAGCCCCAGAGACTCCACACGGTTCAACTTCAAAAGAGTCACGATACGGCTGACTTAGATACTGCAGAAACGCTAGACAAACGTACATGACACCTATTAAAATGAGGGCTTGATGTATTTTCTGGTTTGTATGGTTATCAGCGTCGTTTTGAGGCACTGTAACAAAAAGTTTACTGTAACAAATCATTTGCTTGTTGTTTTGAGCCACTCAGTCTCTGTTTGCCATTAGGTTTCGGCGGCACTAAATTTTTGCCATGCATACTAAACACTTGCTAAGGGGTAGAACTTTACCAAATTCTAGTCAAGACATTCAAGTGAACTTTGCAATTCGGCACCTAGCATAGGTGTAGGCCTCATAAAGGGCCCATCCGAGGCGCCGCTCAACTGGTCAGGGCAAATTCTCTGGTAGACTTTTTGTTCTAAAGGCGGCCTTGCATAATCTCCAAGCAAATCCTACGGTGCCATAAGATAGTATCAAACTGACCAAGGAGTATAGCCGGCCAAAGGGAGTCAAACGGACACCGGTGGGTTTGATACTATATTACGCCACCCGTACTGCGGATCTGCTTGGAGATTAGGCCTTGCAGGCAAGACGCCCTTGTAGGCAAGACTGTTCTGAACATTCTCCTACGCAGAGACATAATCGGCGACAGCAAACCTCTCTACGCAGGAAAATGGTTCTTGTGGGTTCAAGTGGGACCGCGTAGCGCAGTGGGACCGTGTTCGCCCCGTGACCGAGAGGTTGCGAGTTCGAATCCGCCTGCCGTGTTACCGATCTTGTGCCCTTGGGAAAGGCACTTTACACGGCTTTCCTCACTATACTCAGGTGAAAATGAGTACATAGCTTCGGCTCACGGTGATTTACATCATTCACCCGGACGGGAGACCTGGCGCATATGAAAGGGTATGTCACCCCGTAAGGGGCGGTATAACCCCGTCGTGTGTAAACATGTGCGAACATGTGCGATCACGTCGACCGATGATGTATGTTCGTCTGTATCCCTGTGGATCTGCCGCTACCAGCCCAAAGCTGCCTAGGCAGATCCGTGTAATGAGCTGTATCATTGGGAAATAAATAAAATAATATAAATAAATAAAAGACGGTATTGCCTTCGCCTTACAATCCGTCAATCAAAGCTAGTATACTGTAGTCTATTATCAGTATTAAAAATTCGATCTAAAGGCCGACTTATAATTATCACATACTATTTAAAGTAGTAAAGTTCAAGTCTCGCTGGCTTTCATGTGTAATTGTTTGCAAAATAATACAAAAACAAAGTGAATAAGTTGAAGATTTCGGTCGCACTACTTTTTACCGCAGATAAATACTATGTTGTGCGGCCTCAATGTGATATGCATGGACGTTGGTCCGTTATGTCAGCGTATTTTTGGATAATATCACCATTCACTAGTATGGTATTATCGCATGTCAAACAATGTTTTCTACTGACTGGTCGAGGTAGAATTAATTGTCCAATCAATATGTAGTTACCGAGACACTCTAGTCAATCTGCAGCGTTTATTCCATTTTGAACTACTGGGGGTCGCTCTTTTACAATCAATGCCAGTAGTAAAATCGTATTTGCAACATTGCGCCTGTGTCGTTCTTTTCTAACAGGCTTAGTGACGCCCTTGACAAGAATAGGCGCCCGATTGCCTTGTTGCCGATGAGTTGTTATCAGCTGAAAGAAGAATGGAAAACCCATTAGGGTAACCGATGAAAATAAGTAACCAGTACCCTGAATAACAGTCACCTTACTGTTGTTGTCTCTTTAACGTTATAACCGCTTCGGTTGTCGATTACTGGTCTCATGTGCTTTCAAAAAGATGGTCACGGTGTTTTACTGGCGCCATATAACGGCATGAAATAACAAGTGTTGATCACAGCTGGGGCGATAATTTAAACAGTTATATTCTTTAATCATTCATTTGTTTAGTTTATCTTATCTATCAAACTATTCAAGAAAACGAAATGGCAGACTTAGTTCCTACTGATTGATAAGTACGATCCAAAGTATTCTATGCATAACATTATAACGTTAACGTTACTTGTGTTATGCGCTGATCACGACTCAGTCTTGCACTGCTATGGTCTGCTATGAACATTGCGGCAGATCGATCGATCGTCTTCCCGGCCCCCTTCCCCTTAAGAACATAGGTAGACTGTACATATTTTATTTATTTTTATGCATAAATGTATTAGTTCCCTTTAGATATTTTGTAGGTATAGCCTTTAAGATATGATGATGATCGATGATCATTGCCCATCATTCCGCACGCACGGGGGCAGATTAGGGGCATGTGTATCGGAATGCTTTGTGGGATATATAATACTCTGGGAAATGAATTATATGCCAAACGCATCATAACATTGAGGCGCTGGTATGAAACTAGCTAACGTTAACATTAGTAGATGGGCGTTGCATTCCTATATTAAAAGAGCACTTGAACTCTGGTGACGAGGTCATGCCAACCGTGATCTCGTCCACAGTGCTCTGGGGACGAGCACACCTTTTTCAGGACGAGCGGAACATAGAATAGGGACCTGCTTGTGTTAATTTGATACTAAACTAACATTTATAGATACAATAGATAGAGAAATATACCTAAACACAATATAAATATGTTAGTTTTGTATAAAGTAGGTAATCATATAGTGGCTCACGTTGACAAAATAGCTCATCATTTAATAATAATAGCAGACCCCTACAATATAATGGGCGCTCCCCAAGGAAAGACAGCTCTCACAGAAAAACGATGGACATGATGAACTGAGAGTCCAATTTGGACATTTCGGCGTTTTCTGTGCTTTTACCGCCCCAGTTAATCCCACCAGTCGCCAGCCATGGTGTTTGAATCCCTGGTGGTGGATCTGCTGAACAGATTCCTGGGTGACTATGTGGAGAACTTGGACCGTTCCCAGTTGAAGCTCGGCATATGGGGAGGTAAGTGTCAGGACGTGGGATGTTTTCTTTGGCCCGTTTTCTTTACCATTATGAAGACGAGCGTCAATGTTGGGCGGGGGTTCACAAGTCTGTGTGATATCTATCGTCTTCCCGGTAGATTTCCCAGCTACAAGGACGTAAAAGTTCAGTCTTACGTTCGTTTAAGACAGTGTATTAGTGTCTAAGAACGGAGAAGAATTTGAAGTGAAAGT
Source organism: Branchiostoma floridae x Branchiostoma belcheri (assembly GCA_019207045.1). NCBI lineage: Eukaryota > Metazoa > Chordata > Leptocardii > Amphioxiformes > Branchiostomatidae > Branchiostoma > Branchiostoma floridae x Branchiostoma belcheri. The sequence continues at coordinate 20,113,661 of CM033024.1, forward strand.
GTTTCGTATGAAACCGGTTCAACCCGGAAGCCAGGCAAAAGGGGGTGTGGCCTGAGGCGCACTGTGCACAGCATCTCTCCAAGGCTTGTTGTTGATCATTGTTGATGTAGGAGGCAGTTAAAGTAACCTTATTTAGATCAACCCATTTGTCCAATACAAACAGTAACATGATACCTGTTGGAAAAAGACCAAATTTAGGTTAGAGTTTATTGTGTGCTATTTTTTTTTTTGGCTTGGAGTGTCTTGCAGGTCTTTTATATATAATAGAAGTATTTTTTCCATAAGGCAACCTTAAGATTAGCAAGAACCAGAATGAAACATCGTCTATTTTTTTTATTGGCAGATGAGATCGCTATCATCATGAAATTGAGACAATATGCCTAAAATCATGATCATGTTATATAAAGTCAACAATGGAATTCTGTAGATCTTATCAAATTTTTCTTGGTTAAACTTTTCACTCTTTGATCTCTGCACTGGGAAACCACCTTACCAACAGTACAAAATTTTCTGTCAGTGTGCCCATCAGAAAAATGTTAACTCTGTAAATGCTTCCTTTTCCTGCCTACTCCCATAAAGCTATGTAGTCATCAGTGTCATATGGATAGCATTTATTTTCAGCTTATACATTACTTATGGGTGGTCAGGTCCTAGGTACACTTTGCATCAAGAGGCCAGGATAAGCTAGTTCTGGTCTGGACCTGACTCTGGACCTGATTTAGTTGTACAGTGATGCTGAAGTACTCCAGTATTGTCCAGCAATGAATACTAGTTTTGCACTGGTACCAACCCCTAGCTTATACACTGTCTGTAGCATACATTTTTCCTGGGGGTGAGGAGTGCCCTGAGTGGTCCATTATAACTGTGAACATGCCATTAGAAAAGCCAACCCTACATTGCCGCACAGAGGGGCCAATCACCCCTGGACAGCGGAGTTTGTGTTACACAGCATTTATTGTCCAGCAACAAATACCAGTTTTGCACTGGTACCCACCCCTACAAACAGCTTGTACAGTGCAGCGTGCAAAATACCCACTTGAACACTTGCACATTGCAACCACTTTTTGCTTGGTGCAACTTACTTCTAAACTCAGGTTGCACAGGGTGCAACTTAGATTTTAAGCATCAGAAATCAATTTTGTTGTCAATTTACTTGGTTTTTAGTTTGGAACAAACATGCTTATAAGTAACATGATAATAAAAGGTTATGTATTGTACTTTTTTTTCCAGAAATTAGTGAATTGTAGGTGGTGCAACTTGAAATTCAGTTGTGCAACCTAGTTTTTGCCCCAGGTTGCACACTGTGCAACCTGGCTCAGACAAGTATTTTGTACACTGACAGTGTAGCATAAATTTTGGGGTGGGGGTGGTCTATTTCCTCAGTCAGTAGAGGGGAGTGCCCTGAGTGGTCCATTATAACTGTGAACATGCCATAGAAAAGCGGAACCTAATGCCTTGTTATTTATAGGTCAATAAACACCAGTTCATTAATGTTGCATGCACATCTTTGGAAAATGGCCCATATTGTTATTGGGCAATTGGCCAAATTGATATGTAGCAAATGGAACTGTGTAAAAGGCTAGTTCAGAAGCAGGGATAACACTGATATAGTCAATCGCTTATAATAACAAAATTTATATAGTAGCTACATGTGTCTGGTGTGGTGTGGCAGTGAGCAGTCATGCTTAGTCATCACAAGGTCATGGATAGGATCCCAGCCTGTCACCATCTAGCCTTTTATAGGATAATAATTCATATTGAGTAATCAACATGGCAGTACCAATGAACTGAAATTTGCTCATTGTACAGTAACTGTTGCAAATAAAACAGCATGAGCATCATTCATGATTGCTTAACAGTAGATATCAAAATGTTAGGCAAAAAATGCTCAACTTCAAATAACATTACTCATTAGATATACATGATAATTAAGTTTTCCCGGCGCTATTAGAAGGTATAATGGATCTTTTTGTTTTGACCACTCTCCTATGCAGATTAGAACCCACATATCTATGACACGGACTCAACCTTGCATATGTAGGAGAATGGTTGAGATGTAAACATTCATAAAGCAACCTCCATGGATTAAAAGTCAGATAGAGATTTAGTATTTAGTATACCTTGATAAAGAACTGGTAGAAAAATAGGGGTCCAGGTCCAATATGCAATGGCTCCAAAGTACAAATTGTGAACAGGCCAGGGTTGCACAGCTTGTACTAACTCTAAGTGCAGAAGTGGATTGTTACACCCTTGGGCAATTTACCTTTTTGCTATTAGTATTACAGAAACCTCTGGAGATTTCTGGGACCTACATTTTGTACCTCAGCCAAAATACTGGAGAATCCTGGGAATCTCAGGCAGAATTTTTTGAATTCTCAAGAAATTTCAGAATTCTAGGAAGCTGGCAATGTCCCTAAAATGTTTGCCATGTATTCATCACCTTTTCTTAATGTAATCATTGTAGAATGGAACTCATTGTCACTAACTACAGTAGGACTAGGAGCATTCCTCGTAAGATAGCTTTACACAAAGCTTGCAGCTAGATGTGCAAAAGTGGTGCTACTGCTGTGCTATGTGCCTGCAAAGCACAGATACTGCATTATACTAATTATTTTGGTCAATCTAAAATTAAGGTTTTTAGTTACCTAGAATATCTAGAATTGTATTGCCATTACCAGTATTTTAAATGGATTTAGAAGTTGAATGTGTAGTAGTTAGGGGTGGGTACCGGTACAGAATATTCAGTTCCTGACCTGGACCTGATTTATTTGGAATGGACAATACTGTACTTAAAACATTGGTCCATTTTGCTAAAATGGAATCAGTTTGGTAGTGTATCCTATCTTCATGTAATCAACACTTACTGCCTCTGTTAAGTTAGACTATTAAAGTTTGACTGTAAAAATGACTATCAAATCTCCTCTACTAGTACTTCACTCTTGTTATTTTCTTAGACCAATTTAGCCTCAAAGTGCAATATGCTCCTTTTCTAATTGGTCCAACATCTGGTACACTGATTGTCTTCAGGTCCGGTTTCGACCGGTCCATCAAGGAAAACTGGTTTTGTACTGGTACACCATACTGGTACCCACCCCTAGTAGTCGTAGGAGACTGGATGTGTAATTTAATGTAGTTCAATAGTTTCAATAGTTTATTCAGAAAAATCAGCGTCACAGCCTGTACAAAACAAACTTAACAACACTGATTTGTACAAATTGTTTTTATTATTGATATGGGGAATACAAAAAATTTATATAAAAATTAATCAATAATTACAATGATGCAAAAACACCTAATGTAATGAATTTTATGTCATTCCTAATGCACTATCCACCAAGCAGACCACCCTTCACCTAAGTTTATGTTATGTCACACAACATAAGCTTATTTTCAAGGACAATGTTTTTGTTACAGCGTGTTTGTTATCAAGAGACAAGGCATTATTGTTCTGTTTGTATTGGCTGTACCTCTGTGAAAATTCAAGCGTCTCAGACGGCGAAACGCCGTTTGCGACAACCGTCCAAGGCGTCTTAAATTATTGGGACGCTTTGGACGGTTACGGCGGCGGACGGCATGGGACGGGCTTTTGAACGCCCGACGAAACGTCCAAGACGGTCCGAACGGCATAACAAACGCTTGGACGCGTCTAGATTGGCACTTTAGACGCGTCCGGTCGGACGTTCTGGACGTCCGAGACGGCGTCTGAAAGCGGGCAGCCGGACGCTCCCGCGCTCCGTCGGGCGGGCCCCCCGCTGGGAACAGACGTCTCTGCGGACGGACCAGACGCCGATTGCGACGGACGTAAATGACGTAATCCAGGCTGCTGGGACGGATCGGACGCCGATTGCGACGGGCATAAACGGCGTAATCCAGGCCGCTGGTACGGGCGGTAGCCTCCACCACGCCTTCCCACGGGGGGTACAGATTGTAAAATTCGACAGAAAATGGAATGAAAGGCCAAGAGGCAGTCATCGCTATATTATTAAAGGTTAATATCTGGGCCAAACGTAACTCCTAGCAAAATATTTCTTCAAGACACAGTTTTAGTTAGTCAGGCAGTACAGTAGAAACTCATAACGGGCCGGTGCATTTAATTTGGAACGTGTGCAGACGGCTGTCCGGACGCCGTTTCTGACGGCGTCCGGTCACGGCTATGATTTTATGGCCTCTAGGAATAAGCGTTCCCACATACCAAACAAACAAATATTCAGCCAGGCAGTGAATTGTAGAAGACCACCCACCACCGGGCCGTCAGGTTTAGCTAAAATCAAACACAACTTGAACAAATTTCTTCGTAAATTGTTTACACGTACTCCGCGGCGTTTAATCAACTTTGCTACATGTACGAAATTCAATCCGGCCTTCAATCGTTTCCGCGGCTTTTTGTGCCGCCGTGCCGACACGTTACATCAGAATGGACGAGCCCACATAACATCAAGGGTAAATACAGGACGTTTGAAATTTTCTATCGTAAATTTTAATTGCACCAGTATTTGCTAAAGACTGGATATATAAATGTGAAATAACGTTAAATTTTCTACAAAGATCATAAGTCATTTTTTTTTATTTCGAGGTAGCGAAATAAAGTCTTCCGTTTCATAAGTTCCTAACCCCACGTAGTTGGAAGAGCCGACTAAGATTTTGATTGGCACCGGCAAAATCGGTAGGTGCTATCTCATTATCTGTTGTCTAAATCTACATTTTAACAGCATTATCATTCTTAATAGAAACAACAGATATTTTTTACAAGTATTCTACAACGTGTTTATAATTCTTTTTATTTTGTGGCATCAAAACAAGATCCTAAATTTTATCATTTCTTCGCGTATGTGGGGAGGGCACCCGTAACAACAAGTCGTCGGTAAACTTTGCAACAGATGAATGTACAAAAAATTAGAATAAAATGCGAAGTATTCACTTACCGGCGCCTGCAAAGTATCGACAATCAGCTAACGGAAGAACCGCTGCTTCTTTTGACGTCTGTCACATCTGTGATTTCTGCTGTCCAAGGTTTGCTGCTTCGAGTAAGTAGTATAATTTTTCCCCCTTGTCGGCGCACGACAAATAATTTTTGTACATTCTTTTTAGTATAAATAACGGATACAGTCATCGCCGTAAACCCAACCTCAGCACAATGTCGTACAAACATCAGCTGCTACGTCTAGACGTGAAGTCCTTGGTCCAAAAGTGCGCAAAATTTAACAAACGGACATGAAATCCACAGAAATAGTCACCTTCTGAACATAAGTCCTGCAACCGCCGGAGTGTTCAACGGTCTGAAATTCGAATTCACCCGCTGAAATTGGCGCATGTGCAGAAGTTAAAACGTCATGTTTCCCGTGGGGATCATAAGAAAAGACGCAGCCGTCTGCCGGCGTCGGGTGACTAAGTATTTTATAGCCCCATCAGTGGCCGTCTCCGACGGCAATGGAAGGTCTTTCAGCCGTTCGGGCGTTCACCATAAAAACTGACAGAACGGCACGGACGCTCACGATGTGTCCGCGGCCGTTTCGGACGGCAATGAACGCGTCCAGAACGTCTGAAACGCGCTCGGACGCCATTGGACGCTTGTAGACGCCGTCCGGGCAGTTTCGGACGCTTGAATTTTCACAGAGGTAGCCTTTTGAAGGCACTGTGAAGGTAATGCTTGGTCACAAGCACATGCCAATGTATGATGGTGCATTCTGATAATAAATTGGTCACTATTATAAGGACTAGTTCGTGACACATAGTAATATGTAGCTAACGAAAGGCTGAAAGAAATTGGTAGTAGCTCAATAGAATTTCTTGTGACAATGTCATGACACTGCCTGTAATATTTCTTGTACTACCACTGGTCACAGTTTGTCACTACCACTGATACAGGCAACCAATGAGAGAGACTGAAACAGAATAGTGGTGGTTCAGAATCCTGTTTTCCTACATGTCAGTTGTGACTGCAGTATTTGTTGTTTCCTGTTCTACATTATAGGTGATGCAGTGCTGGAGAACTTGGATGTGAAGGAAAATGCCCTTGATGACCTGGATGTGCCAATCAAGATCAAGTCAGGACATTTAGGTGTGATTCAATTGTATTTTTAGTCATGATTATGTTGGTAGATGGTAAATATAGGTTATTGACAGAAGATTTCTACTGTGAAAACTTTGCCTGTCAGCCTAAATCAAGCCTGTAACAAAAAATTACCAAAACATTGCTATTTGAGACTGTTCTGTCACACGGCGGCATTGAATAGTTGTTATTTTACTACCAGGTACTTGCCACTACTCATTAGTTAAAGGGAAAGGTAGCCATTGTTGCTAGAACATTTATCTCTCAGAGAATACTGTTATTATACTGTCTGTTAAGGTCATGGCTTTTCTCTCTTTGCTCAGGTGAAATGAATAGTTACCTACCTAATACCTAATCTTGTCACATCTCTTGTTGGTTGTGTGGTCAAAGGGCAGAGATGGGCACTGCCCTATACCCCCCAAAGGTGCGGTAAGGATATTAACACTATTTTAATCACTTGGTTTCCAGGGAAGCTGACTCTGAAGATCCCATGGAAGAACCTGTACAAGGATGCTGTCGTGGCCACCCTGGAGGGGCTGTATGTGGTTGCAGTTCCCTCTTCTGGTCAGTACAGGGTCATAATGCCATTTTTGGCAACACCTCAGGGAAACAGCTGCTGAAGTTGTTGGATCAATACCCTTTGGATCAAGTTGTTGATATATATGTCATATACATGTCCTAGGAAGTAATTCAATCATTATTCAAGACTTTGGTATCAGGTCTAAAAGCTTACTAATTTTAGACAAGTTGAATACCAAAGAATACATTTTTTTCTTCAAAGACAATTTAAATGTCTACCTTTTAGGCTTATTAGAATGCTGCACATATGTGATAACCACATAATATATACTGAAAATTTTGAAATGTTTGTGGTATAGCAGGGTTCTTCCTAGTTATGCCATAACCTCTACTCCTTGAATTCATAACACAGCAAATATGCATTTCCAAAGTTTTGCTAACTGTAGCCAATTGTTTCATCCCCAAACAAAAAGCAAAAAATCTCCTTTCTCCACCTACAGCGACATGAAGCCCCCATGAAAAGAAATGAATTTGCTTTGCAGGTATAGTTATGATAAACCCAGTCACAATGTTGTTTCTGTACCAGGGATGAAATACGATGCAGAGAAGGAGAGGAAGATGAAACAGGAGAGCAAGAAGAAAGAGCTGGAGCGCATCGAGGAGGCCCAGATCAAGGAGGCAGAGAAAAGTAAGGATCCATGCTTCTGACACCATGTTCTCCCGTCATCTTGTGTAAATCAAAGTAGTTTATATATAATTCTTTTACTGTGTAAAAAAGAAAACCTTTTGTGTTTTTTGGAGGTGTACATTTTGAAGGTATATAATGGACCAGAAAGAACTTTTGGTTGTGTTCCTAACTAAAGAGAAAGATTACATGATATAAAAAAAGGTGGTACAAGAAACTTGAATGTTCATGCAAAGGTAATTCTTTTTATAAATTTTGGAAAGTTTAACATACTTCAAATAATGTTTTGTTTAGGATGCACGTAGCTACTTGTACATATATTGGAGTAAGTATAACCTCTAATTATATGTTATCTATTCACCAGGTCAAATATTTCTGCCTCTGTAAAAAAAATGTACCTAAAGAGATATCCAATGTAATATTCCCAAGTATGATTTAATGCACTCCTGCATAATCATCTAGACCATGCATACCTGGGGTGTGCTGTGGTAGAGATCTCTATAGCACTCTGTTGTTCAATACAGTGAATATATGTACCCTGGCAGATGAAAAGGTTACATCTTAAGTTTCCGTCTTTCTGCCTTAAAGACAAAAACCAGGACAACAAGCAGGACACTTTTGCGGAGAAACTGGCGACACAGATTGTTCGCAACCTGCAAATCAAGATCCGAGACATCCACATCAGATACGAGGACACCGTGACCTTTCCGGGCAAACCCTTCTCTGTAGGGGTCACTCTGCAGAACCTTTCCTTCCAGGTCAGAGGTCAAAATAACCAGTAAAAGCATTCCTTTAAAAAGCTAACTGTCATGTTGTGTTAGTGCAAATTTCTACCCAATCCACCATGGTAATGTGATTTATCTGTAGTAGTAATTATAGTTCTTTCCCACATGCTGTTCATGAATGCCTGATATAATTTGTATTTTACACATGGTTATCATATTCCATTAGTCTCTGTAACTAACTTTATGATGCAGAAAGATGCAAGGATGATTACACAACAAGTCTGGCATCTTTCCTTTGATTCATTCCAAAATACATTCTAGTGGTAGCTGCCATGTTCATGTTTAGAATCTAAGGCACTATACAATGTTCACTAGTCTTGTTCATCATTCATCTGATGATTTAGGTAAACTTCCAGTGTTAGATGTAGGTACATTTGTATACGCAATGACATGAACAAATCATGGTACTTTTCTCCTTACAGACAACTGATCAAAACTGGAAACCCTGCATATTAAAGGACAGTGACATTATTATATACAAGGTGAGTGTTGATACTATTCTGTTACCTTGTGATCCAGAATCAGGATAATTTCAGTCAGTTTAGCTTTACATGTCATTTTAGCATGTTAAGCTCAACTTATACTTTGTCTAGTATATATGTTTCAATGTAACATATGACAAAAGAGAACAGAAATAGGTGTTGTGTATATGCACTACATTTGTACATGTAGACATCCAGCACCAAAGAAATGTCATGAAGAGAAAATATGACCCGTTGAAGAAGACAGATGACATACGGATACTGACTGAGTGTGTAATAAGTGAGGAGAAATTGTTTAAGGATATGGACTGTGAATAAACGTGACTAATTTTGTAAGTTATTTTCTGCCTAGCTTGTTTCCCTGGATGCCCTAGCTGTCTACTGGAATGTCAACTCTCCTTCCTTTGCCAACAAGGACAAAAAAGACTTGCTGGTAAGAGGGTTTGATTTCTTCTTTGATATAAATGGGCCCAAGATTATGTTTCCAGACAGCATATGTCAACAGATGTAATTATACTGTAAATCTTGGTATGTTTGCAGTGGTATACGTAGAAGTATTGCATGTCATTGGAAACATGTACATTTCTGAAAGGTTGTGCAGTTATCTAACCTTGGATATTTTTCATACAGAGCACAATGAGGAAAACCATCGCCTCTACACAGGCACAGCCCAAAGGGTTTGAGTATGGTAAGTGTTGTACAGTAATTGCTCTTAGATTTATTACATCATTCTGTTGGATGAAGAGAGTTTCAAAATTCCAGTTATTTCATTTCCCATTCATGCCATAATTGTAAATGAGACATCATATTTGCTTAACCCATAATCACATGATATATATGATATTTTCCAAAGTGTAATTATCAGACACTATATATGATATACATTACGTATCTGAGCAAGGGAGATTACAATAATGTACTTCCAGAATTTATTTAGTTATGGTATACATTATGTATGTGAGCAAAATAGACTGCAATAATGTACTTCCAGAATTTATTCTGGCTCAGCCATGCCATGCCAATTTCATATACTGCCCTGTCCTTGTACCTCCTTCCCCCCAGTATTACGACCGATTGTCCTGACGTCACAACTCAAGATTAACCCCAAGCCTGAGACCAACCTCTCCATGCCCAAGGTGTTCGTCAATGTCACTCTCAAGGAGATTGGTCTTGTGGTCGGCAAGAAACAGGTAAGGGACTGTTCAATATTCAGGGAGGGGAGGGGGTCTGGTTAAAACTATTTTTCCCATGGCCCTTCACAAGGTAAAAAAAATTCCACAGTCTTTCCCAAAAGTCAATTTTTTTCCATAGCCCTCCCCTAAAGAGGCAATTATTCCTGGGTCTTCCCATCCTATCAATGCTTGCAAAATAATCCATGATGGCAAGAAAATCACTGCGATCTCATTTGAAAGGTCCTTTGCATCCTACCTTACAGGAGTTAACCACAAAGTGAAACTCACTGCTCACTACATGTGTGTGTGTGAAACAATTTGTGATAAGAGTATTTCTGTGTTATGAAGATTATAAACACAAAGTCTGTGATTGCCACAAGAGGCTGGAAATGAATATCATTTCAAATTTGTATATATTGATTTGATTCAGAAATTACTGCACATCATGAAGGGATAGTTTCCATCACAGATATAGGTCCCATATAGCCTTTATGAGACCGTAGGACCAGGGGCAGTGTATTCTAATCCACTGTGTCAAGGAGACAGTGTTAGAAGGTTGAGCCCATCCTTCTTCTTCCACCGCATGCACTTTTACCCTAAATAATCTAAGTTTAAGATAAGAATATATACAGACAAAAGTACATTTACAATTCAATTACATTACAATGATAAGATTCCAATTATAATTACTTGGTTGCAACATTGTAATCATAGTGTCATCACATTGCAATTTGTCAGCAGCTTATTTAGATTCAATTTTCAAAATCATATCTATCTGGTAATTGCAATTATATAGCAATAGGTCACTACTGAGATGAGTCAAAGATAAACTGCAGTCTTCTTTATATCATATCAGTTATTATTATATATTCAAAAACATCAAAAATGGAGGATTGATTTTGGTAGTATTGACTACTAAGTTAACAACTTACATATGCTGAAGGTGTGGTCATGTATATTACATGATAACAAAGCATAATGCTATCAGAAATCCATACTAAATATTGAAAAGTATGTATTGTAGTAGGTTTAGTATGCAAAGTATGTCTTCATTGTCCTTGGAGCCTTGGAGCTCTGCCATGTTTGGCATCAGAGGCTGCCTAGGGGGACTAGTACATGATGGGTGGTAATCAGGATATATAATAATTATACCTTCGCAAAGTTATTGGTTCGTGCAGGGGACCAGGAATTCAGCACCAAGGAAAGGGCAAAACAGAATGTTGTTGTCTCCATTTAACATGTCATAGACTGATTCTATAATATTATGATTGTTTGAAAGGGTACTGAAATCATATTCCTTTTACACAGCATGCGCAGTTAATAAAATTCACACACACTTTTACCATCCAGTTTGTTGTGTGTCTTTCAAGAGTTTGACGTACTTGCACATAGGTGTCGTGGCTTGATGCCTGTGTCCTGTGCGTTAACACTGTGTAGATTTAGGAAATGAAAGACTTCCCTTCAATGTCAATCTATAAACGTCAACTTACATAATTCTTCTGGGTAACTTTACACCAGCACATTAAAAGAATGTGGTGAATTTAGTGAGATCTGCTTATACAGCTTCAGTAATCCAGAGGTTTGCACTCTTAAAGATATCCATATGTTCAAGACATTTGTAAGAAGACGTCTATAACAAAGTGTTCGTATCTGGCAGTCTTAAGGTGCCCAGCAGAATTATAAGAGTTTATGTAACTGCTAGAAGTAGAGGTTGTAAAACTTTATAAGATTGCTACCACATAAAACCGTAACTATTTTGTTTGATGTAAATGGAATTTTTCAATGTTTCTGCAGTACCAGGGTGTGATGGAGGTTTTAGAGTCTTTAGAACAGATGAGACTGAAGGCCATCTACAGGAAATACCATCCCAATGTGCGCCTCAAGGGAAATGCCAAGAAATGGTAAGACTTGGAAACAATAACTTGAATCTCCCACCAGACATGCAAAATACCATTAAAACATATTAACTATTATAGCAGACCAACTATATGCTTTGAGAACAGAATTTTTTTTACATTCACAGGTTTTAAATCATGGATTTACTGGTAAATTAAGAGAAAATGTTAAAATCTTCTGAAATGTCGGCTTGAAAAATACCTGACCACAGCTTATGGTGATTCTCAGGTGGGGATTTGCCCAGACTGCAGTACTGGAGGAGACTGTTAGGAGGCGTGCCCAGATGTGGTCCTGGAGGCACATCCACAGCCACAGGGAAAAATGCAAGATGTACAAAAGACTTTACAAGCAGCGCCTAGTCCAGAAAAAGGCTTCAGCAGACCTCCTCAATCAACTAGAGGTAGGGCATAATTTTACTAATGATGGTTGTGAAATAAATCAACTTAATGGTTATTTGATATGCAGTAATGTAGTATGTATCAAAACCAAAACACATTATGTATAGTATATTACATGCATATAGAATTGTTGGACATAAGCCAAAAAATGTGTTTGTTTCCTTCAGGCCCTGGAAGATGACCTGGATATTTTCAACATCACTGTCAACAGACAGCAGGCAGAGATGCAGGTAACCATAGCCACATGTCATGACTTATCAGTCAAACCAGTAGAAACCAATATTTTGGCTGTAAGAAAGCCAAAGTACATTCAACAATATATGATTTATTATCATTTTACATGACTTCGTAGTGTTCATTTGTTTACTGGCTGCCCTACTGCCAAAGTTAACTTTTATGTAAATCAAATGATCATGGATGAATAACTCAATTATCCCGATGTTAGCAACTTTTACACAGAGAGCAGTCAATTTCCAAAAAAGGAACTTCTTTGACAATTTTCTGGGCTTAAACCTAGCCTGTTTCACCAACCACATACACTGTAGATTTTAGGAAAGCTATAATTTCGGCAATTAATACATGTAACCCTATTGAGTGAATCTCTAAACTCATTATAATCATGATATAAGAAATAGAGTCATGTTTTCCCAATAGTTAAAAGTCAATCGCCTAATGCCTGAACATCATAATTTAGCATCCAAGGTAAGCCAGCTAAAACTTAATTGTAATCTATTTTGTCTTGCCTAATATTTCTAAGTTGTGTTGTCTTTCTCAAGGCTATTTGTAACATGCTCAACTTGTCTATATCGGTGTGTATTGATGCATGCACTGTTCTGCAATGTATGTTCTAGTATGGGTGACATTTATGATATTATATGTAAAACATCACAGCCTTTCCCCAATTCCTTTATGATATTACTGCTTCATGTTCAAATTGCACCTTGCACCTTTACTTTTAAAGACTGAATTTGATGGAATTTTTGACATCCCTGCATTGCAATGAACTAGTCAAGCAGTATAACGCTCACTTGATCCTTGCCAAATTTCACCCCCACACCATGCTGCGTATATAAGCTGCCCTTCAAGGTAACAGTTTCAAGATCACCACAGGCAGTTTCATCATTTCAAATATAGACTCTTCACAGTTCCGCATGGCTGAGGTTTTGCTTGATGTCATGTGTTGAAGAGTTTCAATAGTGTGCTTGAATGTGTAAACATAGCTTGCCTGTTCTTCCATGTTTTGTCTTGTACATTGTCCAGTCACCTTGATCAGGGCGTTGTTAAAGTAATTTGAAAATTGAATGCTCTGTGATGTTGATGTGTAGATAATTAGACATAGTATATTGATCATATTCGTGAGGCTGCAAATGCTGTGGCATGTTGATGTAGATCAAATACTTATCAGTATCATTCAATGTACACGTGTTGATTGAAAAGTTTATCAACTAGTTAAGTATCTATAATAGTTAGTAATATCATTAACTTTACAAGTGCATATTTGTGGTACCAAGGTGATTCGGTCAGGGGCAGTCATCAAAGCCAAGAAGTCAGCATTCCAGGAGGAAAAGGAGAAGAAAGGATTCTTCAGCTCTGGTCCGTCGAGCTGGTTTAGCAAGAAGACAGAGAAACAAGAAATCAAAGGTACTGGTGATGTACACACAAGAACATTTTTTTTTTTCATAAGCCACAGCAAGTACATTTTGCTGATCTCACCCTCTGCAGATTCCAAAACTAATGCAAAGAGTGCAAAAGAGATGGGTAAACAAACAAGAAGACATTTTCAACATGCAATGTATAGACCATTGTATTCGTAGTGAGAGTGGAAGGGACAAAACTTGGTACCTTTTATTCCTGTATTTAATAAGTGCACAAAGTGACACAAGTATTGTAACCAAGTTTCAGTTGGTAATACCATGTTCCTTGCTTCTACAACAACTGAACTATGATGGCTAACCCTTGCAAACCTGGGACTTATGAAGAACTTACATGTACCATGGACCATAGTCCTCTTTTCATCCACAGTAAGTTCTATGGTCTGAAAATGGACATACAATGCTTATGGTTCACATGTACATGTACATGTTGAATACAGATACAATGCTCTATAATCTGCTGTTTCTCTCCCTAGAACCTGGAGACCTGATGTCAGCAGAAGAGAAGGCAAAGCTGTACTCTGCCATCGGCTACAGCGAGAACCCCACAGAAATTACTACATTCCCGCCAGAGGTCAGAGACATATTTGATCTTCTTTATTTTTTGATATTTTGAAAACTCATATCTAATCCCACTGGGTGCCATAATACTGCCACATAAAAAGATATTTTTATAGACTTTTGCAAGATAACACCTAAATATCTGAAATGTATATACCTTAGGATTACTGATGTTGCATTGTTACATCCATAATCACGTGGAATTCATGTATTTTTCTCATCTAGCAGTATTATGGCTTCTGTTGTTTTTATGAGAGTTGATGTTACCATGACACCAATCTGATAATAAGTCCTGTCACTTACTGGTACTTTCATTTTTTCCCACAGTATGTTGAGAACAAGCTGATCTTTACTTTGGGTAAGGTAACATTGGAGATCCAAGACAAAACACGTCGGTAAGTGATGGAAATCAGCTTTTATAGTTGTTACAGAACTAGTATATGTATGTTTATTGTAGGTTTCATACTGTGCTATTTGTATTCATCTTAGACTCTTAATATTGTGCCCAGATGTTTTCATCAATATACACTTTTGCATAAGATTATGCTGTGTCTAAGACACTTATCCTAATGTTACAACTCTTTGTACTTTTGCAGGGAGCCCCAGATCCTGGTGGTATCACTAACAGACATGTACACCTGTGTGCAGCAAAGACCATCAGCCCAGGCAGTCATGTAGGGAACACAGTCATTTGTCATACTTACAAAATACAATGTACCATGGGCACTCTGTAGTAGGTGTAGTCCAGTGGTTAGTGGCACTGACTCTGACCTTAGTATTAGAAATCTCGTGACTGTTGTTGATCACCTGACATGCACGCGACTTGAAAGGGTTAAGCTGTGGTGCACTGCTCTCTGAAGTAACGCCAAGGAGCCATTATGCATGCAACTGGATGCGATTTGGGAAACAGTCAAGTAGCACCTTTTGTCGGTGACACTTACTGACAGAAGAAACATCTGGCACTTTCCAAAGTCAGAGAGGGGCATTTTCCTGGTACTGTGGACCTGCATCTATTGTGCATATCTGTCTTTCTTGTCATGACCAGTGGAAGATTTAGTTCTTCAGGAAGCTAAACTGGTTCAAGATCTCTTTCTTTGTCACTAATGTTTCAATCTCCACTGGTATGTCATGAAGCTACATGTAAGTGTACGTGTATGTATTCGCCCTGTTACATGTTCCTATAATCCCTTTTGTGTTGGAGATGTTGGTAATATGATACTGGTCTTTCAAATCACATGAAAGCCAAATTGAAATCATATCCACAGAAAAGGCTTTGACAGAGAACATTACCTGATAAGGCCTTTTGGTTACAAGACTTAGTTTATCACAACAGAACAAGGCAAAGTCAAGGAAGTAATTTGTTCTAAACCAAGAGCATAGTTCTACAAAATTTGAATATGTCAGGGTTGCTATTTTAAGACTAAAGCTAACTTAATTCAGCCAGTTTTACAGCAAGGTATAACAGGCTGGAATGTATATCCATGTATGTAACATCAATATATATGTATGAATAAACCATTCTCTTATGTTGCTAGATTCCAAAAAAAGCAAAATCCTAGTTGAAAGAATGAATCATTCAAACAGTGGGCAGTATACATGTAGCATGTGCAAAAACAGTTCAAATTTCTCAGTAAATAACTTCATCAGGTTGGCAAATTATTCATATAGTAAGGTTCTTTAGGCACAACCAGGGGTTGAGGGGGGATACAAATTGGGCCACGTTTGGGATGGCATTCTTGCTGCTGCAGCGGCACCTACATCGGCTATAAGTATCAGCGAGAATTGAATCCAGCCATTCTAACCCTGAAGATGGTGTCTGAGAAACAGAGAAACATCGGAAGTAAGTACTGCCTGGTTGTGCCTAAAGAACCTTACTATATGGGATCAAATTGCTGTTTCAATCATGAAAGTCCCATTTTCATATTGAAATGGGTGTTACTCTTATCTTTTCTTTATCTTTTCATTTCTGTTTTCTTGCTTCTTTTGTATTGTTTTAGATCGATATCTGTCCATTATCATTGCTTTCATAATATCATTACATTGTCAGATCATATAATTTATGTTCATTTTTGTCATACCAGTTGAATTCATATACTTGATTTGTATTCATTTAACTTTTTCATTTCATATCATGTTTATTTGGACTCCTGACATTTGTTTTTCTGTAATTATGTTTATCTGTTTCCTATGTTCCAATATGAAATTGCATTAAAAAGAATACTTTTTGGAGTATCAGGATATCATATCAAATTCCAATGATGCTTAAGTTTTAAAAAGTGCAAATGGCAAAATTTGATACCAACAGTGATACCAACTCATTGATTTGCACAGAGTAATTTGGGTATCTTAACATTACTTTTGATGAACTGTCATCCTCATACAGGTTGAGCCCAATCAAAGAAAGGAAGGTTCCGCAACATGTTGTACTGCAGACCGCTGCGCATAAAGCCAGGGAAATAGTAGCAAAAAGTTACTGGTAAATCTTGGTGTACATGGTACTGTGTCTGGTGGGTGTCTGTAAAATTTACACTGACACAACATCATCATCATCATCATCATTATGCTGCTACATGTCAGTAACTACATGCACTGAGGCAGGCTGCCATTGTTCTCCTGTTAGCTGCTTGTTGTTGTGCCCTCCCCCATCCACAAGCCATCTCTGAAATTTTGGCTCTACTGTAATCTTCTAAATACCTTCTTATTCAGTTCTTTCTCTGTCTTGCTGAGTTTCTGCTTAGAGCCACCCAAGGCTGTTGCTACCTACATGTACATGTGCTGAGGCAGGCCATCGTTGTTTTACATTGTGTCTCATCAGTTGTTGGTCGATTTGCCCCCTCCCATCCACAAATCATCTCTTCTACTGTCCAACTTCTCTTTCCTGCTAGGTTCTGGTTCAGATTGAGCCACCCTACCTACATATACATGTGCCAAGGCAGGCTGTCATTGTTCTTCATTGTTTCTTGTCATGCTGGTGCCCTCTTCCACCTACAATCCATGTTGGTTTACTAATATCTCGCTCTACTTTCCTCTTCCAAGTTATTGCTTGGATACCTCTAGGTCTTTCTCTTTCAGAGCCATTCTTGCCACATATCCTCAGAGTGGAGCCATCATTGTTCCTCATTTGTTACAATTTGTTGTGCCGCCCCCCCCCCCCCCCCCCCCCCCATGCACAAACCATCTTTGCAAGGTCTCACTCTACTGTAATCCAAGTACATGTGATTGGTTGGACAAGCTCTTTGTCTTTCCTGCTGGCTTCAAGTTTATAGCCACACTATGTCTGTGCAAACTATGTGTATATGGGTCGGCTGTGTCTATCGTTTATGGTCAGTTGCCAGTTGTTGTCCAATTCACAGACCATCTCTGCAAGTTATAATTAATGGCCACCTCTTCCCCCTGCCTGGGGTTCAATCAAAGACACTCTAGGTAGTTGTATCCTTGTCACTGTCGTAATGCAACCCAGCCATTGCAGTCTTTCACACGTGTGAAAAGTCTTGGTTGAGCCAAGTCCACTGTCTGACTTCTCTGATGTTGGCATGTTGTTGCCATATGATACTCACATGACACATGCACTGTGATTTGTTGTACTGCAGTCATCATTGACAATAGCGAATCCATGTTCCTTTTTGAGCAACAGTGCATAGAAATCTAATCTCTATTCTATACATGTATCCCCACAACACAACACTCTACGATGCAAACATAAAGCGAGTAAGGAACTTTAGAATTTGAGAACTTGCTCCTCTCCAGTGACTGTAATAGGGCGAATAACTTACATGAACAGGGCTCGAAATACTTTTATCTGCAAACCTGCACTGGTGCAGGTAACATTGAAAATTACCTGCACCATACAAATTTTACCTGCACCACTCTGAATTTAGGAAGTATGGATCATGCTTAAATTGTTGAGTAACCATTCCTATTTTTCTTTTATGCCTAATAGGTGGTAAGAGTCAATGCAGCTAATAACAATCCACATACACCTACATCATAGGACATTCTTGTCTAAAACCCAGTACATGGACCAGTGCAGGTTAGGTGCAGGTAGACACCAGAAATACCTGCACAGCTCCAGTTTTACCTGCACTAACCTGCATATGCAGGTGGTATTTCGAGCCCTGATGAACATCACCATCACCTAAAGTAATAGCTAAAATTTGCATGTTACATTTGCATAAATGGGAAACTTACATTCTCTTTTAACCAATACAATTGCTGCATTTGCAGGGTTGAAGCCAAGATGGACCAGATGTCTGTGTATGGCATGCCCCAGAATGGACAGATACCAGAGATGGTGGCCTCCCAAAACATCCTTGCTGACCAACACTATGCTCTTCTCAGCCTGCACATTGAGACCAATCCGCTAGATGGCAAGGCTGACACACGGGTGGAGGTGAACGCCCAACCCTTGCAGATGGTGTATGATGCTGTAAGTATGCCCTACTATGCAATACCAGTGTTGTCTTGTCCCATCATTGGTTCCATTAGATTTTAAAATAATGATTATTGTATAAAGCAAGATACAACTCTCTTTATAGAAAATTTTGATGATTGAAATTTTTGATAAGTTAAACCTTTTTCTTTAATGATCTTCCAGCAAACAGTGAACTCCATAGTCGACTTTTTCCGACCACCTGAAAACGTTCATCTCCAAGAGTAAGTGTTAAGTTTTTTGAGTGATATTTAGCTTTTTATGATCCCTGAACCTTTTGGGCTGTTTTGTTAGATCATAGCTTAATTGTTTTGAGTCAAACAAGTTTCTAATAGTTACAAATTGGACAGGTCCTGTCACAGATAGGTGATACTTAGTGTTAGCCAGCTCAGCACCAAGGACAGGTCCTGTCTCTGGTGCGCAGTAGTTAGTGACACCTAGTTCAGCACCAAGGAGAGATCCACTCATAGATATGTAATAGTTGTTGGTGTCATTTTTTCAACAGCAATAAAAGGTGTCAAGAACATACAATGTATGAATACATGTACTAGCATGGAATCAAATGCTACACATGCACACGAGTCTTGCTTTTGTTGGTGCAGGAATGTTCTGTGCTTCTTTACAATTACAAATATCCAGCTTGACCCAGTACAGGTTTCTAGCCAGCACCCGTTCTTCTGCCCTTTGACAGATTTTTGCTGCTCGGGATGGACAAAAATGTTGTCCATCCCATCCCTTCAATGGACAGAAATCAGCCTGTAAAATATAGACAGAACTTGGACATTTCAAGAATTTTGTAATGATCTCCAGAAAATCAGTGGAAGTTTGCAGAAAGCCCATTTAGATTATTTCTTATGCCCACTGGTGACCCGCGACTCGCATTTGGTATTGGCAGGATTTTCTGCCATACCAAAAGGACAGAAACAATTTCAAGGCTGGCTAGAACACTGACCCAGTAACTGACTTGTCCTTATTTTCTGCGCTCCCTTCCAGTCTGACCTCTGTGGCCATGTCCAAGCTTGAGGAGTTTCGTGAACAGACAGCTACTGGCCTGCAGCACATGATCTCTGTCAGAAAAGTCACGGACGTGCATGTGGACCTCAAGTCATCATACATCATTCTACCACAGAATGGCTTCTACACTGAAGGGTAGGGACTTGAATGATGTTGATTCATGTTGTTTCTACCGAACTTAGGACATCTAGTGTCATTACATAATGCCATTGTTTACACTAGTGCTGTCATTAATCAAGTGAGGGTAAGTCACCATTTAAAAGCAGTCACTGTCATTTTCTAATTTCTAATTTAAGTTCATTGACCAATTGATGTACAGTATAGAAATATCTACTAGCTGTGAACTAATTTCAGATACGTTATTAATCAAAATATTTCTTTGAAAAATAAGAATGTTTGTGCTAGAGATAGATAGTAAAGCACAAAGGACAGGTATGGTAGTTAATTTACAAGAATGTGTTGTTTGTTTTCACAACAGGCAGTCCAATGTTGTTGTTGTTGACCTTGGCTCATTCCGTGTGGACAGTGTAAAGGACACTCTACCTGCACCTTTAGCCAAAGCAAAGGTGAGTCACTAATAAACAAATAGACAAACAAACAAAAATCTCAGAATCCTCCGTGATACATACATGTGATCCTCCGTGATACTTACCTCACATGGTATGACATTTTATCACGCTGCCTGTCACGTCTGTACAAGTTCTACATACATGTAACAACAGCAAATCCTTGATATAACTAAATACTAACAGCACTAAACCATATCCGTGTGGCCTTGTTATACATAGCACTAAAAATATCCTTATGGCCTTGTAATTGTCATTGCTGTCTTCTTTTCACCATATCCTACTTTTTGTGCGTGACTAACGCTACTGTAACAGTATTTCTAACTGTTGTCACCGTCCTTGCTACATACATGTTTATCTAGCTCTGCATGCTAACTGTGCTTTAGATGCATGTATATCATTGATGAGGAATGCTGTAAGGTGTGTCATGTTTGCACTCATATTAGTTGTTTTTTTCTTGACCAGGACTTGTTCACTAGGGTGATTAAAAACCGCCTCTCTCGGAGGAAACCCCCCCAGCCAGCTAGATTGGTAGATCCTGATGAATGTAGATGTAGTGCCGTGTCTGTCAGTGTGTTAGTGTTCCCTCTTCTGTCACCATGATCAATCATTCGTACATTCAAAACCACTGCTTCCTGCCCAGTGGCAATGTATCATTCCTCCTGTCAATCACATGGATGTTCCTGGTATACAAGGGAAATACTTCAGGCATAAGTTATAACTATGAACAAGGTTTAAGGGAAGAGTTTGGGCTACCTTTTTTCACACATGAAATGGTTCATACATGTTTTAGAGTGAATACACTGTCATGTGGTTTTTCTTTTCTCTCTCTCTCTCTCTCTCTCTGTCCTTCTCTGCTTCAACCTTTAAGCTTTCAGCCTCTCTTTACTTTCCTTCATATCTGTTTTCATTTCTTCCTAACATTCTGTCTTCCTTCCATTCTCTCAATCTGTCTTGTCATCATTTTGAGCTTTCTTGTCTTCTTTCATTTTTCTTAACATTAACATACATTGATTTTTGCATACAGAATTTTCGGTTGGGCGAGTTGATGCATAAATAGGTGCAATTTTCATCTATTGAAACAACTCTTTAATGACAAATACATTTTGTATACCAATTGTCTTATTGTATGGGCATTAAAGGGTGACAAACAACTTTGACAGTAAATGTGCCTAATCTCATAGCATGGTAGAGTTCAAACATGTGCAGAGTGGATCTAACTTGACCGTTTAAAGGTGGTTTGACGTGCATTTATGTTACACTCACTGACACAGATGCACAATAATCACTATTTATCCATAGGGTTTGAATATCATCTATCAGTCACAATATAGTGTTACAAGGGCTCGATCTAGCAACCTATGATCATGAACAATATGCCATACATGTACCACACAAAAGTGTCTAATTGCCAGCATGGCCTCCCCTACTTACAGCTGGGCACAGTGGAAGAGGTGATGAGCCGTGCGTACGACAAGTTTGACATCCGGGTTCAGAGTGTACAGGTCATCTTAGCTGCCAAAGGTAGGTCAAGTTTAGACATACATGTATGTCATTTTGTATAGAACTGTATGTGTAGGTCTAAGGACCTCCAATGTGATTTGCAGCTGTTGCATGGCTAGCTTATTACTTGATTAGGAATACAACAGGTATGCGTATACATTGTTGTACTGTGAGGTTATCTGCAAAATGTACATACATGTACTACCTAATGTTGTAATGTGATAAACATTTGAGAGTCATTTTATCATCATTGTACAATGAAGCACAAATGGGGGGATATAAAAAAAGTAGACTCTAATATCGGTAAAACAGAATGGGTGGCAGAAAGTAAGAGACTAGAAAGCCATGTTGTTGATGAAGCAAATACCTTCCTATATTTTTGGTAACAATCCTAAAAATATGAGATTATACCACTCTGTTTTATATGCTGACCAATTGTATAATTGTTTGGTCCAAAGAACAATGGAATAGTAAAATATGGTTGCATTCTACAATGTATGTCTCTTTCTCTTTTATTCCAGTTCATAAAATGTGATACAATGAAAAAGAAAGTATGTTAAATACAGAGGATACAACAAAAGGAAATATACATGTATAAGAACAGTACATAGCAGTGCTATATTTGTTTTGTAGGTGAAGACTGGAGGACAGCCAGACAAGAAGCTAACACTAAGCTGCATGTTGTACAGCCCATGGGCCTGGATGTGCTGCTGCAAAAGTGTATGGTGGACAACGATGTCCGAATGCCAAAGTATGTAACAGTACCATCAAGATGAGTGAAGATGGGGCGTTGGGCTTGGCTATGAAAACAAGTCATAGCAAGGCGCCATTGCACTATCTGATATCGAAAAAGGATTGGACTGCGCTTTTTCTCAAGCAATTTCTACTTTGAATTTGACGGAAGAAGAAGATGCCTCACTACGTACTTTAATAGACACAAGGAATGATGATAATATTGTTTTAGATGTTTTTGTATCATTCCAAGTTAAATCTGTAACAGTTCATATTACAATATGAAGTCTGTTCTTTTAGCATCAAGGTTTCTGGACACCTTCCCCTGATCCAGCTGAACATGTCGGACAAGAAGTTACAAGAAATCCTCAGTCTTGTACAGAGTATCCCCCTTCCACCACCTCCCGCTGCCCCCCAGCAGACAGCACCTGAACTGCAGGTACATGTAAATGATTAAAAGAAACAAATAGATGAAAAGTACAGTGGAGATGCTGATGGTGTGTGTTTTAGTAGCATGGGAAGGAAAATATTTGGTTGATGGCATTTCAGTACCATAGAAAGAACAATGTCACTGCTGATGGTGTTTTAGTACCATGTGAAGGAAAATATTTTGGTTGATGGCATTTCAGAACCATAGAAAGAGCAACGTTACTGCTGGCTGATGGTGCTTCAGTACCATGGAAAGGAAAACATTTTGGTTGATGGCATTTCAGTACCAGAAAAAGGGCAATTGATGTCACTGCTGATGGTGTATCGAGACAATGAAAAGGAACTGATTGTAATATTGATGATGCTGACTTTCCCCCACAGGTTCCGGTGCGTCTTGCCGTTGATGACTCTTCCTCAACAAACGTGTTCAAGGTCGTCAGCAGCATGGCAGTGGGGAAGGTCGCAGAAAGTAGGTTATCATAACAATAACACTTAAACATTATACATCATAAAAAATATGTAGAAGTATGTGAAATTTGATATGATCTATTGCAGAACATTATTTTGTGTAATGTCCAGATGAAACTATTTCCTGGCAAAAGCTCTGTTAAGGTGAGATGTGGAGTTATAACAATTGCACATTACACATGAACAAATCCTGACGTCACTGCTGGAGATAGAGAGGGTCATTCTGTGAACAAGGTCAACGGAGTTTGACCGAAAATTTAGGGAAAGTCCCTATATTGATTTCAGTGTTGGAAAGAAAGTTTAGCAATTTCTATAATGTATTCTACCAACACAGATGAACTTTTATGCTAAAATCAAATGAGATATGCCATTTTTGTATCTTGGTATTATAAGACATATAGACCTGAGACAGCCTACTGATGTGCCATATGTGGCAGAGGCTGTCATTCCTGTATGGGACTGTAATAATGTCAAAGTCAAAGACTTAAGCCAAAGCTGTAGAGTTGATATGAATTGGGTCGTTTCTGACCAAAGGAGGCCATATATTATGGAGTTAATTTGCAAGTTCATGCCTGAAGGCTAATAGCAAGTACATGGTAGAAACATAGGGAACATACAAAAACATGTGACAATGGATAGAGATAAATATTAGTGTAAAAAGAGACTACTCAAATACTGGTATTGGCTATCTTTAAACAGGTTGGGTTTGACTTCTTTTTGGAAGCAGAGGAAGACGAAAAGCCCCACTTATATGATAGTGTACTGTTCTACCTAGGTGAGAGTGAGGAGTCAATCTACCTATCAGCAGAAGAAGACTTCCGCACATCAGACTCCTCAGGTGGGCAGACCCCAGTGGGAGTTGGCAGGCTGCTGTCACAAAAGAGCTTTGACCTGAGTCAGTTACAGATGTGCCCTATGTGTTATGACTGCTATGTTGATAGTGTAGGTCAGTAGCCAAAGGTGGAGGGTCGACAACAATAATAGGACTACCACAGTGATTGCTGACCAAAGGAGGCCGTATATAATAGTCTATTGTTGTGTCCAGGTGAGAGTGAAGAGTCAATCTACCTGTCAGCAGAGGAGGATTTCCACACGTCGGACTCCTCAGGTGGGCAGACCCCAGTGGGACTTGGCAGGCTGCCGTCACAAAAGAGCTTTGAAGAAGGGCAACAGAAGACTGAGTTAGAACTTCATTTTGAGATTAAGGAGGTGAAGGCAATTTCGTATTATAATAAAGGGGCTATGTATAGAATTCTAAACACGTACACCTTCTCACATATGGCCTGGTATCCAGCCGCATCACAGATGTCCTGAGTCTCTTTTGTCCTCTCTGCAGAAGAGACTCAAGATCAGGAGCTATAATGCGGCTCGATACCAGGCTGAATAACACACACACACACACACACACACACATACACACGCCCTCACACACTCACACACACATGTGTTGTGTGCTTGCTCAGACATAAGCATGCACACACACACACACACACACATTCACACACACACACACACACATGTGTAGTGTGCATGCACAGACAGACATAATCATGCACATGCACACACACACACACCCTCACACACTCACACCGGCATGTGTTGTGTGTGCACACAGACATAAGCATGAACACACACACACACACAGACACATACACGCATAAAACATGCAACAAACAGACAGTCAGACCCACCAAAAACAATACTATTAATGGAGGTAATAGTTGACATGTATATGATACCTACATTTCTTAGGTCATCATTAACATCTCGAGGCTACAGAACAATGTGGACATGCAGCTGCTGAGGCTGGCAGTTCAGTCTGTGGGGGCAGAGGTCAGGAAGAGAACCTGGGACCTGTCTGCACACGCCTTCCTGGGGGGGATAGGGCTGCAGCACATGCTGTTTAAAGGTAAAGGTAGCCTCTCTTGGGGGGTCGTCATGTTGTAGAACTGAATTAATGATGAATCATTGTGGATGGGTACAGTACTAGATTGGTTTGTTCAGTAGTGTAGTGAAGCTTGTTTGCAGCTTGTTTACGAGTGCTAAACTACAAGGCTTGAACAATTGTAAGATAATTAATGAAGTGGATGAATGGATGGAAATAGTAGAACACATGTAGACTAGTTTACATACTAATCTATTTATTTATTTAATTATTGGTTTGGCTGCACCGAACACACAGCCTAATAGCACAGTATTAAAAAAAGGCTGGTTGCAGGCATTGTGCTGAACTGTATGGCTATAACAACAAATGAATTAATGAAGGATGAGTACATCAATGAATGAACAAGTGAATGATTGAATAGATAAATATGAATAAATGAGAAGTCTGTATGGCATTTGACAAGGCAGAGAATATTGATATGGCAATTTAAAAAAGTATCATGCTTCATCTCAATAAAGGATGGCTACTTTGCCTTTACCTCTACCTTGATTATGCAGATGTGTTGATGTCTTTACATTGTATACCTAATTGTCACACCTTAGGAATGGATGGTGGACCATTAAGTATGATCAGTACCCCAGCCACTGGAGGGACCTCAGCACAGCTCCTCAGTGTCCAGTATACCAAGGTACATGTACTTCACTGTCTCCTTTCAAATCCAACATCTTGTTATATTATATTACAAACAATTTGGTTTGCCTTCTTCACAGATCCAGCTAGGGCCTCAGCTTATACCAATTTGTTTTCTTTGCTCTTGGATATTTTAAAGTGCAAAATTAGCAATAGGACAACTGTGGGGAAAGAGAACTGGGAAGGAAACTTGTTTCTGACTTTATTCACTCACTAAAACTGTATACTTACTTAATTGCGTGAGGTAAAAAAAAATTTGTAAAGTGGATAAAAGAAAGGTCTAACAATTCATTGAGAGCACAACTTAAAAATCAACATATAATGTTCTGTTTACTTTGCATTTCCCCCCAAATCTTCAAGTATACAACTTGAAAATCAACTGTTACAGATGTATTGCATACTTTGTATTTTTTTGCCAAATCTTCATGACATTGTATATATTATCTTCCAGGTTGAGAAGTCAAGTCCTGATTATGCCACGGTGTACAACAGCACGGAGCAACTTCTCAAGGTCGACTTCTCCACCCTCAAGGTCGTGTTACATCGCGATGCTCTGGTGAACCTGCTGGACTTTGTGGACAGTCTGAAACCAAGTGTGGAGGATTCTCAACATTCCTTAGGACCAGAGAAGGAGGAAGAAAAGGGAGATAGGGAAAAGAGCACTTCAGGTATGTTTTGGTAACACCTCAGATATGGATTTCTTAGTACCTTTACTAATTGACACCAAAAGTATTCACACCATTGCCAAGCCAATCACAATATCAATGGTCCTGGACGATTATGTTGTCAATAATTACTGTGAATCCGACCGTAGTATGTTGTTTGTGTCATCGTTAGTGTCTGATACAGTAGCACATCTGTAAGCCATTGGAAGTCTGTTGGAAGTTTGATGCATGCATTAGAAAAAAGTGTTCACTTCACAATTGTTGGGTGATGTATGTGTGAGCATTGATACCAGTAATGGCAAGTTATGGAGTTACATGTACATGGAATGGGGTTTCATCTGTCCTAACTACTTAAGATGTTGCAATGTTGTTGCTGTTGCTGGTGCCTTGATTGATAATGCATGAATGCATAGAATAAAGTGTTCACTTCACAATTGTTGGGTGATGTGTGAGTTTTAATACTGGTAAATGCATGTTATGGAGTTACATGGAGTGGGTTTCATCTGTCCTAACTACTTAAAATGTTGCAATCTTGTTGCTGTTGCTGATGCCTTGTGCTGTAACTGATTCACTCTACCTGTTTTATCCAAAATGTGGTGCTCATTGTATGTTCTCTTCATGGGCTGTAACTGATGACTCAACCTGTTGTAACATAATGTGGTGCTCATATTGTATGTTCTCTTCTTGTCCCCTGCTCTGCGCTCCTTTTTCATTGGAACATTGTCCCTACAGAAGCCATCTTTGCTGCCTTTGCTGCTAAGGGTAAACGCTTGCTGAGCAATCCAAATCACATTTTATAGGGCTGTGTACCTAAAAGTAATAACAGGTACAGGTACAGGTACAGTTACAGGTGCAGTAGTTTACGTACAAGTCTAGATCTAAACCTGTCCTATGCTTAAACAAGTTTAGACAGTTATCTTTTTAAGCTATATATATATATATATATTAGCCAACTAGTGGTGAGCTTTTGGACCTGTACCTAAACAGTTTTACAGTACCTGGCACAGCTACAGGTACATGAGAGTACCGTACACAGCCCTACATGGTAATGTAGATCACAGCCACACAGTCATTGCAATGATCTGTAATGCACAAGCTGTTCAATATCATTTAAGAGTACAAGAAGAAATAATCAGTCCCTGCAATGTTTGCAGTAAATATACATTAACACACAGTAAGTATACAGTAATATACAGCAAGCACAGCACATAGCATTTCGTCAGCATATCACTCACTGCCATTTTGCTGCACTATGATACATATAATAGATGAGCCACAACACTGATGTATAATAGTATCCTTTTATGCCAGTCTTCTGTATTACATGATTTGATGAAAACACGCTTGTCCCCCTGGCATCTGACAAATCAGTGGGTAGAATCTTACCACATGTTCAAGTACATAACTGAAATGGTGTCTTAAGTTGATTTTTCTGATTTTATTATCAGAGGATGTGGTAACCTCCATTAACATTTACCCACCCAGGTTACATATACCTGCTTCCCAACCGTCTTAGCTTTTTGGAATCCTCACTTTCATACTGTAAATCTTAAAATGTTTTCAGTGCAGTGGTGACATCTGGCCCTCAAATCCATGACACAACAAATGTGTGTTTTAGTACTCTACTACAGAAATGTTTCAACTATTAACTTAAAACATAGTAAAAACCTCATTTCCCGTTCTACTGCAAAATTAATTCCCCCAAAATAACCAGTGGATAGGGACCCCTATTTCAGCACCAAGGACACCACCTAACTTCTGAATGTCCTCTCTTACAGGAAAGTGGAAGAAGAAGAAGGAGCAGACAGATGAGATTGACATCCAGATCGATGCCCGGCTGGACACCCTGTCTGTGGTTGTATGTACAGATGAAGCTACTCTGGCTGATGTACAGATCAAAGGTGTGTGTTTTTATAATACAGACTATTGGCTAAAGCCTGGGGCTGACTACTCTAAAATCTTGCAGTCTTTTTATTTTTGTCCTATAAGTGATGTTCATGTAGTTTAACAAAATTTATAAGAGATTTAGGCATAGGCTGACCATTGTTTCCTATGGAAATGAACCAAGGTTTGGAATGAAGAATACATTTGGAGTTGGGGGCAAGGTCCTTATAGAGTTGTTGCAATTTCTCAGAGCACTTTTTGTTTGACTCTTCAAATATGACTCACAAACAATCCAGTTTAAAGATTGCAACTTTTCTTCTGACAGGTCTTGATGCAGGGGTTGTTGTGCAAAAACACATGACTACAGTCAACACACATCTGAGGGACATTGTTGTGCAGGATCCAACACGTAACTCTCTCTACCCAAAGGTAAATACAACTTAATATGCATACCCTTTGAAAGGTAGCTATAAGATTAATTGAGTTAGCAGTTATAACAGTAACTACCATTGAGACAAGAATCTAAAGTATGTTCTACTACTGTTCATCATACATCATACGCATGATATGCGCTGATAATATCATTAGAAATACCTAAGATATTTTCTTTCTTCTCCAGATTCTGTCCATTGTTGGAAAGGAGGTGTTTGCCCTGAACATTGTCGTCTACAATGATGCGACTAAAGGCCAGGGTTACAGGGACATGAGTGTGGTGGACACCAGTGTAGGCCTGCAGGTCGGCTGTATCAGAGTCGTCTTCCTCAACAAGTTTGTAGAGGGCCTGGTGGTGAGTGCAATGTTTATTTTTGTTTGTATGTGTGTGCTATGTTTGCTGGTATGTCCGTTCCTTTATTTTGTTAATACTGTCTTGTCATCTGACCATCAAATCATTCAATCTTTCATTCACTTAAAATTCAGTACATCATTCTGTCATTCAATCTTCCATTCTATTCATTAGCTCAATCTTTCACTTACTTAATAGTCATTCATTCCTGTCACTCATTCTTCCATTTACTTACTTTAAAATAGTCATTCACTCTCACTCATTCAATGTTTCACTTATTCATGTAGTCACTCAGTCAATCTTTCATTCATTCACTCAATCTTTCATTCATTCACTCATTCAATATTTCATTCACCCACATCACATTGGACTGTTCAAGGCTACAAATGTAAGTGCTTCAGCCTAGTGAAGATAACTTTCTTGAGCTCAAGCAAAACATGTTATCATGGTTGTTTTGCATAACAAGTAACAGCAAGGAGTAACGTTATAACACAAGTGGTTTGTGAAGTAAATACAAGCTGCATGACATCAGACCTGGAAGACCTAATGTCCTGTCTGAAATTATGTCTGTACGCAAAGCTAATTAATAACAACTCACTTAAGTCAAGTGAGGTAAAAGCCTTTCCCTGGGGCACAACATTGGTGCTTGCAAAGGATTCAAACACAGAACTTTTCTACTCAGTCAAAAACCCTAAGCACAAGACTACTTTGCCATCACCCAACAATGAAAAAAAAATGATTTTCTTTAATTTTAGTATTCCATGCATGACTTTTTTTATGTTCCCTTTCCAGGCGTTTGGGAATGAGTTCCAGGCTGCCAAAGCTGCCCTGTCGGAGGCCGGTGCTCAGGCCACCCAGGCTGCCCTGGAGAGTGCCAAGGACTTCTCTAAAACCAGCACCAGACTAGCACTGGACATCTCTGTCAACGCACCTGTCATAGTCATTCCACAGTCGTCTACAAACAGGTGAGTCAATGCACCTGTCATAGTCATTCCACAGTCATCTACAAACAGGTGAGTCAATGCACCTGTCATAGTCATTCCACAGTTGTCTACAAACAGGTGAGTCAATGCACCTGTCATAGTCATTCCACAGTCATCTACATACAGGTGAGTCAATGCACCTGTCATAGTCATTCCACAGTCGTCTACAAACAGGTGAGTCAATGCACCTGTCATAGTTATTCCACAGTCATCTACAAACAGGTGAGTCAATGCACCTGTCATAGTCATTCCACAGTCGTCTACAAACAGGTAAGTCAACGCACCTGTCATAGTCATTCCACAGTTGTCTACAAACAAGTAAGAATGTTAAACTCACACAGTTTGAGGAAAGGAATTCAAATGGTAATAATCTTACTTAGATAGTCATACCTGAATAGTCTATTTGCCTTCCAGCTTCATTGTATATCATTAAAGGCTTTAAGATATTGCTAACTGCAATCTTGAATGTTCATATAATAAGTTTTGTCTTTTTTAAATTTCAGACAAGCTCTGCTAGCTGACCTGGGAAAGCTGACAGTGCAGAACAGTTTCCGCATCAGTGGAGATGCCAGTAAGGATGTGCCTGCTGTCTTAGACAGCATGAAGATTGACCTGACAGCATTAAAGATGTCCAGGTTGGTCAAGTGTTGTAGCAAGAATGCTTTCCAGACTCTCTTACATTCACAAAAAAAGTCATTCATCATGAATAAAGGTGTCCCTTGTACAGTGCATGATCCTGTCCTTGGTGCTGAAATGTGATCTTTTTTAAATTTTCAGGAGCAGTGGTTTCTCTGAAGTTAGTCATGCTTTATCAAGAACTCACGCAGAGGATATATACTAATTGTTAAATTGGTTGTTCTTTGGTTTGTTTATAACAATTTTTTTACCTGTCTATACTTTACAGAGGACTGATGGAGAAGGATGAGTGTAAGGCAGAAATCCTGCTGATTGAACCTGTCAACCTCCGCCTGTCCATCACACGGAACCTCGCCGCTGGCTGGTATCATGATGTACCAGAGGTCGACATATCAGGCAAACTGGAGACTATCAACGTATGCTGTCTTCTGACTTTTATGTTGAAACATACATGTAGTTCGCCTGCTCCAAAGTAAAGATAGCTAATGATCTTATGTTTGTGAGATAGCTAATGATCATCTTATGTTTGTGAGACAAAGCATTATTGTAACTCTATTGCTTGTTTTAGGGTAAAGGAAAAGTATTGTTATCATCTTTTTTTCCTCTTAGCAAAATTATCAGTAGCTCTCTTTGATGTGTTTTGTATACTGAAATCATAAATAGTGATCTCACCTATATTCTCATCAATGGTACAATTATAGCTGGTATGATCTGTATTGTATCATCATGGGGAGAGAGCGGGTCATATAATCATATGGTAAAACATATTTTGCAGATGGAGTCAGGTGCTCTTGTTTGATGCATGTATAATGTATTTAGAAGTTACAGTATTACTGTTTAAGATAGAGGAAGATTCAGAAATGTTGAGACTTTATCTATTGTCCTGTAGGTGAGGCTTGGTCAGGATGACTTCACCATGATGATGGCCACTCTAGATCAGAACCTGAATGAGGGGAAACCTGCTGCAGTTCAGCCTGAGTCACCACCAGAGGGCGCTATGGAGTTGAAGGTCCCTGGGGAACAGTCAGATACTTCCAAAGGTTTGTTCACTGATGTCTATATGGATTGTACCATTGATTAGCTCGTGCCTCAAACCCAGAAAGTGTAAAACTCTATTAATACCTGTCAGTTTCATCCCAGTTTTGTTACTTATCACACTTATCACATTTTGCCTTCAAGGTAATGAACTTTTGTTTTGGGCATGTCTGTCTGTACATTTGTCAGTGTGTGTAACTGTTACCACACTGCAGTTTCTGTATATTCAGCCTGGGTTCTTCAAAGGAGTGAAGTCTGCCATCTCTGATTGCATTGTTGTGTTCTATTATTCTGGGAGTATGCAAGATTTTACATTCTTCCTGTAAAATTACAATTATTTCAACTTTGAACTGCAGCTGAGGCTCCAAGGGTTGCCTTTGCTGAAGTCTGGACCAAGCTTCAGTTCAAGTTTGAGTTGGAGAGTCTGTCAGCAGCTTTACATACAGGGAAGACAGATCTGGTGAGTTGGGGTTTCTACCATTTTAACTAAGCAGATGCAACATGAATCATCTGACTCTTTTGAGACTTTATCCAGTTCTTTGAATTATTATTTTTCATGATGTAGTATTGTATGTGGCTGTCTAAGCTTATATTGATTTTAGACTGTCCCTGGTACTAAATTACATCCATACTGACAGCACTGTCCTTAGTACTGAACAACATTCACACTGACAGCACTGTCCTTGGTACTGAACAACATTCACACTGACAGCACTGTCCTTTGTACTGAAAGGCATTCACACTGACAGCACTGTCCTTGGTACTGAAAGACATTCACAATGACAGCACTGTCCTTGGTACTGAACAACAGTCACACTGACAGCACTGTCCATGGTACTGAACAACATTCACACTGACAGCAATGTCCTCGGTACTGAACAAGATTCACACTGACAGCACTGTTCTTGGTACTGAACAACATTCATACTGACAGCACTGTCCTTGGTGCTGAACAAGATTCACACTGACAGCACTGTTCTTGGTACTGAACAACATTCATACTGACAGCACTGTCCTTGGTGCTGAACAACATTCACACTGACAGTACTGACCTTGATGTTGAATGCCACTCACACTGACAGCACTGTTCTTCAGTACTGAACAACATTCACACTGACAGTACTGACCTATCAACACAAATAGGTTTTCAGTCTATCATCCTACCTTTTCCACAGAGTTGTGCCTCTGGTGTTTGTGTGCGAGACCAGAAGACCTGCCTGGGCAGTTTCCTGCTGCACACAATACAGGTGGAAGGGAGGATGCAGTCTGATAACTCCATGGAGACACGTGTGGCGCTGGTCGACATGACGCTAGACGACACCAGACCAGGGAGGGAGCACGGCATCACAAGGTAACAATTTTGATAAGAGACTATAACGATATAATGGATACACCTATCTTGAAAGTAAACAATGATGTTACATGTAGAGATAGGCCAATATTCAAGCACTGAAATCAGGATTTTTTATATGTGATTGTTTCATCTGAGCACAGGATATGTACTATGTATATATCTAATGTATCTAGAAGTCCTCTTATCAAAAGATTTTGTTACAGGAGCTATCATCATTGATATACTTGCAGAAAACAAAAGCCTTTTACAGGATGGCTAGTTTTAAGGTAGCCAAGACAGTCCTGACTGTGTGTAGTGTTCTGAAGTGTTATAGTCCTGGTATTGAGTATCTAGCCACATGAAATTTTCCATTGATTCCAAGTCAATATCTTAACAGACTTTCTCTCTTTCTCTCTCTTTTCCTCTCTGTTAATATCCTAAAAATCATTGTCAACCCCGCCTTACACATATCTTTATGAAATGAACAAATTTTGTAATTATATTTCCTATTCCTTGTATGCCCAAACATTCCTGGTTAACTGACTACTTACTCATAAAATGAATAACAATATACTACCCCATCATCACACTTATGTTGGAATTCAAATCCACATAATCCAACATTAACACACTAACATGAATAAACAATAACAGTGTAGAAGATGAGTTCCATGATGTAAAAAGTCATTTTCCCTATTTCAGGTAAGAAGTGTCTTTTGCATTCAATTTGATCTTTTATTTCAGTGTCAATAGTAATGATAGTACATGTGCACAATACTAAGACTGATGCTTGCTCAAAAGTCAGTTTTCTTTAAAATCTATTGGTCAATGAATGCTTCTGGAAAATTAGAGTTCATTGGAACATTTTGCACTTCTTGCAAAAGTTTGCCCAGTGACATAAAGAAAATACCAAAAGAAATTGTTACTGGCATCAATGAATCCAAGCCCCCCTCCCCCGAATTTGAAATCCATTGTGTTTCTTCTTGGTGTAAATTCTGGTAGAATATATCATTGTTCACTTTGTTGCTTTAGGTTACAGCTACTGTTGAATAGCTTTGTGTATTGTTTGCAAAATAAAGTAATGCATAGTTTTCTACATGCACACGTTCGAAGTTCTTAATGACAAAACTGGCCAGTTTGTTTGCATTCCACAAAGCTGTCCAATGAAGGTGTCAATCATTTTGATAATCTTATAGGATGTTCCAACGAGCTTCACAAGGAAGCAACTCCATGGTCAGTGTTGACTTTGTCCAGGACAACAAGCTCAACAAGAAAAGTAAGTATTTTACTACTGATATCATAATGCAATCATTTCTGAACTCTAGTGGGTCATAGAAGTTATTGAACATGGATTTCTAACCATGAGTGTATAGACCTGTCCTTGGTGCTGAAGGCTGTGTACTCATGAAGAAACAAACTTGGCTTTAAAGACATTTTGTTCCAGTCTAATAGTATGTGATATAACAATTAAGGGTTGATGACCCGCCTCAACCAGATTGACTGGAGAAAATCAGGCATAGTGGCCGGTCAGTTTGTGTAGACTATATGATAATATCATTGATGACCCCCCTATATGGTGTTATAATATCTGGTGATTTGCTGTAACCACTGAATATATCTATCGAGTGAGCGAAGTTTGCCTACTATATGTACAATTGATGCAATACTCTACAGCCTATACATAACTTGGTACTTGATGGACGTTAACTTTTTACCTTTCCACAGTTGATGTGTGTGTGGAACAGATCTACCTGTGTGTCTGTCTGGAGTATATACTGTCTGTAGCAGACTTCTTCCAAAAGGGGCTTCCACAAACTGGAACCAAAACACTGCCTGCTCAGTCTAAACCAGGTAATGTGCTGCAATAACAGTTGGTACCAAAAATACATTTTATACATTTTTACCTCGGAGTCCGTAAAAATAGTGGTATTGTAATTAGTTGGTGTGTTTGTTTGTCATAATATGAGTCTGCAGTTATGTGAATATTGCCTAGTGGCAGTATGGGGGAATTGGTGTATTAGGATACTCACAGAATTGTAAGTATGCTTTGACTCATCCCTCTCAAATTTCACAGTCAAGATTAAAAAAGGCAGCTGCTATACACTATAATAAAAAAATGAAATGTCATCCTTTGTTTGAACCTATAAGCTATCAAAGGGTCCACCAATTTGTCACATAACCGTGTATGCTATTAACTAATTTAAGATATTATATATATTTTGCTGTTGTACACAACTAAAAATTTAGCCATAAGTGCTAGGAACAATGGTGTCATCATGACATAGTCCACCAAGTAGCATGTCCTGATGGATGCTTATTACTTTAAACCTGAAGAAACAAACAGAAAATTCAGTATGCTTAGTACATGGTTGTGTTAGAACCAAGATCTAGTTTGTACATTTTCAACCACCATTTCAGATGAACTTTCAAAGTCTATATAGTTTTGTAATTGTCACTGTTAACATGGAATACTATGTAATGAAATGATGAACTTCTGCTTCAGACATAGATGAGCTGACTGCAGAAACACTGTTTGAAGAGATTGCTGCAGGTAGAAAAAAAACTGTATCTCAATAATACATGTTGGGTTCAAGGTTCATAACACAGACAATACTAACCATTGATGATTGTACTCTTCAATACAAACCTCGTGTGTTATGCCATGAGGTGGTTTACCAGGTATGCAAAAGAAACAAATACAAACAGGCAAACAATCATTATCACTAACTTACATGTACATCTGGTTGTGCCTGCTTACAAGGCCGAGGTGGACTAGCAAATTGGAAGACTTTAACAGGCATATGCATAAGGCTAGCTTGCATAAAGTCATTGTCTAACAGTTCCTTTTGTAATACACTAGGTTCCCTAGCTGAAGTCTCCACTAAGCCTGACGCCCCAGAGTCCGACCTTGAGTTGAACTTGAAGATGGGTCGCCCCGAAATCATTCTCATTGCAGACTCCAAGACTAAGGACCAACCAGCACTGGTGTTGGATGTAAGTAAATATGTACTAACAGTACATCAGTAACTGATGGTCCTGCATTTTCATTTCTGTCTTATAGTGACAAGGACAATACTAGGATGGCAAAGTTATAAAGTCAAAGTTCTTTCTACCATTTTGGTAGTCCTTCTGTCTTCCTACCCAATAAAACTATTTGCTTGTGTTTGTAAACCTTTTGTGATATTTTGTGCCAGAGTACTGTTACTTTGATCCCCTTATTGTGTGGTCTATAGACAGTCTTGATCAGTCAGCTTCCTGGTTCAACAACAGTGGCAGACATGGAGGAGGTATGATGTGTTCTGTTTGGCAGAATCCCGCAATTAGTAACAGCATTGCTGCAAATTCACTCTGATTCTCAGCAAAATGAAATCTGTCATCTGTGAATGGTTTAATCATTCACATGCAACATTATGCAAATCTTAAGCAGGGTTGGACAAGTCCACTAGCCCTATTGTCCCGGGCAAGTGAAAGTGCTGTTCGGGCAAGGAATGACCTACACCACTTGCCCGATCGGGCAAGTTACATTCTTCCATTGATTGAGTGCAATTTTGATGATAACTTGTTACTTTTTACTGTCATGACATCAAGCAATGGTCAACAGAGAATTCCATTGCTGGAAGTGAAAATGCATATACTAGTATTAGTTGTAACAGTGACATTTGAATTTTGGGCAAGTGAAAAATTGGTTCGGGCAAGTAAATTTTTTATGTGCTTCCCCGATAGGACAAGTGAATTTTAGAAAACTTGTCCAACCCTGTTAAGTGATGGTGGTTTGTGGGTGGTTTTGTTTGTGGTCAGCATAACTTGGTGTCAACAGCATTATAGCATGATCAGGTGGCTTTGCTGGCTTTGAGTATAAGGTGTTACAAATGGTAGGTATCCACAATTAAGTTTGAACAAGGTGCCCTGTCACTAGCAGGTTTCTTTTTTACTGTAGAGGCACTTGTGTTTGTTTGTTCCACATGCTATAGTCATTTTATTTGGATGGCAGATAGCTTTGGGGCTAAGGAAAAAGTGGTGCATGTTTATAACTCTGACACATGTTTTGGAAAATGTAACATTTGTTTTTAAAAATCTTTTATTTGAAAATTTTGGAAACTCTAGACTAGAGTAGAAGACACACAACCAAAGAAAAGAACTGGCAAGCCATAATAAGAGTAGTAAGGGGCCAGCAGCTGGCATAAGCATTTAGGCAAAAGGCAAATGAACTCATTGTCAAACCACCCACATTCCGTATGCGTATAGTTTTTTTTGCAACTTTTTGATTTATATTTTTGCAGATGACATCTCAATCAAAGTGTTGCATTTCAGGAATATTGATCTATCAGTATCAAATAAAAAATAAACCAAATCTCTAAGCAACTATTTTGTAGGTTATGAAACCTTACACAAAGTCATATGATCAATTCTTTAAAATTCACTGACATAAAAAATCCAACAACCAAAATTTGCCGGTAATTGACTGTGGTATGAAAATATTTACCAGATGGATCTTAACATCCCTTTAACCTTTTTCCTTCTAATCTAAACCAATAACAAATACAAATTTGATACCAAAAGGCTGCATCTGCTGGAAGAAGGTTATATATTATGGAAGTTGACATTCTGTATGTTTTAATTTCCAGACGGAAGTTCACTTCCAGATGAAGATTACTCCAGAGTTCCAGATGATGGCCGGGAGTGTGAAGGATCTACAGATTGTTTCCTGTCCCTTTGAGAAGAGCAAGAGAAAAGGCAAAAATATGAATGTAAGTCACCAGTCTTTAAGATTTACGTTTTATGTAGTACCAAGCATTAACTATTTTTGTCATTGTTTGCCCATATCATAACAACTTTCAAATAGTAATCCTTAACAGGTCTAGAGATAAGACATAATATGCAAATCAAATGTTGTATGAATCTAATGTTCAGGATTCTCATTCAGTTAGTACATCAATATCATTATAAATGCTCAGTCACATTTTTTGGCCACAATGCCACATTCTTATCCTGGAAGAAGGCCATAGGATTGTTGAAAACATTGGTGCAGTAGTTGTGAGTCATTTTGTATTTAAAAGAAAGTTAAAGTTTGATCTAGCTACATCATTGCATTCTGTTCTAATATTATAATGATGATGATAAGAATAATGATGATGAGAATAATGATGATAAGAATAATGATGATGCTCACCAGTGTTTCTCTCCTCTGCCCAGATCCTGCACCCTTGCTTCGTGTCCCTCCACAGTAAGACCCCCCAGGGACAGGGCATGCACATTGACATCACCACTAGTGACCTGGAGCTGACCATCTCTCCTCCCATCATCAGGACCATCACAGCCATCACTGCATCACTCACGCCGCAACAGGTCACTTCCACATGTTCTTTTAATAGATGCTTCAGAAACAATTAGATCTGTATTGCTCAAAGCAGAAATAACAAGATAGGTGTGATAAAACACACACTT
The DNA here is from genome assembly GCA_019207045.1 of Branchiostoma floridae x Branchiostoma belcheri. NCBI lineage: Eukaryota > Metazoa > Chordata > Leptocardii > Amphioxiformes > Branchiostomatidae > Branchiostoma > Branchiostoma floridae x Branchiostoma belcheri. The sequence continues at coordinate 20,152,341 of CM033024.1, forward strand.
AGTGGTATGTGGGTTTGTTATTGATGGCTAGCTAGTATTATCAAAGTTTCCAAACACTGAGTCTACAGGCTTGAAAAGGATTTTTGTCAATCTCTGTTTTCAAATCATCTGAATAAAATGCATAGTTATGCATTCTGTTTCAAGCTGTTTATTGATAAATGTCACTTTTTATAACATTCTGAGTCAAAGGTTCCTATATTTATGCCTGCCTGTCACGTTGGTCATTGATTAATGTTTCATTGTTTTTAATTTTGACTGCTTGGTTACATTTGGAACGAAGCAAATTGTATGCTGCAGTGATGTCCAACTGTTTGTACTGACTCGAGGTGTCTGTCAAAATCCCAGGCTGATGAGAATGGAAAGAAGACCTCTGCAGTTCCAGTTGACCTGTGGTGTATCAAGAGTCTGAAGGAGTGCAACTTCTGGTTCCTTCATCCAGGTAGGACATGAAGTCTTCAACATTAAAGTTGGCATTAAAGCCATGGTACCTTTTTTGTGTGTACAGTGTGTACATAACCAGGCCCTCACAAATATATGTATTACAAAGAATTTTAAATACATACCTCAATGTATAACATGATTTCTGAAAATGTTTTAGACTTGGTTTTTTTCCTAATGCAAGTGATATGAGCAGGCTTTTACCAACAAGTATAAAGGATTTTGAATACCACAATGTGTAATTAAGTCTTGTGAACATTATACTCTTGTCTTTTTCAATGCATAGCTGCCATCGCTGATGTAGCAGCAGTCCCTGCACTAGAGATGATTGACATGCCCAGCACAGGAGAACAGGTACAGAAAAATTATTTTTATTAGGCTTTGGTAAAAATGTATTCTAAGGGATTCTACAGAATTTTGATAGAAGAACACAATATTTGTCAATGCCAATGTGTTCAATGAGTTAAGGACATTTTTATCATGTTTTTTTGTATCTTTATGTTCTGAATCAGTGCATTTAAAAGAGATTTTATAATGTCTTTTGTGCTGTGCAGTAATGCATGTTCAGCTTTGTTGGTGGGGTAACCTATAACCATTGCTTTTGAAAACAGGGACGCTAGGGACGTCATTATGTCAATGGATGTTTAACAATTGCAATATGTTCAAAATATTGCAGTTATTTTCAAAATATTGCACTTTCCATCAACTTGATATCCCTAAATAATCTTTGAAAACAATGAATATTGGTTACCCGACAGATCAAGGTGAACTAGGGGTTAACACACAAAACTAATATGATGTCTTTGATCCTGTACAGTTGCTGATGAAGGTTCCGAGTCTGCTGGTGAAACTAGAGGCCAGTGTGGGCAGCAGAACTGTCCCCATGTTGGTGCTGGAGGCTAGCTTTTACTCTGAGGTCAAGGACTGGTCTGGAAAGGTCAGGAGAAACCTAGCATAGACAGTAACATTTACTGTTACAGATGAAGTGATTTTAGATTCCAGTAGCTTCACTATATACATGCTTTCCAGTGGGCCATATGTACAATGTAAAACTGCAGCTGTCTACAAAATGTCATTCTAACTCTTCAAATGTGCTTCCCACAGCTGCATGTAACAGCAGAGTTAAACATGGAGGTTGCGTACTACAATGACTCACTGACCGTGTGGGAGCCTCTCCTCGAGCCTGTGGAGGATGGTGGGAAACGGCGACCTTGGGAACTAAGTGCAGAGGTCAGTCTTGTAGTCATCTTTCAATGGCCAAATGTTTTGTTTGCTCTTCACAATAGGCACATTTTTATTTTAACTAACAATACATTTTGTACATGAATCTTGTCTATTTTTGAAAGGTCACCAAGAATGTTGAGGACGATGCCAGCCCGCTGACCTCTCCACAAGGAGAGGCAGACTTGGAGGTCATCCCCTCAGCTCCGCCCACCATGTCAATCAATGTCAAGTCCAGTGATGTCATGAACATAGTATTCAGTAAGGCTCTCCTAACCCTGCTGACCCACATGGGGAAGGTAAGGACTTGCACTCTTGTCATTCACAAATCTTTTTCTATCCGCTTACATTTCTATCCAGTGCATTGCCAAATGAATGAAATATAGTATATTTGACCAGGTATGATATGGTATGACAATAGGATACATTACAATGCAATTTGAAAATTGATATATACAAAAGGTATGACTTGTTCTGCATTAATCACAACAACTGTTGTTTACAGGCCTTCAGTGAGGCTGTGTATGATACGTCCCCAAAAGTCCATGAGGAAGAGATGCATTCTCCCTTCATGGTGAAAAATGAGGTAAAGCATCATAATATTACATTTCATTGGAACACCGTAAGTTGTATTGCTATGTTACAATATGCTATTTTTTGCTCCAGTATACAACTCTTTACCGAGTGATTAACCAAAGCTGATGTGAATTATGTTTTGAATGATTCTATCCTCAATTTGATCAGTCACACTTAAAATTCATTATTATATGTCAGGAACTCTTTTTTGAATGCTTAATATCTATGTCACTGACACTTTTGTCATAAAGCAAGTCAATACTGGCAGTCATTATATTTGTGACATCTATACAATTATTAATACAGAAGCTAGCAAGTCTGAGTTATTGGTTATGTAACCAACATTGAGCCCTCTTAAAGCCTTAGTTTGTGTGATGTTATGACAGAACATCTGATCTCTTGTTTCAGATGGGCTGCAATGTAACCATCCACCCAGGGCCCACTCTGCAGGTAAGACAGGAGGTTAAAGTGTTCTACAGTTATGCTGTACACAGTTATAAGAGGAAATTTCATTTCTGTTGTTCCTTTCTACCAACTTAGATGTAAAGTTTAACAAGATATCAAAACAGGACATTCCACTGCAGCTCCATTATGATAAAAAAATAGCTAGGGGAACCATAATTTAATTGTTTCTTTGTTTTACCAATCCCTACGAATATATTAAAAATCATAAAGAGCAATCCATGTCTTGAGTTATGCTATTCACATACAGACACACGCACCCCCAAAAAATAACCTTTTGGGCAAAGATGATTGAGAAACATTCCTGGAAATCTTATTGTATAAACTACAGATGCAGGCACAATTCCTAATGAATGCAATGACTCTGGCTACTGTATGATATACAAGCAACACGATCCATCCATTGTATGTCCAGCTTGTAGCATCAGCCATGCAGCCTGCAGGGAACCGCCTGGCAGACAGCCAAACCCTATATATGGAAGCAAGAAGAGGAGTTGACAGCGGGATGAAGAAGTCCTTCTTAGCCAAACAAGACAACATTATCAGACACACAGTTTCTGTTCAGGTAAGACTTCCAAGTCCTCTGCATTTAGTCTTCCAGTCTTCAGTTACTGTAGATGTTTTATGCATGTTTAAATCTTATACTTTCTCTTCAACAGTAGATAATGACTGAATTAATCAATCAAACCATCATGATTGCAAAAATACACAATTTTCAACTGATCCCTCAACCTTCCTCAGGAATAATGACCCAGTAACTTTTGTCATGTGACTGTAATTTGATGTTATTGTTGTCTGGGCTGAGTTAAGATTTGTTAATGTTGGTGTATTGTTCCCTGTACTCAGGTTCAGGGCTATGATGAACTGAGGGACATCCCTATCTACAAGGCAGGCAGAAGACTGTACAATGTCAGTCTGACGGAGAACAAGGCAGTGATGTCCATTGTGTGCCAGATCAATGCCTCTGATGGGTCCAAGACTATCACCTTCAGGTCACCATTGCAGGTGAAATTGATTTACTGATGATGGCCAAATATGCAAATGATGTTTAAACTAGCAAGCCAACAGTTGCTGGCGAATGCAAAATATTTCCCACCGGTGCAAAAGAAAGTATTAAAAAAAACTAATGATAGTTCCCTGCTTTGCTCTTCTCACTTAGGGACCATTAACCACTCATTACCAGTTGTAAAGTGAGATTGGTTGTTACTTTTCCAGGTATACAATGACTTTCCAGTTGCTATGGAGCTCTTGTACAGGGATGACTCCCATCAACTGGTGTCACTTGGTACGATCCAGCCCAGGTCAGAGTTCAGCGTGCCCTTGACTGTGGCCTACAGGAGTGACATCTACTGCAGGCCTGTGGACATGGGGTAAGGTACCCTTTATATTGTAACAAATATACAAATGCAACCAAGGTAGAAGACTCATGAGTCTGTCCTTGGTCCTGACGTTAGGATTGCTTTTGTAAAAATATTTCCTTCATATATGTAAGTGAGTCTTTTGCTGTTATAGTGTACTATAACATGCAGGACTTTTGACTGTTGTTAGGTGTTGTACCAACTCTTATGTTTTGCACAATGTTTTCTCTGGAGGACAGCAGATCTTAGCGATGGGCTCTGTCTTTCAATACTTTGCCTAAGACACAGTGGACTAACAACCCACTGCCGTTACAGCCTCAAAATGATTATGGGACCTTTACCTTTACCTTTATTTTCCCTACAGGTACCAGGTGTCCAGTACAAGCATTCCCTGGAGAGAGGGGCTGACTTCCCATCAGAAAATCAGGTCCACCCTGCAGTGTCTGCCTGAAAACCCAGGGAACCCAACTTTCTACACAAGTGTAAGGAAAATTAAGCATTATATTCATTGTGCAGCAACTGGCAAATGAAAGCAGTGTTTTTGTAATCAAAACCTGATCTGAATACAAATTGGTATCAACAGAATGTAATATTTGACACTATGTAGCTGTCATTACTATGTTGACAAGGAAATGTCTGCTGCTTGTATGTTTGTACCACATATACTAGTAAGTTTTGTTAATAAATGGTAAAAATAAATCAACAAACAATTAGTGAATGAATGAACAGGTGAACAAAGAAACAAATAGATGAAATGTTGGCTATTCCTGTTCAGGTGGAAGCAGTGAAGGACGACCTATCGTGGGTGGAGGGGACGGCTGTTAGCGCCCCCTGCTTTGTACTGCACCTGAGGCCCACCGCAGTCCTACACAACAGACTGCCTTACCCACTCTACTATCTCATGCAGGTAGAACCAGACATCAGTGTAGAATCTATCTGTCTGTTTGTGTTGGTATCAATTACTCTTCTAGGATACCATCAGAGATCATTTTCTTGTCTTAGAACTTTTTCACAGTCAGAGGAATGTAATGGTCTCTCAATGTCTTATACGCTGTAGATTTTCATTTCCAGCAGTCATACATACGACACATGGACATAGTACAGGGCTCGAAATTCATTTTTTGGATTAGGTGCACTGGTGCACCCAGCTTAAAAAATTGGGTGCACCAAAAAATTTTTGGGTGCACCACTTAAATTTAAGTAGAATGTAAAAAAAAACTAATAACAAAACTTAGTTATAAGCTATCAAATTATTAAACAAGTAACATAACAGACATTTTTATTATCTTTCTAACACTTAGATGTCAAGAATATGATGTATACTAGTATACTCGATATCTTTCCATACATAAACCTAAGAAAATATTTGGGTACACCCTGTGCACCCACTGAAAAAAATTGGGTGCACAGTTCCAATTTTGGGTGCACCTGGGTGCACATGCACCCAGTATTTCGAGCCCTGTAGTATAATTCTTCTGATTTGGTTTCGATGAAAAGTTATGTCGGTACATATACATGTATCCTTGTCTTTCATTTTCAAACTCAACCCATGTAAAATTTACCTGTCTTGTGTTTTTGTTTGGAAGAGCATGAGGTGAAGATGAATATTGTCTGTGACTTTTTATCGACAAACATTGATCATCATCAACATCATCGTCATCATCAGGAACACTGATGCCTTTCTTTCATCATTATCATCATCTGTTTACTTTTGAATATCTTGCACAGCTGTTACTTGTGATTTTTATTGCTGTTTGTCCTCTGTATTGTGACAATTATTGTGACCTCTGTATCTGTGTTTGTGTGTCTGTGTGTTGTTCCACAATGCTGTCCCTATAGGGTGAAAAGGTAAGTGGTCCTGTGTGCACAGACTCTGTTTTGTTTGTAAAGTGAATACAGCTAAAAAACGAGTGAGGGCATGGCAATAAAGATTTCTCTGATATGACAAAAGAATATACGTTAACTGTTTGACAAAGCTACAGTCACTGTGCATGTGTCATGCCAACTAGTCTGTATAATTTGTTTAGTTGCTCATGCATTCTAATTTTGGGAATATCAAAGAAAGAAGAAAAGAGTTGATTTTGAAGTGAGTTTTTTTGCTAACACTGCCTACTTAAGATAGCAATAGACCATCAGTCAAAATTATAATCTTCAGGTATGATTTGAACATCACTATGATCAAAGATATGGCAAATTTCCAAGTTCCACATTGTGATTGACATCTATGATGTTAATTTATGCAGGGTGCAGCTGAGGAGGCGGGGCTAGGGCCAGGGCTTCACTGTCCCCTCTATACTTACAGCACCACTGAAACTGTCATGGAGATACAGGTTAGTGCATGGATTTGCATATTTGGGACATTAGATACAGTCCCTAGTCCAATTTACCCTTGCATTTGTGTTTCTACTTATTTGCATGAATGTGAAACTATGATCCTTTTGTAACCAGTCAGATTTAGGATTTATGTATGTAAGAGTTGTATGTAAGATATTCAAAGCTTACTTAAAAGTGTTTTAAACTTTTCCTGCAGGTGAAGAACTACCTGGGAAAAGAATGGGTTGGAAAGTTAAACATCAGTAACAACATGCAAGAGTTGTCTGTCTGCACATTTGAGGGGTATGAAGGCCAGCAGAAATACACTCTGGTTTGTATTCCTTAATACACGCTACATTTTAAACATTGTGTATTTGATACGATAAGTCATACACTGTCACTGTCTATGTGGATACATGATGCCAGCTACTGGTTGTGTCTGTGTGGTGTAGACGTTTGTTTGGCCATAAACGTGGCTTGGCAAGAACAATATTGCATTGCAGTACTACATACATGTACATGCATACTTGAAAAATCATCATGCTTTACCACAGTTGAGGATGATTGCTTTTCTTTTATTGGTCAAAGGCAGGGTGGTGTAAACCAATGGACCCTTCAACAATTGCTGATACACATGTAATGTCACAAGTCATAGGTCATTCATACTGGATGAAGGCTTTGATATGAATTGCCGGAAAGTTTCGGAGATGTATTTGTTGTCTTGTAATGCAGTTTAAATATTGACTGATGTTTGATGTTGTGTTGTCAGGACCTGGGCGTGCTGGCGTCTCAAACAGAAGGGTTCCTGGACCTGTCAGTGTTCTGTCCATACTGGATGGTGAACAAGACTGGCCTGACCTTACAGTACAAGGTAGCCCATACATGCCAACTTCTCAGGGCCTAGAAAGCATGCAAAATTGTTACAGTAGTAAGACTCTGAGTGTAAAGTAATCAAACATAGATACTTATGCAAAGGATGTTAAATAATTCTCAATAGTGCTTAATTTATTTCTACTGTGGATGGTTAGTCATTTTCATGCTATGGATTCATGCAATCATGTAGTAAACACATCCTCACACAGAAATGTACAACATGTATCTCAATCAACATGATATTATATTGAAACAAGAAGGTTAAAAAGCTAAATTGTAAAGATAATCTACTAAGATCAAATTGGATGTATAGTATGTGTTTTCTTATATTTAGAGATACATTTCTACATTACAATAAATCACTCTCCATGTGTGTTGGTCATATAATAGTATAGGCACTACAGTTAATGCTCTTTGAACTGTTGTGCATGTCTGTCTATTTCTTCACTTCTGTCCGCAACCTTGACAGTTTGCTGCTGAAGAGGTCAGTCTTGTCTGTCAAACTCATCTTAGAGCATTTGCCTTTGTCTGTGTCTTCTAAAATATCCATGTCTGTCTTTCTGCATCTCCAGACTAGTCCTTGTGGTAGTCATGCTTATCTAAAACATTACAATCAAAAGCTTAGACCTTTTGCACTGTATACTGCTTTCTAATGATATATCATTGGAAGGTCTTGAAAATTATTTGCATATTAGGGACAAATGCTTCATCCTAACTTGCTATTCATGAATCGTGTGGGATGCTTAATAACCCACAAGATAAAATTGTTTTGTTTAACTACAGGAAAGTATTGTGATGCATGATAATTGACAAGTTTACATGCAATTAATGTCCACTAGAAGTTACTTAATGGCTACCAGACATACAAGTGTGTAGTTGTGTTATTCAGCACCAAGGACAGGTTTATTTCCTTGTGCATGAATGCACTATGATAGTTAACAATATGTCTGATTTGCCTAATTAGTCAATAACCCAGCAGAAGGAAACTGAAGTGTAGTATTTTCTACTTCAGGCATCTGATGATACTGCAATCATGAGTCATCCTCCCAACCAACAAGATGTCGTCTTGTTCTCGTTCAAACCAAAGAGCCTCTTTGCCAAGAAAAAGGTAAGCTAGCATCAAAATAGCATACATGTATGCCCACTATTAAGTTTGTTATCAAAACTTACCGGTCACAAATGTGAAATATTCATGACAGTGTAACAAATGTTGTGAGCATTGCTGTGGATGGGGATCCTCAAGGAAGTTGTATGCAAGCCACAGGGTACTATTAGTCATTATCAATGTGTTGTGCTTTCATTTTATTAGAGGATGGCTGCTGTACCTTTGACTTGTATGTTTCAGGCCCTCCTACGAGTGGACTCCCAGTCAGAGTGGTCCGACAAGTTCTCTGTAGATACAGTCGGCAGTTCTGGCTCTATCACCTGTAAGGCTGCCAAGGGTACGGACATCAACTACGAGGTAACTTCAGCAGATGCCAGGAATTAATACCCTTTGCTTACCTCTTGCATTCTGTCTTGATACTTAGAATTTAGAGTCTAGTTCTAAGTGTTTTCAAATTTTTGTTGATGTCTACTAGTCAAGCAATTGTATTGATTGACAAGAATCATATGGTATGTAAAAGAATAATCATATAATGGTTAGGCTCCTCACACAGCAGAGAAAAGGACATTTAAGGCAGTAAGGAGTATTCTCCTGATCATTGTGTGATTTTTTAGAGCAAGTTTTCTGTTCAGCAATGTTTGCTACTATGGATGTATACATGTAATAAGACGAAAACATACTAGTATTTGAAATAAGTCCGTGTTGTTTTGTTTCTAGTTGACTTATAATCTTTCAACTGTTTTTAACATGACTGCACTTTGTACTATCAGTAAAATTATTTTTCCATGATTTTGACAGCTCATTTGCTTTGTATTCCCTCAGATTGGTGTAAAGATCCAGCTAAGTAACTTCAGTCTGACCAAACAAGTCATCTTCACCCCACATTATCTACTGGTCAACCATGCAGAGGTACACACTTACCTTATGCTTTACATCCTACATCTTAGATAATCATACATTATAAAACCTTTGTGTGAATATGATTTTCTTGAGTATAGATTGGGACAGAATTTTAGGTCAATAATATAATGACTTGTGATATGTCCTTACAATCTGATTGGTTTTACTCTACAATATACAATGTAGGCAAAAATATTCTACACTCAATATGCAAAGTAGGCAACATTATTCTACATTCAATATGCAAAGTAGGCAAAATTATTCTACATTCACTATATAATGTATATATTATTTGCTATCACACACCTTTGAAAAACCAATACTAACAACAATTGTATGCATACAGACATTAACAGTACATTGCACATCTGTGCTGTGGCTCTGATCTAGCTGCACAATATTGTGACATGTTTCTGCACAGTTTGACATCTGATCTAGCTGTACAATATTGTGACATGTTTCTGCACAGTTTGACATCTGATCTAGCTGTACAATATTGTGACATGTTTCTACAGTTTGACATCAGTGTGCAGGAGGAGGAGGGTCAGGAGTGGCTGGATGTACCTGCAGGGAAGGTAGGGCCTGGCGATGGAGAGATGGAAGGAATAGTAGTACAAATGTAGTAGTAGTACCCTTTATTTGATGAAACTGCTCCTGGGGTCCCTGACACAGGGGTAGGTAACAGTCATTCGTTTGTTTGTTTGTTTGTTTGTTTGTTTGTTTGTTTGTTCATTCATTCATTTATTCGTTCGTGAGTGAGCAAGTGAGTGAGTGAGCATGTGAGTGTAACAGTGATTGAATGTATGGATAATATTTTACATCTATGCGATGTGCTATAGTACAAATTTAAGTCTGACATTTTTTATGTTTCTTGGCAGTTAATAAGTGATATATTCAAAAGTAATCATGACTATTTAGAAAAGTATGGGTTTCAAAAGTATTGGTTTGGAATTAGACATCTGACAAGCATTCTGTCCATTGTATAGTGTACACCATTCTGGCCGAAGCCCAAGTCTCAGAAGTTGCGAGCAAAGCTGACGGCCTCACCCCCTGGCCAGGACACCACCGAAAACTTCCAGTTCAATCAGGACAACAATGGAATACTTCTCAAACTTGTTAATGAGGTAAGGGTGTTAATCTATCATTGATGAATCTGGTATTTGTAATGACTCAGTGTACACCTTGTTGTCTGTTTGTTATTTTGGTGTGTCCATAGTTACTTGACATCGGACCGTTTATTTTCCAGGTAGGAGGAATCTTTGTAGACATCCAGGTTTCTGAGTCAGCCAACATCATCAGCTTCAGTGGGTACTCCCCAGGGGCGGCTGCTGTCCTCATAGTCAACCACACAGCAAACAACCTGATCCACTACGCACAGAGGTATGGCATGGAGTGGCACTGTTTTTGCTGTTTTACAGTAATCCCTGTAAAAAAAGTGGTGTCTAATGCTGCCCTAGTACTGCAAGTTTTGTTGCTGCTGTAATATACTGTTTATTAATTTATAAGGATAGGAAATGTAGGATATGGATAATAGTGGCTATGATGACATGAGAGCATTATGTATAAACTTCAAGTCTTCACTTCATCATCAATACATGGGACAACATGCCTGTCCTTGGTGCTGAACACTGTCTACACACTGGTAGACACACCTGTCCTTGGTACTGAACACTATCCTCATACAGTGAACATGCTTGTCCTTGGTGCTAAACACTATTGACACACAGGTAAAATGCCTGTCTCTGGTGCTGAAATTTGTCCACACATAGTTAAACATGCCTGTCCCTGGTGCTAAACACTGTCCACACACAATTAAACATACCTGTCTTTGGTGCTGAATACCATCCATACACAGGTTAAAATGCCTGTCTCTGGTGCTGAACAGTACCCACGCACAGGTTGACATGCCTCTTCTTGGTACTCAACACCCTCCACACACATGCAAACATGTCCATCCCTGATACTGAACACCATCCACACACAGGTAGACATGCCTGTCTTTGGTATTCCATCCACACAAAGGCTAACCCACCTGTTCTTGGTGTTGATCAGTAGAAAAACACTAGTGGCCATACATTGCATGTTAATGAATGATATTGTCTCATTCTGTATTGTTTATCATATTTCAGTCAGCAGAAGAAAGAGCAGACCTATGTGCTGGCCCCCCAACAGGCAGTCCTATACACATGGGCAGACCCCACAGGAAAAAAAGAACTGCTTTGGAACATAGATGGCAATGAAAAACATAATGGCAAGGACAAACTGATCAAGGTAGCTTCTCTATAGTTTAAGAAATGGATAATATATATATTATGTAAATATATAGCATACATATATCATCTAAATACGCTCAGACAGAAGATTGGCTCAGTATTGTTTGTACAGCTATCATAGAATGGAATAGATTATCCAACCTGTGCTGAAGCTGCTTAGGAAAGCATCTAATGAGATTTTCTTGATTTGTCTTTCTTTCTACTGTTTTTCCTCTATACTCATGCTCTTCCTAACCACTGCAATTCTACCCTTAGCTGCCGTGTGTCCTTGCTGCTACATCTTTCTGCTGAAAAGCCACTAAGCAAATTCTCAGAATCTGAGGATTGATCTGCAGCAGTATTACACAGTATAGCATTTTTTTATTCTGGTTTCTTGAGTGCTGCATCTGCATTGATAAAGAGAGATTTTGCAACTGCACCACTACTGACACCAAGTCTTCAACGCATCTAAGTTATACACCATGAATCTGGATATATGAAGCATTTACTGTCCTTTTGCAGCATTCCACCAGCTATGTAATTTCAACATTAACCATTGTAATGATAACCTTGTAAATCATCTCCTTGATTCCCAAGGTATTTTAATACCTTGTTAAAACAAGTCTTCAAATGTGTTGGACATTTTGGCATATGATGATATAAGAGGAACATAACCATAGGATTTCACTATATTACTTTTTTTAACTGACAATGTCTGGAATCTTAGAATAATAACCTGCCTTTATCAACATCAAAAGTAAGAATCATGATGATGCATCCTATGTGTACTTGTGACTTTTCGGCAACTTGGATAACTTTGTTCACTGGTATGTCTGATCCATGGTTTGTCTGGGCTTCAGGATGGAATAGGAGAGGTGAAGCTGTCAGGTGACCAGAAGCTGTACTGGGTGTCATTCCTGGATGGCCTCCAGAGGGTGCTGCTGTTTACTGAGGACCTGGCTGTTACTACCAGGGCTCATGAGGTGAGACAGACATGCTCACATCAAGTCAAATGTTAGCATTCCGAATCATATAGCATGTTTGTGGTTTCACAATGGATGCTAGCAAACTTACAGGTTGAATGATACCTACATGAACCTAAATTTTTTGCCCGCCCCAGGCTGACTTGGAGAGAGTAGAACAAGAGATCAATCTGCACATCCATGGACTTGGGATCTCACTAGTTAACAACGAGACCAAGACAGAGATATCCTACATTGGCATCACCAGGTAAGACTTTCAATGATTGGACATTTTGATATGGAATTGTATCAGTCATACATAATTGACTTATGAATATTAAAACTGTTTTTGCAAGACAAGGTAAAACATACATTTTCATGTGCAGTATTTTTTTTCCAGCAAATTGTACATGTTAGATTGATATTTCTAAATCAAACTTTGTTTGGCCAGTGTTTTGGTAATTTTTTAGCTGCCTTCATCAGGGTGTTATAAACTCTTGCCACTAGATCCTAATAATAACTGAGTCAATGTGTGTTCCTGCATTTGTTCATTGTTAGTTCGGGTGTGATCTGGGAGGAGAAGCTACGGCGGCGATGGAAGCCGCTGTCGCTGAAGAAGTGTAACCTACTGGAGGAGGCGTACCGCAAGAACCAGATCCTCCTCAGCATGGGCAGGGAACCAATCACAGGCCCTCAGCAGCTGGACTCTGGGTTTCAGGTAAGGACCAATCACAGACCCTCAGCAGCTGGACTCAGGGTTTCAGGTAAGGACCAATCACAAGCCATCTGAAGCTGGACTCAGGATTTTAGGTAGGAACCAATCACAGGTCATCTGAAGCTGGACTCTGGGTTTCAGGTAAGGACCAATCACAGGCCCTCAGCAGCTGGACTCAGGGTTTCAGGTAAGGACCAATCACAGACCCTCAGCAGCTGGACTCAGGGTTTCAGGTAAGGACCAATCACAGGCCATCTGAAGCTAGACTCTGAGTTTCAGAATGATAAGAACCAACCACAGGCCCTTAGCAGCTGAACAATGTTTTTGTTTATTTGTTAGATTTTATTTGAAACAACAGCTAAGTGGGTAGATTGATAAGTTTGTATGAGGTAGGCTGCTGGTTTGATTCCCTGAGCAAGTCATACCGAACACATACTGCTTCTCTGCTTAGCACTTAGCACTCCTGATCATGAGAAATAGTATGGTAGTTGAACATACACCACTACCAGTGAACTAACCTCTTGCTGTAGTATCTGTGCCTGCATGGCTATGTGGCCTGATGGCTGAATTGAAGATAGATGCCACACAATACAACAAATGGTGTGAGAAGAACACCAACAAATGGTGTGAGAAGAACACCAACAAATGGTGTGAGAAGAAACATCAAAGTTTTAAAGGCTCTGTTTTCACCTTTGGTCTTTAGGTGGATGTATCTGAGATGCGGATGTACAAACCCAACAAGAGGAACGTCCGACGTATGTTTGAGCCGGGTATCTGGGCACAGGTCAAGATGTCCTGTCATCAACAAGCTCTGCATTTCAAGGTCAACAGGCTACAGGTCAGGATACTCATTGACCATGTTTATTTCCTATTTTACCCAATGATTTTGCTGAAATTTATCAAAATCTGTCAGGCTTACAGGCACGGCCAACATTTTCCATTAGCACACATTTGTTTCCTGTGGAATCTCATGCCCTCTCTGGATTTAGTTTTTAATTTTTCTATCACACACAGCAAAGTTCTGTTAATCAACGGAAAAACATAGGCCTGCTGGAGCCGTGTGGGTATGTGTGTGAGTGTTGGCTCATTGGACAAGTGATTAATTCTGAGGACATTCAGGTTTTACCTAAATGTCTATAATCTATTTCCAGATTGACAACCAGCTGCCAGCCTGTGTGTTCCCCTGTGTCCTGTACCCCATAGCTCCGCCCAAGTCAGTCGCCCTGGACAGTGGTAAGTTAGGGAACAAATGAGTAGCTGTGATTTTTTACACACCACACTTATTTTTTTGGCTTTTGCTATGTTCTTTTTCAACATATCAAAGTTTGTAAAAAGTAGATGATTGTACTTTAGGTAGTAATGATGAATACTTTCATCCACAGCTCCTAAACCCTTTACTGAGCTGAGTTTGGTGATGAGACAAGAAGAACACAGCCATGTCAGACAGATCAAGTAAGTTGGATGAAGTTTGTTGTAAGATTGTTGTAAGATTGTAAATTTGGAACCATCTATAAAGAGACTGTCTATAGATAGGTCTATACCCAGATGCAAGTTTTTATCACAGCTCTCTGTGTTCATCTGTAATTGTTGCTGAATATTTAGTCCCTAATTATATCAATAGCGCAGAAACTACATTTTCATGCTCACAGGTTACATGTCATGTTCCTATACCTGTAGATACTTCAAGGCCCTAATGCAGGAGTATGCTGTGAGTGTGGACCAGGGCTTCCTATCCGCTATTATACAGCTCTTCACTACAGATCAAAAACACAACCCTGACCAAGAGGTATGTAGGGGCAACCCCATTAGATAGCTTTAAATATTGCTTACAGCTTGATGTGCAAAGCTTAGTGTTACGTATTGTTCAGTTTAATATAACCAACTGCTGCCACGCCACGTGCCTGCTGGTGTATCACAACAAAGGGTGGTTATTCTCGTAATACTGAATGTGATACAGATACAGATAGAGATACAGACCATGCAAGGAAAACTTTTTTTCTTTGGTTCTCTGCATTTTTGTGTCATAGTCCCAGAACTAGTGTTTCACCACCTTCTAAACAGTAATGCTAGTTCACCCTAGTCTACTGGGTAACCTACATGTATATCAGCTGTATACAAATCAGGGTTTTTAGGGATATCAATATTCTTTTTTTTGAAAAATATTGCATTTTGAAACCACCGTCTGTCAACTTTTTCAAAGATAACGTATATAGGTTACCCCTCGGATAAAGGTGAACTAGCATTATATTATGTGACACACACATGTTGTAAATGATTTAACATTTCTCCACTCATGTATCATCTGTCCATCCCCCTCCAGTTGGAGTACTTCCAAGAAGACATTAAAGTGTCCCAAACCAGCCTGATGGCCATGATGGTAGAAGGTGCCATTGGTGAACAGAAAAATTTCTATGACGACCTTCATTTGGGCCCAATCAAGGTCAGTACTCGGATTCAATTAATTGACACCAGCATTTCATATAATACATGTCAATCTATATTATGTCTAATAATATCATACATAATGAAAAGGGAATTTGCCCTATTAATATTAGACCTATTTAGAGAAAAACAATATTGGTAATCTAAAAGTCTTAGAACACTTTGCTGCTAGCAATATAAAGTCAAATGACTTATAACTTAGATTTTAAGTTTGTTGTCTCCTCCAGCCTGTAGGGTTTTGTAGATG
This sequence comes from Branchiostoma floridae x Branchiostoma belcheri, assembly GCA_019207045.1. Lineage (NCBI taxonomy): Eukaryota > Metazoa > Chordata > Leptocardii > Amphioxiformes > Branchiostomatidae > Branchiostoma > Branchiostoma floridae x Branchiostoma belcheri. The sequence goes on from CM033024.1 coordinate 20,168,205, forward strand.
AACCCATGTAGATGATGTCCCGACGTGGTGGTTATCTCTCAGAAGTTAGTATCATGATTTTAAAAAGCTATGTTGTATCTTTATATACATGTAGGTCCATTTGAGTTTCTCTCTACACGGAGGGGGTGATGACAAAGCAGAGAAGACAGATGAAGAAGAGAAGAAGAAGGCTCCGGCTCCTGGGATCCACTTCAAGGCTCTGAACCTACTGCTACAGAGTGTGGGAGTTACACTGACAGAAATACAGGATGTTGTGTTCAAGTGAGTAAAATACCTCCACCTCTGAGGTGATTGAAAAAGATAGGTACCTTATCTAAAGGATTTTAGGACATACAAAACCTTAGAGGTGGAGCCATTGGCATACTGAATACAATCTAGTAGATAGAATTGTGATTCAAAATTTCTGTTTTGATCCTGTTCTGGGGTTTAATGTTTTACCCCTGGACAGCTTTACCGGTATATCAAAGTACAATACTTGATCTAAAACAGATAGCATACTAAAAGGTAAGGATTTTGATTGACGGATAGATTGATTGACTTGTTGATTGATTGATTGACTATTTTGTTCTATTCTAGGCTAGCCTTCTTCGAACGCAGAAATGCCTTCTACAGCCAGAGTCAGCTGACAGGAGTCATTGTCAAACACTACTCTTCGCAGGTGAGCATTGTCTGTCTGATCAAGCTTTTCTAAACTACTGATCATTGTTGTTGTTGCCATTGTTGTAGTTGCACTGTACATCACAGACTCTACTGATAATCCTTGCTTTAACTTTTCAGGCAATCAAGCAAATGTATGTGTTAGTACTGGGCCTTGATGTCCTTGGAAACCCCTTTGGCCTCATCAGGGGCCTGACTGAAGGGGTCGGGGATCTCTTCTATGAGCCTTACCAGGTATTGTATGCACTTGCACTTTAAGTGCACTTTAAGAAATTTTTTCTTGAATAGTGATAGCCCTTCAAAAGTAATGACTGTCTTGTTTGGATAAACTCCCACTGATTCACATCTGATGACATGATTGGGTTGTAAAATAGATGCTCAGATGTATTTTTATCCACCAAAAGAATGTACCAACTGATTTTTTGCTATCTTTTTTCCCAGGGAGCAATTCAAGGTCCTGAAGAATTTGCAGAAGGCCTGGCCCTCGGAGTGCGCAGCTTGGTCGGTCATGCCATTGGTATGAAAGCATGATATTCCATTGTCTTCATTTGTGGTCTTTGATTAAACAAATGCATTACAAGGAAGACTTAAACGATAACAAAGACAATACTGAATGTAGTGGAAAGTCCAGCATGTATAACAATTTAAAAGTCAGCACCATGGACAGGGACAACTCAGAAATTTGCTCACTTTCTCTCTTTGCTAGATCCTACATCTTACAAACATGACCTTATTTTACTTACATGCTTGAAATGTATGGTAGGGGCAGAATAGAAGGGTATTATAGCAGAATGTTATTTTGTGTCAGTACTGCCAGTGCTGTGTCTAGAATCACAGAAACCATAAATAAGGGTCTGGCAGGTTGTTGACTTGTAGATTGTTGTTGTTTAGTGTTGTTGTTTACCAGGTGTCACTGCTGGTGCCGTGCCCAGGATCACACGTCAGGGACTGTAGGGAATGGTCTGGCAGATGTTTGACTTGTTGTTGTTTGTTGTTATTGTTTTCCAGGTGGCACCGCTGGTGCAGTGTCCAGGATCACAGGTACAGTGGGGAAGGGCCTGGCTGCCCTAACAATGGATGATGACTACCAACAGAAGAGACTACAGCAGATGAGCAAACAGCCACAGTCTGTACAGGAGGGCCTGGCACGGGGAGGGAAGGGGCTGCTCATGGTACGGCTTTCATTAGCAAGGCTTGAAGTACTTTTTTCAGCAAACCTGCACTGGTGCAGGTAATGTTGAAAATTACTTGCGCCAGACAAATTTTACCTGCACAACTCTGAATTTAGGAAGTATGGATCATACTAAAACTTCAAAAACTATTGCTATTTTTTCTTTAATTTATACTTAACAAGTGGTAACAGTCAATGCAGCTGGTAACAATCTATATACACCTACACCATAGGACATTTATGTTTAAAACCGAGTACATGGACCAGTGCAGGTTAGGTGCAGGTAGATACCAGAAATACCTGCAAAGGTCCAATTTTACCTGCACTAACATGCATATGCAGGTGGTATTTCGAGCCCTGATTAGAGTGTACATCTCAAGGATAAGAGAAATCAAAATGTATGCACCTTGACCTTACGAATAGAGATTTACCATTCATGCAAATATTAGATTGAAATATTCTATATGCACAAGTGAACAGTGTACATCTAGAATGATTTTGCCCTCGACTTAAGTTATACTATGTATAACTTACAGTTACTGCTTATTCCATGCTTTTTCATATACAAGTTGTGCAGAGCAATATTCTGTTTTAAGGTGTATGGTACATTCAGGAAATGAATTTTACAACAGTGCCAAGATTAGACCCATTTTGTATGAAGCAAAATTATTGTGGTGTTTGTGTTTGCTCATACCTTGTTGTGTCTGTATGGTTGTACAATCTGTATGCTTCTCCATCTTGTCACATGCACTTGCTGTGCCTTTCTGTAGGTTCAGAAGGTAAGGTACACATGCACATGTCATGCCTTATCATCCTTGTTACTAGCTTCAAGCATACCTTATATCTTAAAGTCTTTTAATGGGCAGTTTACATGATATGTTAAGTTCATCTTTACTCATCTAGATACTAAGATGAACCACTAACAGCATATCAGCTTCTTTCACAGCTTTCTAACCAATTTCCATGGCTGCATTTCAAGCATGTGGCATGTAAATGCCTGTTGTTTTTTTCTTCAGGTCACACGACATTTTGGACATTGTCTTTTTTATTCTAATCATGTTTTTTCTTCCAGTTTACATTCCCAACCTACAAGCATGCACCCATTCAAACCTGGAAACAAAACTAACGAATTATCTATTTCTTACTTAAATCAATTAAACCCTCTAATAGAGAAAACAATGTCTGTATGATCTCTAACATTGTTTGTCATTCTAGGGCTTTGTTGAAGGAGTCACAGGGGTAGTCACCAAACCTGTGGAGGGTAAGACATTTTCTCTAACTAGAAAAAGAATTTCAACAGCATAAACATCAGTTATTTATTATGTAGGACTATTAAATCATTGAATATATGGAATATATGGAATATAAGATACACATGAATACATTGCCATTGTGCATATCTATTGAACTTTACTTTGACTATCATTTATATTCAAGTACACATAAGTCCCTGAAAATGTAAGCTTCTTGATGATAGACATCAGAGCTTTCTAATGAATATGGGGTGTAATGATAGCGTTCTGGTAGCAATCCCCATACTTTTACTTACCAGTCATGCCATACTGTATTGTAAGACTTAAATTGCCTCAACTTTGCAGGTGCCAAGAAAGAAGGAGTTGGGGGATTCTTCAAGGGAATGGGCAAGGGACTTGTGGGAGTGGTGGCACGACCAACCGGAGGAGTCATTGACTTTGCCAGTAGCACCTTCAACACTGTCAAGAGGTAACTTCAAGGCTTTTACAAGACTATTATGAAGAATGCTCTGTAAAGCAGTTGAGAGTAGCCAACCCATGCTCTTCTGGGCAATAAGTGTTGCTTTCCTGTGGGGTTTGTTGGCAAAGACTTATCACTCCAAGAATCCTGAGTTAAGATTGATAAAATGAAGAAGCCAATGAGAGGAGGAGTTCCTTTGGAATCTTGGCCAAATAACACAATGTAACACTTCATATTGGAAACATAGCACAACAACCGATGGCAACCATCCTTACATTGTCTTATTCAAAACTTTATTGCCATGTTGTTAATTCTGAACAAATGTACTACAAACGTAACACAGTTTTACTGCAACTTAAGCTTGAATATGCTTTGGACTAGACCATGTTTTTGGCCATGGGTAGATTTTGTTTGTATGCTTACAGAGCTGCAGAGGTTGGGGAGGAGGTACAGCGCCTGCGCCCCCCTCGGCTTATCTATGAGGATGGTATCATCCGACCATATGCCATGAGAGAGGCCTCGGGCAACCAAGTCCTACAGGTAGATTTCAGACAATTACAATGATGCAAAGTTACAAAGAAGTTAACTGTAAGTTAGCTGTACATAGTCTTTCTGAAATGTAAGAATAATGTGATAGATACGACCACAGCTTTAAATTGTGGAAGGGTGTTGTTTTTTTAGACCACACAATATGCATCTGCCATGACCCTTTCATGTAAAAATTTCTGTACTTACAGGATGTGGCCAAGGGAAAGTATGCAGCCACAGACACCTATCACTTCCATGCTGTACTGTCAACAGATGCCAAGGAGGTGTTCCTTATCACCAATCAGTAAGTTGTAACAATCACAGTTTTAAAACCTGGCTTCATACCATTCATAGCTGTGTATTACTGTAGTCTTCATTATGGTAACTCCCAATTACGCTTGCAGAATATACGACTTATATAGGACTTCCTTGGTGCTTAAAAATCAATGCATGTTTTGGCAACCCCTCAGAGGTGGAGCTGTTACTAAGGCCACAGCAAGTAAATCTTATGGATGACATCAACGCGCACACTAATTTACTTGCCATGGCCTAATGAAAATTAGTATGACATTAAATGACATATACATGTACCCATTAGTAACACATATTCACCCCCTGGCAGGCGAGTAGTGTACTGCAGCAAGGGGGACATCTTTGGCCACTGGGACAGCGACTGGGCCTACAGGTTTGATGAGTTCAGGGAGCCTCCTAGCCTGGTAGAGAAGGGCATTAAGATCCTGGCCAAGGTGGGTACAGCCTAAACACCTGGGTAGGTTAGTGTTGCTGTGTGTGTGCCCATGTTTGTGTGTGTGTCAAAGTGTGCAATTCTGTGGAGTTGTGTGTGTGTGTCTGTCTGTCTGTCTGTCTGTTCTAGAGTTAGTGTATGTGTGAGTGTATGTGCATGTGCATTCATGTCTGTATGTGTTTGCACCCGGTCCATGTGTTTGTGTGTCTATCGCTGTGTGTGTATCACTATCTGTGTGTATGCATGTGTTTCCTTGTGTGTGCACATCTGATGCCATGTATGTCTGTCTGTGTCTGTGTGTGTGCATATGCATGTGTGTGTGTGTGTACGTGTGTTTGTGTGTGTATGTCCGTTTGCAATCAACATGATGTAAAGAGAATAGTGATTTTCCCTCCAATGTTCCAGCATTGATGGCATTATTCATTTCACTGATACTATATATAGAATTGCATGTCTACCATTATGATATACATGTAATTAAGAAAGTATAACTTCTCTGCTTGTATAAACCCATCCAATGCATCATTTTCTGCAAGAAAACTGTGACAGAGTTTACATACATCTCAGGTCATTATTGCTACATGCAATCCTTGCATTGTGATGGACTACTGTTCAAGTATTGCACTAAAATTTGGTTTCATAATTCAACAATGTTTTGCTTCTTTCAATACATTTGCACCTTGGCACCACACATTAGTCCATACTGCTTTCAAAGTAGATTTAATGTATGCATCGCTTCCCTCCCACTTAACATGCATAATGTAGGAAACTGCGGAGGAAGAGGTGAGAGGTCACAGGTCACCATAAACCTCTCTCTGTGTCTGTCTGTTGTTCTGTCCATGTGCTGTGGTCTTTGCATGGGTGTACCTGTCTATCCTTGTTTAACTTTCTCCTTGCAGAAGTATCACCTTGGCATCAACTTTGTATTGGTGGCAGTGATAGGAAGCAGGGAGAAGGTTAAAGAACTCCAAGAGGGAAAAATGAACATTTATTGCCATCAAATGAATACATTTTACACTGCATCAGCTGTTGCATGATGATTTGGGTGCACACATATTGATGATGTCACTGTATCTGAGTTTGTACAAATCCATGTCCAAAGTCAGCCTGTTTAGATACATGTAGTTTATTCAATGGTATCTGAACCATGTTACAAAACTTGTAATCTTCAATTTTCAATTGGCCCTAAGACTAGGGATTGAGAAATATTTTTTTCTTGAACTTCATGTTTGTAATTTTTATGCACCTTGTTATTGTACTTTTGTACTTCGACCCCTCTATGTCTCAATTGTGTTAGATTATCTCATCTAGCTTGCATTGTAAAATCATTTGAGAATCTGAGGTTTTTATATTTTTTATAAGTCCCATACTTGACAGAAGACAGGTATCTCTGTATACTGTAAAGCTTGGTTGTTGTTTATCTCTGAATGTATGGTTTTAGAACATGTACATTTTGTGGGATTTATTAGCATCAAATTATGGCAAGTGACATTTGTTGTACACAGCTGAATTTGATGATATGAACCCACACTGTACATGTGTTCCTATCAAAGTTCCTATGAAGTCTAAGATGCTGTTATACATAACTCCCATGTCTTTCCTGTGTGTTCCCCCATTCTATCCCTGTGTGGCCCGATGGACAGAAAAAGAAGAAGGTAAAATCCTTGCCTACACAGTACACAACTGTTACAACCTTCTTGTTCCAGCAGCACATTAGTACACATGTTAGCTGTAGAAGGCCATTTTGCATGACACTGCGCATAGGAAGTCCAACAAAACTATCATTCGAAGTTACCCTCAGGCTGACACTTCTAGTGAGGGGTTAGTTGCATGTTTGCACTGTTGGACTGCTTAGAAGTTTTAAGTAGATATTTTTGAAGTTGTTTAAGCTATTAGACCTATACAAGACTCTAGAGGGCTATAACTGCAGCCAATCATATTGCCTCTGGACAGTAAGCAACAACATAATTGGATGGCAGTTTCCCCTCCTCCAACAGTTGGGATAGTATCTGATTGGCTATCCATAAGATTGGATACTAGACCAATCGACCAGGGTCACTACCTATATAATATGATTATCTTTGGTCAAGTTCCTTTTCATTGTGTAATGCAAGTGGTGGTCCTGGATAAAAAGGCATTGCCTTTGGTTATTCTGTAGGCCAATTGTTGTTACTAACATGCTAGAAGATACTACTAATAATTGAGTGATATCAGTTGTATTTTCATGCTGCTGGTTGTTTGGAATGAACGTCTCAAACTGGACACTAAGATTTCATTTTTATTACTGCACATCGTGACTGTTTATCGCCCCATTGTCTTGTGCAGGAGGGCAGACAGCTTGTAAAGAAACCAGCCTTCCTCAAGAGCCCCACTGCTGGGAAGATCATCAACTTTACAGACAAGAAATTTGCACAGGTGGGAGTTTTCTTTACTTCTTTAACAATGCAACTATTGTCCTAAGTATGCAAATGATCTGTGTTTGTCGTTTTATTGTATATATGAGATAAATAGGATTCACCCCTTTACCTGACCTTTATTGGTCTGATTTGGTCAGTTAAAAACTGCAATGACTTAGATATTAGCATAGAAATGTTGGTATCACAAATATAAATTTTAAGTTGTTCGGAACAAATTTGATTGGTGCCTACTTTATTCTTTGAAAATGATATCACAAATAATCATGTGTCCAGGTCTTTCTGTTTGATAGGTCTACACATGGCTGGTTATTGAGTGATTTATTGATTGGTACAGTCAAAACAGACTGTGTCTTCTTGCCGCAAGTCATCATACACATACTGTAAATGCAGAAATGTTTGCGGTGGTTTTATGTTCGCGGTTTTCACGGTGGCCACTTAATCGCAAATATTAAACCACCATTTTCCATGGCAGTGAGAGACTATAGTGCATGGTGCTACGGCAAACTTAAAACCACGGCGAAAAGTCCCTTTTACCGCTACCGCGAAATTAAATCCCCACGAACTTAAATGCATTTACAGTAACTTGCAAATTTCAGCAATTGACTATTACTGTAACATTTCACCACAAGGAAAATGGCTACTGATACATGTATATGTATCATGTCTGAGCAAGTGCATTTCTAAAGTTAGGTGTTTTGTTGAAAATTGTCTTTTAAAGCTGCACATGTTGAAATCCCTGTGATTGTGTTCCCTCTGAAACAGCGCCCACCCGGGGAGCCTGATGCCAGGGTAAACCCTCCTCCCCTTGTCTTGTAGAGTTCACACAGCACCCTCTAGCTCTGTAGTCTGGAAAGACAACTAACACTCGTGTGGAACTCATGGAATCATTCTTTTCTGTGTTGCGTTGATGTTGGAATACTAGAGGCCTGATTTTGTGTTCTTGTGTTTATTCTTATTATGTCTAACTTCAATACCATATACATTTTGTACTATGGTATATGTTAGGAGTGGGTACCGGTACAGAAAATTCAAGAACAGGTACGGTCCAGGTCCAGAGGATGAGGTCCAGGTCCGGACCTAGTCCATTTTGCTACAATGAATTTTGTTTGGTGAGGTATCCGACAAAACATGTGAACGCCTGCCAGTATAATCTGTTAATTTTCTAAACAGTCCAATATCCAGTCCACTGATTATTTTCAGGTCCGTTTTTCTGGACTGGTTTTGTATCGGACTATCGGTACACCAAATATGTGTTATGAAATTAACATTTTTTCTGTTGTCTAACCCCAACAGACAAGACTATTTATATTTGAAATTTTGGAGTAGACTGATCAGTTTTGTAGTTGCTCCAAGTTAAAGATTAATATGTACTTGCATTTTTATTACTGATATGGCATGGAACAGATTAAGTACTTTTTTGGTCTATTCACAATTTACTTTCAATTAGAAGTTTTAATCATAAAGATTGGGTACCAAACTTACATGTACTTTGTTTGTACTGTCTTCTTCAAGCCATAGAAATTCTGATTTGACTGATAACAGTGTTCATTAACAGTACACTACCAGCAAGTGTTTACTAACAACTTGTAGCAATTTGTTATACAGAAAGATGTTGTGCTTTTTAATGCTCTTTGTCTTTTTCTTATAGACAGTGCTTACATGAGCATGTTGCACATCTTATTCTACATGATTGTACTTCTTTTATCCATAGCATGTCCTGGGAAAACTGAAGGAAGCCATGGACAAGTTCAGTGCACCGAAATAGGAAGATCAGCCGTTCGGAGCACCTCAGTAGAACATCAGTCCACTGCATCAAACTTGCACCATTTCTCATGGCAAGTGACAATGGCAGTGTTGGCAATGTAGATGTTGTGTCATATATCTAACATTATCAGGTACAGGGAACACATAGACTAACAATTCCGTGTCACTTTTGTCCAATAAATGCTCTGCTGTGAGGCTGTTTTTAAAATTTGCACTGAAAGTAGATAGCTGATAGCAAAATGACCAGATGAGAGATGGCATTGCCATTTAGTAAGTTAATTTGATTTAATTTGATTTAATTTCATTGGTTCCCATTGTATAGATATTATTATAGGAGTAGCTTTCCTCAAGTATAAAAAATCTTCATCACATTGTCATGAAAGTATTTGTCAGGCAGTTCTATAAAAAAGATTCTGTGATAGCTATGCCATATGATTTGAGAATTTTTTTATTCAAATAAGGCTTGTGTTATCAGTAATGAGAATAGGTAAATGTAATATGCAAGTTGTAATTTTATTCTTTGTTTAAGTGGTGCAAAATATTGGGCATATTGGTTATCTTAAAGACATTCTTGCCTTGTTTAAGGTGGATGGAAAACACTGAAGAGGTATGCTGATATATAATTATATCCAATTCATGTAGGATAGGTCACTGGATGGTCCTGTACCATCGGAGATAATTTGTGCTGTTTATTTGTGTCACTGAATTTGACTACTTGATAAAACAGTTTAGGCTGCTATACTAACAACTTAGGATAAGTTGGGTGGATGTTACTGTAGGTATGTTAACTGTTCCAAAAGTCCATCCATTTTTTTTTAATTGAATGGAATATACCTTTGCACACATAAAATATGACAATCAGAAAAAACGTCCCCTCTTGAACCTTAATGCAAGTTGATAAAATGTTACTGTCACTTTTAGCCCTTAGTACTTGACAGCTGCCTAATACATAATACCTGGATTGGTTCCCTGAAGAATTAGGATGACTATGTGTAAAGTTTATCTTCATTCTTTGTTTCTAATCAAGAAGTGCGTATTTGCATTGATGGTAGGAGATAAGGTTATAACCTCAACAAGTGTTAAAATTTGTTGTATTTTGCCCATGACTGTGCAAAATGTAGAAAATGTTATTTTGAAAATTGAAAAAAAAATAATGCTTGGCATACATTTCAGGATATCCACTTCCTTTGTCATATCTCTTAAATGGAATATCAACAGTGATGTTGGTTATTCAACATGACTTTTAGATATGCACAATTGCCAGCTTCTAATATATAACTAAATTAAAGTTTGTTTGGAAAATTATATGACAAGATTTGTTTAGCTACTGCAAACTTAAATAAATGACAAACACAAATGCAATTTTATTGCTTTTGAATACTCCATCAAAATACTAAACCATGTGTGTAGAATCCATCTCTTTTTATTTTTTCTGTCTCTGAAGATTCCACAAGTTGTTGAAAGTATGATAACTTCTGTCCTACCAACTAAAACATAGTTGAAAATCCTTCTCTGCACATGTCTTTTTATGGATTTATATTGATGTATAATCATACATACACACAGGTACCTGTGAAAGTAATGCTGTCCACAACTCTATTATACCTCTGTATTACAATTTACAGATGATAAAATTGAGTTGAAGCTTTGAGTGGAATTGAAATGTTGCAATAAGATGCTGATATTCCTTTAGTAATATATATAACATCTCTATAGAGATGGTTTCCATGATCAATTCACAGTGTTATAAACAAAGCAATACATGCTCCTTGTTCTCTATCTTAAGATGTGTGCTAGATAGGTAAGATATATCAGATGCAATGAAGATGTGTCATGATGAAAAAGAAAAAATGTTACTATTGAAGATTTCCATGTCAGCTACTGTTGTCTTAGATGAGCATGATTGTGTACAAACGTGTGTTTCTGTGGAAAGCTACAAAATGGACGTTAATGGTCATTAAAAACAGCTGGAAATGTACACACTTGCTGCTGAGTAATGTCAAGATAGCTGCTATGGTACAACCATCGTCATTAGATGTTACTGTATACTTGATGTTGTTGCAGAGTTACTGAACTTGCCTTCAAACTGTTGTGAGAACTTGGTGGCTGTTCTGTTTATTAAATGTATGCTTGCTTTCTTTCTTGGTATAAGTGTCTTGTTTATTATCTGTTGCTTGAAATAAAGACAATGAGAAGGGTAATATATATATATGAATAAATGGATGGAATATTCAAGAAAACCGACTCATCAGCGAGTGTGTGTGTCTATGTGTATGTACGTGTGTGTGCGTGTGTGGGTTTGCAATCACGTTTCATGTCAACCACATGTAAAAGAGAGATAAAACAAAAATGAAGGCATGTTCATCTATAACCTCCAAATTGCACACGGCATCCATTTGGTAGGCCATTGTAATGGCCTAAAAATCAGTTTTAAAAAATCCAAAATAAAAACATGAGCAATCCCTGCAGACTAATGTATGACGCCATTAGACGCAGATTACAAACCGCCTTATTGAGAATGACATGCATATTTTGATAATGATTAAAAATCTATTAACATCAGAACACATTTTTCTATGTTATCAAGCTATATATATCGAACCATAGTACATGTATGCTTGCAGGATTTCTAGTCAGCTATCATACTGATTCAAAGATTCAAACATATTGTACATTCTGATCAACGTTCTTTGAGACGAAGCTGTCGAAGACTTCGCAAATTGTTTCTTCCCAAACATCAAAAACTACTTCAGACTAATATGTAGCAAGATTGGCAACTGACCCAGATACTGCCTTTACATGTTGTACATACATGTACATTCAAAGTAATGTTCGTTGAGACAAAGCTGTCGAAGACTTCGCAAATCTTTTCTCCGCAATGTTTAAAACACCCAAAACTACGTCAGACTAATTAGTAGCAAGATTGGCAACTGGCCCAGATAATGCCTTTATATAACAAATTGAATATAAAGTAAGGTGACTCCTGTGAAATTACGCATTGAAAAATATTTATAAGTGGTCTAGACAACTGGAGGCAAGGTGTTGCTTGTACTACCTTTGGTCTCGAATCAGCTACTAGTATATGTTGTGCGTGAAGAATTTTCACTGTGTCCAACGTGCTGTCATCCGGAGTCAAACATGCATTCAGATAAAGGTCATCGGAGACAAAGTCTTCAAATAGGTCTCACAAAACGATGTGTCAAATCGAAATGTTACGTAAACCTAAATCTTAATTGGAATAAATCACCTTATCTAATTACCGTTTTAGTCGTTAAATTACCATGAATGATGATTTCCACCAAAAAGACCATGCATCATGCGCCTCAGCTCCTTTTGGCGGCAAAAGTTGTATTTCACTGTTAGCTAAACGACACACCTGACCGCATTTTGACAGAAAAGTTGGATCTATTGACTAAAAACAACCCTAACATAATTCATAAGCGCCCCGCTTGTTACAAAATAGGATTGAGATTTAAATAAACATCACATAGATACAAAATGGCATTAAAGCACGAATGTAAAAAGGAAACATCGATTTTGAAGGCGTGGTAGAGCTCATGTCACATCAGCCAAAGCGCTATATATGTTCATACACACAATTTCTATTTCGAGTCATGAATAGCGTTTGATATGTACGGGAATCATCCACTTTCCCTTGAGAACGTTTGGCCTTTTTGACACTCAAATCATCTTTTTATAATACCAAAATCATCCAAATTGGTGCTTTCTTTTTTTTTGCTTAGCCAGTAAGAGGGAATTAAATGTATAGACATTAGCTGTAAGGTTTTTCGATGCAATAGAGATACTTCTTATCAATATCTACTGTGTTCACTTGATGAGATCTCAAAGTATGGAAAGTGTTATCTATTCGTTGGTATAATATTAGATCATGTTGAAAGCTTCTCTACAAACGCTCGTAAGTTAGCCATTTTTTAATTTCTAGATGAAATATGATATAAGTTCCCGCTATAAAAACTTTTCTTCATACCATTATGTCAAAAATGAAAACATGAGCAATTCATAAAATCTATCGAAGTCGATAACTGGTCTAGACAATTTGCAATAGAATATTGCAATGCATAAATTAGATGACTTTTGTAAGATTATAAATTAAAAGATTACGAGAATACATTTTTACTTTAAATCCAGCTTGCATGTGACAGGGTGATAGGCAATACTCGGGGCAAGTTTGTGTACTTCTCAGATCCAATTATTTGTGTAATAATTGCAGTATTTCTGGGAATTTGTTGCCACACATGCTCAAAGATCCTGGAGAAAATAAGATTTAAACATGCCAAATGAAAAATATCAGCTATTGCTTCAGACTAATCTGTCACACAATTGGCAACTGACCCAGTTTAGGAGCCTGTAGTTACCACATGCAAATGTAGGTGGTTATTACTGAAGATATGCATTGAGAAATATCAGAACACATTTCTACTATCACGATGACGGGAGGCAAGGTGTTGCTCGTGCTACTTTTGGTCTCGAATCGTCTGTATGTTGCGGTTGAAGCAGTGCCACGGTGCATAGTCTGCTGTTATGCATTCGAACATAAACCTTCAGGAAAATACCAAGTTCACTGTCCCTGTCCATATGAAGGCGGGGAGGGGTCACCCTGCAGCTGGGTTGGGCATGGAGGGACGTACAGCTTCCCTGTGTGTCTGGACTCCATACCGACCTGTCTGCACAACATACCGACTGATCATGATGATGACAGAAAAGAACTATCAATCTTCATCAGGAATCTCTGGTCTTCTACAATACTGGAAGAGTCTTTCGCAAGCTTCTCAGACGTTTGGGTCCTTCACATCCAAAGGTCAAACGTTTCCACAATTCAGCCAGGGGCCTTCCGAGGTCTCGCATCTGTAAGAGGCCTCCAACTTGATGACAACCGCATCTCCTGTTTAGGTATGTTGAGATCAATTTTGATCAATGTTGATACGTAGGAACTTCTGAGAGTCATTTTCCCCACCAGCAATATCACGTCATATTTTCTTAATTTTCTTATGTCTCATGTCGCCCCTTGTTTGAGGGGAGCCACACATAGAAAACTCCCATCATGCTAATCTAAGATATAAAAATAGTGATGATGATCATTCACAGAGTAAATAAACTAACGTTACAGTCTGTGCACCTTTTATTTGGTAAAGTCACCTGAGTGTATTGATGTATTGTTGTTTTGATCTATTTTGGACTATTCATGGTTCTCATTTGTCTTTCTACAGAACCCGGTGCATTCCTTGGACTTGAGGGTCTCCTTCACCTGTCCCTCGACAAAAATGCAATCTCCTCCATTTCTCAGCATGCATTCAGGCACCTACGTCGCCTTACGTCCCTGTCACTCTCCCACAACAACCTGCGGTCTGTGCCTGTTGATGCGCTCCTCCTGCCCACAGCACTGAAATGGGCAAACCTACAAGCAAACCACATCACTACCATCAATCACAAAGTCTTGTTGCTGAACCAAACACAGCTTTTACGCCTTGAGATAGAAAATAACGAGCTGAACTGTAACAAGAATCTCAAATGGTTCATCTGCAGCCTACCGGACCTGGGTTTCATTTCCAGCCCCGATTCTCTGAAGTGCGCTTCACCAGCTGAACTGAGAGGTACTCTCCTCAGCACCTTGAGGGCCGATGTAGATCGGGGTAACATGAACAAGTCACGTCAAAGGATCGGGTCTGGTGGAAGCTGTGATGACATGTACCTCACAGCAGGCACTACAAGCGTCGTCTCAACAACCAGTTCATCTGTCAACACGCTCATCTACAACTACAATGAGGCGATCCTAACCGAGGACTACACAGAGGTACCGTACACAAGCAACATATCAGTCTCTGAGAATACAACAAAGATGGACTATGTAGTTATCCTTCCCGGAGACAGAATCGGCAATAACAACAATAAGACACATCTATATTATCTGTTTGCCATGACCGCTGCTGTCGTCATACCACTCCTCTTTGTGTTGGCATTAGTGGCTATCCTCTCACTCTGCAACTTCTGTGATGCTGAAGGAAATGTACCGAATGGAGAATCATGTCAGGACATTGAACCGTACGCGGTGTGCACAGACGCTGAGCTGCAGGCATCTGGCAGAATCTCAGCTACAGACGGACGGCCCAAATCAAATCATGATCAGACACCAGAAGACAGCAGTATCGTTCAGCCATATGCCGTGACCTACATGGATGTTTCAGGGAAAGGGGAAAATGGCAAGCTTCCTCCATATGCAACAACAACATTAGCTCCTGACAAGACATCAGATGAAAATCATTCCATCCAGCCATATGCCGTGAGCTACATGGATGTTTCGTGTAAAGGAAAAAACGGCAATCTTCAACCATATGCAACGACAACCTTAGCTCCTGACCAGACATCAGAAGAAGATGATTCCATCCAGCCACATTCAGTGACTTACATGGATGGGACAGGGAAAGGAGAAAATGGCAAGCTTCCGCCGTGTGCAACGACAACCTCGACTCGTGACCAGATGTCAGAAGGCAGCTGTACCACTGAGCAGCACGCAATGTCCTGTGCTGATGATGTGACAGGTGACGGGGAAAATGAAGAGCCTCAGCCGTATTCAGTGACTTACGATGAAGACCCAGGGCCACAGCTTCAGCCATGTTCTGTTTCCCAAGATGAAGACCCAGGGCCACAGCTTCAGCCGTATTCAGTGACCCATGATGAAGACCCAGGGCCACAGCTTCAGCCGTATTCAGTGACTTACGATGAAGACCCAGGGCCACAGCTTCAGCCGTATTCAGTGACCCATGATGAAGACCCAGGGCCACAGCTTCAGCCGTATTCAGTGACTTACGATGAAGACCCAGGGCCACAGCTTCAGCCGTATTCAGTGACCCACGATGAAGACTCAAGACCAAAGCTTAAGCCGTATTCAGTGAGCCACGAAGAAACACCAGGGCCACAGACTCAGTCGTATTCAGTGACCCACGACGGAGACCCATGGCGACAGCTTCAGCCATACCCTTGCTCCTACGATAGGATCTAGAGCCACAGTTTTAGCCGTATACTGTACGATGAATTCCCAAGGCCATGGCTTCAACCTTACGCAGTGACTCACTGTGTGCTGAGACCATAGCCGTATGCAGTGGCCCACAATGAAGACCCAGGGCCACAGGTTCATCTTCTGCGGTGACTCAGGATAGAGACCCGGGACCACGTCCTCAACCTTCTGTACTGAACAATGATGGGGCTTTGGGCCAGACACATGATACGACATGTATGCAAAAGTTGTTTCTATCCCTTTGTTACAACCTGTGCGAAAGAAACGTAACTATTGAGCTGTACATATCTGGTACAGTGACATGTTATCGTTAGAAATATTTTATTTGTGACGTATTTGAGAACGGGATATTGGAGGTATTAGGAGTGTCTATCTATGGAGTACATGTGTTGTGTTAAAGGTAATCATCCTAAGTGATTTGTGTCAAGTCGAGTTGTTATGTAGACTTAAACTGGATTTACAATTTAGGCAGAACAAGTCATCAAATGGAATTATCAAAAGACAAGGCCGTGGATAATTTTGACCCCGCCTAACTCCAGCCATTAAGTGCCTCTCCTGTGGCAGAAACGATATCTACCTTTGCTTATGGTATTTGGAAAGAAAAGTTGAATATATTGCATATTGGAAAACAAACTACCAAAGTGCAGCTGCACTAGTTCAACACCTTCTTGTTTCACAACATAAGATTGAGATTTGGATGTGATAGCCATTCCGAACATCCTGTCAGTAGATATCATCAAGTACATTTTTCCGATAAAACCAACCACATTTATCTAAATGGATAGATTATGATACATGTCATTATTACAGTACCATAGCATTCACCGTTACATCGTTTAGCAACTCAAACACTAGCCAGCATTTTGAAAGGAAATCGGATCAACTGATCTATAAACAGATGGAAACACCTAGTTTGCATTTGTTTAGTTTCATATATAAAATATGATTCACATTTGAATGTGGTAGCGATTCACAAAGTGACAATTTGCAGGTTATGTACGCTCGACCTCTTCTATTTGTAGAAAACAATTTGTGACCGAATATCCCAACTTATTTCAAGTGAAATTTGTTACATGCTGCAGGTCTTCATTTTGAACGCTGGGCTGTGACACAGCAGCTAGTGCTTGTGATCATACGTAAGACCTCAATTGGCTTTTTGCTTTAGTAAACTGAGATATCGTTTTACATATCCTCACTGAAGTGTGATACTTGAAACGAAAACTACATATAAAATGTTGTTTTGTTTTTGCGAAAATTTACAAACTACACACAGATCATTCCATACAGTATATCTGATCACCAATCCGAGTATTGTCATCACAGAATGTATAAGATTGTTTTAAACAGCTTTGTCAGTCCGTACTTTGCAGAAAGGATGTGTAATCATTTTGTGATACTATTTCACTGCCTCACATTTTATACAACAATACAGTCGGATTTAAGCAAGTACATGTAAGTCACCTTTTGCGTCTTTAATCACATGACTAAATAGCTACAAAATGGACGTCAACTGTTGTTAAAACAGCTGAAAATGTACACACTTGCTGCTGAGTATTGTCAAGATAGCTGCTATGGTACAACATTTGTCAATAGATGTTACTATATATGCTTGATGTTGTTAGAAATTGGTAGAATTACGGACATTGCCTTCAACCAGTTGTAAAAACTTGGTGGCTGTTCTTTTTATTAAATGTATGCTAGCTTTCTTGGTCTAAATGTCTTGTTCGTTACCTTTGCTTGAAATAAAGACAATGTAAAAGGTATTGATGTGGATGAAATATTTAACAAAACTAACTCATTAGCCATGTGTGTTTATGTATGTTCATGTTTGTGTTCATTAAAGTATGCATGTCTGTGTGTTTGTGTGTTTGCACATGTGTGTGTGCGCGCGCGCGTGTGTGCACGCATTTGAATGAATGTGTGTGTGTGTGTGTGTGTGTGTATGTGTGTATGTGTGTGTTAGTTACTGGGTTTTTAATTAAATTTCATGTCAACGACATATAAAGAGTATCAACACAACGACAGTGAAGACATGTTTCATCTATAACGTCAAAAAAACACGGCATCCATTCGGTAGGCCATTGTAATAAGTAACCTACAAATAATATCTAAATACTCCAGAATGAAAATATGAGCAATTCCTGTAGACTAATGTATAACGTCATCAGGACCAGACAAAGATTACGAGCCGAAATATAGAAAATTACATGCATATTTAGATGATCAAAATGCATTATAACATCAGAGCACATTTCTATATGTAATCAAGCTCTGATCTCGAACCATAGCACATGTATGCTTGGAGCATTTCTATTCAGCTATCCAACATACCGAGTCAAACACACATATACATTCAGCCAACATACTGAGTCTAGCATGCATGTACATTCAAATCAACGTTCTCTGAGGCATTATGGAGTCAAGCATACATGTACATTCAAATTAATGTTCTTTTAGATTTAGACTAATCTGTCGAAGGCTTCGCAAATCTGTTCTCCGCAATGTTTAAGACATCCAAAAACTACTTCAGACTAATGTGTAGCGAGATTGCCAACTGACCCACAAATTTAGGTAGCTCTTGCGATATATAACGCATTGAGAAAAAGACAACTGCCAGTGGTCTAGACAACTGGAGGCAAGGCTTTACTTGTGCTACTTTTGGTCTCGAATCAGCTATATGTTGTGCTGGCACACGGAGTCAAACATGCATTCAGATGAAGGTCATCGGAGACAAAATCGTCAAATGCAAAGGGGTCTCACAAAAATGTGAAGATGAGTCAAATCCAGTTTTTA
Organism: Branchiostoma floridae x Branchiostoma belcheri; assembly: GCA_019207045.1. NCBI lineage: Eukaryota > Metazoa > Chordata > Leptocardii > Amphioxiformes > Branchiostomatidae > Branchiostoma > Branchiostoma floridae x Branchiostoma belcheri. The sequence goes on from CM033024.1 coordinate 20,187,026, forward strand.
TTGTAAACCTAAATCTAAAGTGGAAAAAATCATCCTAAATTTTAGTCATTAAAAGGAATTACCAAAAGACCAAACCGCGAATGATTTCGACCAAAAAGTCAGCCCATACATCATGTGTCTCAGGTCCCTTCGGCGGCAAAAGCTATATTGCACTGTTCCCGATTCTACACACCTGACCGCATTTTTAAAGAAGTTGGATCTATTAACCACGACATTCCTAACATCATCAGCACACCGCTTGTTATAATGGGATTGAATGTGGTAGCCCTTAAGAACGAGATACAGTTTTATGTACGCTCGTATGTTAACTAACGTTACATGTTCTTCATCTATATCAAAGATCTCGGAAAGATTCAGCTTTCTCCATACCATAATGTCCAAAAGGAAAACATGAGCTAATATCAATATCTGGTCTAGGCAAGTGGTCGTTATACTGAGGATTGCATACATATTCAGCGTTAGGTGGCTTATGTAAGATTATATATTAAGGAAACATTAGAATGCATTTCTACTTTTAATCAAGCTTGCAAGATTACAGGAGTAAAAGCCTCACTCCTGTTTCACGTACTTTTCATCCCAAATCATTTGTGTAATCCGCAGTAGTGTACTTCTCACTATGTTTCTAGTCTGTAGCGCTGTGTCAAACATGCACATGCAAAATATCAGCTATTGCTTCAGACTAATCCGTGACGCAATTGGCAACTGACCCAGATTAGGCGAATTTAGTTATTACATGCAAATTAGGAGGCTCTTGTAACTGTTAAGTATTGAGAAATACCAGACCACATTTCTACCTGTCCTCATGATGACGGGAGGCAAGGTGTTGCTCGTGCTACTGTTGGTCTCGAATCGTCTGTATGTTGCGGCTGAAGCATTAGCGCAGTGCAAAGTCTGCTGTTATGCATTCGGACATACACTTTTGGATCAAGGCCATATGCCGAGCCTGAGTATCTGTCCCTGTCCATCTGAAGATGAGAAGGTGTCACCCTGCAGCTGGGTTGGTTATGGAGGGACGTACAGTTTCCCTGTGTGTCTGGACTCCATACCGACCTGTCTGCACAACATACCGACTGGTCATGATGTTGACAGACATGATCTAGCAATCTTCATCAGGCATCTCCGGTCTTCTACAATACCAGAGGGCTATTTCGCAACCTTCCCAAACGTTTGGATCCTTTACATCCAAGGGTCAAACGTTTCCACAATTCAGCCATGGGCCTTCCGAGGTCTCTCACTGCTGCGATTCCTCTACCTTAATGACAACCGCATCTCCAGTCTAGGTATGTTTAGATCAATTTTGACGCCGCGTGTGTTATCAAATATGCTGATGTGTAGCAACTGTTGTAAGTTAAATGCCATGTTCCCCACCAGTGATATCATATCATACTTTCTTGTGTCTCATGCATGTCACCCGTGTTTGAGGGGAGCCACACCTCGACCACTCCCATCATACTTATAAAAAATGATGATGATCATTCCCAGAGTAAATGGATCAATCGTTACAGTCTGTGCACATTTTGGTATCTGGGTAGTTGCTGTTGTCGGTCCCCAATTGGACTATTCATGGTTCTCTTTTGTTTATCTTCAGAACCCGGTGCATTCCTTGGACTTGAGAGTATCTTTCATCTGTCCCTCGACAAGAATGCAATCTCCTCCATTTCCCAGTATGCATTCAGGGGCCTACATCTTCTTGTCTCCCTCTCACTCTCCAACAACAACCTGTGGTCTGTGCCTGTTGATGCGCTCCTCCAGCCCACAGCACTGAAATGGGCAAACCTACAAGGAAACCGCATCACAACCATCAATCATAAAGTCTTGTTGCTGAACAAAATCCGGCACTTACGCCTTGAGATAGAAAATAACGAGCTGAACTGTAACAAAAATCTCAAATGGTTCATCTGCAGCCTACCGGAACTGGGCTTTATTTCCAGCCACGATTCTCTGAAGTGCGCATCACCAGCTGAACTGAGAGGTACTCTTCTCAGCACCTTGAGGGCCGATGTAGATCGGGGTAACATGAACAAGTCACGTCAAAGGATCGGGTCTGATGGAAATTGTGATGACATGTACCTCACAGCAGGCACTACAAGCATGGTCTCGGCAACCAGTTCATCTGTCAACACGCTCATCTACAATCAGGCGATCCCAACCGAGGACTGCACGGAGGTACCATACACAAGCGACGTATCAGTCTCGGATAATACAACAGAGATGGACTATGTAGCTATCCATCCAGGAGACAGAATCAGCAAGAATAACGACGATGAGACACGTCTATATTATCTGTTTGCCATGACCGCTGCTGTCGTCATACCACTCCTCTTTGTGTTGGCATTAGTGGCTATCTTCTCACTCTGCAACTGCTGTGATGCTGAACAAAATGTACCGAATGGAGAATCATGTCAGAACATTGAACCGTACGCGGTGTGCACAGACGCTGAGCTGCAGGCATCTGGCAGAATCTCAGCTACAGACGGACGACCGAATTCAAATCATGATCAGACATCAGAAGACAGCAGTACCATTCAGCCATACGCTGTGACCTACATGGATGTTTCAGGGAAAAGGAAAAATGGCAAGCTTCCGCCATATGCAACGACAACATTAGCTCCTGACCAGACATCAGAAGAAAATGATTCCATTCAGCCATATTCCGTGACCTACATAGATGGGACAGGGAAAGGGAAAACCTCCAAGCCTCCACCGTGTGCAACGACAACCTCAACTCGTGACCAGATGTCAGAAGACAGCTGTACCACTGAGCAGCATGCAGTGACCTTTGCTGATGATGTGACAGGTGACGGGGAAAATAAGGAGCTTCAGCCTTCTTCAGTGACCTCCTTCAACGTGGATGTGACCCACAATGAAGAACCAGGGCCACAGCTTCAGCCGTATGCAGTGACCCATGATGAAGACCCAGGGCCACAGCTTCAGCCGTATTCTGTGACCCATGATGAAGACCCAGGGCCACAGCTTCAGCCGTATTCTGTGACCCATGATGAAGACCCAGGGCCACAGCTTCAGCCGTATTCAGTGACTTACGATGAAGACCCAGGGCCACAGCGCCAGCCTTAAAGTAAGCAGAGACTCACGATGGAGACCATGGGCCACATCCTCAATCTGCTGTGCACTGAACACTGATGGGACTCTAGGTCAGTCACATGATATGACATGTATGTAAAATCTTTTACAACCTGTGGGAATTAAAGTAACGAATTATTGAGCTGTACATGTCTGGGATAGTGACAATGTTATCGTTAGAAATAATTGAATTGGTGACGTGTTTAGAACAGGCAAGTGTTTGAAGTGTTTGGATGTTCATGCAGTACATGTGTTGTGTAAAAGGTTATCAATCTAAACGTTAAATACATTGAATAACAAATGACAATAGTGCGGCTGCACTAGCTCAACACTTTCTTGTTTCACGACATAGGATAGAGATTTGGACAAAGTGGATCCTTCCGAAAATCCTGTCAATAGATATAATCAAGTACACTTTTTTCCTATAGAACAACCACATTTATCTACATGTACATGACTAGATTGTGATAATAACTACTATAGCATTCTGTTTAACAACTCAAACATTTTCCGCTTTTTCAAAGGAAATCGGATCCGCTCTATTAACTAATAATTAACCGACAGAAACGCGTAGTTTGCTTTTGTTCTTTGTCTTCTTGTTTCGTAAATTGCGATTCAGATTTGAATGTGTTAGGGATTCAGAAAATGACAATGTACAGGAAACGTACATTCTACTCATATGAAACAATTTGTGACCCAATATCTCATTATATTTCAAGCCAGAGCTCTTCGCTTTGAAGGATCAACTTTGCCACAACAGTGCTTGCGATCATACATTAGACATGCATGTCCTATCTCTTATGGTAAACTGAGATATCGTTATTGTAATATGACACTTGAAACGAAAACTACATGTACAACGTTTATTGCGAACATTTACAAATTACACCCAATCACATTACCCAATGTATCTGAGCACCAATCCGTGTACTGTCATCACAGAATATATAAGGTTGTATTTAAACGGCTTTGTCAGTCCATACCTTGCAGAAAATTTGTAATCATATGTGTGATGATATTCACTGTCTCACAATACAGTCGGATTAAAACAAGTACATGTAAGTCATCGTTTCATGTATTGCATCACACGACTGAAATCTTTGGTCAGAAACTCTTTAACAGTTGTTTCCTAGAAATGAACGTTAGAACCGTTATCTTACAGAGATTTGCCCAGTGAATAACATTTTTCAAGAATTGTCACGTGCACGATGCAAATCTTACTCTGGTTTACCAATCGTGTAAGGTGGTGAATGAAGATAAATTAGTGTTAGTTTAGACTTAGCCCAAACGGTTAGTCTCTACGTGACACTTCTGGTGGTTTTGTTCTGAATACTTGAAGTACGGTTGCTTGAGAGTTTTATAGTGAAGACAAACATTTCATAACGCCGGAATGACAACAAGTTAAGTCCTGATTCTGACGAAAAGTAATAAAAAAGTAGTGTCGTCACACTGAGTCCCCCACTACTACTCAGTTGCGTCGAACATGTCACACATATCGGTGCCCTCCCAGTCGTACGGCTCGATCCACAGGTAGTTCTGGTACCTGGCCACCATGTGGTCGGGACATGTGGAGGTGGACTGTAACGGGGAGCCGATGTGCTCCAGAACGCCGACTCTGTGGTACGGCGCCATGTAGTAGTGTGCCGGCTTGCTTCTCCCCGTGGCCCCGTACCGGAGCGGGTAGCTAGGGTGGCGCGGCGAGCTCGGGCTGGTCGGGGGAGGGCTGTCCTTGATGTGCTCCAGCCCCGGTGGACGGGGATGGTACAACGGAGGAGGAAGAGGCGGCGGTCTGCTTAGGCTCCTTACCGGCTTGCAGGAGTGCCACAGCCCGTCGTCTAAGCGACTCAGAGACAGATTAGGGGTGACACCGAAATTCCACGGCGTCTCATAGCCGTCGTCGCTGTCGTCTCTCTTTTCATCAGGGGCGAAGAAGTCGATGGGTTCACAGCTAAAGTACATCGATACCAGAGGTCTTTGTCCTGACGACTTGGTGCGGGTGGTTTTCTCTACACTGGCATGATCTGGGTCCGGTCGGACCCGCTTCTTTTTGCCACCATAATGTGTCTTGTTGTTGTCTGGCAGGGGACTCAAGGAAGCACTAGCACTGGTAGTGCCACAGTCACTTTTACCAGAGCTGGTATTTGAGCTTCTTCCAGCCCGTTTCTTAGAACCATTTATTTTGTCACCTCGACGTGATTTCTTGTCGACACTCAGCAAGGTTTTCCTGGTACTGGTATTGGTGCTGCTTCGGCCACTTTTACTAGAAGTGGTTCCTGAACTGCTTCGCGCCCTTTTCTTATAAGCAATCATTTTGCCAGCACAGTGTGACTTGTCATTGATCGATAAGGAGTTTGAGGAGGCATCACTGCAAGTATTGTCAATGTCTTGTCCATCTTTGCTAGAATTGGTATCTGACTTGCTTCGCGCCCGTTTCTTAAAAGCAGTCATTCCGTCATCACGGCCCTTGATTGACAGGGAGCTCGAGGAAGCCGTGGTACCGCTTGTACTGCCTCGGGCACTTTTATCGGAGCTTGTATCTGGACTGCTTTGCGCCCTTTTCTTAGACACAGTCCTTGTTTTATGTGACCTGCCATTATTGTCGTTACTTGGCCTGGAGCTTGAGTAACTACTGGCACTGCCTTGTGTGCTCTCTGATACATGCGCCTTCTTCTGACCGGGCCGTGTTGTCGTGTCCAGTGAAAAATCGGTCTGGTTTTCCTCCGACGACTTCGATGACCCAAACAAAGAGGAGTGAATTGACCCTGTTGGAGACACCGGACGGAAGTCAACAAACGCCTCGTCCAGAAATATCTTAAACCATTCCTCCTGGGAAGGGGATGAAGACGATTTTGCTGACTTCCTATTCACTTGTGAAAACTCATGTGATGGTGTCTTGATTTTTGTGGATTCTTCGGCTGTCTTTGGACTGCCCTCGCTTTCTGCCGTAACTAGGGTTGCTAATGCTTCCTCAAGTGTGATCTGATCTTCCGGCTTCAAAGGCGACAGCGGTTGCGTCATTGTTGTTGACGTGGTGCTATTCAGCAGGACAGCTGTCATGGGTGTTTCGGTGCTGTTCTGGCTCCCTGTCTCTGCTGATGTCGTCTCTGTCACAGCGCTAACATCTTTTACAGTAATCGTTGATGTTGTCCTGGCGCCAGTGTGGCTCTCCTCAGGCGTCGGTATCTCTGATAAGGCAGACGTCGCTACTGCTATCTCGGCACTGTCCTGGGCATCTGCTGTCGCCGTGACGACTTCTGGTACTGACGTGATGGTCTGATTCTCGTCTGCCTGTTTCATGGCGGCAAACTTGTCTACGTGAGGGACATGCCAGCCCATGATGCGGCTTTTGAAACACTCCATGCACCAGCACTCGTCATCAGATGACTCAGACTCGGAGTCGCTAGACCAGATGGAGTGCTGGCGGCTGGTGGGCTCATCTTTGGCTGTCTCCACCTGCTGCTGGATGTTGTCTGAAGCATTCTGTAAAGAGGCAAAATAATTGTATTAATGTTCTTCCATGTTAAATATAATTCTCACATGGGTCGTGCCAGCAAAAATACCGACCTGTACAAGTGTTGGAGGTGACGTCAGAGGTTTGGGCGGTGACGTCAGAGATATGGGTGGTGACACCAGGGGTTTGCGTTGGGACGTCACCTGCTGCCCGTGGATGTCGGCGCGTTTGATGCCGTTACCATGACGACGTGCATCCCCAGCTTCCGTGTCACATGACATAACGGAGTCCGGAGGTTTAGTGGTCTCTCCGCCTGTGCTGTCTTTAGAAGCGATCTTGTTTTTGGCTCTCACCCTCTGGAGTAAAAAAGAGTCACTGAAAATTTTCAATTACATCTGCATAATAATGGAAAATATGTTCAAAACGTGGCAACATAGCTAACGTGACATTACTTCTACAACCACTGATGACAAATTTCAGCTTCAACCCGAACATTTACAATACTGAGAAACAGGCAGTTGTTTGTATTTTTATTAGGAAGAAATCTGACCTGTAAAACCTCCAGAGGTGTGGGTCGTGACGTCAGAGGTTCTGATTGGCTGTCAGCCCGTTGTGTGCCGGGAGATGATGCAACGACAGCAGTCGCCGCTAGGTGGCAAGACCGAGCAGTCCCTGAAACCTGTTACATGTGCGGCAAAGAACTGTATTAAACAAAATGTGTCTTTGTTCAAGAATAATCGATTAATATTGAAAAATCTGTTAATTTCATGTTATTTATGAAACTTTAATTTAGGGGAAATGTTGAGCATTTCAACTTGTGTAGTGTATTACTGTGTGTACGTTTATTTGGGCACAGATAAACTCATATTTCAAAGAAACTGCTTTTACCCGTATCATAACTTTCTGCTTCCGTCATAGACATAGACAAGGACCTTTCTCAAAGTGACTTTCTTTGAGACTGAAATTTTTTAGCATACTTCCAAATTGTTAAGATGTTGACAAACAAAGATATAGTAATTAGATACGAATGACTAACCTGTTTGCTGCCAGGCAATTGAGAGGACTGTATCCGATATTGCGACTGGTGCCAGAAGCCTTCATCACGTCCATTCCATATGTGATCATGGCCGGGGTGTGCTCGCTCAGCCCTACCACCGTGACTGGAGCGTACCCTGTCAGCTCTGTCGCTACTCAACGGAGGAACCTCCGGAGGTGCCGTATACTTCTGGCCGCCAGGGGGCAGACTCAGATTGTGTTCTTCACGTCCGTCCGGACGTCCTGAAGAAGCCGAAGTCTTCTGTCCTGATTCTGTGACAGTAGGGTCAATCGGCTCAGTGTAGAGGGTAACATTTCCTTTGAAGTTCGCAGCTTTCTTCGTGGCATGCTGAGCGGTGAACTTCTCGAGCAGTTGGTCGTTCCTGACACTTTCCTGTGCCATTTTGACGAAATCTGCAAGGGTCATCCCGGTGCGTGTTCTCTGTGACTTTGGCTCGAACGCGATGTCATGTCCGTAACCTACTGCTTTAGCCTTGCCCTCTCCCCCAACAGAAGATTCGGTCGGAGTTGATTCTGCTTCAGAAGCAGCAGAGCAGGGAGGAGGATCGGTGGTACTGTGATCCTTCAAGTGCTGGGATGTTTCTGAGGTGTTTGCCTCAACTTTGGACGATGTCGGGCGGCGGGCAGGGATGTGGATCTTCTTGAGTGAATACTCCGCCGTGAGCGGACATATCGCCCCTGTACGAGCGCGGATCCTTGCAGTGACCTCAGCAAGTCGCTGCTCCTCAGACTGACTCAACGGACGCGCTTTAAGGATCCGGCTATCAAAAGTGTAACTCTTCTCCGTCTCGCCCGAGACGTTAGAAGTGTGAGCAGTCGCAAAGGGCGCGAATGTTGCTCTGGCGCCCACCCTGCTCTTATGGCTGGCAGATCTCTTGAGGTTTGCCTTGTACTGTTCGTAAGAGATCCGACGCCTGTTGTCTTTACTCACTTTGCGATAGGACTCACCTGAGCCCATGGTGGAAGACTGTCGCTTGAAGCTGCCAGTGTCTCCATGCCCGACTTTATGTGTTTTAAATTTGTTTCCATGTATTACCACGTACTCCTTGTTGTGACGTCCTGTGCTGGCTCTTCCCTTGGTTGTAGGGTGAGGAGACGACGCCACGCGGCGCAGCTTCAACACGACATGAGGAGGAGACGGCCGTCTCTTTTCCTCTCGTGCCCGTACAGCTGAAACGTGTGCTACCTTAGATGGTGTGTGCCGTGAAGACGTCTTGCGGCGTGAGTGGTGTTTCTTGTGTCGCCGTCTGTCTCGGCTCGGGTTCCGCTCGCCTCCTGATGAATCCTCGGAGTCCGCGTCGCTGGATAGCCAAGGCGACCTGTACGGTTTGTGGCTTCGGTCCCTGCTGCTCGTTTCCGCACCACGCTTTGGTACGGTGGACTGTTAATATAGAATGTTGTAACTTATGAATACACCCAGACTAGCTACTAATAATCCTATACCTTTACTGAACGCCATCCATACACATATAAACATATCTGTTTATAGTACTGAAAGCCATCCACACAAAGATAAACACACCATTCCTCGATGAAAAAAACTCCACACATTAGGAGTAAGACCTGTCCTTGGTACTGAATAACAAATCAACACAAGTAGCGGGCATAGACCAGTCTGTTTAGGAGAAGCGTATTGTCCAAGAACCCGCTGGTATCACAGGCCAATGAACTGGGCGCCAGTTTTGATGGTAAGACACGGCGTGTTTTTAGGCAATGTTTGTTTAAAAAAAATTCTCCTATATCCTATATTCTACCAACCTGATGAAACTACTTTCGGAAATGTTTGAACAGTTAGTGTGGTTACCTTGTTCGAAGACTGGGCACTGAGAGTTTGGTCCTCATCTGTACGCTGTAGAAGGTCCGCACCTTGGGCAAATAGCACAAGGAAGCGTTTACTTCTTTCTAGATACAGGTAGACACTCAAAATTAATAAGAAATGATGGATACATGTCAAATGACAGGACAATGTGGCAATTCTCACCTAGCTGTCCATCTCTTTGCTCACCCTCTTCTCTGTGAAGTCCGTGTTTCTCTTTGGTCAATTTTTTCGCCGACTTAGCAGCATCCTTCGCCAAAAGGTCGCTGTACTTCTCTTTTACCTGTTTCGACATTCTTGATACCGAAATTATATATTTGGATCTTCGTAATATTTTGCTAAAACGCTTCGCAAACGGAACGTGAAAGAAACGTGTGCGTTCGTGGCGAAAGTGTTTTCTACAATGTTTACTGGGACGGTTGCCAGGTTCGAATGTTTAAAGCAAAAAGATGTTCTGGAACGGGCATTGTTGGTTACCTCAGATGACCCCAAACTGGGCACCGTTCGGGAACAATAAAACACAGCGCAGTCTAGAAAATAAGTATACTTTAGTGTCCTGATAAATATGATCTTGACATATAAAATACTTTGAAATATTATGACTATGCGGCACCTGCATCTGCTCCCAAAAAAGAACAAATTTTATCTACACAAATAGTTTCTACCTTCACACCTTACTTGTCTCTAATCTTATGACAATCATCAATATAAAATGACATTGAGAAGGGCCCACCAAAAGGTCGTCTTTTGAAGGGGAAGTTAAGCTTTTGGTCCAGTGAAGAGGTGAGCTTCAGGCATCTAACCAAAACCTTAGCACACAACTTGGCTACAATCTACGCTACAATATATTGTAATGTAGCTTATCTCATAGTTACATACTTTCTCTCCTGACATTGCAATGAACAATAAAGACCTATAAGTGGTTTAATGTTAACAAGATAAAACACACACAAAGACAATGTGACAATCTCCCAGTTTAATCAACCTTACCTTGACAGTGCAGCAAGAAAACGGTGTATCAGAAAAATACAATGTACATTCTTTCTTCATCAAAACATTTACAGTCTAGCATCTAGTACAAGCTATGTTGAACAAAATTTACACACAACAAAGTTGGTAATTTTTTTCCATACATGTTAACCCAGATTTCTTACTGTCATACCAAATATACACAAAATCCAATCACCATTAAGTGCTCTTCACACAACAACACTCACTCTATATGCATATCTTATAACCAATCAGAATTGACACATATTGAAAAGAATAACACACCATATAACTGAAATAGGCATTTAGTAGGGTAAGAAGTGTGTCAAAAATGTGCACACAAGTAGCAGCAATCTTTACATTACATATTGTGGAGTGATTTTAATAATAGCATAGTTTTAGTAACAATGTGGGGCTGAGATATATATCTTTTAAGAGGTTTTCTCCTTTAAATTGGGTTGAAAATAACAACACTTATAGCCTCTTGTTGTACTATTACAGAGTCCTTGGCACTAACACATGTACTGTTCTATACTTCATATTTCCTATCAAGAAGTCTTATATTGAGTAAATGCTGGATGTTTACAAAGAGGCACTTCTCAATCAAAACACAAAGTATGCAAGTACAAAAATACAACTTCACAAAGATGTGGTTGTCAAAACAGATCTATATCACTTGAGATATAGTGCATGTGCTGGATAACATCATACAAAGGACTCAAAATGTCTAACATCAGCAATGACAAGATAACTCAGGCACATTCTTTGTACAACAAATAGAATTCTATGTACCAGGCACTGAATTCCTACATGAATAAGGCACTGACAGCTATGAGGCACATTTTTTCCTATTTACAAAATTCTAAAGAATCAATCATCAAGATTCTTGTGTCACAGGTAAGTGTATACAGTTTTGCTAAGTTTGACAGCACGCACTCTACTCGTTCAGCTGACACAGCAGTGCTGTTCCCATGCTGACCCAGTAGTCAGCCGGCTGGCTTGAGGGAAGGTAGACAGGGACAACGAAGTTGGTGGAATGACCTGTGGGGAAAGGGCATGGCAGTTTTGTTGGTGAACTTATCATGCATAACTCTTACATTCAGAAGGTAGTCATTTGCATAAGAAACATGTAGTTATTTGCATACTTCGAAAACTTGAACAGATCCGTGACAATCAAATGGATTACGTTCAATAGTTTACATTGAAAGGTAGAATCATTACCTTTGCCAGAATGGCGCAAGGTTATGTTTATAATAATAAGACCGTTTTGTCCCCTTATATACATATCTCGCAAAAGAAGAAGGATGGATGACCTCCATATGTACCAAATGTAACGCTTGATAAAAAAATGAAATCTTCAATACCAAAATTACTCAAGCAGCTGGATGAATTTTGCAAACGGTCAGACAGTTTCAGACAGTGATCGCTGACTGAGTCACTGATGACAGACAGCAGATGCTTGAGTACCTTTTGTATTGACTTGATGTCTAACTTTTATTGACCTACATGTACCAAAATGATTGAATCTTCTTCATAGAGCACAGCAGCAGTTAACTCACCAGTAGTGGACAAGACTCCAGCCCTAGCCGATGTTTTATAGAGTGGACAGGGGTAGTCCGTGGCATCAGGACTGTAGTTCATGCGTGGTTCCATGTGCATGATGGGTAATGGCGCGTTCATCGTTCCCTTCAGTGCGTCTCCCACCACGCAGTTCTCGTCGTCCCAGCGAGCGCAGTCGAAGAACAGGCCGTGAACAAGGACGCCATCTTGGGGGGAATCAATCTGACAAACAGATTGCCAAGGTCAATGTCAAGTAAAGAATATTACCATTATCAAGAAGCTTGTATTACTAAGTACATGACATTGCAGCATATTTTTTTGATATACCTCAAGATGAAATATTATGATGACATTTGGTATATGTATGTGATTAGGTACCAGTGTTCTATATTTTTTGCAGGGAAGCACATTCCCTTGACAACACAGCAGAAATTTTTGTTTAATCTGAAGTTTGGGATATGCTATGATTATGATTTTTGGCAATATGGTAAAAAGTTTAGAGTTAAGAAGAAGCAGGATAGATTTGGGCTACCAAGCAAGTTTTATTGGAATTGCAGAATCTGATGCATTTTTCTCTGAGATTTTTTTAAAACTTCATGAATGGATTTGAATGCTTAAGAGATCTTCAAACATTGCATTGTTATTGACAGTGAAGCCTGTATCAAAACTTCAAAAAAATGTCACAAATCTTTAAGATAGAAAATGACCCCAAGTTCCACACCTGGGAACTGAAAAAGTCTTACCTCTTTGTCTAGCTCCATCTCCTCACCAAACTGCAGATTTTTCTGTGCTTCGTAGACGTCAGCCTGTGCGCGGTAGTGCGGTATCACTTTGAACTGGAAGCTCAGCGCATCGATGGGATAGTCGTACCTCCTGGCATAGTTCTGCAGTGTGCCTGTCAGGAAGCCTGAAAGATGTGGGAAGAAAAATGCAAAATTTAGCGTTAGAACAGCTATACTCAAAAAGCATTAACTGACATAACAATTATTTAACTGATAATAAATCAACATGGAAGTCTATCTTTGCTAACAGAGTAGAATAGTAAGTAGCTGACCTTGTGGGAAGAAAAATCCGGAGAGCCAATAAGACTTGGGAAGACCTTGTCGGATCCAGTTCTGAAAAAAAAAAGACACATTTTCATACAGCATTGAATGGAGGTAAAGGGTGCTACATACATGTAGTAATATAACCAAGCATTATGTAGTGGTCCGGCAAGACATTCAAATACAAACTGTGCACACCAAGGGAGAGAAGGTTCCTTGTCCTGTCTACCATGTGTGTGTCTGAGTTTTTGCAATGAGGTTTTCATATGTTCTACCAGACAGCTGAACTTTCATGCAGGAGGTGAAGTTAAAAACTTTATCCTTTAAGTTTCTACAGGGACTATTACAGCTAGGGTTTAACCTGAGAAGACCTTTCCCTATGTAAAACAGTAGCCAAAAAATAAATTCTCCTTTGACAGTTGGTCTTTATTTGTCTAGATATGTTTTTGAAACCACAGGACCTGAGTAATATCAATCATTAGAAATATCAATCATTGATCTGGCACTCACGTCAATGAAGGATGTCCTGTAGATGAGATCCTGTACCCATGAAGCCAGTGGTTTGAGGGAGGGGTACGCAGAGTTGGCCCACAGCCCCGGCACCTGGTTGTTGAGGAAAGCCACGTACACCATCTCCAGCTGTTCTGACATCACCACCAGACCTTTGATGGCTTTCTGCAGCTGCTTCAGCGAGTTCTGTGCAAAAGAGAGCATTTGAATAGATGACATTAACTGCTTGTGTAGTCAAAGGACAAAAGTTTACAAAAATTGTACAAGAATCCACTGCCACAAAATCACTACTACCTGGCATAGTGCCTACCTTGATAACCTTCAGCAGTGAGTTGAACCTGTCCACCTCCTGTACCAGCACTGTAGTTAGCGAGTTCAGCCGACCCTTGCTGTCCGGCTCAAACATGGAGCTGTCAGCGTTCTCCACATCCAGGCTGTCCGGCAGCTTGCCCAGGATGGTTTCTGCCAGCTCGTACACGGTGTCGTCATCAGACTTCCCCCCTCCCCCTCCTGTGGACCTCGGCTGCACCTCCAGCACTGTACTGACTAGCGCTGTTGTCTCTTGTACCTGCAGACACAGGCAAATAATGGAACATTTAGAAAGGTATCCTTTGTGTGAAAAGAAGACAAGTTTTGGCTCAGTTTTTTCAACTTTGAAAGTGCTTCTGAATAGACTTTCAAACCTGATTTCATCAGGTTGGTAGAACATAGGCTATAGGAGGCTTCTTTTACATAACGTAAGCAGGTAAGAGACAGTACTGATTGTATTTAAGAAAACTCCAATATCCAAAAGACTTTCAATCATAATGTTTGGGAAAATCTTTCATTGCAATTTTGATGCTTGGATCCATGGGAAAAACCTGTGCGACGACCAGAGTGGCCACAATGGAAAAGTGGTCATCATGCACTAGTATAGGATTGACTGAGTGTATACATGTAGATATGCTTAGCCTATAATTTTGTTGTATGTAGCATGGTGTTCTGACCTGGAAAGAGATGTTGGCATTGTCGTGCATGCAGAAAATCTCAGGGTCATCCAGGATGGGCAGATCCTCTACGTACTGCCGGTACGATGCAAGAGTCTCCGTCTCCGGTGCGTAGTAGATACCTGTTGGTGATGGGTAATACATCAATCACTCCAACAAGCAGACAGTACAGTTACTGTAAAAATCTGATCTATATGTACTAAAGAAGTCAACGTTTTGAATAGCACTAAGTTCCACCTAGCAACTTTTCGAAGAATGGCAGAATCATCCAAACCAGCAGACATCAGAGTTATGTAATAGTCTAACATACTAAATAAAGTCAAAGTCCTCAAAATTAAACTGCTATATCTAGCACATATGACGAAAAATGGACTACAGAGAGCAAGAGTACCTGATGTAGAATATTTGTAATCTTGGTCCAGAGTTTTTGCTGAGAAGAAGCGCTGCAGTACAGTCCCCAGACATCTCTGATCCCAAATGTCTGTCACACGACCTCCATAGGTAATCTGTAATCATTATGTCATACAACAAAACAACATTACAGTTAAACTGATACATTGTGTAAGTACAACAGGTCACAAGTTTTCATCCAGAGTTTAGAGGCAAAATTTACCCCTTACATCTCCTCATCTTGGATGATTGAAGCCTGAATTTGGTGGTACATGTATTTGTTAAGGCGGTATCTCACTTCACTTGGGGCACTGGTGCGGCACTGCGAGGTTCGAAAGATAACAAATTTCAGAAAGAACAAATTTTCTTACATTTTGTGTATTTTGTTGTCCTCTAAGTCATACTTGTACGTATTATGCAATATCTAAATTATGTGGCAAAAATAACATAACAGTGCCGCAGTGAATGAACCCTGCAGTGTTGCACCAGTGCAGTGAGATACCACCTTTAGTACAAGCTTGCAGCTTACCTCCTTGGTGATGTAGAAGAGTGCATCCCAGGGGATGGAACCCTCAGCACAGAACATCTGCAGGTTCAGCAGGGCACACTCACGGTCGCTGTCGCTGAACTCGTACTTGATGTTCCAGCCAAGCGGACCAAACTTCTTACGCTCCAAGATGGTAGCATGGAAGAAGCACAGGCCAAAAATGGCCTTCCTCCACTGTTGGCCAAGGATATTCTCCTCGAAAAACGATGGAGTGATTTCCGTGAACGCACGCCGCATGTTTGCTCGTAGGCCTTTGGGAGGCTCGTTGGTGACCTTGACAGAGTTTTGTAGCACAGAGACGGGGAAGTGGCCAGCAGGCATGGAGGACAGGTAGAGGCGGAAGTCAGGATGTAACTTGTCCACATTTTCCTGCATGTCCTTGATAGTCTCTTCCATCCGTAACATCCAGGACTGCGCCAGATGGCAGTTCTGTAGGAACACCCAGTCTCCCTGCTCCGTACCCTTTGCGATCAAGGCCTCAGCCACGGGCCCCTGTCCTTGCCCAAGTGAGATGGCCTGGATACGACTCAGGAAGCCCCTTTCCCGTGCAAACCGCTGGAAGTTACTCATGGGGTCGGAGCCTGTGCTCAAGATGAAGATCAGCGGCACACTTGGCGTTGTGTCCTGGTAGAGCGTAGCCAAGTCGATTGGCGGACTCTCTACAAACTGTTTCCCCAGGTTCTCAGTCACAAAGTCTGTCACAGCAAACACGACCTTCTCCTCCATAAAGCACTTCACCATGATGACCTTCTGAAAGCTTGTCAACCTTTCATTCCAGTGACCCTTGACCTTGCCGTCATCCTTAGCAGCTTCCTGTCCTTCCTCGGGTGGGGTGTATGCAGGCGGTTCTGGGCCGTACCCGTCCCACTCGTTGGGGTTCAAGCGTACCTCTAACCTTCCAATCTTCACCCAGATTGGAGTCTGCATGATGTCTGTGGTGAGACCATGGAAGGCCGGGACGAGGTCGTGCATGTCGTAGCAGGTGTTCCACACGTGAGAAGTCAGCCAGTCTGCCTCGGGCTTCTCCGGTCGCTGCCTGTCCATGCTGCCGGCCCCGCGCAGGAAGAAGTTCCACTCCACATCGTTGATGGTTCCCTCCTGCCGCATGATCTCCGCACACAGCATGAAGGAGAAGACCAGCTTGTGTACCTCAAACAAGCCGCGGGACACGTTGGTGTAGATAGCGATGGTGGTCTGGTCAAGCAGAGTGGTCAGTCTCACACTCAGATCATCACTCTTCTCGCTCTGTTCGATGGTCATGTTGAACAGCTGCTTGAAGTACTTGAGAGAGAACTGGTACATGGGGTCGATCTCGGCCAGGGAAGCCACCACAAAGTACATCGTGGAGCCACGTGCCGACACAGGACGGTACTTCTCACGTGCAGTGGTGATCTTTGCTTCGGTCTCCTCTGCTTCTGACAGACGAGTATTGATTACACCAGATGTCACCTGTAATGAGCAAAGAGAGTGAAAATCAGGAACTGAACATGTAGAGAATGATGTACACATTTTCAAAACCTTTAGTTTAGGTGAATAGTGTGTCATGATGTACACTAATTGATAGTGAAACATCAAGGTCTTGTGTTATATATTTTTCAGCCAAGACAGCCACCTTTTTATAATGATAATGAACTTGTTTTATATTATAGATCTACTGACTAACAACAATAGTTACATCACAATGTAGCTGTAACTTAATAAACTTCTGTATTTCATAGACAGGCACATTTCTTAGTGTGAATAGCGCATATATAGTGCATAATTATTACCTGATTCTACAATGACAATAAGGTAAAACAGTGATGCCCACCTTGCTTTCGTTCAGCGTGTTGATGAGTTCCTCATCATCCAGGATGTTGCCCTGGGAGTGGAAGAGCAGCTTGAGGATGCGGTCCTCGATGGCCTTCAGCTGGTTCTTGTCGGCGTTGATCCTCACGATCAGCTGGTTCCGCTGTTCCTCCAGGTCAGGTCGCTCCAGACTGGTCACATCACTACAACCACACAGTCCACTTAGTTAAAATCCTTCCAATACCTTTCGACATATAAGGCACCACCAATCTCCTTTTCTGTAGCCCTTGGGCCACACACATGTGTAACCTGGTTCCAAACACACAGAGCACATTACATTTGGACTGCAAGTGTTCAGGTTTGGACTGTTGCTCAAGACTTTACTTTGTTATACTTAAATCATATAAATGTCATATTTTGTGGGAAAGTCCTTTGCAACACAACAGAATGGAAACTATAAAATCTACTAGGGGATGTTTTTCTGAAACAGCCCAAGTTGCTGGAGGTAGCAGCAATGCAGAGAGAATTTAATACTGGTGCAATTGTACATAACACATGCACAAACAGAAGTTGTAAATAGTGCTCAATTGTGTTCAAACAAGGTGATAGAATGTTGTTTTGTAACTGTACAACATTGTACAACAGCAAAGCACCTAAAATGCCATCCACATTTAGATATTGCCAACTCCATGACTTACCCCAGAAGCTGGTCCTCCAGCCCAGACTTGGTGACAGTGAAGTTGATGATGGTGACCTTGATGCACACCTCAGGCAGGTAATGTGGATTGGCCATCTTGGTGGTCATGTAGAATTTGAAGTTTTTGTCGTAGTCGACGTCGCTGTCTCCCAGACGAATCAGCAGCCTGCCACCCTGTACGAAGGTCTGTTTCAGGAGGATCGGTTCCAGCGCGGGATCCAGCATTTCTCCAAGCTCCTCAAGCAGTACCGGCATGCCCAACCGGATGGCGTTCTCTAGTGTACGCAGGAAGTCCTTGTCTGTCAGTTTGATGACCTTGAGCCCGTTTCTTGCTTCCTTGTTCCGCACCCAGCGATTAGCCTGCTCCTGTGGGTCGATCATGAGAGGCCACCTGCGGCCCCGCGTCACCATGATGGCGTTCTCGATGGAGACATTGTCACGTGGAAGCCCGTCGACATTCCACTGACGGATCTCGTACGGATCTGCCATGACGCTTGACAAGGACAGGTTCGGTGACACAGGGATCTCCAGCTCCTGGCACCTCTGAGCCCAGTGATCTACAAGCTGGAAATACAAAAGCAAAAAACTTACTTTACATCTGTGTAAACTTACATTGTGCATACACTGCCTTTCCTCCTAATATATGATTCAATATGAAAGTGAGGACTTTTAGATACACCTTCAACAGTCTAACCAATGTGCTACAAGAATAGCTTACAGTAACATCATTTACATGTGGTTACAAATTAGACCGGCCAGTATTTCCTACCATAAGACTGCATTGCTTCAGTTGTATTAAGATAATGCACTCTCTGTGTGGCTTTATGACATACGACATAGATTATCATCACTATAACCATTGTTTGAAATTGTATCGTAAGTGATCACCTGCTGTCGGTATATGCTAGTGAAGGCACCGTAGTACGCTACACAGGCTGCAGCCACAAACACATTCCCCACGACGTTCCCCAGGTCACGCTCAAACTCAGCAACGTTCACTGTCCAGCGGTCCTGCTCGTCGGCCAGGGCAGTGGTCAGTTTCCCGGCACGCTTCAGACGGGCCTGGGTCAGACTCATCTGCTTGACCAGACGATCCTTCTCGGCCACGCTGTGATCATACAAGGCCTGTAGTTCTGCAATCTGTAAAAACCGAGAACATCATTAACTGGTTGAACAACCAAAACAGCAGTTAATCTATTCCAAATCGAGCACATTAATGTCAGGTCAGTGACTGTGAATACATCTAAAAACATAAGACTACATAACACCTGACAAAGAAACAAGGACTACATGTAAAACAATTACAACATTCAAGACACAATAGCAAAGCACCAGTAGGGGCTCTCAAACATACTTCTATTAAGAAAATAGAAGTCAGTGAATTCTTGAATGTCATTGTTCTGGTTTGTTGCCTTTGTTCTAAAGACTGGAATTTCGTCATTTTTGTCTAGGTGTCCCGGTTAGCAATCATTACCTGGCATTAAGCACTGCCTTATTAACTCAACCCCTGAGGTATTGCCAAAAATACTGCAGTAAACTGTTTGCTGATCATGGGTCTTACGTACCTGATCCTCCACCTCCTTTAACTTTGCTTGTTTCTCAGCTAGAGTTGCCATGGTGGCATCAAGCTCCGCCTGTGCTGCATGTAGACGTTCCTTCTTGGGCTCCACTTGGCGGAAGATACGGGCGTACAGATCCATGGCACGGACCCACATACACATGGACCTACAAGCCTGCATGCAAGAAAGTGTCCAGTTAAAACAGATATCTTCATTGGAACCATGTTTTCCAGTCATCAGATTTAAGAAACTAAATGTGGCGTGTTGGATACACCCGATCCCTCGATCTCTGAAGTTAAGCAACATGTAGTCTGGTTAGTTCTTGGATGGGAGGCCCGGATACTGTAGCCTCACGAAGCATTCCACGAAATCGTCTTCCGGGAGGGACCTAAATTGGCGCCTCAACCATGTTAAACAGCCTCATTACTCAACTCATTGGGTACCTACTGGCTGCAAATACACCCGATATTATTATTATTAAATGTTACTGTGAAAGCAGTTAGTCAGATAAGGTGGCAAATATACAAAATGTAGATTAGAATATCTTTCATTCATTCATTCATTCATTCATATAGAGTACCTGCTTGCTTCATTGATGTGGAGTTTCATGAGTAAAAATGCTATATAATAGGGTTGGAAAAAAACAGGGAGTTTTGCAGCTATGTTTTACTCACCTTGGATGTCTTCTCAACAATCTCTGGCACGAAGTTTGGATTGTCAATGTATTTCTTCAGTTTGGTGAGAAGAGCGTTGGGTATGTTGTCTTTGTCATAGTCCAGTAAACGCTTCAGGAAGTTGGGATCACCCAGAAGACTTTTTGCTGACGGCCAGTCCGTTCTGGTGGAAAAATAATAAGTGCCATAATAAGTTATCTTTGTACTGTCCCTTTCCAACTGTAGACATAATTTGATTTAAGCATTAATGTGACATATTTGAGGCCATGTTGGTGTCCTAATTTCCTAATTTGCATGTCAGTGAATCATGTCTAAAGCTCAAAAAAAGAGAAAACTAAAAAGAATACAACTGTAAAAATTAGCCTATAAGACACAAAAATGCTGCAAACATTTGAGGAATGCTCACTGAAATGCAAATTGGGACACCAACATGGCGGTTAACACCTGCCTACCTCATTGATACATGAATGGCAGAAACAAAATTGGCGTTGCATCCTTGCAACTATGAGAATGAGACTTTGGATAATTTACAAGTTTCGATTCTTACTTGGACTTGAGAAGAATGCAGATGGCCTCCATCACTGTCATGACCATGTCTGGTGGTTTGTTGAACACCTTGAGTTCAGAGATGTCAGACTTGTCCAGGGCATCCAGGGCTTTCTGAGCTGCATCCAGCGCTGGGAGCGCCTCATCCAGGTCCTTCTGGGCATCATCAGCGATGGCCTGGGTCTCCTCCGCCTTTACACGAGCAACGGCCTCGTCTTCCTGTACAACTCGTCTCACCTGGGACATTGTTATAGTATTGTTAGCTTGTTCAGGAATGCACTGTCATTTATTATGTTGAATTGTAATTTTCTATTGTTTCAATCTGTTACGGTACTGTAAATGCATTTAAGTTCGCGGGGATTTAATTTCACGGTAGCGGGAAAAAGGACTTTTCGTGGTGGTTTTAATTTCGCGGTAGCACCATGCACTGTAGTCTCTTACTGCCATGGAAATGTTTGCGGTGGTTTTAAGTTTGCGGTGAAGCGACGACCGCGAAATAAGCGAACATTAATCCACCGCGAAAGTTTCTGCATTTACAGTATCTTTTTGGTAGATAATTCCAAGAAGATTAAATGAGTGCATGTACATGTATGCAAGTATAAAACTGCAAAAATACAGACAGTCACATTTCTCCATTGAATACATGTAAGCAGCCTCTTCCATCGACACTTTGACCTGAAATCTCAGTCATTTGTCAGCATAGGCTGATGATGA
Source organism: Branchiostoma floridae x Branchiostoma belcheri (assembly GCA_019207045.1). Classification (NCBI taxonomy): domain Eukaryota; kingdom Metazoa; phylum Chordata; class Leptocardii; order Amphioxiformes; family Branchiostomatidae; genus Branchiostoma; species Branchiostoma floridae x Branchiostoma belcheri. The sequence continues at coordinate 20,208,434 of CM033024.1, forward strand.
TTGACTGATTCAACCAACTCTAAATTCAACTGTCTGTCATTCTAGCTACTGTGCCCTTTTACCCTTTACTTTCTGCCAGTCTATGGTGATACATGCCTATTTATGTTGCACAAGCATATGAAAATACCTGTGGAAACACACTGAAAATAATACGTCCGTACAAGAAGGTGACAAACAAACCTGGTCTGCCTTTTCCTGGTCTACGACTAGTTTCTCCATCAGGGCGTCAGTGTCCTCTGACTTCTGCTTCAGCTCCGGCTCCAGGAGGGTCAGCTCCTGCTCCATGTTTGCCACCAGCACATTGGTCTCCAGGATCTTCTCCAGACCGTTCTTGACACGGTCGCGTGCACTCACCAGTTGTCTGTACGAGATATTACGTCATCCATTAGTAGTTCAAAATACCAGTGGACTAGCCCAAAAGAAACAACTTCTTGCAAATGATGTGTAATAAATTTCTCAAATTTTCCTGCCTACCATATTTGATGATTATCATCAGCACTTTTGATATGAATCTAGTTTTCTTGTCGCTTTCATTGGTTCATTGGTTTTTAAGAAACTACTATCACAGCAATTAGTCTACATCTACAGCTGAAATGGCGCAAGCTGAAAAAATGCCTTCATCCTTGAGGTGTTGCCAAAAAATGTTCAACCCACTTTTTCTTTTCTCCCAGCATGCTCAGGTACAGGTTGATGAGCTCCAGGTAACTGGTGGGGGTGGTGTAGTACCGGCGGCGCAGCTCTGCGTAGAACCGTTCGGACATGTCTGTCACGCTCACGTGGATCTCCATACACATCTCCGATATCTTCTCCTTCATCTCATCCGAGCCCAGATCCACCTGCTCGAAGAAGGTCTGTGACACGGAGAGCAGCGCCTCTCGTGGCCACTGCACGAACCAATCAATGGTGCAGCAGTTGACGAGGGACGGGAACATACGGCAGCGAGAACGGAAGGCGTCGCCGACGGGACTCATACACAGGACGATGTGCAAGTTGTTGCGAACTTGGCCGATGAAGAAGTTGAAGATGGCGTCTCGGTCCCCTTCTGCTATCCCAGCTTCCTTAGCTTTAGGACGCGTGCCTGCCATGACTTTCTCGTACTCATCTGCCTCAAACAGGTTGGGCACCTGGAATATGACATTGGTGGGGTCAGAGTTTGGATAAGGGGACATTTATCACTTGAAGGACATGTTTCCAATGATCAAGTATATTTCATGATATCAAGCTATAATGCAAAGATCAGTGCTATTGACAGAGAATTATAGCAAATGTATACCAATTCTTTTCTACACAACGGGCCACGATAGAGCAGACTAAGAACCCAGTATAAATTGATATATACTATATACTGAGTATATACTAACCTCATCAAACTGTTAACAAAACACAAATAGCCATGCAACAATCCCAATGTCATTGCAACCAAGTTTAAAACTTGTTGTTGGTGCTACAAACCTCTCCTGAGTTCAAGATGTTGTTGATGTCCTCGAGGAACTCCTCTACAACGATCTGTGTGTCTGTGAAGAGGAAGACCGTGTTCTCCCCCTTCAGACCAGCCATGTCGTACAACTTCTTCAGATCCTCGTGGAAGGCATCGTAGTTGTACCCCCTGCTGAGCTCGATCTGGAAGCAGTTATAGCCGCAGATGTGGCAGGCGAGGCGAGTCAGCGACTGCTTCCCCGTGCCCCCCACCCCCACCAGAAGGGCATTCCCGCGCTCCTGGCGGATCATGCGGACGATACGGGACACGTGCTGGATGGCGTCCACGAAGAACACCAGCTTCATCTCCTTGGAAGAGGACATGTTGTAGTCGTCTAAGTAGTCGCTCAAGACGTTCTTCAGCTTCTTCATGTCACTCAACTCCTCATACTGACGGTCGTTCTTCGGTGCGCCCATCTTGATGAAGTCTCCAAAGATGATTGGGTTGTTGACAAATGTCTCTGGTTCAACATTCTGTGTAGAAAACAAACGAAGAAATCAAACCTAAGTTAATAGTAAACACAATATACAATTGCTTTGCATGCAATGTTTCTGTTGTAACTTTTACAGCCACTGCTAAATACAACATGTAAGTGAATGAATGAGTGTCAAGAAAGTGGATGGAAGAATGAACGGATGGATGAATCAACGGGTAGATGGATGGATGAATGAGCAATTGAATGAATGAACAAAGGGAAAATTTAGTGATGAGCACTTTTAGATGTATTGAAACTGCTGCTACTAACATCAAATTGGCTCTGTTGAGTATAATGAATTTCATTGCTTCAATTTGAGTGGCACAGTCTACAGACCTGTCCAAAATGCTTGGATGACATTTCTGACAGGATAGTGTTGAAGAACAGTTTGTCCTCTTCATTGATGAGTCGATCGTGGAAGACTCGCTGACACTCGTGGCAGAAGAGTCGGAAGATGTGTAGCTGTTCACGGATGGTACTGGCATCACTCTGCAGGATGCCTTAAGGAAAGATAATGAATCTAATTCAATATTTGTCTTGTCATAAAGGTCACAACTTTAAAAGGCCTAAACAAGGCACATTTTCATGTCTTTTGGTATGTACTAGTTCTATACTCTAGAACACAACTCATAAACCATAAGTTGGTCATGACTGAATCTTCTCCAAGGCCTCATTCACACAAACAATATTCACACAAATATGTGCTAGGTGTTACTTAACATTACGAAAAACCTTAGTTCAGAATTGTAGACATCAAGATGTTTCTCATATCTAGGATGTGACAGTCATATCTTCTTACAGGTCCAAGAAGCAAATCTCTCCTTCTTACCTTGGATACACTTGGACAGATCCCTGAGGTTGAAGACGTAGTGGGATTTGGCCGGGGTTGGGAGCAGATCTGTGCTGAGCCGTTCGTAGATCTCCACAGCCGCAGAGACAACAGACTCAACACTCTGTTTGACTGGAGCTGGGAAGTCCTTCAGGAAGCCAGACAGGATGGCCTGGAAACAATAAAAACATGATCTCATTACCTTCATTATGTTTCTGGAGCCATTTGTGGCCACCAGGTAGGTGCATTTCTTTTGGGGAAAAATAACGAGAAGTTGGGGATGGACCTGTATAATAGTTGGTACGTGGGTAGGTGTCAAAAAAATTTAAGGAAAACTTTTATCATAGTGGCTTTCAGTGGTACTGCAATAGAACTGATGGTTTTGATACTAACATCATGTTCTGGATATGCTGTGATGATGATTTTTTGGTGACAGGTAGCTTGTACATTGTACACATATTGCTACCATACCACCTCTGCATGAATTTAGGTATTACTAAGCTCTTGTTTTACTGACTAAGGTTTTGGAAGCTTTCACCCCTGGGGTGTTGCCCCAAAAATGAAGCCTCCAGCTGTCCTTGTTACCTTGAAGATGTGCTTGAGGCTGTGCTCTGAAGGTGAAGGCAGACACAGCATGCTGAAGTGGCGAATCAGGCGAGGGGTCACGGGGTTACGACCTCCGCCAGGAGGGGCACAAGCGGCACACAACGTCACGTCCTGGAATCAACACATGATTTAGGCGATACAACAACGTCACAAGTGCAGAAAACAAATTTTGAAAGAATACGTACTAGACACTGTTAGTAATTCATGATAAAAAAAAACATGCCATTACCTTGATTTCTTTCCAGAAGAGTTTCTCCCTATCATAGAAGCCACCAAAGTCCTGGTACTGTCTCAGGAGTTCAATGGGTGGCTGTGAGCCATAGGTGTCCAACTTGGGCATGTTCAGGTCATCAATGAAGATGACAACCTTCTTGTTGATTGGTGCACCTGTGAGGAAAATGGACCATGGTATGAAAAAAAAAATCTTTGCAGCTATGGAGGGAAGTCTGATTGGGACAGTCCATTGAGTAACAGTCCTGTAAAAATTTGCCATGATCAAAGCCCTAACAGGGCAGTCAGAAAGAGAAGACTTCAATTAGATGGTAAGCAACCTCAGTCAGAACATACAGAAACTTGGATAACTAACAGACAGAACCCATCTATCTAAAGCATGTCAGATTGCGTAGTAAAAAAAGTTATTTTTCTAAGGAGAATTTGAAGTTAAGCAAGACTATTGCTTCCACAATCTAGCAGTCATGTGATGACATGTGCCAGAAAAAAGAATGATAATTTCAAGACACCATCCCTCAAAACATTGCTAAAGGGAAGACAGACATGAAGACAATAGCATACCAAGGATGTTCTTCCTCTTCTTCTCCAGTTTTCCCTCCACAATCTCCTGTGTGCGTTTACTGCTGGTCTGTGCTGAGAAGTTGATGGTGACCGGCACGTAGCTTTTAGGCTCAGCCAGGTCATTCAGAATGGCTCGGGCAATCACAGACTGGGGAGGGGGGCAGATAAATCATAAGTACATGTATGCAGGGAAATCATAAGTACATTGCACAATGTGAAAATTAGTGAACATTATATGTGTTACATACTTGGCATAATGTATCTGGGGTTCATTATCTGTTCATAGCTTTGTATTCTTTATGTTCAAGTGGGTTGTAGAGGCAATTGCTTTCAGTATTATATGACTCAACCTATATTTCTAAACATAATTTTCAATATTTTGAACAAGATACTTTGGTACAACACTATTATAGTTAGGAAGGTTGACGCAGAAGCAAGGACTAAGGAGAGGTAAGGGAGACAAAATAAACACAGTTGATTCACTTAAATCCATACCTTGCCAACACCAGTGGTTCCAGTGTACAGCACTGATCTTCCCACATCCAGTAGTTTCTCTAGCAGGTAACCAAAGCGAACTGTGTCGATGGTGGGAACCAGGATATCGAAAAACGGAACCTCGGCGGAGTAGTTGAAAACTGGGACTCTCTTCTCCCAGATGTCCATCCGTTTGGAGTCGAAATCAATGAAGCAACTCCACAAGTCACCTCCGGCATACAGCTGTTGTGGATGGGGAATCAATACATTGTTTTCACTATCTAAATATGAAATGAACTAAAGGTTTGGTATTCTTACAGTTTGTTTGTTTGTTTGTTTAATTGCGATCTCCATTAGTGTACATCATAAAATCATGCCACTACTCTTCCTGGAGTCATAATAATAAGAATAAATGAAATACATGAAATGCAAAAGAAACAACTTAACATCAAAAGCGGATAATTAGCGTAAAATAATAAGCAAAATAATAAGCAGAGGTCAGAGGTCAAAATAAAGAAGTGATCATACATAACGAATAATGAATAGCAGAAGAAGTTAACTTAATTGATTGAAACACAATCCAATCAAAAGTGTACTAATAACACAACATAAATATATAACTTAGATGTACTGAAATATAAAAATCATTACCACCATGTGCTCAGGGGTTGTCTTTTGTCTCGTGTTTTCGCAAGCTCTTTTATCCTAGATTTGAACTCAATGTTGTTGTATGATGTCGTTGTGTTTGGCAATGTGTTATAGGTTTTGATGCATCTGTAGCCAAATGTCCTTGTTTTAGCGTTTGTTTTGGGTTTTGATTGAGTGAATGCTCCTCTAGTAGACAGCCTAGTGTGATGCTCATGTGTGGATTGAATTGTTTGTAATTGCTTGAAGATGCATTGGGGTTGCCTTTCCTTAACAATTTTGTGGAATGTACATACAGTATTTGTAAAGAGTCTTTCTTTAACGGTTTGCCACTTAAACTGCATGTGTAGGTCTTCCAGGTTGGTGTCAAAGGGCTTGTTTGTGGCCAGGCGAGCAGCACGATTCTGGACCACCTGAAGACCATCTATGTGTGTCTGTGGTGCAGAGGATAGCAGCACTGAGCCGTAGTCCATGTGTGACAAAACCAGAGCCTGAATAACAGATCTCAATGTACTTTTTGTGAAGTATTTCCTGTGTCGTCTTATTGTGGCTAGTATGCCTGCCATTTTCTTCTTCGTTTTGTCAATATGCGATCCCCATGTGAGACGTTGGTCTATAGTGAGACCTAACAGTTCAGCCTGTTCTACATGTGTAATGTCTGTTCCATCTATTCTTAGTTCTAATTTGGGATTACTTTTTAGTTTTTGTTGCGTACCCATCATGATTGATTTAGTTTTTCCAATATTGAGAACAAGATGATTAGTTTGTACCCAATTCCAGATTCGCTCCAAGTCAGTCTGCAATTTGTATTTCAATTTTGCGACGGTGGGAGCCGAAGCTGAGGGCGTTGAATCATCAGCGTACATGACTACTGTACTATTTGTAACTGCGGGGAGATCATTGACAAATATAGAGAGAAGCAATGGACCCAGGCAGCTGCCTTGGGGAACGCCGCACCTGGATTTTTTATAAGAGGAAAAACTACCGTTAACGAATACAGCTTGTTTCCTGTTGCCAAGATAACTCTGTACCCACTTGATTGCCGATTCCTCAAAACCATAGCTCTTAAGCTTGGCTAAACAAATATCGTGGTTAATGACATCAAATGCCGCGCTAAAATCTAGCATAACGGCGCCAACCAAATTCCCTTTATCTATCTCCCCCAACCAGTAATCAGACATTTGTATAAGGGCACTAGCTGTAGAGTGTGATTTTTTATACGCATGTTGGTTTTCGGAAATTATGTCATTGGAAACAAGGTAAGTTTGAATTTGTTTCTGGCATATCCTTTCCATGACCTTGCTAATTGCTGGTAACAGGCTGATGGGGCGAATGTTAGGTCCGCTAAGCGGGGCGGATTTATTCTTTATAAGTGGTAGAACCTTTGCTATCTTCCATTGTGAAGGGAAGATGCCTTGCCTGATGGAACAGTTAAATATGTGACATAATGGAGGAGCAATGTGATCGGCGCAAAGTTTCAACAAAGTGTTGTCAACATTGTCGTGGCCAGTAGCATTACCTGGGGGCGGTGCTTTCAACAAAGCGTGCACCTGCTCGACAGTTACATACTGAAAGGAGAAGGAACAGTTCTTATTAGCCATGATATATTCTTCTATGGGTGCCACTGAGTTCGCTATGTCCGGGGTATCATCTTTGGAGAGTTTTTGTATTTTTTCAATGAAATATTCGTTGAAATATTCAGCGATTTCAGCTGGTTTTGTCAGTATTTGTCCGTCCACTTCAATGGAATTCGGTGCACTTGAATTGTTTTTACCTAACATTCCGTTAACAACTTTCCAGAGTTGCTTGCTGTCTTTAGTGCTACTGCATAATTCAATTTGTTCCTTGTAGAAGGCTTTCTTCCTCTTTCTGTTTTCATTTACTACTAAATTCCTGAGTCTTTTGTAGATCTTGTGGTCTGATTCCATTCCCGACACCTGTGCTTCACGCTTTGCGTTGTCACGCTGTGCCATGAGTTCTCGAAGGTCGCCGTCTACCCACTGGGCGGGCGACGCCCTTACTGAGCACTTTCTGACAGGAGCGTGTTTGTCGCATATCTCTGTGAAAAGAGCCATGAAACACTCCAAAGCGTCATCTACACATTCTTCATTTTGCACTAGGTGCCATGGAACAGACAAGATATCTGACAGGAATTCATCTAGGTTGAATCGTTTATACGAACGTTTTTGTACGATTTTCGGTTGGCCCTTTGGAACTTTCGTTTTGCGAGTAGTGTGTATAAGATTGTGGTCTGAACATCCTACAGGGACGGACTGTGTGCTTGTTAGTTTTTCAGGCCTGTTTGAAAAAATTAGGTCTATACAAGAAGAGTTTACTGGACCTTTGGAAGTCTTGACTATTCTAGTTGCTTGATTAACCATTTGTTTAATATTCAATGCAGTCGACTCTAGGTAAAGTTTGTCTCTTAAGGTACAGGTCATGTTTGTCCAGTTGATATTAAAATCACCTAGTATTAATACTTCCTGTTCTGTATTTGTCGCCAAATCAAATGCCTGTATGATTCTGTTGAAGTAGTCCAACTTGGCACTTGGAGGCCTGTATAGGCACCCTACCAAGATTGGCTGTGTGTGTGGAATGTGTATTTGAGCCCAGATAAGTTCAATTTCGGGGGTTTCCAAGTCAAACCGTCTTTTATACGGAATATTGTTTTTTATGTACATGGCGACACCCCCTCCTTTGTTATTACGGTCTTTGCGTAAGATAGTGTAATCGCCGGCGTTAAGTGCTCCGTCATACACACTATCGTCTAAGTGTGATTCAGAAATTGCGAGAATGTGTAGGTTGTTCGTGTACAATACATTAGCGATCTCGTGAACCTTATTACGTAAGCTGTTAATATTTATATGGCCTATATGCAGTCCTTTACGTGCCAAATTCAGATCTATGGGTCCAGGGTTCGTCTGGACATCTCCAGCCAGCAGCAAGGCCAGTGTCGTCAGGAGTTTAGACACATTTTTCAGATGATGGCTCGATGTTGATGGGTTAGTGTCTCTAACTTCAGTGTTGCGCTCAGATGTAGCAATGTTGCTGACAGCGTAGATTCCGCACAGAGCGAGGGATGGGGGTCGACGTGGTGCAATCTGCCATCTGTCCGTCGATTCCGCTTTACTTGACTCAAATGTGCAGCTGGCTTTAGGTAATAAAGCTATTGTAATTACAGCCAAGAGCTGCACGATCACTAACATTTTTTCTAGTAATGACATCTTAATAGAGGACTCCAGGAAGTTCCAAAGCGTAGCAAGGAGTTAACTACATCAATCAATATATGATACAGTGTGATGGTAATCAGGCTATCGTCAAGTCAACTGCATGCTTACAGGTGGATCTAGTTAGGCGCTCAATTAACATATGAAAAGCGGCGTTTACAATGATGCAATAATGTGTGTTTGGCGCCAAAATTGTGTAACAGAAACGTCACTGTATTACATGAAACAAAGGCTTATTTGCGTATCATAATCACCTATAATCCCTAAGAACTATCACTACAATATCTACAGTCTATACTTAATTCCTAAGATATTGCATAAGTAATATTTGTGGGGTAACGCAAATGGTAGACACTGAATGGTAGACACCTTCCACACAGGTATGCGCCGCTGAATTGGGCATGCGGCTTAGAGCCTTATTTTCCGTCGGATTTTACTTTCAGGTTTTTTTTAAATGCTGTGTATATGAAAAGTATGCTTGGGTCAACGAAATGAACTTAAAATAAAGCCAAAATAAAGGCGAATACTTGCGTAATAGGGAAAAATTGTCGGAGCGAACTGGAAGGTGTCTAACCGCCGGTGATGACCTCTGACCTCATGTAACTGTACATACATGTATTTATGGTGATTACATGTACATTGTGTATGTGCTTGCTGTTTTTGAATTTTCGTCATACTTTTACCAATTGAGGGAATCAACACAATTCCTTCCAACTGTTATAAAATTCATAAGAATTTTGGTAAACTCTTGCTTACCAGCAGAACTTACTGACACTTAGACTGACAAGAAACAACACAGACAAAAATCAAAATGATCATTTCTGAGAAACAAATACATTGATATAATAGTCTAGGAATATAATCATTCAATATCTGTGGTTACAAGTTTCCTTTGATGGAGGATTACTGTTTTTCACTCACAAACCAAAAAATCATTGTTTTAAAAACAAACTCAAAAACATTAGCAATGTATTGATTCTACACACACAGTGCCACAAAATTTGGATGCTATAAAATAAATGAATCAATGCTACCTTGGCATCAGGGTTGTCCTCCATCTGTTGTCGCACAAAGGTCTCAAATGCATCAAAATACTGCTCCAGCAGGTTCCCTCCCACCGACCACAGGTAGCAGAACACAAACACAGTACAGATGAGGGGGTGGAGCTTGGTAGGGTCCTGCTTCAGGTCTACCTCCTTCCCAACCAATAGGAGGGACTCTAACAGGCAGCATAGGGTATTCACCTTACTGATGTCAACCTGGAAAAAAACACAGTATGATCACAACCAAGACAATACGACAAGAATATTAACATAGTCTACTATACCTCACAGCACATTACTACAATCGTTAACAAACGGGACATTAAGCCAATTTCAACAGTAAGTTGTTTATTGTAATCAGTTAAAGTGTCAGAACTGTCCTCTATTCCTAAATTGTTTAAATGTTTCACAAAATTCACAGGACATCTTTTTGGTGTGGCTGAGAATGAAATAGGCTTTACTATGATCCTTTTTAAGAAAGACTTAATCAATGTTTACCTGATTAATGGCTTGCACACATTTCTTGTTGACAAACTGCAGACCCTTCTCCACATACTGGTCAAACAGATCCATGATGTACGCCTGGGTCTCCTCCTTGAACTTGGCCCCTCGTTCTGCCATCCATTTCTGTACGTAGGGCCTCCATCTCAGCTCATCAGGGTCAACATACACCATGCCACATCTGAGTGTTACAAGGTGATATCATTGTCATTACATTGCTGTTGTTATAGTAATACAAATCAAATGGGGTATTTCCCAAGCAGCCTGTTTCTGCCACTTTGTCTGTTTAAGTCCTTCAGCTTGTCTCAATCTTGATGTTTCTGACACAGATAAAAGGGATGTTGTTCTAGTCCTGAGTGTTTGTTCAGTTTGTTTAAAAAGATAGCATCAAGGATCAATTAAATTGTCACAATTATGCAAATTGATATAGTTATTTGCATACTTGGGATAACTTATAAGTCATGTAGATACTAGTCATTTGCCAGTCAAATAGCAGCATCAGTTCCTACCTGCTGACAGTGGCAGGCGAGGCAACAGCCAAGTCCTGTACTTCAAACACCATGTGGATCCAGGCAGAAAGCTTGATCCGCTCGCTGTTGGCCAGACACAGCATCTTGTTGTCGTCCAGCACGGTGTTCATGTTCTCAATCCACAGAGCGTCAACAGGGCCGTCACAGATCACCCATTTGTGGTCATCAGTTGTGTCACTTGATGCTTCTCTTACCTAGATGAGGGGAAACATAGTACTGATGAATATACCAAATACATGACATACTTGCAAGTCTTCTCTGTTTATGCCTAGTAGTCTAACAATTTTGGCACTTCCCCTACTTAGGTTGAGAAAAACAAGCAAGCAAACTTATCTGTTTTCTTTGGTTGTGCCAACTGAAGTGATATAACTTTCTTACAAGATACAGGCATAAAAAATCAATTAAAGTTATGGTAACAGCTTACAATTGGATTGCATACGTTGTCAGCCAACCTTCATAGTTAGGAATGAAAATCCTTTTTTTCCCATTTTCTACATTGATAACACTTACACAGATGCCCATGAGTCCATCTTTCCACTCCAGTGTAAGTGGGTCCACCTCTCCGTACAGCTCACCCATGGTGATGGACTTGGGGTTCAATGTGTACAACCTGACAGGCTGGTACTGAGGGTTACCCAGATCTGCAACCAACATCAAACAAAACTATTACAGGTGTGATGTTTACAATTCTTGGGGATTAAAACTCTCCTATGAACGAATGAACTTATTTGCTAGATATAAGAATATTGCAAGGCTAATCTACCCTACATTTAGAAATACAAAATACTATTGATAACAATTATGAATTGAGTGTTGTTCTAGAGAATTGCAGAAAATCATTTGTTAATGATTGATTCTTTTATACTTTACTTTACTTTTATATGAGACTAAAAAAACACAATACTTTCATACATACATCAACGACCGAAGGTTGAGACCAGGCAATACTTTCACTAGCCTGGTTAGTTTATACCTACTCCCAGGCATTACCCCAAATTCTACCAAGAAAATTACAATCAGGACTGACCGAGTTCTTTCAGTTTCCCCAGCGTGTCTGCCAGGGAGTGTAAAACAGTCGTCTTTCCTCCACCAGTCGGTCCCACCAACATCACGCCGTGACGCACAAGCATCGTCTCGAACAGCTGGATGACTTTCTTCACAAATGGCGGCAGAGGCTGGCAGTTCCTAGCTTCAATGCTCTCTTGAATTGATGCTTGCAGTTGGCCGTAGTCGTGCTCAGGGATTTCTACACCAGGGAACAAGTCTTGCAGAATGGCCTATAACAACAAAAAATAATGTAAGATTGTAAGCTCAAGTGTTACTTTTAGTGGAAAACATAGTTTTCTTTCTGTTGGTAGAAAACATATTACCTTTCTTTCTATTGGATCATCATACTAGCTTTGAAATTATTCTAATGTATGATTACTGTATGCATATTGTTTCAACCGTTTTAGCAAATTAAGAAAAACACTGAAAGTAATACCTTTCTTCTCCTAGTGGGAAAAAAATAACTGCAAATTAAAGTGCACTCAAAGTTGATATATTTCATGATATATGCATGCAACTCCCAACCCTACACTGTCAATCTGATAACTAGCTGCATTATGGCTACATAAGTATATATACGATACATAATACTTAAAAAGAAACTAAGAATGGCAACTTGTATCCCATCTTGAACAAACCTGGAAAAGCTGGGCGTCGTTTTTCAGGAATTTTGGCAAATTTGAGTCGCGCAAGGCTCGAATCAGTACAACGTCCTCGGGTTTGTCAGGGTTTTCTCTCTTTAGGGACCCTGCCATGACCAGGACAGACTTGACAGCTCTCATTCCGAAGTCATAATGGTCCTGCTGGGACAGCTGCTCGGAGCACAGCTTGTACATCTGTACCATCTTCTTAGCAAGGGGGCGGGACGACTCAAACCCTTCAGAGTACAGGATCACCTCTGCAATCAGACCTACAGGACACAGATGGGAAACACATCAGGAATGAGGAGATGAAGGAAGGAATGGATGGATGGATGGATGGATGGACTGATGGATGGATGGATGGATGGATGGATGGATGGATAGGTGGATGGATGGATACATTGATGCATGGATGAATGCATGGATCTATGATTGAAATTATCTCAGAGAAAATACAATACACAAATGAATATAAAATGATAAATGATGTGTCATCAGTGGAATGATGTCTAAGTTTGTCATATGATGCAAATGCCAATTGCTGAAAGTCGACAAGAAAGAGTCAACTCTAACCATAGTCCGGCACCATCATGGCGAAGGGCCTGAAGAGAGCCTTCAGGTTGTCGGGCAGCTCGGTACGGCCTGCGTAGCCGGGGTTCATGGTGATGAAGGCGGCGCAGGTCGGGTCCAGCTTGATCTCACGCCCCTCAAACATGAAGCGGGAAACCTGCAATTGATCAAAACAGGATGTTAGGAATACGGTCCATAATAAACAAGTAATGCACACAACAGCAAATGACCTTTTAAAAATGTAAAAGATGTTTTCATATACATGTGCTAATCAGAAATTTTTGTTACAATTGAATTTGGACATCTCAATTGGGAATGCCATTTTCATTCAATTGATGTTGGTTTATTGACAGATAGGTACATAGATACACTAACAGAGAATTGCAGTCAAAGACTACAAACTTTAAGGTAAAACTAAACAAATCAAGTAATCTTAGGCAAATTTGAAAATCAGATTCTTTAAACTTGACAAATGAGAGAAGGCCTATATATTACAGGAAATACTAGAATCATCATAGAAAACTACGCCCTTGCCGAATCTGTCATACATACACAAAAACTAAATATCAAGACATAACAACATTCAAACTTAGCAATCAAGCGTTTGCACAACAAATGGGTTTAAAGGTATTGAGGAGTCTTGACAACCTTTCAAGCCTCAAATTTTCATCTATGAGACAGAGACAACTTTACCTTTGCTGTTTTGGCATTTCTGATGGTCAGCAGCTGTTGTGCGATCACAGACAACACCTCGATGTCAATTCTGTTGAACTCATCAAAGCAGCACCAGGCACCGGACTGGGCCAGGCCAGAGAAGAACCGACCCATCATCTTGAAGTCCAGACCTACAGAAAACAGCAAACAACATGGATGAGTCTTTTCTATTATTTCTTAATTCTTCTTTTCTTTTTTTTTCTTTATCATTCAAGTTTTATGATTTTTCAATTACTCTTTAGTATGATGGTTTGTACATATTAACCCTTTGCATGCTGCATTAACCTGTGATGAACAAAATATTAAAAGGCAACTGCAGCAAGAAGAAGGTTAATGTTCTTGATGTTGTAACAGATATATTCGTATGGTCACTTTGTCCCCATTCCTCTGCAAGCCCTCTTTTAAAACCACAAACTCTAGCAGAGACATGCTGACAAAATATGAATGAAAGACAAAGTAAAGCTACAAAAGGTATACCAAAACAGTTATTAGTGCTTTCACTAGTTTCGAACTCTAAATGACCTGATTCGTTTACCTTCAGAGCAGTTGAAGACAACACACTGCTTGGACAGGGCCTTGGCGAGATCCTTGGTAGATTCAGTCTTGCCTGTCCCTGCAGGGCCTGCTGGAGCCCCGCCCAAGTCTAACTGGAGCGCTCCCATCAGACACAGGTAACATTTGTCCTGGAACAACAGGCAGGGTCAGAGGACTTACATCACACTAAAACAAGTTTTAAGATATGAGAATTACAAAAAATCGTCTAAGACATTATACTATTATATACTTATCTACAGTAAGAATGTCAATCAGATAACTGTTTCTTCAGAATTTTCAAATTAAAGACTTGTCACACACAAGTCCTGAGTGTCACAGACTTGTCACACATCTAAGCATACCATATTCTTCAGCACCAAGGACAGGGACAGCCCTCTATAAAAGAATCTTTTAGGTATGTAGTCTATAGGCAGACTTGTGTACAGTACTACCACTCCTTGTAACATGTATTATACCACCTACAGTTCAAGCAATGCAAGAAAAGTAATCATTCCACTATATTGCATTATTTAGTGAAAGTTGGGAGGAAACACTTTCACTTACAGTTAGAGGCGTGATGACCAAACGCGGACAAGCGCCGAGGTACTCGTGACCAGAGATGTAAAAGGAGGAGGAACAGCGTACAACGCTGTTGTCCAGGTCAAGGTCCCAATAGTAGCGCAGCACCTTCTGCCAGTCAAAACTGTTCACACTGTCAACCTATAAAATAGGGAAATACTAGCTGAGCAAACCTGAAGCATAAAGAACTCCAAACTAGTGAAAAAAGTTTCATTTAAGATACAAGAAGTGTACCCTAAGTTAACTGTAATAATGCCTGTCTTCTGTTAGGAAATAAAGTACAAAGAAGCAGCAGCAATATATCAACAAATAGTAGAAAAGCAAATGAATTCATAACTCTGAAAGGCTTTACCCAACAAGATAATGTTTCGAATGGATAAACGGGTATCAGAAGGCGATGGATACACTGAGATGTACATGATTCTGCCGTTACCTCTGCCTTCACCATGTCAGTCACAATGTCACGAGCGTGGACATCAATAGTGATGAGGGCACCCAAGATGTTCCGGGTCAGCTTAGGCAGCTCTCCACGAACCAGCTCAGCCAATCGGTTCAGTTGCTGGAAAAGAAAACAAATGACACTGACATCACTAAAAATCATCCATGTTAAAGACTAAATTTACGTGTCAGACATATGTGCTCAATGTGTCAGACAAATTAAAGATTAATGACAAGAGAGATGTTCTTACCGCAAAGTTCTTGTCCTCCTGTTCCTGTAGTGCTTTCTGTCTGTCTCCATCGCAGGTCAGTGCTTCTGTCAGGTCCCGGCACCACATGGTCTGGGACACATTCAGGACAACCTGCAACATAGAAACAGAAAGTCAATCTCACATACATGTGCAGGATATATTCAATAGCATCCTAAGATACAAAAAACATAGTTTTTTACTCAAGAATTGGACAAGGCGTCTTCGATAACCAGTTGCCCAGTTTGATGATCTCATCAAATCCGTCCCAAGGCTTTGCCGAGAAATGTTACAATCATACCTTCGAGACGGGTAATCATAACTTTTAACTAATCTGAACAGATGGAGCCAGACATTGCCGGCTGCCAGTTACAGACCAACCTTTAACAGCCTTGCAAAAGTGACAAACTACAGAGAAAACAGACCTGAGAAGCATGATGGATGACCCACTCATGCCGAGGCCGTGTGGTGAAGTCGTTGATGGAGCTCTTGGTCAGTTTGCGCAATGATGACACCATGGCTTCCTCCACCTTGCCCAGCCACTCCTCAACGTTGCCTCTAGCTTTCAAGCCCTTCAAACAGAAAAGGTAAAATGAAAAACAAGGAAGTGTCTAACTTTGCTTTAGGAGCTAAACTTTCATCTTCATCTTCCGGATTTCATATTGCCAAACCCACTCTAACCTCCAGGTAAGATTTTACCTAGTACAAATGTACATGAACTCCTTTTTTTTAAACTGGACACACCGATTCTATTTGTCAAAATAATAGAATGGCCATAAATTTTGTTTATCATCAGCAAGAAAATTCCTTCAAATGATGAAAGGATAGACTAATCCTTTGAACACTACTAACAGACTTTTCTGCATATTTGTCATACCTTGCCCAGTGGCACCCTCTCTCCTTCAGGAGACAGCATAGCCAGGATGTCGTTGGTGCTGACAGTCTTGGGGCCGTCATCTTCCTTGTCCCCGGTGGGCGTGGTCTTCCCATCTCCGGGGGAGACGGCCTGGGTCCCAAACTCCAGACGTGCTGTAATACATCCACATGGTCACAATGAGTTGAGCAGCACCTTATCCCACTTCTGACACCATGTTTGACAAAGTCACATCTATTCAAACTCACAAGTCCTGCTAAGTAAAACAGATTAACTGTGTGAAGCATCTTACCAATGGCATCAAAGCACTTCCTGAGGTGAGGCTGGACAGCGTGCGGGTTTCTTGTCTGTGCCAGGATCTCCAGCAGCTCGTCATTGGACAAGAAGTAGAACCTATACAAATCAGATGGGAACAATGATTTGTTTGTGTGTGAACAGGGAACAAAAGTTACTGGTGTTTTTTATTTTGCAGAGAAACTGATAGTAATAAGACCACAAAAATGCCAGCATAATGATGGAGAAGTGATTATTAACAGTGAACTTAAAATATGGCAAACAAGATTTATGGTTGCAGTAAGCACAATAAGTTACCTGGGGAAGACCACTCTCTTAGACTCCAGGTACTGTTCCAGACACTTCTGGATTTGTTCTAACAGGGCATTGTTGTTCTTGAAGGTCTCCAGTAGACCAGGCTGGGTACCTGCTCGGAGTGCATTGGGCAGGCGGTTGACTTTCCTCATCACTTCTTTCCAGGACTGCAACAGACACAACAGAAATGGTTTTTGTTAGCTACTAGCTGCAGTTCCAGTCCAAGTTCCAGAACCTTGAACAGAGCTGTCTAAAAAATATTCCCTTTATCTTTCATGCAAGAATATCTATGAATTACAAGGTTTTAAAAGTTGATTTGCTAATAAAAAATCTTAAAAGAAAAGTTTACAGTTATGAAAAATAGACATTGTCTCCATCATCTCCACACTTGAGCAACAAACAGAAACTTATGTGGAAAATCAGGCATAAAAAAGATTTATGCTACTTTTAACCCGTTTTGCCATTATCAACAGTTTTATGCGTGGAAAACTGTACAAGTCTTGATTGTCAGAGCCTAAACCTACCTTGTCAACTGTCATGAACATCTTAGCTTCAGCTGGAAGCTGTCTCTGGATGTCTGGAGCACTGAAGATGGACTCCAGGTAAAGCCAGTTCCGCTGGCATGTCATCCACTCATCCTGGTGGAACAAAACAATACACACATCAGCAACATACTGATACATATTCAGCTCAAGGTTTTGTACAGACCTCTACATACGAAAAACTGAACTTGCCTTTGAAGCTTCTGTTCTCCCTTCCAATCATTTTCGTACATTGCCCATTTCTATTTATATAACCCTTAGACTACACAGCACTGCAAGCACTATGGCAGAGGCTGTTAGTCCAGTGGTAACCACCATGTACTTTGCTGCTTGCAACTTACAGTATATCATTGCAATGATTTCTTCAAGAATATAAGTGATAAAGAGAAAGGCATATACATGCTTATTTTTGTGGTACGTACCAAGGTATCACTGAAGAGACGCAGGTTTCTGTCCCACTCGTCCACGCGAGGCTTAATGGGCCCGACGTGGCGTGAGCTGGCGATGGTGGACACATTCACGATGCTGTCATCAAGGACAACCTGGATGTCATCAGTCCCACCCAGGATGAACACGTCTTTAGAGTCACGATGTGGCAGGACAATGAACTCTGTAGTCTTCCATGAGTCTTCCACCTGTATGGAGTAGGCATAATGTCAGTTCTTGTATGTAGCTTTTGTCATATGTACCATCTTGTTAAAAGAGTACTCCAACCTCAGCAACATCATTATCAGCATTTACAAACTCAAGACAAGAGGAAATGCTATAAAGTTTGAGGCAGCCGCCATCTTAGGTTGGTACCTCTATCTGATCTCATATCGACTGAAAATGGCCTTGATTGGAAGAAACACCTTGACCTAACTTTCCATTTTACAGTAATTAAGGTCATTTTCCAATGTATTTCAGTGTATTTTGGTAGATTTCAGTGCTTTTATGCCCCATTTCCTCTGTATACCACTTACCTTTTTCAGCATGGTTTCTAGTGCTGCTTCTCCTGATGCCTGACCAGACACCTCCTCAAGCTCAGTCTCATGGTCAAACGCCTCAAGGTCAACCAGCTTCTCCAAGGTCAGGGGGTCCTCGGCAGTGAACTTGTGGTTAAGGATGGTCTCAATGATTTCCCAGTGGCGCTGCTTCAGGGCAGGGTTCCTCAGGTTGGTGATGGTTGGCACCTGACCGACACATGAAGTTCAAGGAACTTAGAAACTACAATTACAGTTCTTCATTAACCTAATATAGGGACTAATGGATGTAACTTTTATAGTTCTTAGCATTTTAAAGATCTAACTTTGTTAAAACCATCTGGGGTTCGCTATCAAGATTCTAGCACAGTCATACATGTATAAGTGACAGCCTCTACAAAAGGTGGTCCCTTTGATAATCTTTACCATTGTCAGAATCCTGTCTAGAGTGACAAACTCCACATACACCAGATTTTATCAGTCATTAAGTGGTGTTCTTGGGCAGGTTGGACTGTATGACAAATCAATCAATGAATAATGAATCAAGAAAGGAATGAATGAATGAATGACTGAATCAGTAAATGGATGGATGAATGAACAAGGCAATTAGAGAATGGCAGACTCAGACTTACAGCGCCCTCTGGAAGAGCACACAGAAACTGCACTGTTTTAGAGACGTGTTGTCTGTACCCACCTTTTCCCTCATGGACTCCACCTTCTCCTTGAGGAAAGGCACCACACTGTTTGGTGGCAGGCCCTTCTCCAGCTGGTACACAGACTTGCTGTACTTGGTCACCACTTGGTTCAGGTTCTCTGGGTCAATGGCCTCAAATTCCATCTGAAACAGACAGCCCAACATAAATAAGATGTTTACACTCACTTACCATATCAATGAAGCAGAAAGGTGCTGACTGCCATCTTGGTGTCCCTATTTGCATTTCAATGGATCACAACACAAGGACATTTTGTGTTGTTGTTTGTTTTCATTTTCTTGAATGAGCACACTACTACCACATTTCCTTGTAATCCATTCTATTTCACAATATTTCTCAGACTAGGAAAACCAGGTTTTTGAAACACAAGCATTTAAAACTAAGAAAACAATGTGCAAATTGACCAGTTTACCTCAAACCACTCTTTGAGTAGATTGTCCCACTCCCCGATGGATACCCACAGCAGCTGCTTCAGTTTCAGTTCAGCATGGGCCTCCTCTAGTTCATCAAACCTGGTCACTTCAACCTACAAATATAAAGATTTGAAAGTCAAAAATTCACCTTTAATTTCTTCATACAAGTACATGTTCGTACTACATACAGGTAACCACAAAGTTGTGACAGTTGCATACCATGGGTTTAAAAAATTAACATGATAGAAGGTCCTTAGTTGAAAATTATGTTTGTAAAATAAAAGGCTTGAATTATGAAGACAAACCTTAACTGTATACGTAATTTCCAAATTTTTATAGTGCATACATGTACATGTACAGCACCACCAGTCTTTGTGAATGGTCTAGGACTAAACCAATTCATTCTATAGTTTACTGACATGTGACTTTATTAGTGGATAAAATCTGGCAGATATCTTGCGGCGTCCTCCGTCTCAACTCAGGCTTACCTTGAAGTTCTTCTGGTATGTCTTGTACTGGAAGGCTCTCTTCTGCAGGTCCTCCATCTGTCCCATCATGTTCTGAAGACGTACAATGGTCTTCTCCTTGTCCGAGCCGATGTCTAGGATATTTGGATCCTGAAGGAATAAAATCAAAAGTTATTGTGAAGTAAGATCTGCAACACAATAGTTCAGCACCAAGGACAGGTACCATCAAGATACTGGTATCCATGTCTGTGTCAGTTCTCACGAGGTGGAATCTCTCACCTGTGCCTCCTGCTTGACTGTACGAACTTCCTTTCCAAGCTCTACAATGTCCTTGTCCATGTGTGTACAGAACTTGTCAATGTTGGCGTCCCTCTCGCTCACAGCTTTGTCTATGCAGTTCCGTACTCCTGATTGGACAAAATAAGAATCGTGTGGTGAGAGACAGTTATGTGACAAGTGTGGCATGGTGTCTGAAAATTCATCTTATACATTCGTGCTTCTTTTTTAGTGGAAAATATTCAAGCTAGAGAATCTTTCCAATACAAGGCAAGCAGAGATGAGAAAGGTTTCACTAAGAACTAAAGAACCTCTGTTAAAACTCCTCTGAAGGACCACACACAAATACACAGACAGACTGATTTAAAAGTACCTGAAACCGTTGAGCGCAGGGTCTGGTATACAGCAAAGTCCTCTGGAGGTGTCGGCACCTTGTATTTCTCAATCAGGTTGTACATCTCTGTCACAATGCTGGCCTCATCATCTAGTCCATCAATCTGTAAACACACGTATCATAGTTATAGGCAGTCTTGAATGCCCATATCATTATATATGCACGGGCAGAAATCTGTAGCTTTGAGAACCCGTATAAACCATTAAATTTATATAAAAAAGAAATTGTTATCTTCGCAAAGAAGGTGCTATTTGATAACAGCAAACAGAAGCTGCAAATGGATTCTTATGATATATGGTAGGTGGGTAGGGTTGAGAAAAGAAGGTCAAGTTTGATAATGGGCCTTCTAGTGGCTTTCTATAGTACTGCAGCAGAATTCCTGGTGTTGATACATTCTTTATCTTTTGTTTAGTCTATGGAAAATTGTTTTCCTGGTTTCTTTTGCATGTTATACATGATGCTAACAATCAAAAAGCTAAACAAAATTTTGAGACTGAGTATGGATGGATCATTCCAGAGGTGTTGCCAAAAAACTGAGATTGTGAGAGTGAGACCCACCCTGTCCTGTATCTCATCCAGGAAGGTGAGGCTCTCCACAAACTCTACAGTAGTGGTGGGAACAATCTCCAGTTTGTACTGAGCATCCTGGGACTCTGCTATCACTGCATCCATCTTCTTCTTGGACAACACTGGCAGCAGTTCATTGATCACCTGGAAAAAATACCCATGCATATCACATCTGCAGGAGTTTACATTTGGTAGTTATCATTTATCAGATTTTTACTAGAACAAATACAGAAATTGGTGCATTTTGGAAGATTTACATCTTGTTTCTAGCTAGCCTCCCATAAATTACTTAAAGTATGATTAAGGAAAACAGCAATACAACCATAATCTATTACATTGTGTGATCTGCGTGAAGGTACAGAAATGACTATAAGTGAGTAAGAACTGCAATGCTCTTAAATGGGTCACAAGAATAAAGTGTCCAAGCTTAAAGGTTTGCTTCATAAGCAATGATCTGTTTTGTAACATAGTTGTCTAGAAACTGTCCTAAAATCTCCCAAATCATCACAATTATATGGTACTTGACAGAAATTTGGAGCCATGTTATGTTATGTTATGTCCTTACGTCCAAGCAGCGGAGTGGAGACGGGATCAGGTCACTCTTGAGTTTTTTGGCGTCCACCATCAGCATACCCAGGGCCTGCTGTACGGCTATGGCGACTGCCTCACGATGTTGGCGGTGGTAACGCTGCAGGGACTCCGCAAAGAATGCTACATCTGCAAAAATACAGCAATAGTGAACCCCAGATCCTTACAAACAAGGCAAGTAGAGATTATGGCAGACATACTTATACCGTATTGATCATTCCAGTCCCATAGAAAAGAAAACCAGCACTAAGGATGTATGACTGACAAGGGGTCTGTCCTCAGTGCTGAAGCTGCGGTGCTGTTTAAAAGTCAGGGTGACATAATGTCTTGCTGTCGGGCTGATTGGACCCTCTTGAGTGGAAAGGCTGCTACAATTGTGATTTAGTTAGGCTTTTCAAAAGTTATGTTACAGGAAAAAGTCTTTGCATTTCAGACTTAAATCAAACAATCTGTAAAACATGCACTACTTGTAACATCTAAAAAGAATGTCAAACCTAGCCAAAACAATATGAATCAATTACTGATTTAAGTGTGCATACCATGGTCTTGCTCTTTGATGGCTGTGAGGTCCAGAGCTTCATTCTCCTGGAAGAAGAGTCTGAATGGTTCCAGAGCCTCTGCATACTGACTGCATGCAGCAAATGCTGCACTGACGGATTCCTGAAAAAAACATAAAGACGTCCATATACTGGATCAACTGTGCTTATTTCTAGGTTTATAAATAGCTCTCTCAAATGCTACCATTTATGCTGAATGCTTGAGTTCCATCGCATGATGCCTGTTAACCAATCAAATACATGTAGCTGACATGAACTCAAGTCTATTGTCATTGGATGGGTATGGTCAACACAAAGTATCACATGATGGCTTTTGACCAATCAAAGAGCTAGACATAATTCAGGTCTGATGTGTGGACAATGCCATCTTTCCTGCAAAAAAATGAATACAAGTCCCTATTCTAATCCAGTTATGAATGAGTGAAATGTCATTGGTTGTTTGTGACAGTAGGTTTACTGCTTACCCTGATGTTGTGAATGATTCCCTGTAAGTGTTTGTCGTCCTCAAACATGGTGGCCAGGCTAGGCCCCTCCCCGCAAGTTTTCTCCTCAAACTTGTTGTTTATGATGGGCCTGGAGAGAAACAACACACATAACATTATTAGTATCATCTTACACAAAATAGTTTCTTTCTATAGGCTTTGCACAATGATAAGAAGTAGATTACTGATGCTGTCCTTGGTGCTGAATATAACCATTAACTCTTTCATCTAATTCATGAACATGCTATGCTATGCAACAATTGTTAATAACACAATGCATGACAGATATATGTATACAATCTCAATATGTTTACAAGTGATTTTGTTCCAATGATATACCTCTGAGAGAATTTGGAAATACATGCACATGCACTTTGGTATACAAAGTCCTTACTACTTTGTCATAAAGAAAAATAGATTAGAAAATAGTCTCTGCAGATAACAAAATAAAGCCCCAGCTCCATCATAAAAGATAAATAGCAATACTGACCTGGTGAAAGCATCAAAGTATGAATCTGGCACGAGGTTGGCAACGGACAATACTGCATCCTGGAACCTCCGAATCACCTAGAGAGATACAGTGCAACAAACTACATGTTTATCTCTCCATATGTTATGTCAGAATTACAATTCTACATGACTGTAATAAATCACTGTCATATCACACATTCTAACTTATTCAACTATTTCCAATATGTCCTAATGATATAAATGTAAGCATGCTTTAAGGTATCTTCTAACAGGTCTATGTTATTATGCATCATCTGTTTTAAGTCCTTCATCCTGATATAAAATCTAGATTTCTTTGTTAAGAACACCCTGACAACAGTAATGTACTGTACTGTACCTCTCCCTGCCCCTCCTGAAAGTCGCTGAGGTCAGGTTGGAAGTCGATGTGAGTCGTGTTGAGCTGGAACTCTGTCACAAACAGGGGAGGGAGAACAGCCTCAGTCTCCTCCCCTAGTACACCACTCACTACGGTCTGGGTCTCAGTCTGGGGATACAGAACGTTTATTAAGTAATAATTCATATTTACATGCTCATTCATCAATTCATTCAGTCCTTCATCCATTTACTCATATTCCCTTACTTTATGGACTCATTTAGTTACTCATTTACTCATTCATTTATTCACATACTCATTCACTTACTCTGATTCACTTATTCATTCATTCGTCCATCGATTTATTCACTTACTCATCTATCTACTTATTCATTTATTCATTGATATCTACATCCACTCATTTATTCCTTCAATTGGCAGCTCATTTACTCATTTTTTAATCAAGTTCAAAAGGAGCCTGCACTTCATACGAAAAATACCAATCAAAAAGAAAAAAACGAATGTCAAATCACAGTCAAAGCCTCAAAAGGCATACGCATGATTGTGATCCACATAGCATTACCATCAACTGAAATTTATCAACTAATCTATCCATTCATACGCCTAGTAAAGCAACTGTACAATAGCTATCATCATTATTATCAATTTAGTTGTCAGGCAGGTGTATAAGACAGAGGTTAGGAAAACTACCTTCTTGTCAATCTCAACCTCATCCTCCTCTTCATCACGAGGCTCCTGTCGGATGTCGTCCACCCATCCCTGTATGATGGCCTGTGTGGGAGTGTTCTGTAGCTGCTCTGTCAGGTAGTTCAGTAGTGTGGAGACAGAGTTGACTGCCAGGACGTGCATGGTGTTCACCACCAGGTAGTCAGCCAGCCGGATAAAACATGTCAGCCGTCTGGAAAAAACAGTTTGGATTCGTTATACAGCAACAAAAGGTGTTGAAATACATGCTTAAAGGTATAAATTATGTCCTAATTGATGCCTCTGAATGATTTAATCTACAAATGGATACCCAAAAAATTACATGCACAAAATAGTGACATGTATAACTACATACATGAACTGTGTAGAAGATTGGTTTTGTAATAGTTTGTGAGAAAATTTCATCACGTAACTTATGGATTTTGATAGTCTCCTTTTGGTAGTCGACTGGAGATAGAAACTTTTAAGACCCATGTATTTAGCTCTGGTCAATTCAGTGCTAAATAAAGATGCTGTAAGAGAGAGAGTTGTACCTGCAGTGACTTCTCTTGTTGGCCTGTTCTGTGTAAGTCATCTTATCTGGAGCATCACCGTAGATGTCCATGTCACTCTGAAGCAGCATGCTGGACATGGCTGTCCCTGGGGCCAGGCCTCCATCCTCTGTACACACAAAGAGAAGAATGTGAGAAAAAAATCAAGATGGCGGCACCTATTAGCAGATAGTAAAACATTACAGGTTTTACTGTAAAAATCACCAATCTGCCATTGAACAATTGTTCAGAAACACAAGTCACTTTTAATGCATGACAATCAAACTACAAAATACCTCCACCCTTATGGTCTTGCCACAAAAACTTTTGTTTGCAACATTTATGAGATTATGGAAGATTTTCAAAACATTTGATACAACTATTAATGTTTGAGCAGGTCTGCAAATACAATTTGATTACAAATGTGAAAAAGCTTTAAATACCATGCTCGTACCTAAGCACAACACTGTGGGGTTGGTATCACATAGTGGTTCACATTGATCTAGGACATACCTGGGTATCCCCCTGGAGTGTCAGTGTCATAGAAGTAGTCATCTGGTGTGAAGCCGGCTTCCAGCAGTGCCGTTCTGCAAGCACTACGCACAACTTCCTTCACGAGATCTCTGAACTCTGACAGTCGGCCAGCAACCTGTATCAACAACGGCATAACTAAATCACTGACTGATATACAAATGTATGTGTAATCAAAAACTTCTCATTAATTACATCAATTATACACTGTCATACTGATACATACATGCACTGACATGCTAGTGGCAAACTTACAAGAACCGAATATTACCATATAATTGCTATTTTCTATCATTTGGTACCAAGCTTGCTTGATCACAGTTATGAAGATGATCATTGTCATTCTTTGTTTGTATATTCTTCATTTCGTACGAAGAAATTTAAGCTATTCATACAAAAATTTAGGATTCGTAGATTGTGACGACCTTGCTGTCATCACTACCTCACCTCGTTAAGCTGTGTAATCTGCGCCTGGCGGAAGTCCTCCAGTGTGTAGGTGCGACCCTTCTCCACCTTACACAGACCCATGTCACTGATCCTGTAGCACATCTCTCGCACATTCAGCAGTGCTGGGCGTAACGACTGAGAAACAGACAATAGCAAAATGTTGGACGAGGCAATTAGAGATGGCAGACTTCATCCCCTTACCCATACTCAGGCATTTAGCTAGGCATGCGTCAACGCGTCATTTAGACGCCCTGTCCTAACAAACATAAGAAATCGGACGCAATACTTTTAAGCAAGACGCACTACGGACGCCCAAATTTTTCCTCCCAGCCTCAGTCAGGGCAAACATATTGTAACAGACACAAAAAAATCTTGGCTGAATTCTACAAAATATGCACCTCAAAATGCAGGAAATAGCATTTCAGAGGGTTATGATTTCAAAATTTTCCCCCGGACCCCACTACAATGCTCGCGACTGCGGCGCTCGACCCTCGTGCCTGCGAGCGCCGCAGATCACTCTGATTACTTTGGACGTCCTAAAATTAATTCCTAGCTAAAAGCCTGCCCATACTACATTGTAAACCAGTCCCACTGACATAACAAAAATAACATAACATAAAATACCTGTAGTATTAACTTAAAATAGTTAATGCCTTATTCTTTAGGATCAAGCAAGTTGGTATTCAGCACCAAGGACAGGTGCTATCACATGTCACAATGAGCAGTTGGATTTGCTTACTGAATGTAGTGAACAGAATTCTGATGCATGAGACAAAAGGATTGCGTACAATTCTAAGATACACGTAGTATAGTATTACTAGTGAGCCTATGACTTAAACTTTCTTAATATCTGCTGTAATCCAAAATATCATGGTAAACCTAATTGCAATTATTTCAGTATTTGTCAACTCTATTACAAATTTTGAAATATAACATACCGCATTGACAATGAAGAGGTTTTCATTGAGCCTCTTGCGGCACTGCATGATTTTCTTGTGGCGAACGTTTTTCCTCCATGTTGTGAAGGCCTTCCATTTGCGGAAGAGATAGAAGACTGGGATCTTGATGAGCTGTTGGTAGTACCCGTGCTCCTGTTCCCAGCGGTCGAGGTCAGTGAACTCTGCCTCCCCTCCCTGAACATGTGTCACGCCTTTCTGACTGATCGTGGAGTAGTCGTTACGGTCGATGTTCTCGTGGCTGACAATCCTACAGAGCACAATTCATTTTCATTGATAAGTTTTGAACAAAAATGTTTTTCTGGGAGGCATCAGTACATTGTACACTCTGACCAACATCTGTTAGATGGTTCTTCAGACAAGAAAGGTGGATTGCTACTGATAACTTTATAGATTTGTGTGCACTGCACAGAATAAAGACATGCTTTTGTATCCTCAGAAACAGGCAATTGACACAAGAACAACTTGATATGGCTGTTTTTTTTATATGTTCATGTACAACCAAGACATGATGGTTGTCCTTACTTCAGGTTGTACGGGTTGTACTCGATGGAGGAGTGTGCCACAGCCGGCGTCATGTACAGGAAGCCGATGCCTGGTTTCTGTCGGACAAGCTGGACAATCTGTGGGATATCTCTGAAACCAGACTCCACCAGATCTGTGATATCCTGGACCTGTCACAGACAAACAGGCAACATTTAGACATGGAAATTCTAAGAAAAAAGGCAGCACCTTGCAGCTGTATACAGTTAGGTTGCAGCTGAAGGTATTAGAAATGTCACAATGTTTCTTGATTGACTTGAATTATTTCATATAACGGGAGGTGCCCCAACACGGTACGCTTTTTCTTGCGCTCAAACTCATGGCGCTCCATCGCTAGTTGCCTGAGAGTGGTCAAAGTTTGATGACTGAATTTTTTACACATAGATTTGAACAACATACTTGAATAAGAAATGCATTCATGTGGTTCATGAATCTTTCGCGCTGTGTGTTACAAGCGGCAAACACTGTGAGACAATTTCGTGTATGTAACCTTCCAATTTTGTGCTACGCTGGACAGTGTGCCTAACTCGGTACGCTTTTTTACATTTTGCTCTCTTCAGAAGTAAGTGGTAAATTTAAGTACACAGAAAAAATTAATAGTATGATATTTTAGATTACTTTTAACAGTAAAATCGTGACTGTATGTACTTTCTGTCTCATATGAGGAAGGCTGTATCTAGAACAATCCAGCTGATGTTTTTACGGGCAATGGGCTGAATGCACTGATTGTGAATGCCCGACTAAAAAACCAGTACGAAAAAACGACACCGCCAACATCAACAAAACTCTGTGTGATTATATGAAAATATCATATACATCTCTCTATCAAGTCTTATTTTCATAGACAGCACGAATCATTTGTTACAGTCAAATAAATCTTTGGAGCGTTCTCTTGTCTGCCACCTTCACGGCCACACTCCCTTGGGAGTACAATGGTGGCA
The DNA here is from genome assembly GCA_019207045.1 of Branchiostoma floridae x Branchiostoma belcheri. Lineage (NCBI taxonomy): Eukaryota > Metazoa > Chordata > Leptocardii > Amphioxiformes > Branchiostomatidae > Branchiostoma > Branchiostoma floridae x Branchiostoma belcheri. The sequence goes on from CM033024.1 coordinate 20,236,724, forward strand.
ATGTTTATGTCGCTTCCTTTTGGTTGCTTTTCTACTCAACAAACATTTGAAGACCCATATCCATAGTGTTTTATGGAGCTTTATTTATGTGTATCATGGCAGTTGTGTGACTGCTTGGACGAGTTCGTATAGTTGGCGACACGAGCCGCCAATACGCAGAGGCCGGTGACCGCAGTGATTCAGCACTGTCAACATTACTGTTAGAATTCTGTTTTTAAAAAACATGAAGTAAATATGTTAAAGTATAATTGGAATGCAAATTAAAGCTGTGTGCATGGACTTGGTTTATTTACCTTTGCAATCAGCATAGTCAGTGGCAACAAACACGGTGTACTTATGGATAATAAGATCAGCAAAAAATCCGTACCGTCTTAGGACGGGAACCGTCTTAGGGCGGCCCCCGTTACAGCAGAAGCTAGTTAATTGCACAACGGATTGCTGCAGACTTCTGTTAATTGCTTGAGATCCCCAAATCCCAAACCAGTGCGGTCTAGCTGGATAACTTTACATTGTTGCACCATCCGGATAATTGCACAAATACACTGGCAAAAAGGGTGATAAAATGGCTTCTACTGTACAACTGATTAAGATTAAGTAGAATTTCTTCATTACCTTGGGAGAAGCAATGGTTGCTCCCCTGGTGTGCAGACGACGGCCAGCGCTGGATGGGCGGGGCTCTTTCGGTGGTGTGGGGGAGATGGTTGGTGGAACATCACCATTAGCAGCGCCATTCATGGCAGCCTGGAAGGAACACAACATTTCAGGATCGTTAACACTTAAACTACAGTATGTTTTAGACAACAGAATAGATAAATTGCTCTCTTGCATATGTTGAGAGTCACACTTAGAACATGTTAGACAACCCACCAAATTTATCAATAAGTGCAGGGATTTGCTTGCGTGCTCTGCCTTAAAGCTATTTATCTGTTATGCATACAATCATACAAACAAAAATCCATTCACTCTGAAATAAGCATAAACAACAGAAAAAAAAAACAGCACATAGATATATACTGATGTCAGCAAAGTTATACAGTTTTGAATTTTTACAGCACAAAAATGATTGCACTGCATCATCAGCTTTGATGAGATGTCGCCCAAAATGATGTCGCCCAAAACCAGCTTCAGTACAGTAATTTACCTGTTTGTGCTGTAAGTGATCAGGCAGGTCAGGCAGTGGAGAGGTCGTGGTTGGTGGAGGCTCTAACGGATCCACTGTGTGAAGTTTACGCCTCTTGCCTGACGATGTGGGACGAGCCTTGCCATTGGCTGTGGGAGAGGGAACGATCTTCCCCTGAGCGAGTAAGGACTGTCGCGCTACTTGGTGAATGTAGGCTGGCTGGTTCCGTTCCTGGTGTGCCTGCAGCATGGGCTGTGGACACACAGATCACAGTTGTATTAGGAACATATAACAGGTTACAGACCTGTTTCTGCTGTTTGTGCTTGTATTGAATTTCACAACAGTTCATCTAGCACTGGTAGAATATTTGAAAAGACAATGCAAACTGTAGTAGTAACCTATGTTTTCTATTGTATGTTCCACATCAATAATGTAATAAGTCTTTATAACAAGTATACACAGACTTAAGGTCAAAATGAATAAAACATGCAATGCTTAAGAAATCATTGTTTGTGACGTGTATATATAAATCATCATATACCAAAGGTTCGAGCTTGGGTGCAATGGGCTGGGCTCTGGTGTTCATCTGTGCTTTGGTTGGTCCCCTCATTCGGAGAGCGTTAGTGTTGATTGGAGCCTGTTGTGGTGCCATGGACACGAGTCGGGCTTTCAACTGGGAAGGGTCCATGGCTGTAACAAAACAAGACGATAATGTTGAGTGGAACGAATGGGAGAGCTCCTAGCAGGAAACAAGTGAATTGCAGATTACAGAACATTCTTTGAATGCTGGAAGCTATATAAAATAAGTCAAATTTGCATCTTTTCAAAATCTAATACAGGAGAAGACAAAAGCAATGCACTATTATGCATAAAATATCTTAAAATAGTTGTGAGTTTCTTGTAAGAATAAAATTTGTCTCTCTCCTACACTTAAGAAACAGCCATATATAAAAACTTATGTTTTTAGGCCTTAAACATGTCAGTCCCGAATTTTGATGGTTAAACATTAAGATTAAGACTTAGTTTCAGTCATACTGCTTTGCATTGCAGGGTGAGACTTGCATCCTTTAGTATCCATGTTAACACATTTGCCAAATGAAATTGCCTACCTCTGACAGGAAACCCTACTCCGTTTGCCGTCCCGTTGATCATAGACCGTTGGACGGAACGCTGACCCGTCGCTGGCGGAGGGTAGCTCATGTGGATGGAGTTCAAACGTTCTGCCATCTTAAACTTGTGTCTGTTGACAGAGAAAAGGCATGTCAGATACTGTCAACATAGCTTATAGAGTGCTTTCCAAAGTGCTTAAATCAAGCAAACACTGTCGGATTTCAGACTAACCTGGCTAAATTATGGAAAAGGTATATGATACCCTTAGCAACCATTAATGAAGTGATTGTACTAGAAGAGGGTAAGGCGTAGGCAGCCTATTCCTATTTCCCGTAACTCGTAGGGAAAACCATCTTATCTATGGAATTCGTAGCGAGGCGACCAAATTTAGCATAATTGCCTACCTTGATTTAGTGTAATACATGGGGGTTCTTCTAAATTCAGCATAAATCATTGTCAGGGCCCCCTAAGCAGACCCTCCTAGAAGTTAAGACGTTTCAAATGTTTTTGTGAACATGATTGTGCAGTGATCCCACTTGCCATCAACCCTCCAACCTTGGCCTTGCATGTCAATTCGACTGGGCCAGTAACTTATAGCATGGACTAGAAGGGGGAGGGGAGCACTGCGAAACAAAATCTATCTTCAACTTGAGTTCAAGAATAAATTTTGGGGGAGGGGGGCATCATGAAAACAAAATTTATCTTCAAGAATTGTGGGGAAGCAGTGATTTTTTCCGATACCAACTTAATGTTTCTCTCTCTCTACAACAGCCCCCCTCTACGCCATTTCTAAATGTGTAGTCTTACAGTCCTTTAGCTACACGTTCTGAAGTTTTTGTGTAAACTTTTGGTTGATTTTACGCACAGAATTACTTACAAATCGACCTAAAACATGTCGTGGGTGTACAGATTATGAAACTTAAACAATCAAGAAGCACAGCGGTTTGGGATTTTGTTGAAAAAGTCTTCAAGATCACGATATATAGTCCGACGTTCTTGCGTAGGTCGGTAACTTGAAACCATCTTTACGTCAATCGCCATGACCTAAAAATCTGTCCGAGACAACTTGAAGAAGTTTCACTTTTGTTGTCTAAAACTCACATTTCGGAGTCAATCATTCACATATTCCTTGAATAACATAAACAATCTTTCATAGGGGAATAGATCAAAAGAAAAGCATACCTGTCAGTCGTGTAAAACAAAAGAAAACGTTCAGGATAACACTGCGGTGAACTTTTTTCTTCTGTCCGCCATCTTGGCTTCTTTGTTACTCGTTAGCAACCCCCTTTAGCAACCAGGTAATAAACAAAAGCTCTCGTTCTCAGGTTCCAAATACCACATTATCCTCATGGTTTTAGAAAACATAGGCCCATCTGGTTATCTAACTACAATAAACTATATCTAGAACTTAATTCTTAACTTAGAGTTTAATTATCGTAGTTATAAAGCAAAATATTTGTGTTCATTCTAAGATTCTTTTGTTCGCATCATGGGAACAAGAGTATGGTCGGTAAAGTTCGGCATTCTTCGGCATTGTTCGGAAAAGGCGCCATTTTCTATTTTGTCTCCAACAGCCAAACAGCGAACGTCGCGCAGTTTTCAACAATTACTCCTCTAGGACGAATTTTTTGCCTCTATTTCTATCCTGCAAGGCTGTCGAATAACTCAAAACGTAAGTCTAGTATCAGATGATTCCTTTTGGCATGAGGTCTAAGAAAGAAAGGCCAGATTCTTTGTCAAATCTTTAAACTTGAAGAAACTTGTGGGGAGGGGGGCACACCAAATGCAACATGGATTTTGTCAGGAAAGATTTGCGATTGAAAAATAAATGGTTGTCAGTCCGTCAGTCTTATAACAGATATTTCCCTCCTCGTTTCCATTTATCTTTACTGAACAGTCGTTTGTAATGGTCATTGTTTTCATTCAAAATTTAAACTAGTTTTGAACTTATTTGCATAATTTTTGGCTGTATCAAAAGAGTTGGAGGGGTGTGTAAGGTTTTGACACAGTTCCCTAGCTAGCCAATCCACATTTTTTCTAACCTTGTGCAATCTACTACAAAAATCCATTTTTTGAGTGACCGAATATCAGGGGTGCCTAAGCATTTGCACGAACCCTATGAAATTCGTACGAATATTATGTGATACCAAGGAGGTTGAAAGAGTGATACACACGAATCACAATGCAAAAACGCACGAATATTATGAAATTCGCACGAATCACTATGCAAAAACGCACAAATATTATGAAATTCGCACGAATCACTATGTGATTCACACAAACCTTATGAGATTTGCACGATCCTTATACAAAAACGGCGGCCGGGAGGAGGCATGATTTTGAGCGTTTCTACCCGTGATATTTACTAGTATATTTCAAGGCATGGAATGGACATTTACCGTCGCAAAGATGTATTTGATAGCCTGTGAGCTACTGTTTTGCTTCATTTCGGCGTGTTACATCGTATTTTCCGTCGCCGCCGATCGAAGCCGCCATCTTGAAAATCCCGCTCCGTCTGTCACGTGACCCCGGCAGTGGTTGCGCAATTTCACATAAGGATCGTGCAAATCTCATAAGGTTCGTGTGAATCACATAGTGATTCGTGCGAATTTCATAATATTCGTGCGTTATTGCAAAGTGATTCGTGCGAATTTCATAATATTCGTGCGTTTTTGCATAGTGATTCGTGTGTATCACATAATATTCGTACGAATTTCATAGGGTTCATGCAAATGCTTAGGCACCCCTGAATGTGCTGCTTATCTGAGGAGATTCAGACAGCATTTGTCATCCAATGATTGTGATTAAAAATGCTATCTAAGAGTCTCTAACTCTGATCCCCCTGCAGCATGCAGATGTGTGCAGTGCTGCTCTGGAGTTGAATTATGTTGTTTTTCCATGACAGGTTGACGATGTCTACAGTAGAAGAGAGTGTGGAAACTGTTCTACATCGCGACAAGTTTCTACAAGTCCTGAAGCAGGAAGCTCCCTCTGCTGACAGCTTCGCAAACTACCTCAAACTTCACGTAAGCACTTTTAAATTGTGAAATAATACTTTTTACTGTTTTTTAGTCTGTGGTACTATTACCATAAACTTGTCCTTGATGAAATCACACTCACAAAGATACACCAGCATTTCCGTTTGTGTTGCTACAACTGCTAGCTGTCTTTGGAGCATGATGAATTGTCAGGCAATCACAACAGTCAAGTAGTAATAATAATTAATTAATAAACAAATAATTTGTAGAGGAGCACAAATTAGAGAGAGGACATCTGTTGAAAAAACTTGGTACTCTAAAGTATTGCAATCTTTCGCTTTTGCTATGCTGCAAAATTTAGGCATTGTGAAATCAAATTTACATTGAAAAAAGAATTATATTTCTTTCAATGGTCAGTATTGACCATGTTGAAATCCATAAGCCTTACACTTACAGTATCAGCTATGGCTAAACAGTCCCATTTAGAAATGACAGTCTCTGCCAGTACATAATCGCATCTGTAAGCTGACTCAGTTTTATGGTAAACTTCTTTTCTAATTCTACGGATCTACTTTCCAGCTTGCCTTAGTCTAGCTTCTCCTGATTGTAGCAGCCTGGACACTGAAACCAAATTTACAGCAATGAAGAAAATTTAGTAAGTTAACTCAGTACATCCTTCAAAGACTGCCTTGTCATATTTATCATACCAATAAGACCATGCTTTCTCCAGGATGACAGGAATTCCCAGCTGGACCTGCTGGAGCTGTACCAGACGCTGAACCGTCGGCAGGTGCTGCAGCTGTGGAGCACCCTGCAGGAGGTGTGTAACCATCACGTCATGAACGGCCCCTTCAGCGAGGACGACGAACAGCTGGAACAACTACCCGTGGGAGAGAGGAAACAGGTCGGGACAACTGTACAATTTGACGTAACTTTGAACTGTATCATTCCACAATGCAGACGTACGCTATATAGATGTAGATACAGATACAGCCACAGCTATGGTCTGATTTATATGGCATATGTTTTACAGGTTGTGAGGAAGACTGCAGGCATCGTACAGGGCGTTATCACCATGGCAACTATCGCCATCAGCCAGGAGTCCCCTATCGTCCCTGATACACTGCAGGACATAGTCCTGGTGTTACATGGTGGGTTATAACAGTTGTTACATAAAAGGAGTGATGCACTCATTACTGCATAGCCCATAAAGCTGTGAATGGACTCTTGATATATATATATATATATGTGTGTGTGTGGTTAAGACTTGACTAATCAAAGAAAAAATAACTGGTATGGTTTCTTTGGTACTACAGCTGAACTTCCAAGTTGTTGTTTCACCAGGTATTTTGCCATCCCTGCCTGAGCCAGCTGTCCAGCTGAAGACCCAGATCAGTGCCTTGTGTGAGAAATGGTACGGCAATTAATCATATTTCGGATGTTTGATTGTGTTTTCTATGAATTTTTCTACCTAATGATGTTCAGAAGGAATACTAGTACTCATTTCTACTTTTTTTTTCTTGGATACCAGGTGGCTGAAGAACCTAAGCCAGAAGGAGAATGTGGTGTACAATGCAATCATGTTCTTTTTGAAGCAGAGTCTGGAGTTCAAAGCAAAGGTAAGAAGCTGTCTGTGTAATGCTGTCCTACTACTCCTTCAGTATAAGTGTCACAATCAGAGTTGCGTAGTTAGCATGGTTAAAGTTGCCACTTGTGACATCCATAGACCAGTAAATAGCCAATCTCTTGACACATGATAGTTGTCACATATGCATGTTTTGTGATAGTGTTTCGTTGCAAACTGTAATTTTCATGTTTTAGTCGAACAAGAAACAGCTAAATACTGTGTCACTGTGTCATTAGGCTGGCAGTGTGAAACGTGTGTGGGGTCTACGACAAGTTCTCAACCTCTTCAGCTATCAGGACGAAACTATGGAAGAGCTTCAGCAGCTCCTGTTACTCTGTGTCATCAACAAGACTTACCTTGGAGCTGCAGAGGTCAGAACAAAGGGAATTTTTCAAAGGACTTTTAAAGATAATTTTCCCATGTGTAAAAAATTGTCTTATATTTTGTTTGTAAACTTGTATTGTATACCCTCTAAACCACCTCATGGTGTAACATACCAGGTTTTTACTTGGCTGTATAAGGTGCATATTTGGACAGATTTATTTGGTCAACTCGAGCCGATATGAACCCTCTACTCTTTTTGATAAGTGTGGTGGATTCTTTGATGTGCTTGAAGTGTGGCTCTCCCCAAATATGCGACCTCCATTAAATGTTCTATCTGAGGGAAGTCTGATGCTTGGTCCTCGTTTTAATCTGAGGAAAGTGAAAAAAAATTGTTGTTACCTACCAAGAGCACAACATCAGGGCTTGATTCCCAAGGGTACAACATCACAGCATTTCGGGATTGGAACCCAGGACCACTCTCGGCAAACACCCTACCAAAAAGTTTAGCATCTATATAATGTTCTTAAGGATATATGGATTTATCATTTCAAATGACAAAATGCTTGAGTCAAATCACCATCTAATTGTTTTAAACTGTAACATTGTGATGTTTTTAATCAAATTGATAACAAGAACTACTGACTGTTATGACAACATTTTGTTGTAATGGAATCTTCAATTCAGCCTACAGGCTGTGAGAGATTCTTTGTTGCACAATAAACCATTCATCATCATCACCATTGTTCTGCCAGTGTTACTTATTATGATTCAGTAAGGAGCACTGGAAGTGAAACTGGAACTGTAGCTCTGGTCGTGTTTTTGCAGGGTCGTCGCTTCTTGACTTTCCTGTTTGGACTTCATCCGAACTTCACAGACAAGCTGCACAAAACCATCAAGAACCAGCTGCCAACAGCCTCCAAGTAAGTCCAGCCATGGACAGAATGGACGAAAATTGATGTGCGCACAAATAGTACATTAGTCTTGAAAAAAGGGATGTCTCTTTTTTGTATGTTAACAGTAAATCAGAATTATGTTCACTGCATTTTGACACATCTGATCATCACCTTGGCCAAGAAGGTTTGGTCGATTGGCGTCAGAAGGATGACAGCTGAGACACAACGGTTAGAGAAGGTTGTTTTCACAGAGCTTGTGTGTGTCATTATATGTCTGTCTGTTAACACAAGAATGACTTGAAGGTGTTGATGGTACAACACATGTGCCTCAAAATGATCAGATTTTAGACCCCCAAGCATCTTGAAATGGTATTGCAGTGAAACTTCCAGTTTTGATATCTCATGTTATGGACATGCTACGATTTTTGAGTGATAAATATCTCTTATTGTTCATCTGCAGGGCCGTACAGAAGTACTATGGTGAAATCTACTTCAATGCTTGGAACATAGCCGAAGGCCTGTTCAAAGAGGTAAGCACGCACACTAAACATGTACAAGTAGGAGAATGTGTATTATCTGTACAAACTGTAATTGAGCAAAACAAGCTAGGCTACCTTGGTGGGATGGATCTAGATTTTTTTACAAGAAACTCTTCTGACAGACATTCTGTCTGTATTTTTAGTATGATACAAAAGTGTTCATTTCTAGTATACTGTGACAGTTATGATATGAATGTAATGCTTGATTTCACCTGCAGAAAATTGAGATATGTCTGCAAGACCTGATGTATCGTGCCATTCATGCTGATCGCTCGGGCCCCAAGTCTCTGGCTGACAACCTTCAACTGGTATGCTGACTTTTGTCCATCCAGAAAACCTGATTTTCTAATCTACTTTTGACAAGCATTGGTCTAAATCATGTATTTTTTTTTGTTTACATATTCATACAGTTATGGATTGCTATAATGCAGCGTAAGGATCAATATGGGTAAGGGAGTGAAGTCTACCAACTCTGATTGCCTTGTTTGTGTTTAGTTGAATAGAGATGTACTGGCATAGTCACAACTTGAACATCAATGAATGCAAGTGTTGTCAGCTCCAACTCTGAGGTGTGGCCACAAACACAATATTCCACCATTTTAGCTTTCCACAATCACCTACCTGCTGAAGAATGTACCAGTATTGTTAAAGTTTTGTTGTTCTGACCATGTGCCCTCCAGCTCCTGAGTTTTGTCCACCAACAGAAGCACAAGCCTGGAGTGGACGATATGCTCTACACTCTGTACAAACCAATCCTGTGGAGATCACTCAAGGTAAGGACTTTTTCTTGGCACTTCATGAAGGTCTCAGGACTCCAGAGTTTTAAAAAATCATACAAAAGGGTAATGTTTTTCTCCACATCCTCCAAAGATGATATTGATATGAGTTCTGGTATGAGTATTGATATGAGTTCCAATTTTGGTAGGCTAAAAATTCAGGCTTTAGGTATCATGAAGCAAAGTCTAGATCAAAGTTTAGCCAACTTAGCAACTGAAAAAAAGGATGAAGGACTATTGAATTTGAGTGCAATGAGATCCAACTTTTGGTCCCTCCAGGTGGCTAACCCAGCCGTGCGCACTAACGCAGCTGTCCTGCTGGTAGATGCCTTCCCTCTACAGATCCCTGATGCACCTGTAGAGGAGAGGGACCAAAACATGCAGAAACAACTCGACATCCTCTGGGTAAGTGAGAAAACAGCTGAGAGATACCTGTACTGAATGGGTCAACTTTGTTCATTGTAACGAGATTTCTGAATGGTTTTAATCTCGTTCTACCGTTTTGTTTCTTTGTATACATGTACGAAGTGTCAGATATGTGGAGCCCTTTAGATTTTATGGTTAAAAGTTCCTGTAATGAAACAACTGCAAAATAATTCTAATTCAGATAGGCAGAACTTCTTGTCGTAGTACAGTTAAGTTGTTCCTTTACTAAATCATTTCTCTTGGCCTGTAATGAATTATGTATCCTCCTCCAGTCTTTGCTTGAAGACCCAGAACCCATGCTGCGACTGATTGCCGTTCGCGGTGTTTGCCGAATCGTCGGCTTGTACTGGGAGCTCATCCCGGCCACCGTGGTGCAGGATTTCCTCAAGAGAGTCATAGACGACATGGCTAACGACTGTAACTCAGCAGATGTCAGGGCAGCTGTCTTCAAGGTAGGAATAAAAAGAGACAAAAACTCCTTGCTTTGTTATGCCAGGGTTGGACAAGTTTTCTGAAATTCACTTGGCCTATCGAGCAAGTACATAAAAAATTAAGTTGCCCGAACCAACTTTCCCAAAATTTTTAAAACATTTTCCAATGTATTTTCACTTCCAACAATACAATAATTTTTTTTCATTTACACTATTTTTCTGTGTTGACCAATACTTTATTCCATGATTGCAAAAAGTAGCAAGTATATAAAAATCTCACTCATAGAAAGAATCTTACTTGCCCAATCAGATAAAAAAGGTAGGACATGCAGTTTCACTTGCCCAGGACAACTGGGCTAGTGAAGTTGTCCAACCGTGTTAAGCTATATAAAAAGCTGTCTATTGCTATTTGTTGAGTTGAACTACCATGAGTTAACAAACACTGTCCCTCCACAGGGTATCATGTTTGTGCTGGAACAGTGTCCCCTGAGCCACCCCCTGCTCAAGACCATGCTGCCTCGTCTGAGGAACCACATCCATGACAAGTCGGAGAAAGTGCGGCTGGCCTTCGCACAGCTCCTGTTGAAGATAAAGAGCGTTCGTGCCATCAAGGTCAGGGGCAAGTTTATGCTTGGTTCTCAAAGAGCATAAAAATGTATGTGTAAGATCATTTCTTACATAAAATTAGCTACACTTCTTTGATGAGAAAAACAGACAATAGCATTTGTATCTTTGAAGGAAAGCAATGTTTAGTAGAATACACAATGAAAAACACTACAGTACAAAGCGGCTACTCAAGCAACTGGATATGATTTTTGAAACGGTAAGACGTTTTAGACACCATCAGATGTCTTTCATCAGTGTCACACAGTGTCATTGCCAGTTGTTTGAGTAACTGCTTTTTGACGTATCTTATTACCTGGATGTCTAACCTTCATTGAAGTACATAATGAAAAGTTTACACTGTTGATCAAAGACCAAAATGTTTGTATGTTGTTGACCATAGTTCTGGGATGTGGTACCCTTGGACCACATCATGGCACGTATCGCTGTGGACAAGGTACAGACTGCAACCATCCTGGTCACCCTGCTCTTCAACTCCTTCGTGCCGCTGCAAAAGGACAGCGCCAAAATCCTGGAAAGAGCGATCTACCTTATACAGGAAAACCCCCAGACAGCCCGGCGTTTCTTCCAGCTGGCACCCAACTGTATGGCCATTGGGGATACAGGTCAGTTGGCAGAAGAGTGTCTCTTGTTGGTAGGGTTTCTAACGGCTTATCAATATACAGTTGTAATGGTAGTGTGTACTAATAATGGGCACAGTTAAAGTCTTTCCACACCAAGTATGTGTGGTGGATAGGGTATGCTAATCTCTGTTTTTTTTAGCCCTTGGGCCACACAGTTTTACAGATACAGCAAGGAGTCCACTCGTACCACTGTTTGTTCAACTTCCATACCAGGTCCTGTTCTCAGTAAGTTCTTAGTGCTGAGCATGAAAGCGCTGAGTCTTTGAAACCATAACTTTGCCTATTCTAATTTCTTTCTTGTCGGTTCTGTTTGATACAGTGAAGTACATGCTGTTGCTGTGTCATTATGTGTGGCAGCTGACCTTGAGAGCTCTCGCTACTGACCCCAACAACACGGAAGAAAGTCTGGAGGAGAAAGAAAACATCTCAGGTAATGTCAAACTTTTGACTGTTAGTATGTGTTACCGTACTTTGGCAACCTTTCAGTTTAGTTTTGGCTTAGCTCGAGAGTTTGTTAGAAGCAAGGGGGTTAAAGGTACATTCTGCAACTTCTTGGACCCCATAGTTATGAATAATATTTATGACCTTATTATTACCATATTTGGTGTGACACTAAGTTTCTATCCAATCAGCACCCATGATCTCACAGATATGACTATTCAATAAAATAGACTTTATCTCGTATGACCTTGTTCAAAGTTGTTGTCAACCAATCAATGCTCACAACAGACTTAATAGATATCAGGAACTTACAAGACTGTCTTTTTATGCAGATAAGGTGACCTTATTTGGTGTGACAATCAATGTGTCGCACCAAAGTTTTAGCCATTCAGTGCCCACCTTGGAACAAACTTACATGATGTCAGCAAATCACAAGCCTGTGTTTATTAATGCAGATGAGGTGGCCAAATTTGGTGTGACATAATGTTTAGCCCAATCAGTGTCTACCTTAGAAGACACTTCCGAGATGTCAGCAAGTCACGAGCCTGTGTTTTTCTGCAGATGAGGACCTGTCAGTGGCAGACACCAGCACCATGGCTGGACTGCTGGAGGCCATGGCCCTACTGTGGGCAGCCAGTACCAGAGAACTCTCACAGGTGCACATACAGCATCGCACTCTGTTCTAATATACAAAATGATAAGTTGTCAGTATTGGATACAGTGGATTCATCTATAGTTGAAACACCAAAACATGACATAGAATCCCAAGCTGTGATAAAGTGTCATATTTTTGTATGTCATTAAGTTCTTTTGCATGCTTGGTTTACATTACCCAATCCATTTTAGTGTTACTGAATGTTCTGAGATGCAAACAGTTTGGTATGAACATACATGTATTTCATTACTTCATTGCAGCCTGGGAATGGTGAATGGAAACAGAAGCTCAGGAACAAGTTTGCCCGATGCCTGCCAGACTTCCTGAAGGTGTTCCATGTAAGTCCTAGCCTGGGTACCATCCGGATAGTAGTTCGCTCCTATGCTCACTTCTGCTATCCGTCTGGAGACGTGCACATTCAAACCGTTTGGTGCTAACGTCAGTTAATGAGCGAATCAAGGAATGGGTTCTAGAGCGCTCGTTCGATGACAACAGGCCCTCTCGCAAGCAGACGGAGAGCTTGTCCGGTGTTGGAACGCCTGTTCGGACGATTGCTTGAACCCATTCCATAATTTGCTCATATGTGGGGACCAATCAGCGCCTGCGTCCAAAATTTGGACGATTCCAGACGTTAAGATGGTCCGCGTTCCCAGACGGAAACACAGAGAAGCGACTGTATATAGTGTATAATGAATGTCAGAGCTAGAAGCGACTGTATATAGTATATATTGAACGCCGGAGCGAACTACTTTCCGGATGGTACCCAGGCTATGTAAGTCCAGTACTCAAGATACTTTTTTTTAAACCGGATAATGAGTGTGAGTGAGTGACATGCAAAACTGCATGTTTGCAAAGGTTTTTATACAATTTGAAAAATCTACGTGCAAAATGATAAAAAGTCAGGAGTATTTTTCAGGCGAAATTGAACGTTCAGGATATTGCATGCAAATCTTGAAAGCAGCAAATTGTGTTGCACGTTTGTACATGAATTCAAGACCTGCTGATAGGATTTGTACTAGTAATTTATTACATATGCACATAAACAACAGTTACTAACCTAAAGTAAAAAAAATGCAGTATTTCTCCTGTGGTGTGGCTGTGGTGTGAGAATGTGATCCTTATAGTAATAGTCTGAAATTTACTATATTTTTATTACCCAGGATGCACGCTGCCATCAAGCACTGGTTCAGCTAGCTTGTTTCCTCAAAGCTGATACTATTCCTACATTCAGGTAAGTGGTACATAGCATTGTACAGCGTAATAGCTGCAATGTGTAGTTACACATGTAGGATTATCAGGGCTTGAAATACTGGGTATACATACTATTCTTGACATCTAAGTGTTATAGAAAGATAATAAAAATGTCTCTCATGGTACTTGTTTAAGAATTTGATAGCATGTCTTGAATCATGTAACTAAGTTTTTTTATTAGGTTTTTCTGACATTCTACTTAAATCTAAGTGTTGCACCCAAATTTTTTTGGTGCACCCAATTTTTTAAGCTGGGTGCACCAGTGCACCTAATTCCAAAAATGAATTTCGAGCCCTGATTATTGTTGGAAGACAGGCCAATAGGTTTACACCTGTAATTCAAATATCTCTTGTCAGCTAGGAGGGTCATTTTTCACTCTGGAGCTTTTAATCGTTGAACAAGTAAATATAGATAGAAAAGTACCATTACTCTTTTTGAAAATAAGCTTAATGGTCCTTAATTTAGTACGGTGGTCACTGATGATAGCATGATAGCCCCATACACCAAATGCACCAGCTAGAACCCTGGTCCTATGTCATGTAACAGAAAAGTTTACGCTAGATGCTTTTCAATGGCTGTATGCACACAGAAAATCCTACTTTTAGAAATTAATTATGTGATGTATGTAGCACATTTATGTATGTTAAAGTTGGTATTTATATGTTGACTTCAGCTGTGGTGTGGTTTCCAAGCTAAAAGGGATGAGCTGGCCAACACCAGCCTTAGAGTTTGGGCCGCTGGTCAGCTGTCTGGCCAACTGGGGCCGGCTGGGGGACGTGCTGGAGCTGGTGACCGAGTGGCTGACCGTTGCACTGCATGGTCAGAAGGAACAAGACGACATGGGTGACAGTGAGGTCAGCTGCATAATGCAAACATTGTTTTCACTACAAGTAGTTCATATACAGCTTCTGGAAATTTCAATGATGGTCCCATACAATTGTAAACATTTTGTTTGGTTTCTTCTAATACAAATGTACATGTATATGAAGAATCATGTCGTAAACTACAGCCAATGACTGAGTCGTAAACTACTGTCTATTGAGTGACTACTTTTAATTCCTGGACCACTGTAAATAGACAAGATGTAGTCTTTCTACATACCTGTATATAAAGTATTCTGAAAGGTCTTAAATCTTAAAATAACTATGAAAGCGTGGCTACAAAGATGATCAATAGTGCTTTATCAAAATCTGACTATAATGACTTGATTGTAAGCTTTTTTTACAAATTAGGCCATGTTGATTTTATTTTATGGATGACATCCGCACTCGCACCAATTTTCGGCCGTTTCCAAAAAAAAAAGTTTCCGACCACACAATAGATTGTGCAAAGCAGCTGTAAAATGAGCAAAAATATTCCGTAGATTGAAAAAAAAGTATCTGAAAACAGATAACTAATCATAGTCTAATGCTATAGAATGCCAAAATAAATCTAAAGTCAAAGAATAAGATGTGAAAGGTCAGAAAGAAAAAATCTACTGTTGGTAAGGGTGGGTACCAGTACAGAAAATTCAGGTCCCGTTCAGGTCCAGAGGATCATTTTCAGGTCCGGATCTGAAGCTGGACGGACCTGATTGTCTGTGGAAACTCTGTGATGATATCTAAAATGTCAGTTTTGCTACAAAGGAATCTGTTTGGTGGATTATTGGACTCCCACTGGCAAACTGGCAAAAAGTAATAGAGGCTAACTGTCTCTGTACCTTTGACTGTAGAAACTTGGTACAATTGACTATAAACTCTACTCGACTTCACTCTTGTTGTCTTCTTGGCCCCCGGTTAGACCCCAAATGCCTGCCGACATAGTGTGTCCATTTTGTAATTGGCAAAACCTGTTCCTCTGATTTTTTTCCAGGTCTGTTTTTTTCGGATTATTCCAAGAAGAAAATAATGTCTTGCACCCGTATAATGTACTGGTCCCTACAGCTAACTGTTGGTATACCATACTATGTGTGTTTAGTCCTATGTTCAACCTTCCTGGCCACTTTGATTTCATACTGGAGGCAACTTTTTTTTTTGCCAAACTTTTTTTTTATTCGCTCGCTCGCATCAGTTTTGGAGTTCCCAGAGGATGTCATCCATATAATCAAATCAACATGGCCTTACCTACAATAAAAGTCCTTGTCATGTACTGTATTCAATGGCTAACTCTCACACCACAATACAGGAAAGCCAGAAGAAGGGTAAGAAGAAGAAGAGGGTGATGTTTGTGGACCCCCACCAGCCACAGCCCATGCTGGCCCTGGACATGCTGGATTACATATTTGCAGAGTACCTGTGTCGGGAGTGTGCCCTGGACACGCACACGGAACAGCTGTCTGCAATCAGTGAGAAACTACAGGGGGTTATGGCAAGTGCAGGCGCTATTATTAACATTTTTGAATTTCTGTGTATTTCCTAGTATTTGTATCGGATTGCTAAGCTCATGTGTACACCTGGTCCCAATAGAAGTTCCTTCTTTTGTTGTTCGTGTAACTGACCAATCACCTCAAGGCATAATACATGACTTTAAGACGTCAAGTACAAGTTGCATAAGTCCAGACTGTAAGGTTTGATTGACCATTCAAACTGGGTCATGCACCTCCTCTTAACTTGAACTGTAGTATGGTGAGATCTGTTCCGTGCTTGGGGTGTGGCTATCTTCAAACATAGGACTTAAATGTCCCATCCTGAGGACTCTAACTCTTACGGGTAGCACGCAAGACAGTGTGCAACATCAATAGTTAGATTTACATGTAGATTGAACCTACAACCCACAAATAAGCATGGCATAGCTACAGTTGTTTAACGTGTGTAATCTGCTTTCCATTACAATAAGCAGACCTGTATTGAGGATCGTCTGGTGACAGGACGACCCTTGACCCATGAGCTTCTGTCGGATGAGTTTCTGCTGAGGGCTTTGCAGTCCTATTGTCTTCTCCAAGTACACCTGCAACAGCAGGTAAAACTACTCTCAGTCTATAATGTACAACTGAAGACCTCAACTTGTAAATTATTGTACAAGTTGTATAGTTTGAATATACAAAAGTATTTTGAGCTCTGCAATGAAATTAAGTCCATTCTTCTGTGTACTTTGTGCATACACATGTACATGTACATGTAGTTTGTAATTTCTTTTTTGCTTGCCTTTAGAATGAGACGCCTTCATGTGAGTTCTTCAGCCAGATCTTAGACTGGGCAGACCAGAAGCTTGTTCCTTCCCTGAACCGTCCTGACAATGAGAACACCCAGGGTGCCACCAATACTGTATCTACAGGAGTGTTTGCTGTGAACACCATACAGGTTAGATACTGATACTGCACAATTGCCAACAGAACTGTAAGGCAAGTATTTGTAACGCTCCAATGTGGAAATGTGTCTGGTTTTCCAACAGAGATTTTCTAATTGAAAAAGTACATGTACAGTATGTTTGTAACAATTAGTCATCAACTTGATGATCAAGGAAATTTGATACTACCAGGAGTAGAAGTTAAATCAATATTTACTGCTGGATACTACAATTTATTACAATATATTCAGACAGCATCCACTGTCTTTCATCAGTGAAAAGAAAAGAAAAGTATGCTAAGTCATGTTCAGTAGTTTGACATGTTACATAGTTGATCCATTACAATTAAACAGTTGAAGTTGTTGTGATTTCAGACTGTTCTGCAGGTAGCTGGTGACCTGGTCCTGCTGTGCTTGCTGTCTGATGAACAATGCTGTACTCTGTTGCAGCTGGCAGGAGTACTCCTCAGCACAGGTCAGTGGGGCACAGACAGTGTTTGGAACAGCTAATTGTCTCCTGCATCCCCTCTGTTGTCAGGCAGAGAATGACTTCAGGTGTATCTGAGCTTGACACCCCCATGTGCCTCACTTGGTAGCTCCCAAAGTTCAAAGGTCACCGGTTACCCATGGTTCCTCGCGGCGCATGCGCACCAGTCTAATTTTTTGAGCGATTCTGTCAACCCCCGGTGTTTCCAGCTCCTGAAAATGGGTTCTAAACGCGACAAGGAGCGTTTTAAGAACCGTACGCGGGCTTCTTCGAAGTCTTCAACTGCTGGGCGACACGCTAGAAGCGGCCGAGGAGGCTCGGAGCGGCGTTCCAGCGAGAGACGGCGCGAAGAAGACGGCGCTTCCCCGAGAAGCATGCGCCGACATGTGCGCCGGGGCGGGCGCCATGACAGTCGTCAGCCTTCTTCGTCACCTTCGATGCCGAGTTTGAGCGCTGTTCGCGGTCTTTTGGTGGCTGCTGAAGTGCACCAACCGCCGAAGTCTCCCGCTCATGAAGAAGTAGAGCTGCCTTCTAACGTCGAAGTGAGCGAGGAGGAGAAGAATGGCGAAGAGAGCGACGGCGGCGGTGACGGAAAGCGAAGGAAGGATGGCAACAATAATGGCGACATCCCGTCAGAGCCGGAGCTGGTTGATGCTAGCGGCGTACGTATTACTGCCTTGGAGAATAATTTTTCATTACTTTCAGAGAAGTTTGATGGGCTCCAAGAGCTGATGATGTCGCAGTTTTCGCAGCCGAAGAAGCGGCGGTCTGCGTCTCCAACGGGGTCTGCGCCGGGGAAGCGGCGGCGGCGACATGACCGGCGGTCCCCAGCTCGAGTCGAGACGGAGGAAGAAAGTGTGTCGGACGTCTCGGAGGGCGGGCAGTCGGCATGGAAGCCGTTCGACCCGACAAACAAGACCGTCAAGCACCCTTGGGTTGCTGACGACAACGTGTTGGAGGAGACGGAGAAATACTTCAAGCACAGCAAGCAGTGTCGCGGGGCTGATCTAGAGGCTTGGCAACAGAAGTACAACTTGCCAGACAACGCCCCATCAACGATGGTTGTACCGGCCTTCAACGAGAACGTGTCCAGGGCCGTTCTGGAGAATGACAAGAAACAAGGTGATGTGATTGTTTCTCACGATAAATCTCTCAAGTCGGTGCATACCAATCTAGTGCAAGTTGGAACTCCATTGATCAATCTCTGGCAGTTAATCCAGCGTTCCAGTAAGGATAGTTTTGAGGAACTGCAACTGGACATGATAGATTGTGTTGGCACAGCTCTGTTACTCCTGGGTTCAGCCCATTCTCATCTAGCTTTCACACGCCGTTCTTTTATTGCCGAGTCTTCTCAGAAGACCTTCAGGGATCTGTTCCGCACCCCGTCAGAGGACAACAACTTCCTGTTCCCGCCTGATCTGGGAACTAAGGCAAAGGATTTGTCTTCGGAGAGCAAGGTGCTCTCTGGCATGCTGACACAGGCAGAGAAGAGGCAGACCAGCTCGAGACGAGGTGGTCGTCGTACCAACTACAGAACGGCAGGGGGCGGCAACAGAGGTTATCGCTACAACTACATGCCGAGGCCGAACTACAGTAGGCCAAACTACGGCGGGTCTCGCCAGTACTACAACAAGAGTTCGTCCCAGTCTTTTCAGAAGCAGGGGGACGGGAAGAAGTCAGACAAGTAGAAGTTTCATCCTTGACAAGAGAAGCACTTCGGCGTTCGACCGACCTTCAACCTGTACCCGACGACTCTCAGCTACTTCACGGGGGCAGGCTAGTCCACTTCCTGCAGCAGTGGAAGCAGGTGACTTCAGACCCCTGGATTCTACAATGTGTTACGGGGTACAGGTTGGAGTTTGCGACAACGCCGCCAGTACAACAGAGAATTCCACACTGCAGACCAAGAAGTCCAGAGCAGGTGGAAGTCCTCAGCGAGGAGGTAAGAACTCTACTTACCAAGGGTGCGATAGAGGAGGTTGTCTACAACCGCACCCAGTTTGTTTCAACTTTGTTCACAGTACCAAAGAAGACGGGAGGTTTGCGACCCGTTATCAACCTCAAGCCACTAAACAAGTTTCTACAGGTTCGACACTTCAAGATGGAGAGTCTAGCCATTCTGAAAGATCTCATCCAGCCAGGGGATTATATGGGAAAGATCGACCTGAGAGATGCGTATTTCACCATCCCAGTAGACGTGGGCAGCCGCAGATTCCTGACGTTCCAGTGGCGAGGTCGTCTGTACCAGTTCCGCTGCGTCCCGTTTGGGATGTCGAGCGCCCCAAGAGTGTTCACGAAGGTACTGAAGGTGCCCGTCGCACTTCTGAGAAGACGTGGTTTCCGTCTGATCGTCTACCTGGACGACATCCTGATGTTTGGCCGATCCAGAGAAGAGTGCAGAGAAGCACTGATGGCAGCGCTGGAAGTACTGTCACAGCTAGGCTTCGTTCCGAACAGAGAGAAGTCAGTGTTGGAGCCAACACAACGCATCACCTTCCTAGGGTCAGGCGTAGATTCGTCACGAATGGTAACTTTTCTTCCCGACAACAAGTTGCGGGAGTTACAACAGCTGGCGGACACTACCCTGTCTGCAGTCGTGCCCGTCTCAGCGAGAGAGTTGGCGAGTCTGATAGGGAAGCTGCAAGCCACAACAGGGTCAGTTTGGCACGCTCCACTTCACTTCAGAAGTCTTCAACGCCTGCTCATCACAGTTCTCCGAGTGACAAGAGGAGACTGGGGGCATCCAGTGCCGCTGACAGAGGCAGCGCGAGAAGACTTAAGGTGGTGGAGAGACCTTCTTCCAGACCACAACAGCCGCCCAATCCTTTTGCCCACAGCGGACATGGTTGTGGAGACAGATGCGTCTACTGTCGGATGGGGCGGATTCTGCAACGGCATCCACACAGGAGGTCGCTGGTCTGCAGAGGAGAAGACAGCACACATAAACGTGTTGGAACTGCAGGCTGCATCCATGGCAGTTCAGGCTTTCTGCAGAGACATGGAAAGCGGACACATCAGAGTTCGCTCCGACAACTCTACGGTGGTGGCATATCTAAATCATCTTGGAGGCACAAGGTCTCTAGACTTGCTGAACGTGACCTTGGATCTGTGGCAGTGGTGCACAGACAGGAACCTGTCCATTTCAGCAGTGCACATCCCAGGCAAGGAGAATGTGCGAGCGGACTTCAGTTCTCGACATTTCTTCGTGGCCACAGAATGGACTCTGGACCGGCATACGTTCCTGAGTCTGCAGGCGAAGTTTCCACTACTCTCCAAGGGGGTGGATCTGTTCGCGTCCCGAACCAACCGTCAGCTACCTCAGTACGTTTCCTGGCACCCAGAGCCAGAAGCAGTGGGGACGGACGCCTTCACGGTGAGCTGGAGCAGGTGGGAACTGCCGTATGCCTTCCCTCCTTTCCTTCTGGTCGCACGGACACTCAGGAAGGTCCAGTTAGACGAGGCTCATCTGCTTCTCATAGCTCCGGTGTGGGAAACAGCTTGCTGGTATCCAGTTCTTCTAGAGATGTTGGTCGAGGAACCAGTTCTGTTACCTCGTCACAAGCACCTTCTCACGCAGCCGGAGTCCGGCAGAGCGCACCCAGAGGGGGACAAGCTTCGTCTAGCCGCATGGCATGTTTGCGGAGACAACATTCTGAGTACGGCATTTCGCCGGGAGTCAGTAAGATATTACTGGCCTCCTGGAGACCAGGCACACAGAAGCTCTACACAGCAGCCTGGGAAAAGTGGAACAGCTGGTGTGGTGAAAGGAACATTGATCCGGTTTCAGCACCTGTGAGTGAAGTTCTAGATTTTTTGCTGTCCTTATTTGACAAGGGTCTACAATATAGGACCTTGAATGTTTATAGGTCCGCCATTTCAACAACTCACCTTCCGGTGGAAGGTCTACCTTTAGGTTCTCATGCTTTAGTGAAAAGATTCATGAAAGGAGTGTTTGAACTACGACCAGCCTTACCGAAGTATCAGTATACTTGGGACGTGAGTAGAGTTCTAAGTTTATTAAAGTCCTGGTCACCGGCAAGAACTTTGTCGATCAAGCAACTTACTTTGAAATTGGTTATGCTGATAGCATTGGTGTCTGCAGGCAGGGAACAATCCCTCTCCTTGCTGGATGTTAGATACAAGAAGAAGACCTCGGATGGAGTTTGTTTCACCATTAACAGGTTATCAAAGACTTCTAGGCCTGGCAGAGTGACACATGACATTGTTCTACCTAGTTTTCCACGGGACAAAAGAATTTGTCCTGTCTTTTATTTGAAGGAATATGTTTCTAGAACTAGAAGTTTTCGTTTGTGTGACAGTTTTTTGTTTCGGGCAATGGTGGAACCTCATCAGGCGGTTGGCTCTACCACCATTGCCCGGTGGCTAAAGTTAGTCCTCCAGGAGGCAGGGGTGGACACTAACAAGTTTACGGGCCACTCGACAAGGAGTGCAGCTGTCTCAGCTGCGGCATTAAGAGGAGTTTCAGCCAAGGACATAATGAAAATGGCAAACTGGTCTACTTCGTCTACGTTCGAGAAGTTCTACAGGAAACCTGTCAAGTCTTGCAACTTTGGCCGTAAGATCCTGGCCTCAGGCTACGAAGTCACCTGAAGTCATTCTCTGACTGACAACAGAGGGGATGCAGGAGACAATTACAAATTGTACTAACCTGTGCAGGACAGGTGTAATTGTCCTTGCATCCCTCGTTGTCAGGCAGACGCCCACCCGGAGAGAGGCGGAATTCTACATGTTCCTGTGAAGTCCCTCCCAACACTACTTCGGCCAGGAGTTCTGCAAACAGTAGACTGGTGCGCATGCGCCGCGAGGAACCATGGGTAACCGGTGACCTTTGAACTTTGGGAGCTACCAAGTGAGGCACATGGGGGTGTCAAGCTCAGATACACCTGAAGTCATTCTCTGCCTGACAACGAGGGATGCAAGGACAATTACACCTGTCCTGCACAGGTTAGTACAATTTGTAATTTTCCATATATGGCCATGTATGGCTCTTACATTTATCCCCAGCAGCATTGGCACATGCACAGAACCTCATTCTTTCTGTACTTGTTTGAAAACTTTGTCAGACTTTGTGTACATCAATCTTATGCTCATGTTTGTCGTTCGGTCTTGCATAATTTTGTTCTTTTCCTTTTCAAAAGTGTACATTATTGTGGTGTTGTAGACTCAGCTGCGGACCTCCTGACGCCCGTGTGCATGCTGACATGCCGTGTTGTGGACGTGACGGCAGTCTCCCCACAGGACAACAGGATGCAGGAGCTGGTGCCCCGTGTGTTGGAGAGCATCATTCAGACACAGGTGTACCTCGTACGCAGACAGAAGGATGCTGCCAGACAGGTAAGACCTTATGTGCTGGACTAGTTTGTAGGAAATATGATGTTAAGTTATTTGCATAGCAGCTTATAAGTTATATACTAATAATGTAAGTCAAGAAAAGACCCTATTGTACTGGCCTGTGATATGTTCTTGCTGTGCAATCACATACTACTCCTGTTGCTGAAGGTGGCAAGGTGATTGGCTGATAATTTCCTCCAGCAACAAGGGTGCTAGTATCTGATTGGCCAATGGATGGCCAATGCTAATGCTGTGGGAGGCACAGATCACAGGAAAGCATATTCAAATTTTTCTGAGAAACGTTAGGAGTGTTACTTGATCTGCAGTTCTTTGATATATTGCTTTTGTGCACGAGAAAGAAAACACTCCTTGAATCAATGACAAACAATCCAGACTATTCGACAGCTTAACCGTGGCATATTTTGTTGTTTAACCCTTCCAAACGACGTCCAGAGGCTACAGGACACAAAAGCTGCCTTTCAAACCATCGTCCGTGCCCATGTGAACCGACGCTCTGCCAACCAGAACCTGAGCCATGACTTCATGGCCACCATCATGACTGCAGTGGTGGCAGAAATGACCAGTGCGGTGCGGAAGGGTGCAGAGTTTGGGACATGTGACCGTATCTCTGACCTGCCCACGTTGTCAGCCTTCCTCCTGTCCACTGTCAACATCAATGCTGCCTCAGCTCAGTAAGTGCAGAAAGATTTTACGTTTAAGTTTAAGTCCTTCCTACACCATATGGTATATAGGGCAGCACCCATCTCCATGTCTACAGCCCTTAGGCAAAAAGTTGTGCAGGCATAACTGCAGGTTGTGATACACTTTTAGTGGTGTGTGTTCAACTTCCATACCCTTTCCCCATAAGTGATGCAAATTTTTGCCTCCCAGAATGTCACATTCTCAGTTTCATTTTCGAACCAGATACTAGATAACTTGATCGGAAAGTCGTGTTGCCACTGAAGTAAAAACAAAATTTAATGTACCATGATCAAGATTCATAAAAAATAGATTTGCATTGTGCCACTTTGCGCAGCCACATTTTACCAATTGCAAAATTGCCTGAAATTTTAAACAGAACTCGCAATTCGCTTTGGCGTTCCAGTTTAAGCCACTTTGTGAATGCCTGTCACACTCACAATTTTGCGTGTGAGTTTACCAGTATACCTGCTGAAGAGGATAGATTTAAGACCAAAAATAATACTGTTGTACACTTTTCTCCAGGCTCTTTGTGGAGGAGTTAAGCCACTGTGCAGAGTCAGGTGCACTCCAGGGCCTGCCTGGACATTGTGCAGCTTTACTCATCCTGCACACACTGCAGAAAGGTTGGAAAGACTTCATCTCTTTAAATTTGTTCACGTCTATATTCAGAAGGAAAGTTTCATGTGTTTGAAATACCTACCTGGGATTATTTGCAGAGAAATATTTGAGATTCAAGAAATGTACACCAACAAAAGACAGGTTACCAAAACTTGTGACTTGTACAGCCTCTGCAATTTTTTTTATTGAGAAAGCATTAAAAGTTTTTCATATCCAGAAAATCTAGCATTAGTTCATTAATCTAGTGGCCAATCATTACACTTCAACTTAGTTACAATGTAAAACTCAAGTCATCTTGTAACCTGGGCAGTGGTTGGCTGATGTCTACAATCATTACATCTCTGCCTCACCCATTCACACTTCAGTCATATTCTTAGCCATCTTTGGTCGTTATCTACAATCATTACAGCACATTTCAGTATCAACCATACAAATCTTTAGTCACATAGTAATGTGAGCTACAGTTGGCTAATATTCAGCCAGTTATGAGGAAGAAGACGTGTGATTGGCTTGTCCTGTACTGTTGTTGTAGATGGCTGGAGAGCAGGTAGACTGAAGGAGTGTGCTGATGTGGTGAAACAACAGGCCCAGAACCTGGCAGGGGAGGAACAGGAGGGAGAGGACAGTGCTAAAAGGTATACATCTACAATTCAACTTTTACTTGAACATCCAGGAGTAACATCTCTGAGCAATTGTTACATCTGCTTGTACATGTAGATGTCTTTTTCCACATAACATACCCCAAAACCTTTACGACAATTTTTCCTTTACTGCAAATACAATGAATTGTCAGGCATCAATTTCTTTCAACACCCTTTTTTCTTATCTTTCAGGAAGCTGTTTGAAGAAGTAAAAAACCTGGCAGCAAAGATTCAGAACTGAATATGTTAAGATCTGGGTTACCTTGTGTATATAATATCATTATTATTCAGTTGTCAAAAGGCAAACGGGCCTGTCTTGAGGACAACAATGCCAAAGCGTGCCTTTGTGTCCTTACAGGTGTCAGATTTATTAGACCAAACTGTTAGTATCAGAAGCACAGAGCTGTTAAATCTTATTCCATTCTACTGTGGTGTGTGACTTATGTAAGTTTTATAGACTTATAAAAGTACAAGGAGGAAGATAACACAAGATATGATTTCAGATACATGCAGGTAATAGTCACCATATATTTTATTACGCATTCAACATTAATCCTAATCCTAGCTTTGTATTTCTATATTTGTATTGAATATTGTGTAGATTGGTCAAGGCTACCTACAACGTATTATGTATTCCTGAAGTAAAGATGATTAAAAATAACTGCTTGTTTGTTTGTTGACTTCGTAAGTCCAACTTAAGAAAGATCGTTCATTTCATTTAGTAGTAATCCCATTACCTATATGCATATAACGGCCATGTATATATATGAAAAGGTTTTTATATCAGTGATAGGTCAGGGTATTCTAGTTTTACATTCTTCAGAACTCAAACTGGTGTGCAAATATCAAACCAAACTCTAACAGCAATAACTTATTTCAAAACCCACAATCATACAACATTCACATTTATGGCAAGCAATGGGGGTCCAGTTTTCTCCACTGGAGAAACATTAATTCAAAATTGAAAAAAGAAAACAACAAAAAATGTAAAGAAAGGTTTGTTAGAATTCATCTGAGTCATGCCCCGCTGGTAAATCCACCATAGTGATGCCAGCTTTCTTCTCCCCACACTTAGAGATGATGACGTTAGTCTTGGGGCGCTCTCTGTCATCAAGGTCCATGTTTCCAATGTGGCGTATGATGTCCTGAGGAAGGGCAAAGAGTAAAATTAGTTAAGGTAACGTTAGAATGCCCACACACTTTTTGGTGTATAGGGCAATGCCCATCTATGTTTCAATAGGCCTTTGGCCACATGATTGTGCGAGCACTACGGCAGGGGGTCATTCCACGCTACCAATATACTTTGACTTATGGCCTTGTAAGTGCTTGGTGATGAGCAGAAGATGCACAATGTACTATTTTTGTAAGTCTTTAGTATCACCCAAGTTGGCAACTGGAATAATGAACAGTGACTTTGATTGACAGAATTTTTTCTAGAAAGGCTTTTTGTTGACGTCCTAATGACTTAGCTTTAAATCTTTCAGGCAACCATGTTGGAGTACAGTAGCTATGTGTCATAAATTATACCATACCCCAAGACGGAGCAAATGCAGTCATAAAAACTATGCATTCATCCCTAGAGACTATGGTGTGTCCACTTACCATCCCCTCCAACACCTTTCCAAACACCACATGTTTATTGTCCAGCCAGTGACAGTTGGTTAATGTGATGAAGAACTGGGACTGGTTGGTGTCCGGTTCTTCTGCATTTGCCATACTGACCCACCCCTCACCCCAGTGCTTCAGCTGGAAGTTTTCGTCTTGAAATGTTTTTCCAAAGGCACTGGTTCCTAGAAAGGGAGTACAGAATGTAGTTACATTGATTTTGATAATAATCAATCGGATGCAAAGATTAGACATCCAAGTAATAAAATCTGTCCAAAAGCAGTTACTTAAGCGACTGGATCTGATTTTGGAAATGGACAATTGGATGTCATAGCAAGACATGCTATTTGCCATTTTGGTGTTCATTACATCCTTGTATTGTGCCATTCTTGTAACAAATTCGTAAACAAGTTAATACTGCCTCAATTTTTAGTCTTCATTCTTGTGATTTTAATTCAAAGAAATTGACATGAAAAGAGCAGGGGGTAGGTTTGTGCCTCGGTGCAACTTGATGTACTCAGACCAAAGCTCTGCTCCTAGACCTGTTTTTATGACTATGACTATTTGATGTAGCATACGCGTGCTACTCTCCAAGCAGAGGTTGAGTCGCGTAGATATAGTAGTAGTCGGCAAAATTACACCGGCGCTCCTCTTACGTAAGTAATTTTTCCGACTACTACTATATCTACGCGATTCAACCTCTGCTTGGAGAGTAACGCGTGCCCCATATGACCAGCTTTGTCCAAAGTAATCCACAAGAATTCAAAGTCCTCAAAAGAAATCTCCACTACATGTGTAGGCAGTCATCTTCACCAAAGCGGGCTGAAGCAAAGTTCTTTTTCAAGTACATTTTAGATAGAAGAAGCACAATGTGGCTCCGCTACTGACAAGTCTTTTCAGCCAAATACTGGGTAACTCCTACTCTTCTTAATAAATGTTGGGTTCTGTGGTTTCTTCTGTATATGCTTGACACAATTTGCACCATAAACACAAATAGTCGACATCCTTCAGTCTCGTAAGCCTATAAATACAAATGTATGTTTTGTAAATCCCATATGTTTTGTAAATCTCTTACCGCCAGTTCCGTCCTTGTGGACCACGTCACCGCCCTGGATGAAGTAACCTTTGACTACCCGGTGGAACGGTGTGCCGACATAGCTGTGTAGTTTTTCTCCCTGAAATGTACAAATATCGATGGAAAAACATACACAACGACAACTGTGATATGGTAAAGCGGCCGACCTCAGTCTGATTGGCGTTTTGGGGTGTTATGGTGTTTTAGTTTCGGCTTCGTCACCGCCAGCGTTTTCGGATCGGACCAGCACACGGCATGACACCTGCAAAGGTTTAACTCCTCCATACACGCGGACACTGGCTTTATTTACGTCACCTACCAAAATAACTTCTGCCACCTCTCAAACCGTGCCCAAGCAGTGCTTGAACCTGCCCTCTGGATACACGGAATTCGACAGAAATTTGGATATACTCAATATTCTAGTGCTATAAAACCTAGTACATTTGTACATGCTAGTACACCTTCATGCTTTGACATCATCTTGACCCGGTCGAACATCAGTACGGTAAGTACTGGTGTTTCTTTTTATCTCAAATACCAAGCCATGGAAAATGTCTCTTACCAAGCATAGGATTCTGAAGTTCTCCACAGTCAGAGGAACCACCCTACCGAAGAGTCCGATCACGACCTGCCCGATGTTGAATCCGCCTATGTCTATATCCATGTATATCTGTAACGGAGGAACACGACGGGTTGAAAATTGCACAACCGGTAACCGGTAACCATGTATGCTGATTCATATTAATCATTCTATTCACCACTCAAGATACCCCAAATACAGTGTAATATACTTGTTGCGTAATCTCCGAGAAGATTATTACATTCACGAACGTCTTGTTTCCTCGATTTTGTTAACTTTTCACAACATCGTTGATTTCTACCTTTTTCAAGTTAGGCCACGGCAAGTAAATCATATGGATGACATCAGCGCGCGCATTAATTTTCGCCTGATTTCAGAAAAAAACAAGAATGTTTTTTTAAATTCTGAGATGGTCAACATGACGAGAAAGTACCAAAAATGGGCAAATATGTTGTGTTTTAGACTAATGATTGTACTTGTAGAAGTCACACTAGCCACTGGTAGTTACAGAAGTGAAATTAGTTAGAAAGTTGTGAATGTGGCACCAATATGGAAGCCATAAGTGTGGTTGCCATGTTGGTAAGTGATATCAGTTTACCACACTAGTGTCACATTTACTACACTAGTTCACGTCTTGAATACATGAATTAATGCATTGTTGGCTGTGATACCGTGTTTTATTGCTTTAATTCTTGTTTATTGCGTATATGTGGAAAATTTAACCATCTTGTTTTTTTTACCCCTTTTTTTTCGCCCTATCTCATTATTTATGCAGTCTGCAGAGAATGTCATCCATAAAATTTACTTGCTATGGCCTTATACAAGTTAAAACTGAGTAGAACTAGAGTACTCTATTGGACGTTATATATTGTAAAGATGACGTTCGGAACGGAACGTTAAGCTTTGTTGGTCTTTGTTGACGTTGTCATAGTGTGTGAGGTGACGGATTCGTCGGTACATGTCACCTGCATCCGGGTTCCTATCTGTTGATCAGTATATTAGTGGGTTCAACAGAATATATAACAGTGCCAAACTGTAGTCCTGAAGACTTCCATACTCAATAATCAATTGTAGAATACCCAAACTTCAAGACAACCTGGCTTCCACAAATTTATGAAGTTGTAAGGAACGTCCAGAGAACTCCAGATAACATAACCTGATTTTTTTTCACAGATGGGAAATGTCCGTTCTTCAACATTATATTCCTTGGACGCTTCGTATGAGAACTTTTAACTTTTGTTGATCGGAATCAATGAAGAGAATTTCTGTGCTTGATTTTTCTAAACACCCTCACGCGTATTTGCTCACACCCGTATGTGAAAGTGTCAAAACATATCAACAACCTATTTCATCTCGTAAGTCCTTATTATTTAGGTGCATTCATATTTTCAACGTATTCTGTTTCAGTTATAACACTTTTATGGGTCTAAACATCAAGTATTAGGCATTTCATAAAGTTGGAGCAACTTGGACATCAACTTAACAGTGGACCAAACAGGAAATCTTGAGTGGTAAATTTACTCCAAAACATCCACCCGGATAGTCAAAGAATACTAATATGCATTTGGTTCACAGACGTTTTTTTTTTATCAGGGAAACTCTTTCTATTTGTCAATGTGGAAACAAATGCGACAGGCACAACCGGCAAAGTATCCTGCTCTTTTGTTTGATTTTACCACTGGTGACGACAACTTGACAACGTTGCACTGCACTCAAGTTATACAACTCAGGCTCACAGCGTCAATTGCCACTCAATAAGTTATCCGAGGTATAACAGGCAGAACGTATTGTCATAAGTATAGATAGTGCTAGACTATAGAGTGCGGCCGATCTTACCTGTTTGGTGACCAGTAGCTTGCCGCCGAACATACTGGGCGGTTTTACCGACGCCGCACCGACTACGAAAGCGAGAAGGGACAGAATCTTCAGGAGGTCCTTCATGGTGCCCAGGTGAGTGGGAGTGACGGTACGGTACCCTGGGTCACACGTGGCCGTGAAACACGCACACATCCCGGACATCCGGCTACACGTACAGACAGGTGGTTGGGTGATAACAATGATGCGTCAGACAGGAGTGATGAAGTTCCCAGAGGTTTTCTAAAGCAGGGATGTATTGCTTTACTCTAGATAACGCAATGAACATCGGTCGTTGCAACCGTTTTCTAACGAAACATCTCTTGACGTCAAATCCCTATCTACTCAGTGAGTCAGTTACTTGGTATACGATCAGCCCCTGGTATACGACAATAAAGGTTAAACTGTGTTGGAACTTGACAACAGTACTTTTGAATCGACTGTCTGTACTACTGCATTCTTCGTCAGTTTCCAATGACCTATCACGTCACATTAGGCCACGCAGCTAGTTCTGACGACTATTTAAAGTATATAACCAATTCGTGCCACTTTCGTACCTCAAAAGAATTCAGGCGGACAAGACGAACATAAGCCCGCCTCACATCTGCTTGATGAATGACATCTCTTCGAATCAGAAGGGGCGGGCCAATAGCATAGGGGTGAAAATCCTAGAAAGTTTTAGCGAAAGCAAATAGAAATTATTTTTCTCATGAAATATGACTGAAAAATTGAGAAAAAATCAAATTGATAGCCTTTGCATCTGCATCTTCACTCTACTATTTTCTTTATTTGGCCCTTTCAATATGATCTATGCACGTCTGTTATTGGTTAAAGGAAAAACTTCCTTCAGATAACGTGGTCTGCTTTTGCTGCTTGTGGTGATAGAATATCTTTCACTGAGATATTTTGGTAACGTTAGTTCCTTTTGATCATATTGCTGTACTGGCCTTATTTGGCAATGTGGTAACTGGTAAGAGAACCCCTACATTCAGAGTAGTACGGTCCAAACCCAGTCTCTTACGACCGTACCAGTCTAGCCCGTTTTGCTGCAAACCTCCGTGCGTTTTGACGCTGTTACCGACTGTTGTGACACTGCATGGACTGGTGCTGTTTATTGCCTGGACCTTAACTCGGCGTAAGGGTAAACCAGGGTCCTTTGGGTGGTACTTTTCCTGTAAAATAACGTTAGAGGACTGAGCCTGACCATAACCTTTTTGGCCTGACACAGTATTTGACTAAAGATGGTCTCACACCGCAGTACTCAATTTGGGACATAGGAAAAACTTAGATACCGGTGGAGGGTTGGAAGCTTTCGTTGACTGTGAGCAAAGAGGTTAAATTCTGCTCTTTTAACTAAGGCATGCAGATTTTACAGAAAAATGCACTTACTCAGCTACTTTGCACTGTCTGAAATAAAAAAAAGGTAATAAAATCCACCTGTCTATTGAGAATAGGGTGCAGATTTTGTACATGAAGTGCAGGACTGTTAGTCTCTAGGGCCAGTCATTTAATATAAGTTCTAATATGAATTCTGATGTAAGATTTGTGGAGGTGACTGAATAAAATCTGAGGCTTTATGATGTCATATAGAATTTGGACTGTGCCACTATATATAGGTAACGTTAAATTAGGACCCTGGTAAAATTTCATAATCTAAGAATGTTGCTTTGTTTGCAGATGGATCAAAGTGAAGAAAAGACGTTGGCAAAAGTGAAACTTGAACGTAAATACCAGTGCCCGCATTGTGACCATGCCACCAAGGACAAGCGTAACCTGAAGCGCCACGTGCAGACTCACACCGGTGTGAGACCTTACCAATGTGTGACCTGTAATAAGGGCTTTACAAGAAAGGCTCACCTTAAAATTCACCAACAGACGCACACGGGCGACCGGCCATTCCACTGCCCGCACTGCGAGTACTCCACCACCAGGAAACACGTGCTCGACTCTCACATGTACCTGCACACCGGTGAGAGACCCTTCATGTGCGGAGAGTGTGGACACAGGATGGCCTACCGAGCTGACCTGGTTAAACACATGAGAAAACATACTGGCTCACGGCCATTCAAGTGTCCCATCTGTGACTATGCCGCTGCTCAGAAACAGGGCTTAGACAGACACATCGCCATGCACGAAGGGTCGCGACCGTTTGTTTGTGATGTGTGCGGCCTCCAGATGTCGTGCAAGTCCAACCTTACCAAGCACATGAGGACACATACCGGATACAAGCCGTATCAGTGCCCGTATTGTGAGCACTGCTCGGCTCAGAAGGACAACTTAGCCCGACACATAGCCCGGCACACGGGAGCACGCCCGTTGGTCTGCGGCGTTTGTGGGTACGGAACGGCAGACAGGTCCGGCCTGAACCGTCACATGAGGATTCACTCCGGTGTGAGACCCTACAAGTGTAGCAAGTGTAATTATGCGGCTACACGGAAGCACCACCTGGACAAGCACCTGCAGACGCACAGCTCCGACCACCCGTACAAGTGCCATCAGTGCGACTACTCAGCACTGCATAAGAATAACCTGGCTCGTCATGTGAAGCTTCGGCATGTACAAATCGCTGGGTGACGCTTCTTTTGGCAACACCTCAAGGGCGTAGGCATTTATGGTGTATGCTACTGCTACATGCCCTGCTCAGCATGTATCTAAAATGTGCCAAAATGACTTTAAATAAGGCAATCCGAACTTGTGTGAATTTAGATAAGTGGCACATAGGTCAGCAAGTTTCCTTGCTGTTTCATAGCAGCATATATTTTTTGCTGGATATATATATAGCCCTGGTATATATAGCCCTTTGCCTTTAACCACCGAATTGGAACCAGGAGCTCAACAGTGAGGCTGCTACCAGTTAAGCTACAGGGACATCCCACTTGTAGATGACTTTAAATGCATGCATGATTATATAGCAATTGTGTGTGTGTATGTGCAAATTATATTAAATCTTTTGCAGGTAAATTTCTATAACATAGCCCAGCTTTGATAGAATGTTGGACTCTGTGGGGAAATGTTCGCTACGAATCTAAGGAGAATGAAAAATCATATTATTATTATTTGCTATTATTATTCTTAAATGAAGTCTAGGTTTGATGTGAGATATAAGTGACTATGCTAGGAGATGGTAGTGAATGTTGCTTTTGAAGGCTTGCAGGCTGTGCATGTATTTGGGAAGGAAGAGAGAGAGGGGGAGAAATTTCCAAAGTGTTGCGCATAAAACAGAAGTGATGTTTTTGTTATGATTTATTTCGTTATGACAGTTCTTGACTTCTTCATGCCTGTCAACGGGTTGAAGTGATGTCATCTCTTAAGACAGGATGGGCTGGTTGACCAGGTCTTCCTGTGAGAGTAAAAGAACAATCATGTTAAGTACTGTACATGGATGATAAATCCTGTCCAGTTATTTTGCTTTGTTTATTGTGATTTTTATGAGGAAGTAAGGTCTAAAGAGTTAGAAAATGCTGACTCCAGAACAGAATTAGCTCATTCTCATTGAATTCTATCTGCATTACTAGTATCTAAAGAATTGGAATAAAGATTAGGAATGTGTGTTAGTGATGGCCTCTATCAGACTACATGGGATTGAGTGAAGCCAAGCCCTGCTTGTTATTGTAAGCTAAACCCCACTGTGTCTGATAGAGATTATGTAAGTCTCGTATATGTACATATATACAGTAGTATAATATATACAGTATATATCAATATAAAGCCATGACATTTGTCTTTATATATCCCTATGAAGCAAATATAGTGTTCTATTAAAGGATAATTTACTGCTATTCACTGT
Organism: Branchiostoma floridae x Branchiostoma belcheri; assembly: GCA_019207045.1. Taxonomy (NCBI): domain Eukaryota; kingdom Metazoa; phylum Chordata; class Leptocardii; order Amphioxiformes; family Branchiostomatidae; genus Branchiostoma; species Branchiostoma floridae x Branchiostoma belcheri. The sequence goes on from CM033024.1 coordinate 20,270,506, forward strand.
GTTCGGAAAATTTCCTCGTTCACCCCTAGTATTGATGCCATTTTAACCTACTTATTATGCTTCCAATGATGGTCTATGGTTGAACCATAATCAGGTCTAAAAGCAATATAATGGTTTATAACTTTAACAGCAATGGGACATATAACATAGCATACTTAAGGGTTGTTGCTTCCAGATTTTCTACAAGTAACCTAGTAAGCGATGTTGCTTGACAAATAGCAGTTCTTACCCAAGGTTCCAACAAGCATTGCTGGCAGCTGCAGGGCCCGCTGTATCCGCAAGGGCAGTACAGCGCACAGAAGACTGGAAAGTCGATCAAGTCAGTGAAGTCCTGCAGGGTACTGGCCAGGTCCTTCTGATCGGCTGGGATCACTAGTATATGCGGAGGATAAAGCATTCTGTCAAAAAATCAATGATCAATTGGCATTCCTAGGGACTTCATTCCGGCATAAATTATCTAAACGGGAGATTTCAGGTGGGCGTGGGCGGTACAGACGTCTGGTCATCTTTGACCCATTACTGGTCTCATTACTGCATGCTGTCACCTTCCCTTAAGGTCAATTGCCAGAAGCGTTAGGTCATTTAATATTAGTAAATTATTTCTAAAAAAAGGCCAAACGACATGCCAAAAAGTTTGTTCGGTGTGGGTGTTGGGAAAGTACTGTATCTTAAAGTTCCGACATGATTCCCTACAAACACTTAAGGAGTTTTAATTCTGCCATGCGAATTTGGTGCGCAGAAAAGGAATATTCTGGATAAATAGTTCTTATTTGCGACGCCTCAGGGGAGAGCCTAACAGTATTGAGTGCGTCCGTTTGGCAAGGATTCCCCAAATTCGATAGGCATTTCTGGATTTCTTTTTCTGTGCTTACCCCGTGTTTGTTGAACAGGCATGCAGACGTGTCCGCAGCCGTTAGAGCAGCAGGCCTGGCCGGCGGGACAGCTGCCGAACTTCTGCAGAGCCCACTCCGCTCCCCAGCTGAAGGAACCACAACCTTCCACACAGATGCCGATCATGCCTGTTGTGTCCGGGCAGAACTCTGCAGAAAATATTAGTTCATTGGTTAAAAGCAGTTGATGTAAAGTGCGTTCCAGCATTGACAAGACGTTTAATCTAATTTTCGGCTGTCTTTACAGCAGCTAGTCCATCAGTGTGATTACGTTGGCTTCAAAGAGAATAGTTACCGTGAGAGTTGTAACACCAGTAACAGTGGGGCTCAAGTGCCCCCAAACTGACCATGCCAACTGGTCCGACCTTTTGGCGTAGTGATTAGCGACGTTGGGGTTGGGTTCCCGACCGTGTGAGTACGAGGGGCGTGCAATTAGTAATGGTCCTGACCCATTTCCCATAGCAGGAGATTAATGAAACTTGGCACAGTTATTAGTCTTTCTCTTCATAGGAATCACCCAGAGTTATGCATTTCTCCCATCGTTTGATGCAGCTCTGGACACCGATTTTGTAGGACACCCCAGGTTGGTCCTCCAACTGATGCCTCATCAATGGCACAAGAGGGACGACCAGATCTGGGAGCTGTTTCCACAGACTTCCAGCCACGTTTGAATTCAGGATGCCAGCGTTTTACAAGGTCATATGATGGGGCATCATCACCATAAGTTTCATTTATTTCATCAAAAGTCTTCTTTGGTGTGCGTCCTTTCAAATACAAAAATCGGATCACTGCGCGACACTCAACTGGTTCCATTTCACACCTGGTCCATTTCGCACCTGACTAAGTTCAAACACCAGTAAATCAGAAACCACAATTAGTTCAGAGCTGTCTTTTGCAACATAACCCATAGAGATATGAATTATTACACATACAAAATTTCATTTAGATCAGACAACTGGAAGTGGGTCAGGACCATTACTTATTGCACGCCCCTCGTAATAACAGGCTAAAGATGTGCCACACAGCTGCAGGCCTAGGGATATCGAACTCGGAGATACGAGGATGAATCTTGGAAAGATATTAAAGGGGTAGTATAACCAATGAGGTTTTATCTGATAAACGCGTGGCGTTGGGAGTGGCCGCCCGCGTTTGGCGCGTGTTCGGATGCGGGAGCCAGGAGACTGTTTCTACTCTTACACACCGCAGTTCTGTAAGGTAATAATGCAAACGTTTTTTTACAGTGATGTACTGTACAAAATATGTGTTACACCTACAGGTGTTTTACGTTATGCGGAACAAATGGGTGATGCTGAGTGACGGTACTTACGCTCCAGCCCGACGGTGGTTGACGGGACGGTCTGACAGGTATGGCCGCAGCCGTTGGACAGGCAGGCCTGACCCTCCGGACACCCTCCAGCCACGCACATCTCCGCACAGATCCCGAACTGACCAGACACTGGGAGAGAAGGAAAGTTTTACATTCATTTGTTTTCTGATATCGCTTTTAGGTAGAGCAATGACATAATCCCAATGCCAAGAGCAGTGGCGTAACTACAAACTGTATGTCTGGACAGATGATTGGATCCACGTTACCGTGCATGGCGTAACGCTACTCTTCTCCGTAAGTGTGGTGCTTCAATGTGCTCCCTATATGCCTCCCCTTAAACAGGGGTCCTTGGACTTAAAACGGGTGCAACCCATTCCAGCAGTGTGCCAATAGACAAGATCCCGACAGTAGGATTATATGGGAGCCACAAAAGCCAAAGAAGAAGAAGAAGTAAGATTACATTAAGACTTGTATCCTTCGACCCTGCGACGCAAACGTCGAGGCACCAGGCACTACACCACAGTCTCTCAAGTAAGGTTAGATAAAAAAGAAGAGTTCGTTGTCGGCAGGATTCGAACCTGCGCGGGCAGAGCCCAATGGATTTCTAATCCATCGCCTTAACCACTCGGCCACGACAACTCAGGTGCACGTTCACCGCTCAACGTCAGACGTCGGTTCATCCAAAACAGCTCTCTAAAATTTCACTGGCCAAGTTGGTGGTGAGTAAGTGCATATATTGAACTTTAGCTTGTCCTTTATAGTAACGCAAAACTGGTGCAACTACGTGAAAGGCATTTGTTCTCATTGACCCTTAACTGTCTAACATCGATAAATATCGTAGTTATGAAGAGATGAAGAAAGGTTAAGACAGTCCAATGGGAAACAAAAGTAAGACAATGTTAAGACGATGTTGATGCAAATATCTTCAACCTACTTAAATTGTCCAAAAAGTAGTGTACAGTTTATCTATCGGTAGATCTAATTTCCTTCCAAAATGCTGAGCCTGAGGCTGACTTGCAATTGACCGAGCCATACATTCTTGTCGCCATGGATAGCATCTCAAAACATAAGACGTTTGCAATATGCATATGGTGTGTTTTTTTAAACCGTGCAGTTTTGCTATCACGGTTTGAAAGCTGGCAAAATGTCTATTTTCACAAGCTTAATTTCTCATTTCGGTAATCATTTATCATAGGTTTAAAGGAAAAATGACTTTCCGGGGATATGTATATAAAAGGAAGACATACCTCCCCGCAAAAGGGCGAGTGCCGCTACTAGAATCCAGGAGTACATTTTTCACTGAGAACTTGTTTCACAATGTGGATAATTCTACAGCTAACACCTTATATATACTAGTACATATGACGCGTGCCGAATCGGAAGTTGGCTAAGGGGGCGGGGAAGCGGATGAGATATGGTGTGTAAATAACTGCCGTCAGTTCCGACAATGTTGACTTCGCGTATACCACGTAAGCTTGCTTTGTACAATATATTCCAATTTTCAGGCACATGTGTGATGTTTCGTGTATAGATACATTAGGTGCATAGCGCTAGCAGAGGACCGATGAAAATCGAACTGTACAAAAGACGCCTGAGAAAATAAGAAGTAATTTTTGCTAACAAAGATATTTGGGCAGATTTTCAGAACTAGTTATGTTTAGAGAGTTTAAAAAAAAAAGACATCATTGATGTGTGTGGGAACTGAACATATGCACTTGACCAAAAACAGTTTAGCTCTTTTTCCATTTGACAATTACATTTTAGTCAACTTTCCTTACCTGACTTGTAGTGGATGTAAAAAGGCATTGGGAGATGACAAACCTTTAGTCAGGGAATTGAGCATGAAACTGCTTAACCAAAGAACAAAATGCTATCAATCAGGAAATTCCTGTTAGCAAAATGGGAACACACACACACACACTTACAAACACACACATATACAATATACGCATAAACACACATACACCAGAACACATGTACATACATACACAAACGTACAAGCACACACATTCATATGCATGCATGCACATACCTGCACACGAGCACGCACACACACACACACATTCTCTCTCTCTCACACACATTTTCCTGCTTGTTCCAACTGCAACTTTGAATGATAGTAAGTTGTAACACTATATTCTAGAACCTAGACAAAAAACACACAAAGACACACAATCAATTGCAACTCACAATATATCTTTAAACATTTTAATTAATGTCTCCTTCCATACCCACATGTCAAGGACAATAAAATAGTCTTAAGTCTGGCATCATTTTAAATGTTAAAATCCCTAAATGAAACTGAGCTCTCTACCAATACAAGTCTACCATGATTTTTAATATGGTTATATCAATTCATTCATTTGGTTCTCAAACACTTTAATATAAAGCAAATTAAGCAAAAGGGAAATAGTTGAAAACTGAGGGCTGAGAAGACAACTTGTATCTAATTGTATGTTTATTTACCCCCTGATACTTGTGCATCGAGGTACAGCATTCCCCTCTGAGTCTGTCTTCATTTCAATCATCCTGCTAAGCACATTTTTTTTTTCAAATATGAGAACCAACAAAATTGATGTGTGTCTTAAGGCTTTGTTGGACCCACTTTCACATCTGCCTCTGAAAACAAGGGCGAATTCCCACTCTAGGCAATAAAATGCATCTCTTCAAGATACGTTTTTCTTTTATGGTACATGTGTACATGGTTTTTAGTATTATCAACAAAAATACTTCTTACTCCACCTTATGTTCCACTTGATGCACAAGGAGACAGCAATAAAAAAGAAATATTTGCTACATTTTCTGACACAAGTACCTATGTGTTGATTTACATGTAGTCACAAAATGTTGATAATTCAAAACAAATCACAGAAATGAAATCACAACTTGCATATTTATGCATGTTGCTATGTTGTCATTGGTGTCATTCACATTATGCATGAAATATGTAACATCCTCATAATCCAATGCAATGTAAATACAGAAAAATACATCCAAATATGCTAATGATTTGCATAAATATATATACGTCATCAATTTTTTTTGAATGTGTGCCTGTTAACTTTCCAGCTGTCAGAAAGGTTTGTTACAGATGCTTGTCAATAATTAGTTCTGTCATAGCCCTGCTGAAAATTTTATGACAATAGAATTGTATGGAAAAGTGACCATGCCTGTACCATGAGTACTACAGTAATACAATACTTGGTGCTGTCTGTACTATGTCTTTATATGTACTTGGTTGTAGCTTGGAGGAAAGTGCTTGTTGCAGAGATGTAAAGGGGGTGGCATCCCTGAGATTTAGTGCCAATATGATACCTCACAAGCACAGTACCTCATAGTAAAGGCATAGGGGGCATTTTCTCTGAACTATCATCCTTGCCTACCAGTCTGCAGATTGTATCATACAGACCTGATAAAACAGCCTACAATCTGTCTGTTGAACTGGGGCATTTTGTACTGGACAGTTGTCAGCCAATCAGCAACTGCTTCAGCACACACACAACCATCTTGTTGTTCTACCAACCAATCATGTCACTTCTTACAGTCAAGAGGTGATGTGATTGGCTGATAAATTACAAAATGATTAAGAGGCCAATTCACCAGGGCTGTTGTTTGCTTATTGCACAATACAAGCTTCAGGCCTGGGAGGAAGGTTATGAAATATAAGCTATATTTAGAATGATTGATTCTGATCGTCATATATGTATAAATCTATTATCAGAGTGATGATGGTGTCTTCTCATGAAAGAAGTTGTCATCTCTGTACATCCTGTTCTCAGGTTTGTCCAGCTCCCGTTTGGCAACCTCCATATCTGAGTGGATAGCAGCTATCAGTTCATCTGGAATGGAAAAAAATAGGTTAGTAGCTTAGTACAGAGTAAATGTCTTCCTTAGATTGTGTTTAATTTTATTATTGCACTTCAAGGGAGTGTGTCTGAGTTTGTGTGCATGTGTACATTGTTTGTGTGTATGAGAGAGAGAGTGAGTGTGTGTGTGTGTGCATGTGTAATGCTGTATTGCAGTTTCTCTGTGTCCTGCCAGAGGGCATGAAGTCTGCTATGTCTGATTGCTGTTCATGCCTTGACACAGCAACCTCCTTGATGTGAAGAAGGATCTGATTTTGCTTCTGGCACCAAAGGATTAAGAGAAAGAGAAGACTTCTTAAATTACCACAGCAGTTTTGTTTCACGTCTAGAATGTGGCTGATTTCAGAACATACTTACCAACAGAATTAAAGGACATTTCTGGCCGTATGTAGCCGACTATACACACACTGAGGGTGGAGCCATAGAAATCCTCCTTGAAGTGATGCAGAAGATGAGGTTCCTGTGAACAAAGAACAATCAGACTTATGACATCTGCTTAACCATCATGGACTGGGGTACAGACCCATTCAACTGTGCATCCAAGTATGCAAGCAATGTATGTGTACAAGTAGGCAATCGTCATAGGTTCTCTTACCTCATTAGACACTTTTGTCTGTACAAAGAAATTGTCAGCTGACCTACCATTCAACACTCTTTTAGTTTTGTAAAAGGTACCGCACACTCTATACTTGTGACACCTATATAAATGTTGCCCTTTTTACTCTCCAAGCTCAGGTAAATATAGGGAAAATTGTGACCTTTTTCTTATATGCTGTTTTTTTTTGTCAGTAAACCCCACCAACAACTTGGAAAATCCAGCTCTCAGAGTCAGAAGAGTCCAGCAAACAGAAAATCCCAACATCTGCTTGGAGATAAGGACTTTGGACTGGGAATTGACCCTTCAAAATTTCCCAGGAGCCGACCTCTGTATCAAAACAGTCGGTTGTGTGATTGGATTACCACACAATGAAGTCTTCTGATTGACAGCAGCCAAACTTTGAATGGTAACGTAACAGAGCCCTGTCTGAAGCCCAGAATGAAGCAAACAGGGCTGGACTGCAGGCTTATATGTTATTCCTGTGTTGTTGTCAACATACCATAGATTTTGTCTTGTCCTTATAAAACGGGTTCCATCCGAGGCTCATGACCATCTTGTGGACCTCCCCACCATCCACACTAGCCCAGCCATGGTAGATGCCAGTTGGAATGTCCTTGGGTATGTGGTCCACCACCTCCTTAGCCAGATTCGCTGGGGGAAAAAAGTAAGAAAGAAGTTGAACAGGCAAATAAACACAACAGAAAGGTAATACAAACATAATACAAAAGTTGTTGAAAGGCATATTCTCGTGGAATTTGTTCGCATTTTTTTCTCAGGACTAACTCGCATATGTGGTCCTGCTGTATGACCGATCATGAATGCATGATCATGTAACATTGAAGGATCATAAATAAGCTTTAAAATTGATGAAGTACCGGTAGCAAGATGACAGTCTAACGCAAGTATACAAAAGTAACGGGTTCCGCACTGGTGTTCCAGTGCTGAATCAATGGGTAGAATCGGCCTCAGCACTGGTTTTCCAGTGCTGAAGAAACGTCAGCACTGGTTTTCCAGTGCTGAACGGCCTTGTTCAAGTGCTGAAGCTCCCTCAGCACTGGAACTCCAGTGCTGAACTTCTCCGAGCACTGGTTTTCCAGTGCTGAACTGCCCTCAGCACTCGGGTACCAGTGCTGAACTCGCGGCAGAGGTCATTCAGCACTGGTTACCCAGTGCTGAAACCGCCGTCAGCACTGGAACCGAGTGCTGATATACAAAAGTAACGGGTTCAGCAAGTTGGATTTACCAGTGCTCGGGAACTTTTCAGCACTGGAAGACCAGTGCTGTAAAAACTTCAGCTCTGGACTTCCAGTGCTGACGTTTATAAAGCACTGGTCTTCCAGTGCTGACGTAATATTCGTGTACTAGTAGCATGTGTCCGTACGGCTGTCTGAGTTATTTCCTTTAGAGAAATTAGACTTCGGTATATCTTGCGTGGCACTAGCTTTTACTAGCTTTAGACTAGAGTAGACACTTGTGATATTGTTAATTGTGTATACAGTTAATGGCACTCAATTTTCTTTTCTTTTAGTCAATTGATACGAAAATTTTAAATCAACAAATCACATATTCTATACTTGTGGCAAAGTAGTGTCTTTTTAGTCAGAGGTAGACAACTAACAGTTGGTCTATCTGTGTGGTAAAGAGGTCGCTTGTTTTTTTTTTACAAAGAATAGGTAGTTACAGGGGGACGACACATTCTGCTTGTGCGGCAAAGTAGCATCATTTAAAAAACAATAGGTAGTCAGAGTTAGACAACTAACAGTTGGTCTATCTGTGTGGTAAAGAGATCGCTTGTTGTTGTTTTTTTACAAAGAATAGGTAGTTACAGGTGGACGACACATTCTGCTTGTGCGGCAAAGAAGCATAATTTAAAAAACATTGTATAATACAGTTGTCCATTCACCAACTTTATACATTTTATACTCGGTTTCCAGTGCAGAATATTTGTCAGCACTGGATTTCCAGAGCTGAAATGTCCTCAGCACTGGAAATCCAGTGCTGATTGTAGTCTCAGCACTCGGTTTCCAGTGCTGACAGGAGGGCTTCGAGTGCTGAAGCTGCCTCAGCACTGGATTTCCAGTGCTGACGCCGGCTCAGCACTGGATTTCCAGTGCTGACGACCACTTCAGCACTGGACTTCCAGTGCTGACAGAGGAGACCGTTACTTTTGTATATTTGCCAGTCTAACCATAAATGAATGTGCAAAAACAAGCAATGAAAGGATTCAAGTTCAAGGAAGAGCAAAGGTCTGACCTATACAAATTACATAAAAGGTTAGGAGACATTATTTGTTACATGGTACTTGGCAGCCAAAGTCTTGACCACCAAAAAAGTCAACCTCAAAAAATTGGGAAATGATTAACTCCGGGTGCTTTCCCCTTTCGATCAAATGAATAGTTAATTTGCATACCCTGTCACGTAAATTCTGAGAACGCATTGAACGCACTTGTGCGTGGCCGGAAGAAGAAAAAAATCAAGTATACTTCCTGTCCCCCTCCCCCTTCCTACAGTAAAAACCTTGCTCTTACGACGCAAGCCATCACCTAGGGTATATAATCTGTCGGTTTCTTGTCAATTCTTTTTTCAAAAATGGAATCTGTAGATAACGTCCAACGTTTAATTTCATATCGGAAGTCCGATTTGCAAACATTTCCTGTGGCCAAGGTTACAACAAAAACTATCAAACCGGCAAATTTGGATTCTGCTAGAATTTGTGAACATTAACACTCACCTGTTGGTATTCCTAGTTCCTTACTGCCTCTGCCGAACCCGTGAACAACTTTCCCGCGGCAGAAATACGGTAAAACACTCGAAAAGCTCATTTTTCTAGACTGTTCCGCACAAACTCGACAAGCTACTGAAGCTACTACGTTATATATGGAGGTCAAAGGTTGTGCAATACTAGTCGACTATACCAATATTACAGGGGGAGTGAATACAGGAATCTACAAATCCTAAAAAAAAGTTGTCGATATTTTTAGACTTAAAATCACTTTAGTAACTGGAATATAATCTTATATATCTGACGAAGACTACAATGAGTCTATAACTAACCTAAGAAGCATAAATGAGATACCCCATTATATGAATGGTATTACCCAGAATTTGTCTGCCTTAGTTTAAAAACTAGTCTTACATTCGGATACTCGGTTGTCACTGACGTATTTTAGTCTATCATGAGAAAAATGAACGCTACAAATAATGAAAATCTTATAATTTTTGATTGAAGCTGTAGATTATTTTTATAGATGACAATGATATAATACTAGTACACTATTATGGCTAGACGTTTTGTGCTATATCTCTACTTGATGTCTTTACCAATCAGATGCTATGTTCTCGCTGACCACAATTGTTTCGTTGTCAAAGTGGTTTCATTCAGTCTGTCAAACCAAGGGGTTTTGATAAACGTCCCTGGTACAATTTGTCCTTTTGACCTTTCAAGAAACTACACAGAAGAAAAGAGCAGCATCAGAGATAGAGCTTTTCTCGGTGGCACGCAGGTGTGTGTTACATAATTGTTGTCATTCTCCTGCGCTGTGTGGATGATGAAACCTATGATTTAAGGCTTTTAAATATTAAACCTCCTTGTAGCGGGTAAACCTAACCTTCAACTCAAAGCAGAGATTATCCAGGAAAATTGTGACCTTTCTATCATGTATATGCCCCGTTTTCTGTCTGCCAGACTTTAAGAGAAATACAAATACCATGACACAAAGAGTCGTAACAGACATACATACACAGGCACATATATACACACAGACATAGACACACACACACACAGAACGTTCATACACATTCAGACATACACATAGACACACGAACACACACAGACGGAAAACGAAGATAGTATCTTCCATTGTGTTATCAGAATTTCATCAATATGCTCACAAACCCAGATTCTAAACTGTTCGACCAAAAGGCTTAAAGCTGTTTGGTATGGTCAGTTTAGCAGTCTTTCAACCCCACTGTTACAATATCTTCTGCAGCAGCCATGCTGGAGGATGGCTGTGTGTTGAAGTGCCGGCGCTGTCGTTCATCCCTGGTGAATGGACGCTGCGTTGTCGGCAGTCATGGCGGCGGTGACTCCTGTCCCATGGAAGGTCTGTCCACACTATGGTACATCAGTGATAACAACATCCCTGACTGGATACAGGACCAAATCATCCAGGTACTAGTACATGTGTATTACTGTAGAATGTATCCATGGCTAGGATAAGCCTGAGAACCAGCTGTTCTAGCCTTACTCCAGTCTCTTGGTCCCTTCTGTAGGTTACAGAAGCTACCAAGAGAGCAAAGAACAGCTTAAAGGGCTGGCACCCAGGCAAAGTTTAGGTCACAGTTCTAAATAAACACAGTATAAAGTTCCAGATTTTGTAGTAGATTGTATATGTAACCTTCGTGAAGATGGAGGTATCGTTTTCATTGTTTGTTATGGTGCACGTGAAAGTTGTTACAACTGGCCCAGGTTGCAAAAATGTTTGTCCTGGGTTCAAAGCTGATTTGATTTCTTATTGCATCTGTTATCCATTTTCCTATGGCCACCCTATCATGTATGTGGATCATAATAAATTTGTCTTGATTGTTTGTTGTCCCTCCAGGTACACTGGACCAAAGGACGACTCCTGTGCCCAAAGTGTGGCGGCCGGCTGGGCTCATTTGACTTTGTCTCCCTGGTGAAGTGTCCCTGCGGTGATCAGGTCTTCCCTCCTATACACGTCCAGAGGTGTCGTGTGGACGTGGACAAAGTCTCGCCAAAACACCTACCCAAAACACAGCAAGGGGAAAAGCCACCTTTAAAAATGTGTGAAACAAAGGAACAAGCCTGTGGTATTGTTTCACCAGAACATTTGGCAGGTGGACAGTTAGCAAACAAGCATTCTGAGAAGCGGAAACGGGAGAAAAACAGTAAAACAGGTGTTGTAGCTGTTGGAACAGGTGATGCACCTGCTGGAACAGGTGTTACACCTGCTAGGTCAAGACTTAGTGTTGCACCTGCCAGAAAAGTTGTTACACCTGGCAGAAGAAGTGTTGTACCTGCTGGAACAGGTGATGCACCTGCCAGAACAAACACTGCACCTGCTGACACTGGTGCCTCATATGTTGCTGATGATGGAGTAGGTGAAACGGATTCCTCTGTGAGTGACATGGCAGATTCAACTTCCAGCACTATAGATGAGGAGGAATCAGATGGAGGCCAAACCACAAGGACTGCTGCAAGCTGGCAGCGCCCCCTAGTGGTTACAGATGGTGATGACAGTTGCATCCATGACACAAACTTGTTCCAAGTGTTGGAGGGCTTGGATGGAGGGAACACAGGACACATGGCAGACAGACGGAGGATCAAGAGGCAAACAAAGAGGGAGAGAAACAAGCTGAAGAACATTCGTAAGAAGCAGAGAAGACACGAGAAGTGGGTGAAGAAACAGGTGACTTCTTTACTTTTTAGATTGCTCACGAGTATGTAGTTGAGATCTGTATTACAAACCAAGTTTGTATCAGCCATGTTTACATGTACATGCATGGCCGTACAGTAAAACTAACCGTGCCCTACCTCATTTATAGTCCTAGGAAGATGACAGGTTTGAGGATGCAGAGAGAGAAACTATGAACAATACATGTGTCAGCACATTTCTTCTGTGTCTGTACAGTAAACCTAACCATGTATAACCTGCTCATTATAGACCTGGGAAGGTGAGAGATTTGAGCTAGGTGAGAGAAACGGACTTATCTATCCATGCATGTGTTAGTGGATCTGTCTTCTACATCTGTACAGTAAAACTAAACATATCCTATCTTACAGACACAGGAAGATGAGTAGTTTTAGGAGGCAGAGAGAGAACTTCTAATCTGTCCTGTCTGTCTGTAACTGTACTATGAACTGTGACATGTGTTAGCAGACGTTTTCTGTAGCTGCACAGTAAAACTAACCATGTCCTATGTTTTCATTAGACCCAGGAAGTTCAGCTGTTTGAGGAGGGGGAAAAAGAGGGTCTGATCTGTCCAGTCTGTCTGGACCTGTACTATGAGCCATACATATGTTAGCAGACATGTCTCCTGTGTTTGTAGATAAAATGTTTTAACCATGTCCTATGTTTTCATTAGACTCAGGAAGTTGAGCAGTTTGAGGAGGCGGAAAGAGAAGGTCTGATCTGTCCAGTCTGTCTGGACTTGTACTATGAACCGTACATGTGTCAGCCATGCGGACATGTCTTCTGTGACCCGTGTCTCAGACAGGTCGCTAAGGACGACCCTGGCTGTACGGCCTGTCCACTGTGCCGTACTGTGGTCATCACGGTAAACTACTCTTACCGTAAGTTGATTCCATTCTTTATAGTACAAGTATCTGCTTTTTCTGGAATTTTAACTTCGGAAGGATGTATGTGATAAGTCTTTGGTATCATTACTCCTATGTGAATGTTCTTGCTTACATATCATTAAAAACATATGTCTACGAGTAGTAAGTCTTCTTTGTCCTGACAATTTTATTGTTATGGGCACGTACGTTTGTGTTTCATTTTGAATGAAGGTGAGTCTTTATTGCCTTGTTGCATCTTGTTTTTATTGCTTAAGTGTCATCAGTTAGCGTAGTTATAAAGATTAGTCACATAAACAGTATCATATTAAGACCTTTTACATTCAACTATTCCCTTCTCTTCCTATATCAGAACTTAGTAAGACCATGCAGGAGTTTTTCCCACAACATCACGAGTCGCGGCGCCGTGCAGAACGTCAGACCCAGTACAAGAGTTGGCCACTCCCAGGGGTCACTGGTGCCCGCGCCCTGTGGTGGACGACCGTGACCTCGCTGACCTCTCGCCGGGGTGGGCGGAACTACCCTCACTACCGCAGCAACGACGATGATCTGAACTACGACGGGAGCATGTTTGACGAACTCTTAGTGTACATCTACTCTATCAACTGGGTCATAGGTTTGTTTGTGGTTTGTGGACTGTGTTATTTTACCATCCGTTCTTTCATTTTCTAAAACAAGACAGCCAGTAATTAGAATAAAACAATCAAGATGCAGAGTTGTCAACATAGATTTTTATTACCAACTCATTTGATGTATTTCAATATGAGTGAATGATGTACTAGTATTTGTGTGTGGACATAAAATTTGCGACTGTATTGAAAACATGACCAGAATTCTGCAAGCTCACCATGTGTACAGTCCAGTTTTGACTTCTGTTGCAAAATAAAGGTTGAAGTAGCTTAGGTATCAATCCTTCATTAGTTATGCTTACTCCCTCACTAGTGTGTTCTCACCATTGTTACTAATACCAGTGTACAAAATACTTATCTGAGCCAGGTTGCACAGTGTGCAACCTGGGGCAAAAACTAGGTTGCACAACTAAATTTCAAGTTGCACCACCTACGATTCACTAATTTCTGAAAAAAAGTACAATACATACACATGTACATGTTTGGCTGATAGGAAACGGAGCTGCCTAGGTCCATTTATTTCTTCTAAGTAAATTGACAACAAAATCGTGTTCTGTGGCTCAAAATCTAGGGAGCACCCCGTGCAACCTGAGTTTAGAAGTAGGTTGCACCAAGCAAAAAGTGGTTGCAATGTGCAAGTGGGTATTTTGCACGCTGAATACATGTACATTCTTAACAATGTAGTGAGAGCACCATAATATGGGGGCAGCTTTAAACTAATGAGTAAGTACCCAAGCTACTTCAACTTGAAGAGAATCTTTTCCATGCATAGCACTACTTACAATATTTATTATTTGAGCTTAGATCTTGAAACTTAGTGTACTTTGGGACAAAAAACTGAACGGGAGCTGATTCTATAAATAACCTTTCTTTGTTTGTCTCATTAACCTTGTTTCTGCTGTCATGTCTGCTGTAGGGAAAAGGTGTAAAAGGTTTGGAAACCAGGCTATGACAAGAAAACTTGTGGCAACAGAGCTTCCATGACTTGTCAATGTACTTGCAATGGAACAACTGTATTAAACAACATGTCATCAGGGCTAAACATGTTTGAAATTCACTTTAAACATCCTTTGTTTATAACACTGAAGTGACAGAATACAATGTATAAAGTAACAACTTAGTATCATAATAATACTATTTCATAATGTGCAATGTGTTACAAAACTACACAATATCATAACTTAAGTCTTAACCTTATAATTATTTTGTTTAGAACATTGAAACATAGAGTGGAACACATACACTACTTGACTTTATAACTAACATTTCTTGTTTGACAAGCATAAAATTTCTTCAAAATTAAACTTTATTACAACGTTTGTATACTTTGTTTCTTGGCTTGGCGTTGTTGTTGCAGTAGATAGTGTTAGGTGCTTAACCTAAGCTGCTGCTGAAGTCATGGAACTTTTGCAGCTCCCCCTGGCTGACGGTGTTGTGCGCTGCAGCTAGGGACTTCACAAAGTCTTGTAGACAGACGTCACGGGGCACTACCTGCAGGGACACATGGGTAATCTTCAAACAAACAAACAAACAAACAAACAAAAATCAATTCTATGCT
The DNA here is from genome assembly GCA_019207045.1 of Branchiostoma floridae x Branchiostoma belcheri. NCBI lineage: Eukaryota > Metazoa > Chordata > Leptocardii > Amphioxiformes > Branchiostomatidae > Branchiostoma > Branchiostoma floridae x Branchiostoma belcheri. The sequence continues at coordinate 20,285,690 of CM033024.1, forward strand.
ACAATTTGGTGCATATGATCATGGCTCTCCACTGACATGGTGAGATTCTTGCCACACTTACTTCTATGTAGAGCTCAACTTACTGAAATGTTCCAACAGTACAATGTACAAGACAGTAATAGAACTGAATCAGCTAGCTTACAAATGTGGCCTGTGTAGCAGGGACTGCTGTCATTCTCCAACAGGACTGGCTTATCATAGCCACTACTGTAGGGCTGATATTAATTGGGATTTACTGACTGGCAAAGGTCATACAAAAAAATGTAGGTACAAGACTACAAACCTGATCAGATGGCATCTCTCCCAGTCTTCCCTTCACAGCTCCAACATCCTGACTGTCACAAGGGGTCCACTGATCACCTAGGGGTACATCAGATATCAGTGGGCTGGTAAGAAGCATTGGTCATTGAAACAACAAGGAGAGATCAGTCCATTGGAAGACTTTGTTTTGAAGATTGTTGGAAAACCGTGGTGTTTACTGTGAGACCGCTAAAAACCATTGCCAGATGTGATGTAGAAGAAAAGAACTCTGCAACAGACCTGACTCAACCTACAGATGTGCCCCATGTGGCAGTTAGTCTTGTATAGGACTGTTTAGCCAGTCGATGCTGTAGGGCTGATATCAATTAGGATTTTACCAATATTGACTGAAGGAGGCCATATATATATATAGAGAGAGAGAGAGGACAGTCAGAAACTTCACATCCCCCAATATCTGAGAATGATAATTTATCTTGTAATCTGCTTGGAGATGACAGTGCCTGTCATACCTGTAGTCTGTCTCCAGTGTGTGGCCAGCTGCAGGTCTCTGATTGGTTCAAAGAGCGCGGCCAGGATGACGGTGGCGATGTCACTGCCTGAGTACCCCTGAGTCCTGTCAGCCAGCTGGCCCCACTCCAGCTCTGTCAGCTGGACCCTGTTCTGACTGGTGTGGATCTGCAGCAGGGACTTCCTGGCCTCCCTGTTCATGCAGAAATATATCATGTAGATATACATTGTATGATATTGGTTATTCAAATTTGGGTTGACATTTTTGACCTAACAAGATGGAGACCATATCCCACTCTGTGACCAGCTACCACCACAAGTAAAGTAAACAGTCCTGAATCAGCCCTAAATGGAAACTCTATAATATAAATTCTGAAATATGAAACAAGATTGTGACATTTAGTAATTTTGCAGCACATACAATGTAGAACTGAGCAGGGTTGTCAGAAACCAGTACATTTTGTAGTTTACTAAATGTATATTTTACATAGGAATTGTCCTTACTGCAGGAGGCATAATGATGTAAATTGATACAAGTAATTATACTAGTACACCCAATACTAGTTTCCTCAACCTTCAAACAGTGAAGTATCTAGATGCAGAGATTGTGTACATGTACATTTACCTGTCTGGGAGGGGGACGTAGATCCTTCTCTGGAACCTGCGCAGGAAGGCTGAGTCCAGTTCCCAGGGACAGTTGGTGGCGCACATCAGGAAGATTTTCTCGGACAGCGCCGATGTGTCTGCCCCCTCCATCTGCCGCAGCAGCTCCGTCTTCACGCGCCTCGTGTGCTCCTCCTCGCGACTCGTTCTCTTCCGACAGATGCTGTCAATTTCATCGATGAATATAACCTGGTGACAAAACAACAGTGTAAGCTTCAAGCTTTGAAATGAAATAGAATTTGGGTGATTCAGTCTGATATATCCAGCTGTTGTTGCTCCACATACTGGCTATACATATACAGATATAGCATACGTATACTGAAACATAAAAAAACAACAGCACACCACATTAGTGATGATGTCAGGTAGAGTACTGTACATCTATTTCTGTTTGCAGCACTTAGATTTTGTGGCATGGCAAAAATCTAGAATTTGCAGGATTTGAGTTCGTGGTTGAAACATACAATGTAACAGCACACGTTTGCAGGGAGAAGCCATTGTGAGAACTGCAAATTTAAACAAGGCAAAATGGCTGGACTTACAGGGTGTCCAGAATTGCAGAATGGCAGCAACAGTGCTAAGAGCCAATGTGTTAGCAATTAAGGGTTATGTCTGTGGACCAAAAAGAAGACCAAACTGGCAACTTTTACAGACAAAATCCTGACTCACTGATGTGCCCTTTCTGTATGCTGCTTGCTGGAACAATTCCTTTATCAACCTGAAATGGTGCCAAAAACACATCAAGGGAACAATATTCTTTTCCATTTCAATAACTACGTACATTTTGTATGGCAGAATCATCAAGAATAGTTACCTGTCATATGTACAGAAACTGCTTGGGGGCAGAGTGGGAGACTTCAAAGCAGAGTCAGCATGCTGACAAGCCTGGATGAGTTTATATTGTCACGAAAGGAAATACTGACAATGGAAAATGTCTTTGGAAATGTTTCTCACATCACTGAGAATTCTAACTTTGGTGTTGCATTGTTCTAGGCCAGACCCACTCTTGTCTACATCAAGAAATGACCCTGGCATATTGGCCTGCATTCTCCTTATGTGAGCATAAGCACTGGCCGATCAATACTGATAACTGATAACTTTCCCTCCAACAACAGGAGGGGAGTCTGATTGGCTGATGACTGGGCAAGGCTAAGAGTAATACAGCAAGGACAGACTAACGGGCCAGTACATCAGTGTCATTTCTTGAACTAGACAAGCAGTAGGCCTGGCATTAGAGGAAGGGCTGTAAAAGTTCCTCACTTTTCACTCTCTCCCACCCAGCTGGAGATGAGGTCAGAACTGGACACACAGTAGAAGGTGGAGTCTATCTCTGAAGACAAGGCATGGGCCAGTCGAGACTTTCCTAAAAGAACAACAGCAGAAGACACCATTTCTGACTTAACTATTTCTAACAAGCAAAACCAACAACAGATGTAGGATGAAGTAGAAGAGGAGAAAAGTTTAAATGAAGCAAGTTTCTAGAAGTCTACAATGAACATTATTATGTTTTGGAGCGAGGGCAGTGGCAGGCAAAACAGATTGTCAAAGCTCGCAACCTTCTAACCAGGTTACAAACTCACCTGTACCAGGTGGTCCATACAAAAGGATCCTTCTCCATGGCTTTCTTGCACCTGCAACAAGACGGAATGTTGTCAGCTCAAGAGAAAATACTCATCCTGACAAATATAACAACTCTTTAACAAGATTAACACAGCAGGGATATAACTGTACATTCTACAACAACAAATAATCTTATCTAAAATCAGAAATATGACTCAGATGTGAATGTTAAATGAAACTGAGAATGTAAAGTTAAAATCTGAACAAAAATTTCCCCATTGCATATAATAAGAGCAAACAGAACAATTCAGCAGTGCCACCTGTGAACAAGTGTGGGTACTGCAGGGGGAGAATGATGGCCTCTCTCAGAGCTTGTTTGGCTTCCTCCAGTCCAGCCACATCCTGGAACCTTAAGGACCCTTTGGGCACGATGGCATCTTCTATGGAGATCCTCCTGCTTGTCCTTCTGTCATCAGGTGGTTTCTTAGTGACCAGAGTATCTGCACGACCTAAAAATCAACAACCAGAGATAGGTAACATTTTCATATCAAGTCTTTTTAGCAATAATGAGGTGATTGTATGGATGACATGATCTGAGAAAGGAAAATGAGCAATTCAATGAAAAAGATTCCTACATTTTGAACACATGGTATGATGACAACTAACTTTTTATTGCTGTTTTGTCAGGAGGTAGGTTGGCTTGTTTCAATATATTTGACATTATCATTTACATACAAAATATCATAAAAATCTGTCCTTAGCTGTCCTTCTCCGAGCTAAGCTTTCCAACATTGACTCTTTGAAGCCACAATACTATCTCCGCAGGGCAGGGCACATCATAAGAATGCCCACAACCTGACTCCCTGCTAGATTTTGTTCTCACAACTGGAATCCGGCACCAGATCCCGCGGATCGCCCAAGCGTCAATTTTGCAACCAATTGTGAGACTCTGGCTGAGTACCTTGTTGATTGGAGGCACACTATCATTCACAGAACAGACGGACATATGGAGGATCAACGATGCTATGAGGAAAAGACTAAAAGACTGTGACTAGACTGTGTTTCTCTGTGAGGCAGTTTACTGGTTATTCAGTACTAATACAAAGAAATAAACTTTAGTAAGAGCCCTACAGGGTTGAGAGGTGTGTCCATCAGGTACCAGTCTGGTGCTGGTCAGCTGTTTCTGTTTGGTGTGGAGGATCTGCATCTGGTAGTCCATGGACCTCAGCAGTTCTGACAGGGCTGCCTGCACACAGAGGGAGAACATATTTTCACTTTCACTTTGTATGTTTAACCAGGACATCACAACTCATGATCAGGTCATTGACCTCTTTATCAGATAAAGGAAACAATATCCTAACATACACATCACAACATCATGAAAGTGTCAACACTAGGGGTGGGTACCGGTACAGAAAATTCAGGTCCAGGTCCGGTTCAGTTCCAGAGGATCGATTGTCTGTGGCAACTTGTGAATGGACGATTCTCAAAACAATGGTCCATTTCGCTAAAAAGAAATCTGTTTTGTGGAGTATTCGGCTCCCACTAGCGTTTTAAAATGCTACAAGGCTAACTGCCTCTGTACCATGGACTGTAAAACTTGGTGGAAGTGAATAAAGTTTCTACTCTACTTTGCTCTTATCATTTTCTTCGACCGGTAAGCCCCAAAAGGTGTGAATGCCTGATCATATAATCTGTTCATTTTCCAATAGGTCCAACATTCGGTTCACCAAATTTTTTCAGGTCCAGTTTTTCCGGACTGGTCCAATAAGAAAAAACGGTTTTGTCAAACCCTAGTCAACATATGAAACAATCACAAGATAAATAAAAGCAATGAAAACATAATTTGCATAACATGCTATTCTTGAATTCCACCATTTCAAGGAAAAAGATAAGCATAGCAATAGTCCTTTTGGCATATGATAATAATCTGATGACATAATTGCAGAATTTAACTCAACTTGAACCATCATGGTTCAAATCTTTATTACACTCCTTGAGCTATTGTTATGCTGTCAATTCACATATACAAGAAGACCTGTCCCTGGTGCTGATTTCTGTTCACATACACAACCAGACCTGTCCCTGGTGCTGATTTCTGTTCACATACACAACCAGACCTGTCCCTGGTGCTGATTTCTGTTCACATACACAACCAGACCTGTCCCTGGTGCTGATTTCTGTTCACATACACAACCAGACCTGTCCCTGGTGCTGATTTCTGTTCACATACACAACCAGACCTGTCCCTGGTGCTGATTTCTGTTCACATACACAACCAGACCTGTCCCTGGTGCTGGTTTCTGTTCACATACTAGTACACAACCAGACCTGTCCCTGGTGCTGATTTCTGCACACATACAAAACCAGACCTGTCCCTGGTGCTGATTTCTGTTCACATACACAACCAGACCTGTCCCTGGTGCTGATTTCTGTTCACATACACAACCAGACCTGTCCCTGGTGCTGATTTCTGTTCACATACACAACCAGACCTGTCCCTGATTTCTGTTCAAATACAAAACCAGACCTGTCCCTGGTGCTGATTTCTGCTCACATACACAACCAGACCTGTCCCTGGTGCTGATTTCTGTTCACATACATAACCAGACCTGTCCCTGGGCCTGATTTCTCTCTCCCTTTCTCTCTCTCTCTGCACACACGCACACATAATGCCAGAACAAACTATTTGTCCCTTTCCTCTATTTGTGGGCCATCAACTATAACGATAAGCACAGGAAAGAGACACAAACACCAGGTCCTTGAAAGTTCTTGAAATGTTAATCCTCATGACATAAAAATGAAGATTTAAAAACCTTCAGATACATTTACACCATTATACCAAGGACAGTGATTTAAGAAGTGATCAAAACAGAAGAGGTACAAACACCAAGTCCTTGAAACTCCATGAAATGTTAATCCTAATGGCATAAAAATGAAGAGGTAAATCTCTCTATATATCTGTACCATAACACCAAGGACAGTGGTTTAATTAGCCAGGACAGTGGTGTGTTGATGTGAGATGGGATCCAGCAGGCACTATACATTACCTGGAAGCCACCATCACTCAGTGGATAAAGTACTCCACTGCAACTGTCATCCATCAATAGAAATTGGCACTTCCCATGTAAGTCCCACCACCGCAAGTACTCTACAAATCGCACTACAATATGTTATGTAGAGCGGATGGAATCTATTGTAAGGTGACAGCTTCGTTTACCAGAAGGTGGCTCACAGCTATTTATCAGGAGTGGTAAGTACGTGTGATTAGGAACATGCTGTGTGTAGATAGAATTGTTGGACCAGTGTCCTGCCATCCATCCTAACTCGACTTGATAAGCTGACTTTCCCGTCGAGATCCATCAACCTACATGGTGGAGAGGGCGTGATCTATCCCAAATCCGCCTCCATATGTCTGTATGAGGCAGCTCTCACCTTGGTACCTGCTGTCTACTGTTTCTTTTCTGTCCATCCATCTTGCCTGCATACATCATACCCAGTAGACTGGGAGTCTTAACCTGGAGCCAGCAGGTCTCACACAGGCAGGCAGCTGTCTATCATTCATCATCAGGGGTTTGCAATACTTCAGGCTAACATGAGCCGTACAGTTTTTCACCTTGTGAAACCAGTGCTCGAAACATTTTTCTGCTCAAAACCGACTGTACGATACTGTTTTTTACCAAGAGAAACCTGGGTTCTAAATGCTTAACTGCATCTAACTGACATGGAGGTATACTGTTTAACTAGGGAAAGCTGGGTTGGTAATAGTCTTTCTACATCCCTGCACTAGTACAGGTTCAACATTAGAGATTATGAGTACCAGACAAATATTGCCTGCACCATTCATTTATTTGCTTTTTGGTCCATCAAAAGAGCAAAGTTCGAAGATCAGTCCTGGCATGGTGTTTTTTGAAGCCTTGTTATCTGCTGTACAACAGGATGTACCTTACTGCACAATGCAGTTTCTATTCCTCATTTTGCATTTCCCTGACAAATTCTGTACTCTCCCTTTTGCCACCAGCAAGAATCATTGTAAGTAAGATATCTAAAACACCTGCACAATTTTTATTGCACAAGCACTAACCTGCATATGCAGGCATCAGTAACTAGAGGTTACTCAGAAACTGAGGAAGGAAAAGTACTTTGATTTCACCACCATGTTACTTGCAGAGCTACGATGTGAAACCAGCAATTAAAACGTCAAGATTTGGACTAAGCATAATTTTTCATGTTTCATGGTTTACAAGGCACATATCCTTGAAACTTGGACAGAATAAGAAGCCTTGTTGGAACACCATTAAAATCCTTATGAAGTGCCATAAACCCCAGACACCTAATAATGAACTCCATTTGTGTACAAAGGTTATATCATACTCTAGAGATCTAATAACACCTACAGCTCCTTAAGTCTAACGCCAGAAGCCACGCCAGGTGGTAACGTAATTAAGGGCCAGCCGTCCTAGAAAAAACACTCTGTACACATACTAACTGTCATAAAATCTAACTGAAGTGGCAATGGCTTTTATTGTATATTACTAAGTTAAACACTCAAGTTTCAGGCCTACTCCAATTTTGTTTGCTTAATAAACACGTTTCTCAAAATCAACAGTGACAGTAACTTTCATAAACGTGCTGGGTGCCTTAAGACTGCCACAATTTAAAAAAAAAACATTGTACTTAAAAAAATGTGGTTCAAGTGGGTGGACAATGAGTAGATTTGAATGCATTTTGAATGAGTAAATAGCTTTAAACTGTTCATGTATAGTGTAAATGTACAGATTCCTGTACCCAACTTTAAACTACAAACTTTAACCTACCGTAATTCGAGTAGTTTGAATTCCTTTTCTGAATAAACTGTTATTAAAATACCACAAGGTTTGTGGCTTTCCTTGCACTACAATTGTAAATGATTCAAATTTCTTTCTTTCTTAAAAAGAATCTAATGTGAAAATATACAATGATCATCACCAGTAGCATGTCAGTACTGACAAGGCAGTAATCAACAGTAAGAGATCAGTAATATTACTTATAATTTAGTCATAGGAAACCATAAGTGCTTGTCAGTAATACCACAGGACAGTACAAATGATATACTGAAATATTACTAATATGTGACTGTCAGTAACTTAACAGTCTAATCTCAGTACTGACAGTTTGCTGAGAGAAACTCAGCATTCAACTTTGTGTTAACCGTGGTCCAGCGGGTATTGCAGATATAGGTCAGCTGTAGAGATGGGTGGGGTTTGCCTGACCAAATGGGTTTTGAGTGATGGTGGACTTCCCTGTGGAGTCATGCACAGTTCATGGCATTTGAAGGGATTGAACTTTTTCATCAACTCCTGATCCCACCATTTGGCAACAGCATTTATCATACGATTTTTCCACTTCGCAGATCAGCAGTATCATTTGTATTCCCTGAAAACTATTGGAGAGGTTGCCATCTATAGTTTTTCAATTGGCTTCACTTATGCCTGATAATAGCATATTCATGCACACCCTGAAGAAGAGAGCTACATGTATCTGTTTTGGATTAACTCCCTACTATCATGTAATATCGGTAAAATGTGATGTTAAATGTAAAAATTAAGATAATGTGGCATCTTTGAATTCAAGGGTGAAACTATCACAATAACAGTAACATATGTATGGTATAGAGTAGAACATACATGACCTGTCCCTGGTGCTGATTTTAGTACTGCTTTTCTGCTATAACTGTAAAAATTACATCAAATTTTGCTGCATAACAAATAAGTATATGCAGGCAACTGCAGCTAATAATGACTGTTACATATCCACCCTATGGCATATAATGTTATTTGAGCTCAATGAAAAATATCACCAATACTAGATATATGTGCACCCCCCATTATCTTGCAAGGTACATATCACCTTACCTAATATAATACTTTGCATCTCTGTATACAACAAATTCAAAATAATCTCTGTATACAAAAAATTCAAAATAGATAATATACTTCCTAACATTCTGTCAATAAACAATGATACAAAGGTAGAAGTAGATAGTGCTTATAGTCTCATAGCAGTTATAAAGCTGTAGGAACAGTGAGTTATCCACTGTGTCTACACCACAGTATTGGAAGACAGAGTCAGACCCTCTCCTCCCACCACCTTTTCCCCAACCAAAGTCAGGTACCCATGTCTACACCTGGGTGGAGTGAGGAAAGTCATGTTAAGTGCCTTTCCCAAGGGCAAGGGCACAAGTTTGGCAGCATGACAGGATTCAAACCCAGGACCTCTGGGGTCAGGGCCTAACACCCGTAGTTTCGCCACGCGACCCGACTATCACGCCACAGGCCCCCTGACAATGATATGAGTATCTTTCATGACTAAGAGTGACTGCACATGAGAGCTAAATTACAGAGAATGATCAATTGTTTCATATGCACTAAGTGTTCCATGTTGTCCTCAGGGGGGCTAAACACTATCATGGGTGCAATTCAGGGGTATCAAAAGGAATATATAATAACTTGGTATATTACCCTTAAAGTCTATGATTCACTGACCAATTATCATTCAATTTTGCATTGCTCAGAAAGTCTTCTAACTCAAGGTCAAAACCTAAACACATTCCAAGAAGTATGAATGCTAACTTTTACAAAACTTTGAAGCAATAAATATGCTAATCATCTAATTGCTTAGCTTTCAGTTAAGTACAGTTGGACTGGGACTTATAGTGTGTTTTGTAAAGGATGCTTGTTTCAAGTAACACTTTGTTTTTTGCTATCCTTGAACCTTTAATGTGGACATTGGGGGATGGCATTATGGGTCACAATGGCATCTTTTTCAGCCGTGTCCTCCATGAGTGAAGGAAGCTCTGCTGTGGTGATGTTGCTGATTTGGGCATCTTTTTTCAAGTTGTTGATTAAGGTTGTACACTTTCTGCCTGTTCTTCTCCTTCCCTCTATTTTCTCCCAGGGTATAAGCTGGCTGGCTACCAGTTCTGTATATCGGACACAGTGTCTGGCTAGAGCCATTCTCTGTTTCCTTATCTACATATCCGTTTTTGCTATCTGCCACAGGGTCTCTATCAGTCCAGTGGATAGTCCAGTCGATAGTGGCCCTGTCTCTGGACTAAGAGGTTGGGATTTTGAATCCCAACTGTTGTTGCTTACTTGACATGCACGCTTCTGGAAAATGTAGGAATCCTCAGGACAAGATATTTAGCTGTGGTCCACTGTTCATTGTACTTGTCGAAATGAGCTAGCTTTGGAGCACTAAGTCTCACAGGGGCAGAACTGTATGTCACGTGTGAGATGGCCCCAGCAGATGCAGCTTTGTTGTTCAGTGTATCCATCTCCTAGGAGGACTTCTGACCAAGGATGTAAGGGGTTCCTCCAACCCCCTGACTTGTGTAAGCAGGTGCATCATACCCAAACATGCCCCTAAGGCCTGCCTCAGCCACAAAGGCCTGCCACTGCCACTAGCCGCAGCTAGATACTCATTTACACCTGAGTCAAGTGAGGAAAGTCGTGTGAAGTGCATTTCCCAAGGGCACAAGATCACAGCCGGATTCGAACTCAGGACCTCTTGGGCCAGAGCCGAATGCGCTGCCGATTACGCCACACAGTCTCACTTAGCATATATACAGTGCCTGTACAATGTATATAGCAAAAACAAAATCATTACTTAGAATATTTCAAACACTTCAACTAAGGGTTGGGTAACTCTGATATTATTTATAATCATGAACAACCCTTGTTCTTTTCCACGTCAATATTATTTGCTACATCCACCAATTTGTTAGCAAGTACATCACACATTGTCTGAACATTTTGTACCTTCCAGTGACCTCCCCCCATCTATGGGTCCTGATCAGGCCTGACATGTGTAATGATTTACTGAACCGTCTCTTTCTTCTCCTATTACACATCATCAATTTCCCACTATGCATTGGAAGACTTGATTGTAAGAGACTTCAGCGAACAATAGATCACATCCACCAGGCCATTCACACAGGCCTTGAGATATAGCCTTCAAGGTCTGCTCAAATTTGTCTGAGTAATTACATAGAGTTCCTCTGTCCAAGGTTTATGTAAGCCTCTGGCTATCCAGGAGGCCGAAGCTATATACTGTAGTCTAGGTTTATGTATGGTTATAAATTTTATGCTACAGTAAAACTTCTATGTGTCTTTACATTTGCAGTTGAAACAATATTCAGTGAATTCTTTTATTTTCTCCAGGGTTTTAGTCCATGGAACTTGGTGGAAAAAATACTTTTAAACCATGCTGTTAGTAGTCATATAATGTCGAGGGAATTTGCGGTGCCATGAATTTATGGCAGACGTGTACCTAGATACCTGAGAAAATAAAACAATGTGTTGAGTTTTATGGTAATAAAACGTGTGTGATGAATCTGAAAGACAGGACATTGACACATGTTTGGAGTTGGAAGTCATGGAGAGAATGGCAAAACTAAGAACAATCCTTAAATATCTCATTGACAAGATTCACATTATAATTCTGCGACCAAGCTTACTCACTCACTCTCTGAGGTAGGTCAGAACACTTTCTTTTCTTTGTTTCTTAAAAAATTTTTTTAACAATCATATATAATCAGTATGAGCAAGTACATAGAATTTCACAACTCAAATGTATTACTGGGAAGTGCATTGGTGTGGCTAAGCTAACAATTTAGGTGCTATGTTAGATATTTAGGTGCAAAACATGATATTATTAGTATTACCAATCTAACTGCCTCTCCTCAGTGTTTGACTTTGAATTCTATAGCTAACTTTAAGGTTAAAACAAAGTGTAATTTTTTGTGACACTTAAATGTTAAGAATATTCCATGTACTACACGCGGTATACGTGATATATCAGAAATTAGGAACACAGGTCAAATTTTGCGTACAAAAATGGATATGGACCTAGCATTTTGAGCTCAGAAAATTCATGGCTACAGTAAAACATTGTTATTACATAATCTTAATGTACCATAAAAGTCATTATTACATGCAAATAACACACTGGTAGTGCAATCAAAAATAAGTGACAGACTTTCATCAAATGTTTTTTAATCAAAAGTTCCAACATCTCTTAGCATTTCTGACATAAAAAAACAAATACTAACATGAGGTTTTTTGCTTTTATTGCAAACATTTTTGCTACTTCCAGAAGAGGCACATATAACATAAAATGGAAAAAGCAAAAATATCTAGATCAAATCTGCCCCCATGGTTCGATAGATGTGCCTTCAAATAGCGACAAAGCTTTGCCAATTACATGTACAGCAGGGTCGGAATTACTCTGTGCTCCCAACTTTCAATAACGGCAGACAAAATGATTGATATGCTGCAACATATTTGAGCTATTTGAAGCTGTTGGTTTTTCAGTACAGAAACAGGTCAATCCCACCCGCTGCACCTGGTTATATTATTGGGGGCTGTCTCAAAAGTTTGACATATCCTCTGACAGAAAAAGTTGTTTGGTCTTTAAAACAGCCAAAGAACTTACATGATGTTCCACGGCTGATGACAAGAAAGACAAAAACTGTGGACTGACAGTCCTTTAGGAGCAAAATTCCCCAGCTCTTTGAGTCTTTTTGTTACAAGTGTAATAAAAGCTATCTATCAATCAAAAGTTATGAACATAGCTTGTCCAAAATACACGATATCAAAACTGGAAGTTCTGCTGCAGTATCTAGGAAAGCCACAAGGGGACCTAAAGTTGTATCATTTTTTCAATAGGACACGACCTAACCACTTTGTAGGTTTCTTGCTGGCCCTCCGGCTATTTTCTTTACTCGCTTGACGTTTGTAAAATAATTTGCATTTGTATGTGATGCCTATTGTAGAAAATGTACTCAATTCACGAAGGCACTGCTGTTTGCTGCACATGTAAGTTTGCTTCTGTGAAATAAATAATAAAGACTTACCAAGTTTTATAATAATGAACCCATAGTTTATTGGGTTATGCTGTTCATCCACATACAAACACTACCTAAAACATAACCTTCAAGGCAAAGGTAATGAACAGTATTATCAACATTACGTCCCAAAGAAACAACCCTTTCTAGTGCTGCATATGTTGCTTGGATGAACAACAGGGAATCAAACTCCCAACCCCTACATTTGTAGGTTCCACGACTGAAAAAGGAAGAATGACCAAAGAACATGTTGCAAAACAATATGTTTCCCTTCCATAAAGGAAAGGTAAAAATAATCACATAATTTCTGTCCGTTCCAAGTAGTGAAAATCCTTTGTGGGACAGAAGAACGGTTGCAGGAAAGAGCCCTGTATCAAACTTTTCTTATGTAAGTTAGAAGTCACTAATGATTAATAGTTCCTCGAGCTGACTACAGTCAAGGATTTATACACCCTTCAGTCTAGACATGGCCTTACATAATCTTATTGGTACCACAGGGACTGGTAAGAAACAGAATAGGACTCCTCTGAGTGTGGAAGACTGAAAAAAATAGGTCAGACTAAGGATTTCCCATAAGAGTCCATGATTCTTCAATAACAGAAGACGCGAGGCAACAATACCGTGTCTTCTCATGTGACTTACAAATTGGATTTGCCAGCCCCATTCAGATATTTTCCACACAATACAAATTGGAGTCGTCAGCTGTGAATTGTCAACCTTTCCTTGTGTGTCTGTGTGATTTCTCTATCTTTTATAACTGGCCATACGCCATGAGGAGGTTATTTCTTCACTAAAAATCTTAATAACCATGAAAATTTTTGTTCTGACTCCTGTCCGTATACTTCCTTTTTTCAACCAGAAACACTGTACTTTCTCCCTACCACAAAATTAAATCATTACAAACATTTCCCGTTACAGTATATGAAAAATACAGTATGTAAAAAATGGGAAGGCTCTGACATATATGTCTTCCATATATGGTGAGCAATTTGGAAATAAAAAGTACATAAATGCTATTTTTGCTAAGAACAATTTCATATAAACATCAAGCCATAAAAATGTCAGGAACACATTATTTCCCCTTTATCTTGTAAAGAAAGATATGACGTATATGTGAGTTGACAATTCTATTTTCAAACTAGAAAGGCCGACATTTGCTTAAGAGCAAATACAGCATATTTCAGCCATACCCCTTCCCACGCAACATTGGACTGTTCCAAATCACCCCTGCGCAAAAATGGAACATCCTCTTAACAGTACATTATCCCCCAAAGTGGACTGGTATTGTGAATTGATTCCAGGTAAAAACAGAGCTTGCTTCTATTTTTCAGAAAATGACAATAATCACACCTTCCATTCAGAAAATTTTCATCATGACTGAAAATTGTTGAATGACTTCATGTAATGTCATTAACAATTTTCAGTACGATAACTAGGTGTAAGTTTAAAAAAGTATAAGCTCCTTGTGATGTGGGTACATTTATTATTGCAGTGAACTTTTTTTATTCAAGTAGGGCATACGATTTAATAATTATCAAGCAGGTGCAGGTACTGTAGGAGCGTTTGTTTTCTTCAAGCTGTAAAACTGTTAAACTGTTTTACTTTGTATGCAATCAGCCATCGAGCCTATTCTTATTTTAGTTTAACAACTTCCTGCCAGACCCGGAAGATACGATCGAACCTTGTTCGAGGATTTATTTTCGTCTGTCTGGTCAGTCTGTTCATACCCTGGCGCTGAGAGTGTTTTATTGGGCTGAAACTCTGGCAGTTTAAAGTTACTTACAATTTAAATGTTCAAAGTTTATGTCAAACAACAACAGCACAAGGAACACATACATTTGCTCTGGAGAAAATACAGCAGTTTTCGCAAGTTCCAGTCCAGTGATAGAAATGTGGCCACTATAGACAGGTGGTCACTATAGAGAAAATGCTGATCTATTGACTAGGAGCCCTACGTTACACATGATTTCAGTACACTGATCATTAATCATATAAACATTGCACAGGTAAGCCAATTGTTTAGATGTACAAATAATTCTGAAGAGAAATATTGATGAGAAAATCATCATTCTCACCACTGTCTAACTTATAATTACGTATCAAAACTAAACGCAGATTTTCTAACTAACGCACCTTTCGCCGACTTCATCAAAAGACCGCCGGCTATCAATCAAACATGGCTGTTGACTAGACTTAGAGTTTCAAACAGTCATGTGCTGTGTGCCAGTTGACAGCGAACTTCATGCTACGTGATGTTTTACATTGCTTGGACCTTCTTTCCTACAGCGGTGCTTCTACAAAATATTTAGACTGTAACACTGAGTCCCACATGTTTTATAGAGTAGAATTTGACGCAGAACAGCGTTTTTTGCTGGGTATTTTTCTTGAAACATGTCCGTGGGAATATCAGCGAGGCGGCGACGTAGGGATATCAGACCGTCAACAAAAGTCGCACGGCGGCTAACGGCGCAGCGAAGATACTAGCGCTATAAATAAGCGCTTCAGCTAAGGATGGCAACCCGTACAATATTTTTGTATACTGTTGAGCTAAGTAAAGTTTGTTGTTTATGAGGTTTTAGTTGTCTTTGAAGCTTTGACCCGAAATATTTTAAAGTCAAACTGCTGAAGAGAAGTAAGTGACTGCTACGATTATCGTAGATATGGCCCTAAAAAAACTGCTAAAAGAAGCCTTCTCAATAGTCTAAAATGCAAGAGCTTCCGGGGGGGCTTCGCCCACCTGGGTCCCCCCCACAGTGGCTCTGCCCCTGGACCCCGCCAGGGACATTTGGCGGCCCCCGGACCCCTGTCCGACGCTTTGAAAAAATCCTGGCGAGAAGTCTGTACGGCCTGAGTCTTCAAGTTATGTATTGTGTGCTCCCGCTTATGAATATTAATTAGCCTTCGCTTTCCTCTTCGCTGATTGGCTGAACCATTAATTGAATTAACTCTTCCTGCCGGCTAGACGCAGGTGCAGATGTCGGCTCTGTGGGGTGAACGTCCGAAAGGTCATGGCATGGAGAACGAAAGAAAACCAATTACCCCTAAAAAAAGTGCTGTAATTAAGCCTTTTACAGTACTTTATGCCAAAAATTTTACTTGGATCATTTTACTAACTATCTTATGCCTATCTATACCAAATGTTACTCATACCAGGGTACAGGGGTGCAAAATATACCGTTATAAGACCGTCAACAACAATCGCACGGAGCTAACAGCCCAGCGAAAATACCATCGCTAGTGTTTCAACTTCGGATAACAAGTTATAAGTACTGTTGAACTCAGTAACGTTAAAGTTTGTTTTTAGTTGCCTTTGACGGTTTGACCTGAAATAGTGTTACGCTAAACTCCTGAAGAGAAGTTAAGTGACTGCTGCGATTATCATAGATATGCCCCTAAGAACTGATACAATATAAAGCCTTCTGAATAGTCTAAAATGCGACAGCCTTAGGCGGGCTTATAGCGTTTTTGGGAAAATGGAGTAACTCGCGTCACTTAATTTTAGCGTTGTGAAGGAGGCGCTAAATTTTCAGTCGGATGTGTGAAAAAATAGCATGAATATTACCAAAACCCTCGGTAGTTTACATGCCTAAAGTCCGAAAAATACATGACTAGAAATAACATACACGCCGGCGGTGCGTGTGGTTCTGAATAATAAACAACTTACGGACGCGGTGATTTCAAAACGCGCTTGACGGCCGCCGACTCTGGCCGGCCGGCGGCCCGCTAAATTTTGGCAGACATAGCCGACCCAGCGACGACAACAGCCCACTTGATACTGCTGTCGTGAATAAGGAAGCCGAGAAAGCCATACAGGCGGCGAACAGCGAGAAAAAACGTAGCGGGAACCACCACCATACTCCGGAAGCAGGACCAAGATTGCGAAATTTGGTAGCGAAAACTTGTGAGGGACGTCAGCGAATCTCGAATCGGCCACGCATTCGATCAAAAAGACGTTTCTGGAAGAAGTCGCCCGCCATGGAACGAACAAGATCGCAAACTTTTCACACACAAAAAACATCGCCAGACTTGAAGGTTGTCGACCTCGATGCGGCGCCGCAGAAATAATTTTGTGAGATCCATGCGGCGCACGGTCGGCGCCATTTTGAAACTTGATTGTTGTTGTTTGTACGCTTGGGTGGCGGCGGATTCTTGTAATTCCGAATTGTTCGTAGCTCACAAAAAACACGCCTTACATATTGGGCTTTGACGCTATGAATTTGACTGTATTTCTGCCTAGAAATTCGTAGATTTACACCAAATATTCCGTAGTGGCTTTGTATTTTTTTCTGCGACGCCATTTTTGCTGTTGTTGTCTGCACGCTAAGATGACGCGGACATTTTCTAAGTCTTGTGTAACATCGTAGCACAACGTGAACTTCGGAACTGTTTTGTATATTTTATGGACAAACTTCTAAATCGTAGCGTAGAATAATATTGATAAATACGCAATTGGTAAATATGCAGCTCAGCTCGTAACGAATTTGTGTTGTTTGCGTCAGCATGCTTTCACTGCATTTTGTAAAAGAAATGACGACAAACTTTCCATTTAAATATATGTTTTATTTCTTGAAGAACGACGAACTTCTTGTTCCTGTGTGAATTACTAGGGTAATGTGTGCACGTTTTTGTAAAGGATAAGAGTTCCGTATATAACGTGACCGTATATAAAGTAACAAAACCAGAAATCGGCGCCGCGACATTAGAGGGTGGGGGGCGGTGGTGAATTCGCGTAATGAAAAAGTCGCGTAATGAAAATTTAGCGCTCGACTAGTGGGCGCTAAAAACGCTAAAATTAAGTTACCGCAATAAAATCAAGAATTACAGTATATACGGGATCATGAGGCCCCGCTTATGAATATTAATTAGCCTTTGGACTCCTCTTCGCTGATTGGCTAGGTCTTTGATTCAATTAACTCTCCGGCTGACGCGCACAGGTGTGGCTCTGTGCGGGGTCACGGAAGGTCACGTCAGGAGGCCAAAAGAAAACAAATTTCCCCTCAGAAAAGTGCCAAAATTAATCATTTTAAAGTTGTTTATGTCAAAAATTTTACTTGAATCTTGTTACCAAGTATCTAATGCCTATCTATACCAAATTTCAGGTCATTAAATTGTAATACCAGGGTACAGGAGCCAAAAGTGTCCTTTTTTTGGTCAAAAATTGGCCAAAAATCGCAAAAATAAGCATTTTGTTGCACTGTACACCAAAAGTGTTATTGAATTTATATGAAGGGATTATCAAGGCACATCTGTGTCAAATTTCAGCTCATTCGGTTGCAATACCAAGGTACAGGAGCCAAAAGTGTCATTTTTTGGTCAAAAATTGGTAAAAAAAATCGCGAAAATAAGCATTTTGTTGTACTGTACACCAAAAGTGTTATTGAATTTATATGGGGGCATTATCAAGGCACATCTCTGTCAAATTTCAGCTCATTTGGTTGTAATACCAGGGTACAGGGGCCAAAAGTGTCCTTTTTTGGTCAAAAATTGGTCAAAAAATCGCAAAAATAAGCATTTTGTTGTACTGTACACCAAAAGTGTTATCGAATTTATATGGGGGCATTATCAAGGCACATCTCTGTCAAATTTCAGCTCATTTGGTTGTAATACCAGGGTACAGGGGCCAAAATATACAGTTTTGGTCTAAAATTGACCAAAAAATCTCAATAAAATCATTTTAGAGGCAGATATGAAAAAACTGAGAAAAAAGCATCAAGGTATTGGCCCATTCTACCCCTGTGCCAAATTTCAGGTCATTCGGTCCAGGAACGGCGGAGATGAATCACTTTGAAGATTTGACAGGAGAAAGAAAGAAGAAGAAACATTACAAATACAATATATTTCACCATACTATGTATGGCTGAAATATAATTGTCAATAAAAAATCAATCAATCAATAAAAAGTCTTTTCTAGTTATAGGAAACCAAATCAATCTTTTTAATAACTACCCGGGACTTGATATATGAATGTCATGAAATATATTTTATAGTCAAGAGTAGAAGATGTCATTGCTGAAATGTATGGATGTCAGCACTTTGACTCTAACCCAATGTTAACTTGGCCCATGGCTGTTCAGAATAACTCAGCCCAACACCCTAACGCAAACCCTAACCCTGGTCAAGCTGACCAGTCGTGCTGAGTTGACCAGGGTGTTGGGCTATTAGTTGACCAGGGTGTTGGACTATTAGTTGACCAGGGTGTTGTGCTGAGTTGACCAGGGTGTTGGGCCGAGTTGACCAGGGTGTTGGGCCAAGTTGACCAGGGTGTTGGGCTATTAGTTGACCAGGGTGTTGTGCTGAGTTGACCAGGGTGTTGTGCTGAGTTGACCAGGGTGTTGGGCCAAGTTGACCAGGGTGTTGGGCTATTAGTTGACCAGGGTGTTGTGCTGAGTTGACCAGGGTGTTGTGCTGAGTTGACCAGGGTGTTGGGCCAAGTTGACCGGCGTGTTGGGCTATTAGTTGACCAGGGTGTTGGGCCGAGTTGACCTGTGTGTTGGGCCGAGTTGACTGACCCAAGGGCTGAAACATCCTGATCAACATGTCATTAACCTGTTGCTTACATCAGACACAGCATTAATAACCAGCTGTGTGCAGTGCATGTACCTACTGGACATTTTCCAAGAAACATGATACCACATGGAGGGCTGTTTGCAGTACTGGTGGGCTTGCTGTCAATCAACAAATCCAAGTATAGTAGATGTCAGACCACCTGTAAGGTTATTTTGCTTGGTTTGAAAGACTGGGCACATGCACACTCTTGTGCATACAAAATTGGAGCTGTGCAACTTATTACCTTAGCTTAAGTTAAGAGTAGCTACAGACCTTCAGATTTAACTTTTAAGGTCTGAGTAGAGGCAATAACGTCATTGATTCTACTTACATTCTCCTTTGTTTCATGCTGTACATCCTAATTTTTTTCCAAGCACTTCAACTTTTAGAAACTGTGCCAAAAATCAATTTTTAGTCCTGTTCTGTAGACATGGAATCTGGCTTCCTGTGCCAATAAGTTTCTGCCTAAGACTAAGTCTTTAAGGGAAAAAGGCAGATATGAAAAAACTGAGAAAAAAGCATCAAGGTATTGGCCCATTCTACCCGTGCCAAATTTCAGGTCATTCGGTCCAGGAACGGCGGAGATGAATCACTTTGAAGATTTGACAGGAGAAAGAAAGAAGAAGAAACATTACAAATACAATATATTTCACCATACTATGTATGGCTGAAATATAATTGTCAATAAAAAATCAATCAATCAATAAAAAGTCTTTTCTAGTTATAGGAAACCAAATCAATCTTTTTAATAACTACCCGGGACTTGATATATGAATGTCATGAAATATATTTTATAGTCAAGAGTAGAAGATGTCATTGCTGAAATGTATGGATGTCAGCACTTTGACTCTAACCCAATGTTAACTTGGCCCATGGCTGTTCAGAATAACTCAGCCCAACACCCTAACGCAAACCCTAACCCTGGTCAAGCTGACCAGTCGTGCTGAGTTGACCAGGGTGTTGGGCTATTAGTTGACCAGGGTGTTGGACTATTAGTTGACCAGGGTGTTGTGCTGAGTTGACCAGGGTGTTGGGCCGAGTTGACCAGGGTGTTGGGCCAAGTTGACCAGGGTGTTGGGCTATTAGTTGACCAGGGTGTTGTGCTGAGTTGACCAGGGTGTTGTGCTGAGTTGACCAGGGTGTTGGGCCAAGTTGACCAGGGTGTTGGGCTATTAGTTGACCAGGGTGTTGTGCTGAGTTGACCAGGGTGTTGTGCTGAGTTGACCAGGGTGTTGGGCCAAGTTGACCGGCGTGTTGGGCTATTAGTTGACCAGGGTGTTGGGCCGAGTTGACCTGTGTGTTGGGCCGAGTTGACTGACCCAAGGGCTGAAACATCCTGATCAACATGTCATTAACCTGTTGCTTACATCAGACACAGCATTAATAACCAGCTGTGTGCAGTGCATGTACCTACTGGACATTTTCCAAGAAACATGATACCACATGGAGGGCTGTTTGCAGTACTGGTGGGCTTGCTGTCAATCAACAAATCCAAGTATAGTAGATGTCAGACCACCTGTAAGGTTATTTTGCTTGGTTTGAAAGACTGGGCACATGCACACTCTTGTGCATACAAAATTGGAGCTGTGCAACTTATTACCTTAGCTTAAGTTAAGAGTAGCTACAGACCTTCAGATTTAACTTTTAAGGTCTGAGTAGAGGCAATAACGTCATTGATTCTACTTACATTCTCCTTTGTTTCATGCTGTACATCCTAATTTTTTTCCAAGCACTTCAACTTTTAGAAACTGTGCCAAAAATCAATTTTTAGTCCTGTTCTGTAGACATGGAATCTGGCTTCCTGTGCCAATAAGTTTCTGCCTAAGACTAAGTCTTTAAGGGAAAAAGCATCTTAACACTATTGTAATGGGAAAGTCAAATGCCAAAGTTGAAATGCAGTATTGGCAAGTCATTGTCCAGTTTTGGTCAAGTTGTGGTCTACAGAACATTTCATGATTTACAGAACCTTTGTCATGTTTACCTTCAAAGAAAGGAAACATAAAAATGATACTTTCTTTCTTTCCTATTCCAAACAAATAAGGTCAATGGCCTGGAACAGACAGCTATTGCCATGCTTACTAAGTGTTAAGCAGCAAATACCATGTGGTGTTCAATTACATTATGTAGAAAGTGGCAGGACAGAGCTGGAAGAGGCTGGTCTCAATGTAAATCATAATATGACTGTTTTTAGGTAAGAATAATTAGAGCAATAGTTTGTAAAGCTAGATGGTGTGAGAATTAATACCAATGTTACCTTTCTAGTTCACAAGTTCCTTTCTAAAGCTAGGTCACACAGTCAAATGCTTGACCTTTCTTTGTCAGGCCATTTTCACGGCAACAACACCTATTAGGAATGGATGAATGTTTAAAATGGTGACATCCCCTTTTTCCCAGGTATGGAAGTCTATCAATTGACACTTGTGACACAGTTGTGGTTCCACCAGTTCAGCGTGGGTGGTGGGGTAATGGCTCTTCATGGATCATTTTGACTCGGTCCATATACACACAACCCACCCAAGGCTGGAAATAACGATGACAGATGCGGTATGATGGGGCATCATTTCGCCATTAGCTTTCCACCTAGTCTACCACCGTAAGAAGATTAGACGCAGGAAAGCCGGAGGAAATTGCTTCACAATCCTATCCTGCATCCAAGGTGACAGGGCCGTATAATCTATACATGCGGGCGCATCAAACGTCGCACTTTGCTTTCAGTCTGAGAACATCGTGATTTGTTGAAAGTCCCGCGCAAATCAGCTCATCCGGTTTCAGTCAATGAACCGGTTCATAATGAGGTGACAGTCACAAATATGTGTACACAATGGTCTTGATCCAGAGTTTCAAAAATGCATGGTAGGAATATCTAGGCTTGTAAAGGTTTGATGCGACGATGACGATATTAAGCCTTGGGTTTACCTTGATGACCGTGATGGACGTGATTGCGGCCAGTAAATGCCACAACTTGGCGCTGTTACATTAAAGAAAGTAGCTGAACTCTTACAAAGGCTGGATGGTTCCGGTTACTTATGGCATGGCAGAGTGTTTGATTACAGTTTGGTAGGACTCCAAGTCTTAGAAAGTTAGGAACTTTGAAAGTTTGTGCTAAATGTGGTTGAAACTACTAATAGGAGTTTACACAACATTTAGCACAAATTTTCAAAGTGCTGACAGAGCTTGTTCTACATTTGTCCTCCTGGTACAAGATAATTGTGCTTTTTTATGTGCATATGGCATGCAACTAAGATCTCAAGCATCCATGCTACACTGACACTGCTGTCCCTGATACTGAATGACATCCACTGACACTGCTATCCCTGGTACTGAATGACATCCACTGACACTGCTGTCCCTGGTACTGAATGACATCCACTGACACTGCTGTCCCTGGTACTGAATAACATTCACTGACACTGCTGTCCCTGGTACTGAATAACATTCACTGACACTGCTGTCCCTAGTGCTGAATGACATTCACTGACACTGCTGTCCCTGGTGCTGAATGACATACACATAGACACCACTGTTCCTAGTACTGACTGACATTCACACACACACTGCTATAACTCACAATGCTGTCCTTGGTGCTGAATACTTCTCCATTTCATATTTTGGGGCCTATGGTGCAAAGCATGAAGGTGCTGTCCTATTATAGTTCTAAGACATTGCAAGATAGTGTGTACACACAAAATAGGTAATACTGTCTCAAGCAGAGCTATCTACAACGTCCATCCATCCTTTCTTCCCTGTAAGGAATTTTGCTGCTCTGTCTAGACATTTCACCCTTCTTGTCCCCCTTGACGGTCAAATCAAAAGACTTAGTCCCTCTGAGAACCATTGCTACTGTCAGCAGAAAGGACAAGCTGATCATTCTTGTGGATTTCAGCGCACGGGTAGGTGTGGGCTCCTACCCATGCCTCGCTCTGTCAAGCTAAACCAAGAGGACAGAGACACATTTGGGAGAGAAAAACATTTTACTGCACCTGTATGTGTGAACTTTACCATGTGGTCAAAAATCCTGGGACACCAGGGGAAAAGCAAGCCCAACTCAAATGGATCACTTCTGCCGTTACTCTGCACTTAGCATCAGCTGGTTTTCAAACACACTGACAAAGGACCACAGAAAAAAATAGCTACAATGTAATATTACATTGTCAAGCTATTCTAGATCTTTTTAAGAAATTCAACTTAATTTTCATAACATAATCACCAACATCTCATCCCAACTATCCCTCAGATTATTTGGTGACCTTTGGGGAACCACAGATTTTCTGACAACCATTGAACCAGTTTTCTGTTTTACTTCTCAATGTTTCACTAAATATAATGCCTGTCCACTCTCTGATACATCATCCTCCCATCTTTTCCTCTGTCTTGATCCCTGGATGGTGAGACAAAATTTCTTCAACATAGAGATGAAACCATTTCAAGTTTTCCCCTCGAAAGGCTAGAAGTAGAAATGGAATTTCAGATGGTTCAGAGGTTCATAATTTCCCAGGAGAGCATGCCTGAACCCGCAAGATATCACACCTTTTCATTGCACAACACACAGCTTTGGGCTTTCAAACAAAACTGACCTGACAGAGTAAAATTTACATCTGCAAAAACAAGTGGTCTCAAGAGAAATCCAGGAATTTTGACCAGGAAAAGTCAGCCTTTCAATCAAAGAGGAGGTGACAAACTTTTTGGCAATGCCTTAAGTGTGCGGAATTTACAGCCTTTAATTTGGGGAGAGAAGCTGGTTATTGAGCACATTGGATTTCCCATTATCTCTGCCACAGGTGGTCTTAGCCACGAGCTCTAAATGGCAGGACTAATTGTTGCTGCCAGCAATCAATGGCAGATAATTCCTCCGAGCCTTCTGCTGAATCATACTGGAAGTGGGGGTATCATATATGGATGCAGCAGGGAAGACATAAAAGCAAGGAGTCCCCTCCAAGACATCTTCAAAGAACAAGACACACTGATGTGCATGGTGAAAACTGCAGCCACATGCATGTTTCAGACAGGTCGCTGAACTACATTGTACAGTGATGGAATTTTTTGGCAAAGACTCGGGTACGGAGCCTGCTTCATGGTATTGGGCTTGGTTTAAAAATTCCACCTATGTGAGGGTCCATTTCCTTGAGAATTCCTTATTTTATTGCTACACCTCAAGGAGTGTGGCAGAAAAGAACTTTCCAGCTTGGGGCAGCCCTTACTAAAGCTACTAAGAGTCTTGTTGTTTTTAATAATACTTTATGTACATACATTATGGCTGTGGCCTTACTACTCCACTTACTACTACTTGGACCATAGAGCTTCTTTAAGCAGGCTGTGACAGAACCAACTGCCAACAAGGATCTAAAAGTAAAACATTAAACAGCCTTTTCAGTAACAAGTCAGCTGAATTTTGTATAACACATGCACGATTATTCTACAATTTGCCCTCAAATTGCCTCATTACGACTATCATACAATAAATGAGACCTTAACCAATTAGTAACTTTAGTTACTGATTGATGAACTTTACACAGAACAGGTCTTACCTATCTTATCAGCATGGCTTATCTAATGTGGACACAGTCTAAACTTAAATTGAACCTTTGACTGAGGAATGTCTACAGCAGGTTATAAAAACGTACGACAGGACACGATAGTCTGACCTTCACTTTATCTGAAGGGCGAATGTACTATCGTATCAGCTGTTTCACTCCAACTTATCTAAAAGTATTGATTTCCAAATAGCAAAAAAGTATTTTATAGAACAAATTATTATTTCAGTAGGCGTGGGTACCGGGTGGGTACAGAAAATTCAGGTTCAGGTCCAATTCAGGTCCAGAGGATCAGGTCCAGGTCTGGACCTAAACTTGGGCCTAACTTTCTCTGAAAACTTGTAAATGGATGATACTTGCAACAATTGGTCCATGTTGCTACAAAGGAATCTTCTTTGGCTCCCACTGGTGTTTTAAAACCCTATTTTCATGTAAACAGCACTACTTTTGACTAAAAAACTTGGTAGAAATGACTATAAACTCTACTTGACTTCACTCTTGTTAATTTCTCGGACCAGTAAGCCCCAAAACATATGAAAACCGATACAATCTGTTCATTGTCTAATTTGTCCAAGATTTGATCCAATGAGTTTTTTCAGGGCCTGTTTTTTTTTTACTGGCCCAACAGGAAAGTACAGTTTTGCCCCAGTACGCTGAACCCGTACCCAACCTAACAGATGGTGTCAAGTTTTTTACCTAAGACAAGACAGGGGAATAGGTCCTGAAGACATCCCTGGCCCTCACTTCTCTTACTTACATGTATGTTGTAAAAATTGGAACGCCAATCCACTCTTCTTGTGCATGTTGGCAACGAATGTTGAAGGTCGTAATTATATTTCTTGTTTCATCAATGGAAGGTTAGCCATCAAGGTAATAAGATACGCCAAATAGCAATTACTCAAGCAAACGTCTGATGATTTCCAAAATCATATCCAGTTGCTGGAGTAATTGCTAGTTGGCGTATATTTCTTGCTGCTTGCAAAACATGTTATTCACATATCCCCAATACTATATATAGGACCAATCTTCATGCCTGAGCTGGCTGCCAAAAAATTTGAAAGATCAATTCATTTTTGCTTGTTTACCAGACATATTTTGACAATGTGTACAGTTTGATATTTCATACAATTTGTAGACAGGTGTGGGAATAAGACTTTTCTTGTAGATGTCTGTGTGTTACATGACAGTGTGATATAGAGATGTATAGTGGCGCTAGAAGTTTTACTTGGTATAGCCACTTTGTAACAGCTCAAAGTTTGCAGACCCAAAGGGCAAAGGTTCAAGGTACATTGCAGTTACAGGTTGCCTGGAGGGGATCTATGTTCAGCCCCATTTGTGACTATGGCTCAGTTATTAAACCTCTGCACAATGTAAATCTCCAAACACATTTATCAACATGATAGTATCTAGGAACACTGTAGCCTGGCAAATAAGTGCATGCCATGGCAAAACTACAGGCAAATTTTCATTCTTGGTAATAGATGAAGCATTGTGCTTTATATGTATATCAACAGAGGACCTCAATAGTGTCATTGTGAATGTTGTGTGTTAATCAGTATCAGTGAAATCATTGTCAGTACCAGGGACAGCAGTGTCAGTGTGAATGTCATTCAGTACAAGGGACAGCAGTGTCAGTGTGAATGTCATTCAGTACCAGGGACAGCAGTGTCAGTGTGAATGTCATTCAGTACCAGGGACAGCAGTGTCAGTGTGGATGTCATTCAGTACCAGGAAAAGAAGTGTCGGTGTGAAAGTAATTCAGCACCAGGGATAGCAGTGTCAGTGTGAAAGTAATTCAGCACCAGGGACAGCAGTGTCAGTGTGAATGTCATTCAGTGCCAGGGACAGCAGTGTCAGTGTGAATGTCATTCAGTACCAGGGACAGCAGTGTCAGTGTGAATGTCATTCAGTACCAGGGACAGTAGTGTCAGTGTGAATGTCATTCAGTACCAGAGACAGCAGTGTCAGTGTGAATGTCATTCAGTGCCAGGGACAGCAGTGTCAGTGTGAATGTCATTCAGTATCAGAGACAGCAGTGTCAGTGTGAATGTCATTCAGTGCCAGGGACAGCAGTGTCAGTGTGAATGTCATTCAGTACCAGGGACAGCAGTGTCAGTGTGAATGTCATTCAGTACCAGGGACAGCAGTGTCAGTGCAAATGTTCATCAGCACCAGGGACAGCTGTGTCAATGTGAATGCCATTCAGTACCAGGACAGCAGTGTCAATGTGAATGTCATTCAGTACCATGGACAGCAGTGTCAATGTGAGTGTTACATGCACCAGGGAAGGAAGTGTCTGTGTGAATGTTTATCAGTACCATGGACAGCAATGTCAGTGCCAATGTTCATCAGTACCAGGACAGCAATAACTGTGTGAGTGCTAATCAGTTCCAAGGAGAGTAATGTCATTATGACTGTCCTTCAGCTGCTTTACCTTTACCTTTACCTTCCTAAAATACCTTCCTGGGTATGTGACGCCCACAGCATGCACATAAAATGCTGAAGTCCACTTTAATGCCCACATCCCCTCCGTGGCCAAATTCTCCTCTGGCCAAAGGTTACTGGCGAACACAGAGGTCAATCAACTCTGGATCACTGCCTCCGTTGGGCATTCATGAGGAGATTGATACATGGCTACCGTTTTACCAAAAACCTTAGTCAACATGTACTTGTCCCCGCAAAACTATTAGCACAATACTAGGGTAATGCTGGCAAGATACCACTGTAATAGTACATCTGCTTTATCACCATAAAATTTACTTAGCTTGCAACTGTAAGAGAATAAATATACAACATGAAATTACATGTACATTAAGTTTTTATGCATCCATTCTTAACAGGTTTATGCTGTAGAACATGTTGTTCAATGTATGTTAAATGAGCTTTGAACAAATACCTATGAATTGGTATACCCATTTACAATTAGCCTTTCTATTTGTCTTAATTGGCCATTGAAATTCTCATTTCTATTCCTTGTTTTTTTCTGGATGTAAGAGTGGCCGTTAACTATCATTCCTAATTAAAAAAAGGATGACTAAATCAGACCCTGAAGGAGCTCCCCAGCTAAATAAAACAATTGTCTGTAATCCTACAGATAAGGGTATGTCCAAAGGGTATATAAGAATTATTTTTCAAGGTTTCCGTTCAACCTTCCTGCCCAAGATGCTGCCTCGCGGGATCTTAAACCTATCAAGTAGCCCCATCTAACCTATCCACACTATTAAGGAATTTCTTGGAGTGAAGCTAATTGGGTTAACTTGAACAGTTCCAACCTTGGTCAGATTGCAGGGAAAAGACCCTTTCTTGTGCGTCACTAAGCCAAATGGCTGCGTGGGTGATAACAAAGTTCAGCAACAGATTTCTGCAGTCATGAGCAAAGGTTTTGTAGACCATGTCTTGTTTGGGGGTCTGTGGTACATCAGTACATACTACATGCATATGGTGTATTATGCATCACCTGGGGCACCAGCTTCACTGGGTACCGGCCATCCAGAGTACTGCGAAACAAGCATGATGCAGAATATCATATCAACCTGAGAAAACACACATAAGTTGACAAAATTTGGTGTCCTTGCTGCCTTGAACAAGAACATTAACTCCAGCATCACCCACAATCTGACATACAATTTTTTAAAGCGGAGCGAGCAAAACATTTTTAAATCATTCTGTGGAAGCCTCTTGGATTCAAGGAGAATAAAAAAACAACAACAGACCAGTCCAGAACACCTGTATCAAACATAATCACTGTGCAGGTATGATACTAGTATGACATGATACAAGTTATACAAAATTCCTGTAGCTACCATTACATGGTAATGGTTACTATGTACATTTTGGTAAATAAAAAGCATAGTTTAAGAATAAGATAGCTATGGAAAGTTGTTTTTATTGTGCACCAGCTATATGCTTTGGTTGGTTCCCAGAACTTATTTTATTGGTATCTGTGTATTGTCAACTCTCTTTTGTGCAGCAAGTTTATATTTCATGTGTTTGAGAAAAAAAAAAGCAGATCCTGTGTACCTAATGCTGTGAATAAAACATAACAAAACAAAATGAACTAAAAAAAGTTTTGATTGTCCCCATCTCAATCAATTGCCCATCATGGCAACAGGTAACCATAGATACCAAATACATTATGCATCACAGGAGCTCAGGTGTATGAATAATTAATGCTACAGGTGCCTGTACTTTAAGCTAATTTGAGAAAATGAGAGACCAGTCGTATGTGGACATGCTGATAATGTTATATACAGGGAAATGCATTGGAAACACAGCAGGATACCAGTTTCTTTGAAATGAGAACAGCAGGGGTGCTCTGTAATCTTCTCCCCACACATACACACAGGAGCCAGGGACACTGCCAACAAGACTCACCTATGCCCCAGAACCCTACTTTTTTTCCTGTGTTGAGGACTAGTTAGAGCTTCTACAGTATATAACCATAAGCAACATAACTCTTTTGACCAACTGGTCTTCATATATGCGTGCATAAAAGTAATAAATTTTGAACCTGTATCTGACTAATATTTAGGTACCAGTACAGGTGGATTATTAAGGTAGAATTAGCATCTCAGACAAAAAAGCATCTCACCACAGATATATGTGTCAGACATCTACATGAGGGCCACCTGGCAATTGATACACAGTCAAACTTGTAAAAGTGACCTGCATATAAAGACCATCAGGCAATTGTTGCCATTTTTGGTGCCTTACATTATTTTTACATTGATCCCAAGCATTAGAAATCGTGACCAGTGTGGCCACCAGTCTGCTGTGACCATTTCCTGTTTCCTTCCAGTCTGCTGGGTGGTCATTTTAGACAGGTTTGACTGGTAAAGTTTGCTGAGTTTCACAGTGGAGAAACTTTGGTTACTTACGTTTCTTATTGGATCCGTCTCCTTCTTCCTGATTCGAGTAATCATGGCGGAACATCGCTCGCAATTCTCCACAAGTAGGTCAATGTCCACATTGGCGGTCTTTTGGCACTCATTTGCAGCTTCAATGAGCCTGGGAAGTAAACGACAGCGACAATAACAGTCAGTTTGCGGAAAGTGCAGGCCTTCCGACCGTAATGCCCAAAAGACACAAGAGGATCTGAGTGTGGCAGACCTGAGAGTAACGTCCATTTGAGCTCTTCTCGGAGTGCCCAATAGCCACAGCCTAGCCTGAAGGGATCTATCTAGACATCCTGATGGTCACTGCATCAAATTAATCAGGCAGAGAAGATCATTAACACTCTTGGGTGGAGTTTTAATTGAAAAATCACCTAAGGGAAATACTTACGGTGTTTTCATTTGCTGTTAAATTAGACCCTAAGAACCTGGAACTTATCGGTGCTTGCTCCTAATAACTTCAGCTCGCATCACTGCACATTTACCATTGATGAACTCAGAAGTACAATATCACTCTTGTGTGTTTCCATTAGGCCTGCATACCCACATGTAACATCAGGTACAGGTAAAGGGGTCTTAAGGCACTTTATCTAACCAATTACTGAGTACCCTGGGATCGGATGAGAGGTGCATTTTTCTCCGTGACAAAACAGTACACAGAATAACTTTTAAAATAAGTTTAATGTGTTATGTTTTTATGGTTTTCATGTCTGACATAAAGAATGAATTAATATTTATTTTGAGTTGTTGTACCGCATGAAAAGGACCTATACTCTTACTAGATGATTTTAAATCAAAGATGCATCTGATCTAAATATTAATCATGTTGACTTTCCAGTGCTAATTCTTATCATTGTGGTAAGAATTTTGCATACAAAAATCTCAAAAGAACAACATGTATATACTTGAGTGCAATTCTATTCACATAGAGGTACAGTACCGGTACATTCAGTTTGATTTGTACCTACTAAAGACCATGTAGTACAACATATTCGCTTAAGTTAAGGCAGCAATTTTATTATGTTTTTTTTCTTTGCACACATGAAATGTTTCCTTAACTCCCATGACTTTGAAGAAAGGTTTCATAGTAAAAGTCTACATCTATTCAAGATGCAAATGACATTGTTCTGTCTTACTTGTTCACGAAGTTGTTGCCTCATTACTGTGGTCTCCATTCTTTTCATTCATACTTTTGAAAAATAGCCGTAAATGATACAGAAGAAGCCACATTATGCCATCATAGCAATGCAATTGTAGCAAAAAATCAAAAGCAATAGATAAACAATGCAAAAATCCTTGCAAACAAATGCATTCTTAAAAGATGAGGTAATATAATACCATTCCATATACAAAATATTATTACTTCCTGGCCGCATAAAACTTCACCATCACCAAAAAGTTGTTACAATGGTGTGGTTTTATGGAATATTCATAAGATAGTCTATGAAAGAATATTGGCCAGTGTTTCCACTACAGATACATACATTCTAGCTGATGGCAAAGCTTACTCATTTTGTGTGCCTGGTTTTACAGACACCCCTTTGACTGTTGTAGACAGTGAAAACATGAGGATGGGTATGAATAGGCTACATTGTCCTGGACACTAAACCTAACCTGTATGGCAAAGCCTGGGTGGGGTAATCATTACAAAGGTACCAAGGAAACCTATCACCTGAGAGAGCCAGCCGACCAGGTATCCTGGCAACTGAGATAAGGGAGCTTCTTTCCAACACTCAACACTTCCATGCTGGAGGATCAAGTTCTGTTGGCCAGTTTACATAGACAAACTGGCCCAGGGACAGGAAACTTCAACGGACACTGGCTTGTCTAGCGAAAATTATAACCGTATGTCTACATAGAAAATAAATATATACCTTTTAACAAGAAAAATGATAACTTTGTAAACGCATAACAAGAGTACAGTCTCTGATTAGTAAATGATACCAGTTGATAATCCCTGTACAGTAAATGTCCTAGCTTTGGGACCAACTGGAAGTGTATCCAAATATCCTTAGCACAGTTCTTGGACGCAAACCCAAGGTAAACAGGGAGGATTGTTTGAATTCCGCATTCTCATGTCTAATGGCGTGGACAAGCCAATAACATGACTGCCGTTTCTGTTATAATGGTGCACATCGCCTGCTTCGTTGATAGAAAGCCTCCAATGTAGACCCTGCTGGGCACTAGTTTTAAGATTTATTTTCCACTGCGCACACATTTCTGATAGCAACAGGATTCTGATTGCTGCCTATTCTGAGCTAAATTGGAACCTGGCATACAATAAGAACACCATAAATAGTTCAACCAAAGAAGAAAGCTTCAAGGGGTCTATAACAAAGAGTCCAGTCAATAGAAAGCATTCACAATAGTAGTTTTTCTCCAACTCATAAGTAATGAATATCAACATTTAATTTCATAACTTTTGTGTCGTTTCCTTGTATGAATGTTGAATTTTGCATTGCGTACTGTGTTTTTTTAAGTAATAATCTAATAGAGAACCCTTTTTGTTATACTACACTTGCTTTTAGAAAGGACATATTCCATGCAACCAAGGGCATTAAATTTACTTATAAGTTCTAATGATGATAATAACTTTGTACTCTGTTCCACAGAAAGTGTTGCAGTATATCTTATTACACATTTCAATTGCACTCTGACATATGCTACTTAATGGTTCAGGCAGGTAACGGCCATATGATAAAAAAATAAAATAAAATAAAATGATATCCTTTCTTGAATTGTTCTTTTTCATGTTTGTTTCTTATTAGTTCTCTAGTTTCAATGCAAAAGTAGCATTATTCTCTAACAATTCCCAAAATGAAAGTAGAATTGGCAGCCCATTCCACACACTTGAGTGACCGCTACTGGATGTGACGGTCAATTGTAAAGTCGTTACTTAAGAAATGTCAGGTCGTCGATTACACATGACTCATCAGGTGTTTCTGCCCAGTTTGCTGTGCTGGTGGCATTTCAATGATCATCTACATGTAGTTAAAAGCTAGCAATTCAACATTAAATGTTCCATCCAGACATGCCTCATATGCCCTATAGTAGATATGTACAAGGTAATGAAGGTGATGCTGTCATCCTCAACTGTTGTGAAGTATGATGCTTTTCAAATAGCTAGTAGTGCAAAGCAGCTCTGCTTAGGTTCACAACCAAGCAGACTGGGCCACCCTTACACTTCTTGATGAGTGTTGGGTTTCTTTAACATACAGAACACCTGAGGCTAAGGGCTGAAGCTTCTCATGCTTGTGTCCATCTGAAAAGATCAATAAAAACATCCTCAAACCCTCACTTTCTGGATCCGTGAAATCACTAGCACACTTATAGACTTGACTCTCATAAAGTGCATATCAGAAAAGAAATTGCACATCTACACAAAGCCATGTCTCTTTATTGAATGATGGGATATCAATTCATATCAATAAATCAGGCAGTTTCATCCATGTAACTGACTACAATACAATTAGCGTTGGGCCATAATCTGAATTATTTATAATTATGTCAAGCATTTCAGGATTTGACATTAATGATGATAAAGAATAGCGATGTATCATTTGTTACTTGGCTGGATCTGGTGGCATGGCTCTAGTCTAAGCATGAAGATAAGGGTAATTCTTATGTAAATACCGTATATTCTCGATTTAAGTACGCACCCCAATTAAAGTACGCACCCCCGATTTGGGGCAAGTCTCAGACAAATTTGCCTCACTGAAACGTAAAATAGAAAAACCTGAATAAAGTACGCACCCCATTTCCTGCGATCTTGAACACCTTTTGCACCAGACAAATTCAAAATTCACTGTGTTTAATCTCTTTTCCGACGGTAATTTTGCCTAAATCAAGGACTTCTAAATATATGAAAACGCTGTTGTCTCTTCCGGCAAATTATTCGTCTCTGCGAACTTGTGAATCGGCTACGGAAAGTTACAAAGTTCTCAAATTTGGCACTGCAGCGCCTGATTTACAGTTCATTTGAACATGAAAATATCCTGAATAGTTTTCCATCCTTCCAAGAACTGATCTTGATCTTCATCCACTTCAAAGAAAACAATGTTTGTGCTTTCCGACCATCTTTTAATTTGTGAAGAAATTGCCGCCGAAATGCTTCTGGAGAGGTGGCCTGCTGCTTGTGATGTTCCATTAGTAGCATGGGTAACCATGCTGTTTGTTGACAAAAGAACAGAAATGCCTTATACTTTCAAAATTGATGAAATTACAATCAACTTCTTTTGAGTGTCTATCACCTTTATTTAAATGACAAGAACAAAAAAAAATTGACGATTTAAGGAAAAAAAATAATCACCGCTCAGAAAAGTTCTACCCATACAATAGTAGTCTGTCCTAATGACCTCCATGACCCCAGCGCCATCTTGGATTTGTCACGCGATCACGCGCGGCACGTAAACAAGCCATTTTATTCAAGATTTATCATCCCAAATCGATGTCTCCACGGCTTCAAAAGTACATGGTCATTTGGCAGGGATCCAGTACCATGTGGCATTGTAATTTGAGTTTGTTTCTGCAGACACAAGCTGTTGTATGGAGGCAAGAAGGGTGCGTTTCCACACACGTTCCATGTGTGCTATGTGTTACGCCAAGGAGGTGGTTAGGCTAATTTCAGCACCTTTTCCCGTTTTGTCCAGAAGCCAACCTCAAATAAAGTACGCACCCCGACTTTGGCAATGACTTGGGACACTTTTTGAATTTTGAAAAGTTTAAAAAGTGCGTACTTTAATCGAGAATATACGGTAGTCATTAATGGTGTAGCATGGACTGTAGGTAAACTTTGTTACTGGGAGGAAAATATAGTTTAGAGATCTCTTGACAGAAAACACAGATAATTGATAGAGTTCCCAGGGCCTGATAAACTATGTTATAGTCTAAGATGAAAAGAGTACAATCTTGAACTGCGTGGAACATCAAAAGCTGGATATAAACTTTGTTTGTAACTGAGATGAAAACAATTTGTAGATCTCCTGAAGTACACAAGATAGAAAACCTATCTTAATTTTCTTCTCTATTCTCAACCTAGAAGAAGATTGCTAAACTGTAAAAGCAATTGGAAAACAGAATCTTGGTCTTTATTTACTCATTTTCTTAGTGTTCAGTGAGCCAATGTGGTCAGGTGCTTGTTTACACCTAGTCCAATGTTTTCTTCATGCCTTTTTGCTGAAACCTAACTTGAATCTGCCCAAGGACCAAGAATATAACTTGGTGTGGCCATAACTAGAAACAGCACTGAGCTGTATGTCATCAGAGAACAGATGACTGGAGGTTCTTTGTTTGCGCAAAGGCAGCAAGATTACCCAGTCTAAAACCTGGGGGCAAGCTGGCAGACAACACTCTCCACCTAGCGCAACCACCTTCCCATTAACAATTAAAACCTCAGGACCTGATACTGGGACCATCAAGCCCTGTACACAACCTTTGCCTCTTCAATATCACCTTGTTGAGATAATGTATGGATCTGGGTTAATCACATGCATAGGATGCATGCTGGGATTGCCCTCACATTGGAGCTGTCAATCAATCAGTTGCTTTCCCTTGGTTGGTTGACACAGACACTCACTGCCGCCAGCTCCAGCCTGGCTAAACCTTGGGTTTAGTAGATTTAATTCTCTCAGGAGGATATTGGGCAAGATGGCCTTGGGACTGATTGCCACATGTCAAAACAGATCAAATATATAATCTATATTATATGATTGACGTTAGAAAACCAAATATCGTTAGCCTTTAAATGGTCTCAAAGGAAATCCACATTATAAAATCTGCATGACAAACCCTACCTATACAGGCTTGAGTCAGACAAACAACTTTCACTATGAAATAGAAATTTACCATTCATAATGTCAAAAAAAATCAGCATTTTTACTATTGAGATAGAAAATGTTGTAACAATTTGTGTTTGATGATTTATGGAGAATTGATTGTCCGGAAAAATACTCATGCTCATTATCATGATTCAAGGTTAGAATTTGTTATGAAAAAAACAAATATCACTTCAATTACAGCTACACAAACATACCAGCCACATTCAACACATAACAAACGTGTGTGTAATGCTATGAGAGGACGTAGAATTTACATAATCATGACACTGGTTACATGTGAGTAGTTCCCTCTCAGTGGGCCACATGATGCTGTATTTGAATAATAATGAACCTGTTAGGTGGGGGTGACTAGGTCAACAGTCAGGTGGTGCGATTGGTCAGGAGCGGGACTCGGATCCAGCCACACCATTCACACCGCTGTGTGGACAGGCTTGACCTTCAGGCTGGGAACTGACCGACTGGGCGCCACTACAGCTGACCACTAGTAAGTCTACATCGCCTTACACACTAGCCATTACCACCCACTCTATTACGCTACCAATACGTTCTAACTGATGATGTTAAGGTTGTTGAGGGTGGCTTTGTTTCTGATAGTACTTAGGGAACAGGTCTGTCTATGGTGACAGGTGTCAGTGTCACTTACAGCTCCTCACAGTCAGGCCGGCAACACGGCAATACGTTGACATGATATAGATATTGGACAGCAGCTGCCGACATGACAATATGCTGTAACACGATGACTACTGTGAGCTGTGTGTTATGTAGTACCGGCTGTGTGTAGGGGTCCGCAGGAATGTCAACACAACAAGCTGGAAGGTCAGGGAGCTTTAGCTGACTGACCATGACTGAAACATTCCAAAGATAGAAAGAACTCTCTCTCTTCCTGTATAATCCCTAGGTGTTTGTAGACCCTAGTGTCATAGCTACCTAATAATCCATGCATTGCCTTGCTACGACTAGTTAAGAGATAGTAATCATTAGAAGAAATTCTAGATGTCTTTAACTCCTGGATGTATATAATTGGACACACGGCCAGCTTACAAACAACACAGTAGGTAGCTAGGGCTTAGAGTTAGACTAGAGGATGGTGTCTTGAGTAATGGCTATGTCTGTATGTAACCTCCAACACCTTTCAGTCCATGATCGATGGAGGGTTCAAACCTCTGCACTGTTCCTAACGAAAGGCAGGCCTAGCATAAGTGTTACCATACAACTTTCAGCACACAGGGATGAACGTAAATGGAAAAGTATTGCCTGTACACCATTTCCCATCCCACCTGGGACATGGGGGGAAAAAAGCCTAAAAAACGTCATTGAGTCAACCATTTGTATGCTGTGTATTAACATGAAGATAGATAGAAAGGCTTGGGAGTCTGCACTGTTTCTTATTAAACCAGGGATGCCAACATGCCCCTCAATGCCTTGTTCTAATCTAGAGGTGGAAGAACTAACAGAGACCATCAGTCAAAGGCAACCAGACCTGACACCAAGCCTGGACTATGGAATGTATCGTCTCTTCTTGGTCCGAAGACGTATTCG
This sequence comes from Branchiostoma floridae x Branchiostoma belcheri, assembly GCA_019207045.1. Lineage (NCBI taxonomy): Eukaryota > Metazoa > Chordata > Leptocardii > Amphioxiformes > Branchiostomatidae > Branchiostoma > Branchiostoma floridae x Branchiostoma belcheri. The sequence goes on from CM033024.1 coordinate 20,322,912, forward strand.
GCGACATGGAGGCCTTCCCTATACTACAAGGTGAGTCAGAGCAGTGTTAGACCTATCCTCATATTCTTATTCCTGTAGCCTTGGAGGGGAGAAACTTTGTTAGTAAAGCACCAGGGAATGGTATTGGAACTTACCAATTGACCTGAATATGTCGAAGTTGTGCCTCACATCTGTTTCTAATTGTATTAACTCTAAAATAGCACAGGTCCATGGTCAACAACCAGCAACTACAAAATCAAGCCATTTCATTAGAGTAGTAAATAGTTCTTATTGTCTACCTCTGATACATACAATTATATCAAATCAATTTAATGTCTAACTGAGAGAACTAAACTAAAAAAAGACCTGTCAAAATGTCACCAGAAATCTATTACTGGAAAAGCTAAACTTTAAGTACAAAACTGATTATATGAAATACTGCATGTCTAGGCAGTCTTTAGCCTGATTTAATCGCACTTCTCAGGCCCGTCGTACATTGCGGGGAGGAGTATACAAGCTCCGGATAGCGGAGTTTGCGTTACACAGACTAGGCAGTCTTAAAATAATTTGAAGATCCAAGCAAAGTACTCTAAAAAGAAGCAAATACATGTGTAAAATATTATGTAATAAAAGATTTATCTTAAGTATTTATCTATGAGCATTTTTCTATAATAAAGTATTATAAATTTGACTTGCACGTACATAAAATATTGTTCCTGGCACTAGGAGTTATTCTTTTAAAATACTGAGACATCATTGCTCCGGAAAAAAAATATTTTTTTACTTGTCTTGCAAGAACCTCTGAGGAGGTAAACATAATTACAAATACAGGGATGTAAATAAAAATCTACAGCAACATACATGTATGAATGAAAATTATCTCAATTTATGTTTGATGTTTACTGTAACATCTAATTTGTTGAATGTAGCATATCATATTTCATATTAGCTAATACTACTCTATGTACATCATTTACATGTATCCTAGCAGAACTAGATATTTATCAAAACCATCAGGTACAAGTATATCAAATTTGTAACGCTACTTGATTGAAGAGTAACAATTCCCTCCAAACATGACACCAGGTACAAACTCAGAAAGAATAAACCTCCACTGTGGAAAGCCCCGGACGAGCTTCTAACAGCGGCGGAGGATTAACTTTCCATGTTTCAGGAATTGTTTGATGAAAGAGACGGACCAGAAACAATCACATGTCTGGGGGACGGAATGGGTTTTCTGGACGCACTGTAATCCTGGCAACTTTGATATCCAAATTAGAGTTCCTGCACTGCGCGTATCAAAGCTACGGCTGATTACAAGGAAGAACCAGGTATAGATGCAATTATTGACTATTGGATATAGGGCAGTTAAAGGTGCATATACAGAGCAACATCACTCCCCCCTGCCCCTGTATATTGTATATCAGCAGATCACGACTGACAGCGGAAACCACTATGCAAACACCAGGGAGAAAAGATGCATACCAGAAAGTGTCGGGGGATTAGCTTTCTCTGTTCTAACTTCTGCTTCTGGAAACATAAAACTGACCAGTCCAAATGAACCACTGGCATGTAAAAGGGCCAACATCAGACTGTGATTCAGACAACAAGTCATGGTAAAATGTCTCTGGTTGCACAACTTACCCGAGTTACCGTATACAATCCAGAATTACATTTGGCACAATATCTACGTAACAACTAAAAATATCTCATACAAATGTACATAACTGTTGAGTCAAGGTACAAGTATTTTCTGAACTGACACTTTCTGGACTGTATAAGGGATCAGGCCAGTATAGTACCTACATGTTTGCTGGCAATGATTTTGCATCAACATTTCTGTACTTAGTAAAAACTTAAGCCATACGTGCATCTTTTTTTGGTTTGAAGGAGACCAATCTTCTAAGACAGGAAATCTAGTGGAAAAGAATAATAATCTTGCTGTGTTTAAGAATAAGAAGGATGTATTATGGCATGTACAGTTTTGCAATAATTACAACATGTTCACCCACTTTATGATAGTTTTATGAGGCGGTACAGTTTTGTCTTTTCCATTTGTGGCAAATAATGCTGCCCACTTGTTGAAAGGACCAAGGTTTCCTTTTCCATACTAAAAAAATCAATCAGCACTCGGAATAAATCCCTACAAAGTTGGCGTGCCATTCTGTAAATCAATAAGAAACACAATTACCAGTGACTATTGGTTTCTGGCCTGTACTGTAAATTTTGTGTTTGAAAAAATTTAGCTTTGATACAAGAGAAGTCCTTTTGGATGGGACTATCAAGGAATGTCCTGTATTTGAGGAGAGCCACACTTATCTATAGAAGATGATCTATCTCTATATATATTATAAGAGGATCAAGCTCATCATTCTGGTCTTAATCAGCTTGTACATTACAAAATCTACAAGTGTGTCACACCTTAAGGCAGTTCACCGGTAAGGTGAACAAACAAAATGTCTGAAAGCCTCAGTCTTTTAGTTTACATCATTAATGTTGGCAGCTCATGGCGTCAATGTTCCTGGTTACTCCTGGTTAGTAATTTTGGCACAATATCTTACAATTTGAAAATATCCCAAAGACCTTGACAACATCTTCAGTTACAACTGGATGAAAATGTTCTTACAAATTGCAGTTATTCTACCTAGTGCCAATTGTTGTCTACAGGACCTGTCCTTCCATCCCAGAACAGAAATCATCTGCTTGCTCTATATTTGGACAAAAAAAGGATTCAGTCGGTCAAAATAATCTGAAATTCATGACATGAAATGAGATGAAAATGTGTTTTCATTATTATGCTTAAATTAAAATGAAAGATTTCACAACAAAAATTAATAACATGGCCTCCCAAATAATGAATGGGTTGAAGAAAGCCCTGCTTTTGTGTGTACGTGGGTTTCGTAAAATATAGAATGAGAGCACCAACATTACTCTATCCCTGCACCAGACTGATACAGAGAAGTATGGCCTTTGGGCGATGATTCTGCAGATTCTCGATCAATCAACCCGCAGTGTACCTCAAAGGTATCTGTATGACTCCAGGCCCTATGAACTAAATTAAGTACAGGACAAAGGTCTTCTTGACCAGCTAAAAGGTCAGCAAAGATATCATTTATATCATTTAGTAACCTTTTTTTCTATAAAAATACAACACTTAGATAAGATGCCAACATCCAAGAAATGGTCATGATCTAAACCGTCTCAAAAAAACGAAATCAAAAATCAAATTTTAACAAGAAAAGGCAAATATCTTTACATTTTATATCAAATTTCTTCCAACCACTGAACAATTATTTGGATAAAAACAGTTAGATGTCATTCTGCACATTGCTTTCAATTTCAAACGAAATAGGTGTCTCACTCAAGGTTACGTTAATACAATTCCTTATGATTAGATTGACCCATTTCAATTCTTTACATCTAGAAACAATATTCAACCAAAGCCTTTCCGTAGAAATACAGGTTATTGGTACAAGTAATACCAGCGACAAGGAAAGATGGGGAAAAACAAATATACAATTCTGAATGATCAAACTGTCCATGTGTGACTGACACAGAAAATGATTTTCTGTAAGATTTTGTCATACATTATATACAAGTATTCCAAAGAATGTTTTTTGGGGGGCATTGGGACGATGTTATATATCATTTTTGGATGAAAAGACATAAAATAAAAAATGTAGGCATGCTGTATCAATGACAACAGGAATATAAAGACATACAGCTACAGGCCATATGTGTCACCAACACAACTATGGCCTCTTTTCAATATACCAGTTCTCTATGATGTTTCTAGATCTGTGCATGTTCCATTGTGTAGACTGACATTTACAGCAGCTGGCATTGAAAATAGACATTCTTGCATTTTGCAACATGTTTTAGTTCTTTTTACATATTACGTGTCACAGTAGAATTGATGTTAAATACATGGTTGCACTTTTCATGCTCTGTATATTACAGTAATGTATGAATGTTCTGAATTAGAACCGCTTCTTCTACGATTACATAATTATGGTATGGTTTTTCGTAGTTAATATGCAATGTTTATTTCAATGTTTTTGTATAGATTACTGCAAAATGTGTATATTATACAAAGTACATAATCCATATGGCTGTCAATTATGGCCATTCCGCACTTTTTCTTCAACTGGTATAACTACTATACTCTTGTGCACAACATGCGGCATCAGCTGGTTAAACATATATCATACAGTTTTACTGGACAACCTGTCACATCTTAAGTTACTTATTACATATCAAGTGTCCTTTAATTTCAGTTTACTAGTGATGACTTGGTAACAATGTATTAACTGTACACTGGGTCTTGGGAGAAAGAGGACATTTTTTTGAACACCTCAAGTCAAGTGTTGGTAGATTAAGTTATCTCTTCTTGTGCTGTATGGTTCCTGTTTTAAACACAATTTTCTTCTGACTGATCAGCTTTATTCTGAAAGTGAGCATTAACACTACATCACTGTTGTTGTTATTCTTGAAAATGAACACAAACAAATGTCCACAAGTGGTTTGCTTCATGCCTATATCTCTAGGACCCTTCCCTCCATCCCAGGATGAAATGGGATGGACAAAAATTACCGTCTGTCCAAAATGTCTTTACTAAATGACATGAAACTGATGAAAATGAATTTTTGCAAACAAAGAAAATCAACAACATGGGCTCCCAAACAATGAGTAGGATGGAAAAAAAGATTTGGAGATGTAGACAGTACTGCTTAAAGGCCTTTTCTTAACACTACATTTGATCCACCCAATTCATAGTTCATATATCTAATCTCCATGACCATTCCTGGACAACTTTTACCGCACACCAATACATAAAGCACTCAACACCTGTACCACAAAACGCCTTCAGGAGATAACACGTCAACCAGACACTGTCTGACTTTATCATCATTACCAGGATGGCCTTCTTACAAGGGGCATTTCCGTAAATAGATGGATTTCCCCTTCCAATCTCCAACGCCTCAACTGATTTGGAGATCCTTGCTAACAGTCTGAGTTATCTCCCAGGTTTAATGATAGAGATTGTCATTAATGTTTAAATTGACATTTATGTGTAATGACCGTACAGAGAGATTCGGGCATTTTTTCTTCTCTGGGTGGCACAATCAAGTGCTACCATCTGCCACCACTGCGGGATATGTCAGGGTGCAGTTTAATGATAACGGACAATACGATCCATCTTTTCCACCATCGCACTGTGATGATAGAAGTTCCACTAACTTAAAAAGTAGGAGTACATCTTCAATGGAAAGTGACGCACATGTAGTGTCCTTGTGGCACAATAGATTGGTGATCTTGCTTCCCATGCACATTGTTGAATCCCATTGCAGGCTTTAATCCCCTAACAAAATCCAAGAACCAACAAATTAAATTTGTGTGGCCCAAATAACAAGTCAAGGTTTATTGTACATAAATATCCACAAGGATTTGTTGGAATATTTGAATATCCAAAATTCTTTTGAACTGTGTAAACAGCAGAATAAAAAAATGGACCAAATATATTCAACTGACAAAATAATAATCAAAATCAGTTATTACCACATCAAAATTCACAGAAAAACAAGGTAGATACAGTAACAGACCAATCCAGACTGTCCATCAAAATTACCACTTCATAATCATCCAATAAGATTTACAGCTGAACAAGGTGGGCGGAGCTACAGAATTAGTAAATTACTGTTAAGTACTTCACACTGTGGTGTGCCTGATACTATTCAAGAGCAATACACATCATGCTCCACTGCAAAATGCAGAAATCCTATACCTCCTAAAAATCAAAATCCGATATTCCGACTATTGTGGGATTTAAGTGGGACTGGAATAGTTATACAATGGTAACGATAGAAATGTTACATGCATTTTCATAACACTGTTATATGTAACTAAGGAACATCTTTTGTGGGTTAAAGCAGTACCGTCAAGATAGAACTACAATGTATATTGGAGCTGCCACAACAAAAAGTATCCAAAAAAGGCACCAAAACGTCAGTCTGAAAGGGGGAACACTACCATCAACTGTACCCAGAACTGTACAACCACGTGTAAACATATGTATAAGCTTTCCCTGCTGGGTCATATACAGTCTGCAGTCTACATTACTGTTTACTGTATAAAGATTAAGAGTAGAAGAAGTCGGAGCAGCTCAACTCACCACTCTGCTGCTTCTGCAGTAACCCAGTTGTTGGACACCACCAGTTGCAGAAGAGGACATCCACATAGAACAACACAAAAGTGAAGCATAGTTTGAGGAATTTTCTCAAGTTCAAATACCTGTGCATAGGCAAGTTCAAGTTGTTGGTGTTGTTCTAATTGTGTATGTGCTATGGGCAATGGGCCACTCCAATGTAATTTCTTGGTTCTTATATTAAAGTCATAAATGTTGAGCTGGAAGATAAGTATGAAGACAGATATTAAAACTTGATACACAGAGTGAATATATAGTTTGATCGTAACTTTGCTTCTTTACTTTTTACAACAAAAATGACTTGGAGTGGTAACATAATGTGTTGTTTCTCTCTTGTGTATAGAGAAAATATAAGAGAATGACCTGTTGGTGAACTTGTTAATGTTGTTACATTACAGTAGAACTAGAAGAATGCTCATGGTTTTGAATGCTGCACTACCAGTATTTTTTCTACATCTTTGTAAGCAGGCAATCTGTTAAAAATTTATTTCCAAAATGACATAATTTCAAAAATAATGATGATAGACTAATCCCAACTGCAATTAAAATCAACTGTTTGGCAAAATTGGGAGTTCAGAAGCATGTGCATTTCTGTTTTTGTTTCCAAATTTGGATTTTTTTACCTTTGTGGAATTTGTTTTACTTTTATCAATTCAATTCAATCTTGTCACAATGATCATTTCCCTGCTTTATATCTTGAGTAGAACATTGAAGCTTGTTTATGTACTCATCGCTTTTGTATACAGACCAGTCTGCTATCTTATTCATCTTAGCCAGTGGCTTAATTGTTTTATCTGGAAAAAGCAATAAAACCATTGTTCATTTGTGTGTGTGCGTTTTTTTTAGTAATTGTTTCTTTTATTCACACAATGCTAGATAATTGCAATGCATTGATTTACAACAGTACAAAAACAATTCTTTGCTGGAAAACTGTACTGTGACAACTTCATTTTTCTTCAGTTACTCTTTTTACTGGTGCAAAAGAATCATTTATTTCTATAGCATGAATCTACGGGTGTCAAATGTTACACTGCTTGAGGGTGTAATCTAATCAAACTACAGATTATACTAGTACAATGTTGGAAAAAGGAAATGAAACCTAATTTAGTTTCAACAATCTGACAACGAGTTGCTTCAAAAACGTGCCTTGGGAAACCCTTAACATGTTTCTCACCTGTGCGTGATTTTTTTATCAAATTTCAAAGACTGACAAATTTTGAAAAGGCTGGGATTTTTAAAAATACAAATCATTTGACAAATGTAACGTTATAGATTACCAACCAAGTAGCGCTTTGTGAACTCATTTAAAACGTTGTAAAATTCATATCATCATCAAAAACAAAATTCTTCTCGTCGCTAAAACCCTGCGAAGCATCATTTCCAGCTTCTTTGCCTTCTTACATTATTTTTCATCATATGTTCAGCTAAATCCAATGAGGAAAATTCACGCGTCGATCAAAATTAATGCTAGTAATTTGTTATGCATGTTATGCGCGATGGCCAAAACAAAAGCCGAACAAGTTTCTACGCTCTGTTGCTGCAGAATTGAATAAAGTTCGACCGAAAACTTGAGCTCACAATAATCAGAACAGGATCTAAGACTGAGAAATCTGAAAAGGCAACAATACACAACGTTTTAGTCGGTTTTAGGCCTACCGGATTTGTACACAAGAAAGTGGGTCAAGTCATAAAGTAGGACACGCGCGCATAGTCGGGACGAGAATAACAAGAGAAACGAAGAAAAACCTTACCTTTATACAATTCCAATAGATCCATTATTGGACAGAATGTCATAGAAATCGTTCAAAACCAAAATCTATCCACCGGGTAAGGCATCGGTGTTAAATGTTACAAAAGTCACTGGAAGTAGGTCAGTATCATGCCTTCGAAATGGCCGCCATTTGTAAAACTGACCAGGGAAAACAAAGAGCTTTTTAGATTTTTAGTTTCAACAACCGCGTTGATGAAGACAGAACAACTAGAAGAATACATCTTATGTACATTTTTGATATGTAGTAATTTTTAGTGACGTTTTTGTGAAAATGTTGAAAAGAATCGGAAGATCACGTGACCAGCTGTTCTAATTTTAATCAGGCGATACCATGTTGCACCTAGTGCTGGGGGAGGCCAGCCAGTCCGTATATGCTGGTATGTCAGACAATATTTTCGCTTCTGTCGCCTTGAAGATGAAGTAAAACATTATTAGTCTCGTCAAACAATCCTTTCTTAGTGCAACAAGACGGAAATAGTGTGTGATATGGGTGGTGAACGAATCTAAAAGGACAGAGGCGAGTGTGACGTTGCTTGTAATATTCAAATTTTGTGTTGTGTCCAGGACGAGCTGCGGCCTTGAGACAGACTGATCAAGAAATTTTCCGCCTGCAGCCGCCCAAGTCCCCCTTTCCACTGCCGGAACAAAGTTCCGACTCTGAAGGAGCAAATTTGATTGTTATTCCGCCGAAAATGTCAAGTAAAGGTGAGTGTTTTACGGGGATTTGTAAGTCAGACGGGAAGAGACGGTGAATGGTGAAAATTGTGGGCTTGGCCCAAGCAAGATGGCGCCCGGTTCAAGGTTTTCTGCCTAGAAATGTGGGGCACTGTGTCAAGTTTTCCTGCGGTTTTGACACACATTTTACCGCAGATTGCCTACTTTAACACCAACACTAGCATGTTAACAGTATAGAGGTTTACGGAGCGAGTGTTATGATGTCGGTATTTGTATTTTGATGGGTAAAATTTGGGACACTGTCAAGGCTTGTCGGCGCGCTGACGGTGCGGTGTCGGCATCCTGCCGCTGAGCTACCATTTGCAGCACAACTGGTGTGTGCACAGGTACAGGTGTCCGTGCACCCCTGCCAGGTGCTGCAGGTGCAGTGTAGCTGCCAGGTCATTAGCACCACCACTACCTCAACGTCTAGCTTCTGTTTGAATCGGGTTAATGCAGAAGGTAGCTGGAGCGGAGCTCTCGGCATATTTTTGGCGGGGACTGCACCATAATAACCGGTATAACCCGGTCTCTACTCCGCCATGGAGCCGAGAAAACAGTACTTTCTGATATACCATTGTACTGGGGTAGTAACAGGAATTGTACGGTATATTGTTGTTTCTAACACCATGTTTTAGGTATAATTACTGTGTGGTAAATGAAGTAAAGTTTGTTTCGGCCAGGTTAGATCTGTTGATTAGGACCGACCACGTAGACACACCCCCTGTTTAGGGCCGTCCTTTTCCATTTCTCAAATAAATAGGGAATGGTTAGATGTTTGGCCAGACTAGTACTGAGCTAACTGATCTTCCAATGGTTTACCTCAATGTCTGGGTGTAAGAAATGATGTATTTTGAAGGCAACACCAATTTGTTTGCTGTTGTCGTTTTTCGGATTGGCCTTCTTTATTTACATGCATTTCTAATTTGAACAGCAAAAATCACCTGTTTGAATCATACTTTATATTTTTGCACCAACAGGAAAGAATGTGTCCTCCTACTTGTTGCAGCATTTCTATTTTTTAATTACAAGTGCATTGCATGTTCAAAATTCATTAATTTAGACATGGGCAGCTTGGTGTGTGGTAGCTCCAAGGTAGCATTTTGTTCAAGTATTTTTCCTGCATACTTGCACTGGTGGAGGTGACATGCAAAATTACCTGCACCAGACAAATTATACCTGCAGACCTGTGGGAAAATTAGATTTTTTTCTAGAAGTATTTGGAAGCTGTGAGGATATTCAATATTCCATTTCAGTTCTTTATTTAGCATTTCACAGGTGGTAGCAAACAATACTGGTACTACGGTGGTAGTAAACAATATAGTTAACAAAAATCCACATGTACACGTCTGTACTCAGTACCTGGACTATTGCAACATGGATGATGGTAAACATCAGAAATACCTGCACAACTCCAATTCCCTCCTACTTGCATATGTAGGTGGTATATTGAGCAGTGGTTCAGAGTGGTCGAATAGACTTTAATTACAAACAGTTATCAACATCTTCAGCTTTAAGTATGTTGTGTGTTGAAAGTTTCATATGATGACTGTTGAACCTAGGGTTTGTAACCATCACAGTTGCTCATGACCGATCAGTAAGTCAACAGCAATTTTCAAGTTGTCTTGCATACCAATGTGGTACATGTACCTGTAGTATGTATACTCAACAAGTACAATCTTCAAGTTTTGAAAATAGATATACTGTCTAGTTATCTTGCATGATAAAACAAAAAAGCCCACAAATGATTGTATGATTGCTTTGAAACCATTGTCAATCTTAGATGTTAATATTGTCTCATCTAACTGTCTTCCCAGAATTTTACCTTCCCAGAATTTATCCAAATTGATCTAGCACAGGTGGTATTTTCTACAGCGGGAACATTTGTCTTCCTCTTTTTTGGATACACGTTGATATACAAGCCTATCTGTCAATCTATCACTAGAATCAGTTGTTTTGTTCCAACAAAAGGAAGATGCACCTGGTAGACTATTGTATGAAGGTGCGACTTAGACACCTATGGCTAATGATGGTTACAAGGACACAACAGGTTTTTCAAGGAACAAGCAATTGTGCTTGCATAGACATATGGAAGCAATGTAAACACACTCCTATAAGAGAGCAACAGTTATAATGGGTTCACGTCTGGGTCACATCAAATTAATATTATGTAAATTACAACTCCAGTTTCAATTGTTGTCTTTTGGTCTGTAAAACCACATGTACGTGTATGGATATCAAGGAGCTCCAAGCAGATCTGACCTTTTTTTTTACAGTTTGGGTAATGGGAAAGAGAGTTAATCTGTGTTGGTAAATGACATCATGGATAAACTAAACTTCAGCTAACCATCACTGCTACAAATATGTTAGGACTTACCCCAAATTATAATGAGTTCCCCCAAGTTGTAATGGGATAATGAGTTATTACATGCTCTGATCCACTAATGCAGTAGGGTGGTTAAGATTAGCAGATGAGAAATTTCACACTGAATGATACAGATACAGGATTAAACATGATTAGAAGACAGGGAAGAATTATAACAGCAGTGATAAAATCTGGTAGTCGAAGTAAACACTGATCCCCATGTACAGAACCAGCTCAGTGAGTGTTTGTTTTGATTCGTTCCTAAGTAAAACCGTAGTCACATATGGTTGTAGATATACTCAACCACCCTCTCCTAGAAGGAATAGTAGAAAACAAAATGATATGAGCATTCTGTTTCCTAGACTTCTCAGTACCGGTGGTTTTGCGTGATGTTGCATCACCTGTATCTGGTTGATTTTGGACAGTGGCTATGCAAAGCCTGAGGCTTTTGACCAAGCTGGGTATAATTACCTTGTGGTCAGACTCCGCAGTTGAGAAGGTCTGGCCAAATGATGAGATGACTAAAAGCTGTTCCAAATGTTAGCTTTGGTCTCTTTGTTCACCCAACTTTGTAGTATCATTGTTCACACAACTTTGTAGTACATAAGAATTGTGCACTTTCTATCATGTATTTATTGAAGTGAACATTTTATCTGATTTTACATTTATTTCTTGGTAGGGGAACTAAGTTTTTCACAGTTTTTAAACTAGCTGTTCTGTATTCTGTAGTATATAAAGGGAGACATGTTATGGATTCTTGGTGGGGAGGTTATCAGAAAAACAAAACATCTGCGAAATGTTTAAAACTTACAGTATTTGTCTGTGGTTATATTTCTGATTTTGAAGACATTCTTTTCAAACCGAAGTACAGGACAAACAGGAAGGCCAGGTTTGACCTTTCGTACAGTTTCAGACCTGTGGCCATTGTTTAAATAATCTTGTATATCATCTTGCCACTGTGGAATTTTTCTCCTGCACTGTATTGCCTTGGGCACAACTGACCTTTGTCTTCTTTCAATAGATAATGATTTCGAACTCTTACAAAGTTTTGGCTCAGACATACCTGAATTTTCTTCGAAAATGTTTGACAAAAGTCTGTGAGCTACAAGTAAAAGAAATGGGGGGTTTTAAAAGACGAACAAAAACTGTAATGTACAAGACTATGTCAATCTCATTATATTTACATGGTCGTTTAAAGTCCACAGTTTGCTAATTGATAAATCATCCATCAGATTCCATCTTGTCAATATGATACTATGTGAATAAAATTCAGTTGCAAAGTGTCCATGCTAAAAGTGTACTCAGGAAGTATTGACATGTACATTGTACAATGTTTGTGATTGCAAAACAGGGCTCGAAATACTGGGTGCAGGTGCACCCAAAATTGGAACTGTGCACCCATTTTTTTCAGTGGGTGCACAGGGTGCACCCAAATATTTCCTTAGGTTTATGTATGGAAAGATATCAAGTATGCTAGTATACATCAGATTCTTGACATATAAGTCACTTAGTGTTAGAAAGATAATAAAAATGTCTGTCATGTTACTTGTATAAGAATTTGATAGCTTGTAACTAAGTTTTGTTGTTAGGTTTTCTTGACATTCTACTTAAATTTAAGTGGTGCACCCAATTTGTTAAGCTGGGTGCACCAGTGCACCGAATCCCAAAAATGAATTTCGAGCCCTGCAAAATCAGCAGATTTTAAGAGACACCAGCCATATTGATTACATTTTTTGTAGATCAATGGTACGTTACCCTTGCTAATAACCTGCTTGAAAATTCAGTTGGCAGTCTTATTAATCCAAATGCAATACCAAACACCAATTATATTTTGTGTTTTGGCATATCAATCCAATATAGAATATAGAAAACTACTGAAATGTTTGCTGTCTATATGCCATATGCCTTGTGGCTGTTCTCTCTGTCATCAAAAGGTTTGAATTTCAGTCAGACAAAAGCCTGACACAACGACAGTAATACAAGAAGCTGTCAATAGTCTTGGTTTAATTTAGTCAGCTAAGAATACGTTTACTAAATTGATTTAGCAGCTGGTATGCTAGTATTTTGTGTGCTGAGAGATTGTTTTTCAAGCAGGTAAGAAAGGTAAAAACCTGAAAATTCCACATCCTAGTTGGTCCATACTGTTGTGTATGCAAATTAGTTTTTTTAATGTGTTAAAGTTGTCCAAAAATGTATCTTACCACTGTATGGTACAGCATAATTACAAAAAACAGAATTCAGTTTTGAAGAACAGTTGCATATCTAAGACTTCCAGCAAGGTGTATTCATAGCTAGTAATATATCATGCAAAAAATTCTGATGATGCATATTGTAGTCTTTTGCTTGGATAGAATATTGATACAGTATATTTATTGATTTCTAAACTAAAGTAGGCAACATTAGAAAGTCTGGCTTGCTAAAAGGAGGTCTTACCTTTGAGATATGTAAAACTGAATGAAAATATACATGTATTGTTTATATATGTTGGAGCTTGAGGCCTTGACCTCATGAAAAGCAGCCTTCAGCCAACAGTATCTGTAAGGCTGCACTGTAAATGTATATTGTTCAATGCTATAATTAAGAGAAAATATAGTATTTCTTGTGTTGACACCTCAAACCAAAGCTCTCAAGAAATGGCATCTGGTATCAAAATATAATAAGAATTAATTAACTAAAAGGTATCAGTATTTTCTATGTGTGTGTGTGTGTGTTTTTTAAGATTCCCAATTGTATAAGGCACAAGTATCTATAGACAAAGCGCTGCTTATATCCCAGACCCAGCCATGTTTGCCTTTACAAACAGGTGTCACTTCTAGCTGTTACACAACAGTGCTATGTTTAAAGTCTGCCATGTAAGCCCTGTCTATCCAGCACTAGTAGGTATAGCCCGCAGCGTGGAGCTTTGAATTTGCCTGGTTGCATAACAGTTGATCACGTGATTGGGTTCATTGACCAGCTGGCTAGCATCCAAGGCCATTACCCTTGCGTGCCTGTTACAGCTCTCTACCTACAGGTGGTCATATGACAAGGGCAATGACCCTGAGGAAAGGGGACAACAGTTTAAAGACCTTTTAGTACGACTGGCTGAGTAAACAGAGTCCTTTGTTTAAATTTAGTGAAACAGCAAAGAGTTATGAGTAATTGAGCAAAGTCATCGTTGTCAGGGGTGTTTATTAGTGCAGATGGAATGGTACACACTAGAAAGGTTCACACGATCGTGTATGAAAGAAAAGGACTGACTTTGAGGTGATTCATTTAACCTGTTACAATGTACTTCTCTGGACAGGGTAATTAGTTAACACCTTTACCTTGATGATGACGAACATGTGATTTTGGCAGGGTCTGTATATATATATATATATATATATATATACGTAGGTTTGCTAGTTAACAGCCTAATCGTATTTTGTTTATTGACAGGCCTGCTTAGTAGGATTTGGCCTATTGAAGATAATGTGAAGTTTTGGTCACCTTACTGGTTTCTGCTTTCAGTTTGCTGCAATTTTGTTGTTGTTGTCATGAACAGGTATTAGACATGGTTTTTTAAATGTAGATACAGCTTTTTTTGCTCAGGGTGAGGTGATACCGACAGGCTGCCTCCGTGGTAATTTTCTTTGAACTGCAAGTGGCTTTTGAAGCAAGTGAACTCAAGAATGAACTAATGGATTTTTACAATTCTTGTCTTTTGGGTACAAATATTCTAGATAAAGATTTTCATAGAGTTGATATGCCAATTATCAATTGTAAGCAAAACAATGAAACAGGAATTTGATAGATGTAACATTTGTAACTTACTTGGGATAGCATACTACTACATGTACATATTATTAGTAATCCTTTTCTCGAATTTCATTGCATGCTGGGCTACATGGGGCAAATGAGAGAAGAGAATATTACATAAAAGATATGAAAGAGATAAAAGAATATTCAGGGCTCGAAATACCCACTTGCCCACTTGAAAATACAACCACATTTTGCTTTGCGCAACTTAATTTTAAACCCAGGTTGCGCACTGAGCAACCTGAAATTTTGCAGTTGGAACACTGCTTTTTCCCCACCTACATGCATAAGCTTTTGTGTTTATTTTTTGATAACATAAAACATATTACATGTACATAGTTACATATAGCTAGAAGAAAAGATAATGGATAAGTAGCTGATTTGAAGAAAGTAACAATTTGAAAGTGGGGCAACCTGAAATGTTGATGGCGCAACCTGGCTTTTGACTCAGGTTGCCACTTGGACAACATGGCTGAAAAAAGTATTTTGGGCCCTGATATTTTATGTTATCAATGTAATTATGTATACATGAGGTATTAGGAATCTTGGGAAACCATGGGACTTTCCCACTTTGTAACATCAATATTCTCTTCCCTTCAGCACAAATTGAGACGATCCCATGTAAAATCTGTGGGGACAAGTCTTCAGGCATCCACTATGGAGTTATTACCTGTGAGGGTTGCAAGGTGAGTGGAGGAAGTAGACACTTCATGTACATATTACCTGCTGATTAAGGTGATACTACAAACTGATATTTTTTGTAAGTTACATACTGTAAAATTAATTCATTTGTTAGCAGTTGTTTTACTTTATGGTATCACTATCAGGGAAAAAAAGTTTATACAATGTATGATGTTCACGTTTGAAACAATTCCAGATTTTGTCCAGCACTTGAATTTGTTTGTTTGAATATCATATACATTTTGGTGGTTGGAGAACTATTGCTCGGTAAATAAGATAGAGTAAGATACATTTTTTGGAAGAAAAAATACAATTGATCTTCAGAGCTTGAGGAAATTTTAAAGAAAACAACAAAAATTACATTTTTTTTTTACTGCTTCCTGGTAAATGTTGAACTGACAACTCCAGATATTGCACGCATGGATAGGAGCACAATTTTCAGTTTGGATGGTACAGAAGTGCATATATGCACAAAGTATTTCGAGTCCTGTGTTTTAGAACTAAAATCTCCATCACTTTTGTAATTGTATTGTTTATAGGGCTTCTTCAGACGAAGTCAACAGAACAATGCTGCCTACTCTTGTCCCCGGAACAAGAATTGCCAGATTGACCGGACGAACAGAAACCGCTGCCAGCATTGCAGACTGCAGAAATGCCTTGCCCTGGGCATGTCCAGAGATGGTGGGTATTGTTCTGCCTTCAACCAGAAGGCTTTTATTGTTATAATTACCCTCGCCAGACCTGAGTCAGTTTACAGATGTGCCCTATGTGGCAAAGACTGTCATTCTCGTATAGGACTGTTTAGCCACAGTTGACGCTGTAGGGCTGATATCAATTAGGATTTTACCATGGTCAATATTGACCGAAGCAGGCCATATATAAAAAAAAACTCGCCAAAAAAGGCTGTGGCGATTGCTTTCAATGGTACTGCAGCAGAACTTTTGGTTTTGATATTTCGTGTTCTGGACATGCTGTGGTCAGGAGTGTTAGCTAGTAGATATCCCTTATGGTTGGGAATAAGCGACATAAGTTTGGGCCGTCTGGCAGCTCAGTTGTCTTTGGAACTGATGGATGCATCTTTTCTTACTGGAAACCTGAAATGTACCCTGTAAAACTTAAAGGGAAATGTTCGCAGTTTTTGTAATGAGCTCTTCACTGCAAAGTTGAAACCTTCGCACAAATGTCTTTTACCCCCTTGTTTCAGCTGCAAACTTTAAATCACCATGAACGACCCACTTTCTTCCGAACTTACAGCTTTTGGTAGTATCAGACAGGATGTGTCTATGGTCCGACATCAAACCATGGCATATATACAGGCTATTTTTAGTAAGATCAACAGACCTGAAGGTTACACGTTTGATTGCTTGTCTATGTAAATGTAATGGTAGGGAAGAGTGTGGAATTTCTCAGTTTAGAGAGTTAGTGTTACTACAACAAAAAAATCTGTTCAATAGTTAATCAGTCTCCATTGTAAGTCCATGTGTAGACTTTGGCTTTTCCATGCTTACCAATCAAGCCAATGCTTGTGATGTCTACCTGGATCCACTTATAGAACATCTGGCTTGTCAAAGTAAAACACTTTATGTATAGACATATTTGTGAGATACTCTGGAGGTCTCAAATGTTTAAAAATGAGGAAACCCAATGCCACACAAGCACTGAGCATTACTTCTTCTGTTTTATTTTGTAACAATCCTTTTATTTTATCTCAATTAAGTATTGATGCCAATATCCACACCACAAATTCATTCATAAGAACTATTGTAAGTGGCTTATTAACATGTGGAAAGCCAGACAAACACAACACTCAAAGAGGGCCTACCCTGTAGTTTGTTGATCAAGCGAACAGGTGGCAGCAAAGGAAGACATGCTCAGGAACTAAGGGGCTGTTGCAAAGAGGGGCATAGCAAGAATGATAACCTGTTATCATGTTAAGGCAAGTTGATAGTTGATAATTTCCGTTGTATTTCAGTTCAGATTTACCATTTATTAACTCTAACTGACAAACACAGAGCACCACTTCACACCAATTTCATGTCCAAATGTCCTGTGTAAGGTTTTTGGAATAACATAAAGACCTGATTCCACAAGTTTCATGAGGCAGTTGTTTTCCAACAACGTCAGGAAAACAGCCCAAGCAATCTCTGCCAAGCAATAGACCATTACTGGCAGCGTCAAATTCTACAGAAACCAGAGAGTTTTTGCAGTGTTGTTATTGTTAGGTGATCACAACGACAATGGGTTACTGGTTATGGAGCTGCTGCAGTTCCGCTATGATTTCCCTGGTGTCGCTTGAACACACAGACCAGTGTGGTTTTCGGTATTGATGACGAGGAAAGGGTTATTACATGCTGGGAGTTGGCCCTTACCCAAAGCCTGGGCTCAACTTAAGAGTGATTAATGACAAAAATCAATACTGATCCCCTAATACCCTTTTTGTTATATTTACAGATTAGAAATCCTGACTTGCATGTCCTGGGCTCCTCTAGGGTTTTCCAGATCACATGTATGAAAATACTAAGAGCTTTATTAGGCAGATTTTGCGGCAATACACTTAACCTGCATCTTGCTTCCTACTTATTGTGTACTATATTTTAGCTGATTATGTTAAAATAAAGTTTCCTTTTATTTCTTTTCCAGCGGTTAAGTTTGGCCGAATGTCCAAGAAGCAAAGAGACACATTGTACATGGAGATCTTACGGCAACAGAAAGAACAAGGCAAGACAAACGAGGCCGAGGCTACATATATCCCCTCTCCTCCGGCAACAACAAAACCAGCATTCCCCTATGAACCTCAGTACCCCTTGCCTGACACTTCTGCTGAAATCCCGCCCAAGATGATAAAGCCACCAAACAACGGGCTGTCCAACGGACTCGCTTACGCCATGATCACAGAGGGAGAAATATGTAAGTTTTAACATTTTAATCAGAATATCTTTTAACATTTATTAGCTCAAATATGAACTCTCGTAACAGAGGTCTTCTCAGTGGGCAAAGAAGTGAATTTAGCAACTGTACATATTGACATGTGAATGTGATTTGTAATAGTAAATATAGGACAGTACTTGATCATGCTTTTTGTACTGTGCACCATGTCTAATTTTGTCGGTGGGTTGCCCCCCTACAGTGCCCAAACACTGCAGGGAAATTTTGGCATTTTTTGTGACATTCTCACATAGTTAGCTTTGGTGTTCAACCTTGAGTTTGGATGTAGAATCAGGACAAGTATGGCATCATTTGCCTCCAGAGACAACTATATAATACTAAGCAATTGATGAAATAATAACAGGAATATGACCGATGAAATTTAAGATTCCAACTTTTTGTGTTAAGATAGCAGCATGGGAAATGGCTTGATACAATCAAAGTCCTTGTGTTTTTGTTGGTCATAAATGGCTTGGGGAGGAGGAGGTCTATATACATTAACATGCACATTACAGGTAGCTTAAGTGGAGTTGATGATGCTGTTTTCCTTTGACTTACAGTGCAGATCACATTTGAGATCACAGAAGCCTACCAGAAAACTACAAAGTACACCATCAGTGACATCCAGTCCCTCTGGTCGGAGTACCACACAGAGATCACTGCCCAGAAGTACCGCAGCATGGTGAGACCTGTCACATATTAAATAACTTTTCTTCTTATGCCATAAACTTTCTTTTAATGTATACATACAAACAGCACTCCTGACTTGGGGTATAGTCATTTTTTTATCATAATTGATAAACAAATATGACAAAAATTTTTCTCCACAGGAGAAACAAATAGATATGTACTGTGTTATTTCTTGGTTTGTTTATGTACAGTGGTATTTCTTGGTTTGTTTACGGTTGTGGGTGGGCGGGGTCTCACGTCCGCATGCTCAGACAGCGGCTGGGGAATGTTGTCTGTACCATCCAAAATAATTAAGCTAGGAGTGACCGTATGTGGTTCCTGGTTAGATCAAAACATAAATAAACATACTTCATTTTAATCATAAATCTCAGCTTATAGTATCATTTCTAATAACTAAGTATGGTATCTTTTTTTTCTCCCAGCCTCGAGTGGATTTCTGGAAGTTCTGTGCTGAGCAGATCACAGGGTGCATTCAGATGGTTGTGGAGTTTGCCAAGAATATCCCCGGCTTCATGGACTTGTGTCAAAATGATCAGATCATCCTCCTGAAGACAGGTTGGTATCCAGAGTTGAGAACAAAAGGACAGGTAAAACCTATGTCTAAAATATATGTCTGTCACTGTGGACGTCATTTGTAGTATCTGCTCTTTTCTATAGCCTAGAAACCATCTTATTCTAGCCATAGTTCGTTCCTGTGATGACTTTCGTGCAGAATAGGCTAGCCCGGGTAGCCCCCTTCCCCATTAAAATATTTGGCTCTAACGCCCTAAAAAACGAGGGCAGACTGAAACCAAAATTGGACCAGGGTCTCCAGTTAGGAACCAGGAGTTCAACTGTGAGGCTGCTACCAGTTGAGCTATAGGGACATCCCCATGTATAATGACCCTATTGGTAGAAATATATCACCCCATCTGAATTTTTTGTGTCTGTTTACTTATGGGATGCTGCAAGATTAGAGATACCCTTTTTAGATGTTTTCTTATTTAGCCCTGAAGTGCTAAACTTAGCTAAAGCTAAAGTTGCCCAGACATGACTGTGTGATGTGTCAGGCCCGGCACCCATCTCTGTTTCATAACCGTGGGGTCACACATAGGTCACTACAGCAGGGGGCTAGTTCACTGGTACATGGTACTTTAGTGTGTTTAGCTTCCATACTCTTCCTCTTAGCAGGGAAAGAAGTATGTACCGAGTCTTCGGTTTGACCCGGCTACAGCATCCAGTCTTCCTTGGTGGTCTCCCATCCAAGTAATGAATACATTGATAGTAAACTAGGTAGAAAGCAATCATGCAGATCTTTACTGCTTGTTGTAGCCAGTCACAAATTTTCTGTTGTTTTCCCAGGCTGTTTTGAGAACTTGTTAGTGCGCATGAGCAGAGAAATCAACCCCAACACCAACGCAGTTCTGTTTGATGGGAAATTTGCAAGTATTGATTTCTTCTCCATACTTGGTAAGTGAAACATTGCTTTTTTCTGTTGGTGGCATGACACAGTTGTTGAAAGTTTTTAGACATGATTGAACTTATGGAACAATTTTTTGTGTGTGTGCTGATCATTCTAGTATTGAGATATTTTTGCCCTTTTTACTTTTTGTCAGTATTACTGTCTATACATTATTTTAGTTCCTGTGCTCTGAAAGTGAAAATCTTGAGTTTTATTTATAATGTGAATAATCTTTATTCCACAGTTCATGAGGTAAACATGTTTTTGCCCTTGAGGAAAAACTTCTAGATTTTGTTCATTGAAAGATTGGCAGTGTAATCCAGTGTTAAAAGTGAGGATGCTTCAGTCTATGATAAGGCATTTAAGTCATTTAAACTCTGGTTTATATGGAGTGTCATTATTCACATTCCACATCAATGAAGTAGGCAGGTGCTAACTGCCATGTTGGTGTCCCTATTTGCATTCCAGTGTATTGAAGGCAAACCCAGAATTGTGTTTTATTGTGAAAAAAGTTTTCTGATGTTCTTTTCTTTGATAGGGTCAAAAGATTTTAAAAGTCAGAAAATACTCAAAATACACTGAGCTTTGATGAAACCAGGGGTGCCTAAGCATTTGCACGAACCCTATGAAATTCGTACGAATACTATGTGATACACACGAATCACTATGCGAAAACGCACGAATATTATGAAATTCGCACGAATCACTATGCGAAATCGTACGAATTTTATGAAATTCGCACGAATCACTATGTGACACACACGAGCCTTATGTGATTTGCACGATCCTTATGCAAAAACGGCGGCCGGGAGGAGGGATGATTTTGAGCGTTTCTACCCGAGATATTTATATTTCAAGGCATGGAATGGACATTTACCGTCGCAAAGATGTATTTGATAGCCTGTGAGCTACTGTTTAGCTTCATTTCGGCGTGTTACATCGTATTTTCAGTCGCCGAAGCGGCGAAGCCGCCATCTTGAAAATCCCGCTCCGTTTGTCACGTGACCCCGCCAGTGGTTGCGCAATTTCGCATAAGGATCGTGCAAATCACATAAGGCTCGTGTGTGTCACATAGTGATTCGTGCGAATTTCATAAAATTCGTACGATTTCGCATAGTGATTCGTGCGAATTTCATAATATTCGTGCGTTTTCGCATAGTGATTCGTGTGTATCACATAATATTCGTACGAATTTCATAGGGATCGTGCAAATGCTTAGGCACCCCTGGAAACAAGGTCACCCAACAATGAAGGAAAATCCAACATGTCTGGTCTGATAGATACTGCTGAGATGATTGTAGAAAGTTCCGGTCTAAAGTTTGTCTGTTTTGCAGGTTTGAATGACTTGGTGTCGGCCATGTATGACCTGGGTAGGAGTGTGTGCATGCTGAAGCTGACTGAGCAGGAGCTGGCCCTCTTCTGCGCAGTAGTCCTAGTCTCAGCAGGTAGGGTTTCTACAGGGCTCAAAATACCACCTGCAGATGCAGGTCAAGATAGGTAGAATTTGACCTGTGCAAGCTTGAAATCTTGAAATGTTTTCAATGATGTATTTTGCTCTTTTTTTTGTGATCTCTCCAATTTGTGTTTCCAATGTATTACTGCTGTATTGCAAAATTATTTCAATGGCAATTTTTTTCCTTGTACCCCAAAATAAAACCACAGAAAAGGTAAATTACATTACAGGATATATGAGGGCACCAGGCCCACACTCAAGTATTATTTTTAAAACGATAAAAATTGGTGCAGTTAGAATTTGTTTAACATGAAATCATTGATGCCACATTAAGTTCAACTTGAAATTGTGTTTGTGGAAGCTGTCTTTGTGCAGAACATGTACATTACACTAAACTGAACATGAGACCTGTTCTCCCCACAGACCGACCGGGCCTGCGTGAGCCGATGGCAGTGGAGAAGCTGCAGGAGAAGATCATCCAGGCTCTGAGGTACCAGGTGTCACAGACCCACCCCGCGGAGCCCTCCTTCCTGGCCAAGATCCTCATGAAGATGCCCAACCTGCGCTCGGTGGCGGCGCGGCACATGGAGGAACTGGCGGCGCTGAAGATGCAGAGCCCCAGCCTGCCCGAGTTCCCTCCCCTGTACAAGGAACTGTTCATGCCCCCCGAGCCTGTCCAGAACACACTCGGTGGGGAGCACGCACTTCACCCGCACCATCACATGCTTGCATAGAGACTCGGCCTGTAGTCGCTGTAGTGGTATTTGGGAGGCGGTAAGCTCTGCATAGCTTTATTGCTCTGTGTATATATATATTACAGTGATTTGTAACTTTGCTGAAAATAATCATGCTTTTTTGCTTATACATTTGTATTTGCTTATATTAGGCTGATGTGCTACTGCATCTGCCATGTTTTCTTACTTTTAATTGCTGATTGCTTGCAAGCTTACGATAATCAGGCAACTGATTTAGCGTCATCAGGTGCTTTATACTACATGTACAGTCCTCAATGTATATTCCCGGCACATTTTAACCCCTATGTTCTCTGTTGTTAGAAATAGACCCACCACAGAGGGGGAAGGGCAGGTGTTTCCATCGATCTTTCCAAACGTACAAGAACAAATGTAAGGAGCATGTCCTGTCTTCAGCCCATGTCAAGACATGCTTCTTTCCTCAAACCTTGCTGCTCAGGTGTCAGTAGAGATCTCCTAGTTCACAAATTAACAACCGACAAACCTCAAGATATATATATAAGTATAACTCCCGATCCACAGTTGAATGTCTTGCCACAGCTTGCCTCAGGTCAGGGCAAGTGGTTATGGTGGTCATTGTTACTACATGAATTATAGATGGTCTTGTCTGCATGCGCACAAATGACAGCAGTGAGTTCCTGAAAGATACAAAAAAGGTGTTCAGTGACTCCGAATCAGACTTCTGTCAGGAAGTGTGTACAAGTTTTGTTTGTGCTGGCTGGTTTCAAATAGTCTTCTATTTTGCACTAATCCTACCTCAGTCTAGAGCGTAGCGGAGCCTGGCAGGACCCGCTAGAGGGAGGACGTCAGGACCAGTGAGGTTTGCTTCCACACAGCTGCAGGGTTCAGTTCCAGAGGGAACTTACAGCTCTGGAAATGACTCGGCAGTTGTTGTTGGAAGCAATGGTCCACCACGGGGAGAAGACTCACAGTTGGAAGAAGAAGAAGAATTCCTCGAGATAATCTCTGGGACACATACTCCAGAGATTGCTGCTGTCACATGCACAATTATGACAGTGATATATTATAGAAATATACATAAGGTATGTATAGAATATATATTTGTGATTCAAAAAGAGCCAATCAAAATAAGACCATTTGTTACCAGCACGCAGATTTTAAAATGTGATGATAAAAACTGCTGTCAGCTGTGCACTTGCATTCTGGTGGGACAAAAAAATCTTTGTTAATTTTATATATATATAATATATATAAATATATATTAATATGGGTAAAAGGGAGAGTGGATTTTGTTGTAATCAGTATACCAAATAAGGCTTTTACAGGGTGAGTGTATTGTGTGAATGAGTGTATGTGTTTTAAAATAGATGGTGACCTAGTATCTGTTACCTAACATCCACCTTCACCAGATGTACTCCTTCATAGATGTGTACACATCCAAGAATTTAAATTCAGTTTTTTTCAGCTCATATGGTTTTATAGCTATAGTAGCCTGAGAATAGTTGCCGATTTTATCGCTTTTAATCATGAAATCCACTATTGGGCCAAATGCCTATCTGAAGACCAGGATGTCAACAGTCTTTTAGGTGAATTGGGAGGAGCATGGTACAGTCCCAAGTTCTCTTTGTAAATACACATTCAGTCACTTGGGCATGGCCAATGCAACAGTAGGGATTGCCAGACTAGTACTGGAGCAGAGGTATTGTAATATACCACTAAAGATGCTCTAACATAAGGGATATCCCTAATAGTTTGGCCTGAAGTTCTACATGAGTAAGTGTCTAAGTTGGCGAATGTTTGCTTGCCATGGTTCTGGTTTTGGAGGGTCGTATGGAAGGACACAGAAGAAAAGCCAGTTGAGAAAGGGTCAGAAGGCTACTAAAGTGTGAGTGTTGTTTTGAATGACCGATGGTTAATGACCATGCTGTCTGCTTAGCACCCCACTGCACAGATGGTTGGTACTGATCTGTAGAGTAGTGTGATTTGATATGTACCAACAATCACTTGTAATGTAGAAGAAAGGCATGTACTTTTTACATATATCATTATTATTACAACAAAAAATGTTCATACTCATATAAAGTACAGTATTAAGGTTATCTATTTCAGAAGAGAAAGGGTTTACCCGGAAACTCAACAGCAACCACCAGTCTGGCCCTAACAAGCACATCTATTCGGCTGCTGTGATTGCGGAGGTTGCACATTTCTGTTTCCCTTCCTCTCTTCTTTTTACAGCATAAAAAGCATAGACAGGCATTGCTATTCATTATTTTTGTCCAGGAGCAGAGATGTTTTGTAGAGATTTTCCTTTAATGTTGTGTTGAGATGAAGGAACAATAGAGCAGCACAGGTAGAATTGGTGGGGTGGCTGGTGTGATTTGTATGATAACCACTGACCATGTGCTGTACTATGCTTGGGATGAGGTTGTGAGGTCAGCTCCCAGGGATGAAAAAAGCGTTGAGTCCATGCAAAGCATGGTAGTCGTTGTGTGAAGCATGGTCTTCGTATGGTTCGAGTGAAACTCAAAGTGTGTCATGATTTGTGCGTGTATGCGTGATCAAGTCCAGAAGGACTCTTATAGAACTGTGTGGGGGGAGGGGGGAGTCTACCCTTCCTCAACATACCTTCAATGATGTGTGCAGCAATTTGTAACTAATTTTACAATTACAGATGATATCTCTATATGTATATTGAACTTAAACTTTAGATTTCTTTTCACTATGATGTAGCTCAGTGTATGATTTTTGTGTATTATTGCTTGCTACCTTGAATAAGGTGTGGATCTCTCTTACGGTAACTGACAACTCACACATGTTCATGTATACTACATGTGAAAAAAATCACTTGGTAAGTGCTATTTGTAAGGTGTGGTGTTTTTTGTGAAATTGCTAAAGATACTTTTTAAAAAAGGTATAAAAGTGCTTTGTGATTAAAACTGTAAATGTCTGTTACTGGGATGTACCATCTTGCCCAATATGTATGAAAAAAAGGCTCGGTTTAACTCCTAAAAGGAGAACGGTTTTATGAAATTGAAAGGGTATGGGCCCCTTGTGTGATGGTACATCCTATGTAGATACAATTGTACTCATCATACCTGACCAGATTGTAAAATGTAGCAAAAGGTATATTAATCAGGAGACCTAGTATATGAGGTACATTCACATACATTAATCCTGGCAGCAGTAGCACCTTCCAGTGGCACTTAAAGACATTTAAATGTAAGAAAAGATGCCCTATTTTGAAGCTTCTGTAACCATCATTGGGGCTTGTAGAGGTGGTAATTCTGTGCATGTGCAGAGGCCGGGATTCTGGAAACTAGACAAGCAGCATGTTGTGTTCTGAGATCCAGGAATGATAGTACTTGTGACTGAATGTTGCCAACTGTGATATACTTTCAGATTTCACAGCATACGCAGTATTAGAGGTAACTATGAGGATGGTACATGCATGTAAGCTGACAACTAGATGTTTTAATCATAAGAGTCTATCAGTTGTCATTCTGCATATATGGCTAATCACATGAGAAATTATGCCACATCATGGGTTAAACAGGACTAATTCAGGTTCAGAAGAAGATTTGATTGTGCGGTCATGGAACAACAGTCAATCACAAGTACTACAAATCTTTACAGAATGTTGTTTGAAATTCCCTGTGCTTTGAATAAAGGCCTTGAGACTACTGAATATGACTCTGTATTACAATGAGGGTATGCCTAAACACCACAAACGACAACAAACAACCACAAACGACTCTAATATGCAGTGTATATGGGACAACGACCTTGTGTATGCTCTGGAGATATTGTTTATACATTTATAAGAAAATGATATTTCTGGTAGCGTTTGTGTGTGTGTGTGTGTGTGTAGTAGACCAGAATAACTCAAGAACGCTTAGATGTATTGATATTTGGTATGTGGGTAGGTTTTGATGAGTCCTGGAAACGGTTAGATTTTGGGCCCCCTAGAAACTTGTTATAGTACTGCAGCAGAACTTCTTGTTTTGATATCTCGAGTTCTGGACATGCTGTGGTCATAATATTTGAGCGTTAGATAGCTCTCAGGGCTGAGAGTAAGTGGTGTAGACCTGGGTCCCCTAGTGGCTTGTTAGGGAACTGCAGGGGCTGGTTTAGTGTCAGAATGTGAAAGGGAATAACTGAAGAAGGGGTTGGCGGAGCGTCATCTCTTTATCGTATGTTATTAGGTGTGTACATCTGTTATTTGGGTTGAGGAGATGATCAACTATTGTAATTTATGCAAATGAGGACCTTATTTGCATAATTAATGACAAACATAACTAATGGTCCGATTGTAAAGGTTGAAATTATTTGGCAAATGTATGGGGTCAGTTGAAAAGTTTTTAAAAGAACTGTTTCAATTGTTTGTTTTCTTTGAGACCAGAACATTTAAGACCAGCATAAAGGAATAGTGAATAGTCAAGACCTCCTTGTTTGCTATCGGGCTTCTTCAAAAGCATTCCAAGGAAGCTATGATTATGCCTCCCCACTGTATGAACGTGTGTTGCGCCCTGTTTCAGACGGATAAGTGATTTTCTTGCATATTTAATGCTACGCTCTACGTGACTGGACAATTTTGAGTTACTGTAAATGCAGAAATGTTCGCGGTGGTTTCATGTTCGCCGTTTCGCGGTAGCCACTTCACTGCGAACTTAAAACCACCACGTCCCTTTTCCCGCTACAGCTAAAATAAATCCCCGCGAACTTAAATGCATTTACAGGAGATATAATAACTAAGTCTCACCTCAATGAACTTTTGCCGACCTAAGGCAACTCCACTTAAAAAATTTGGTTGCTACAACTATGGGTCTACAGTGTACTTGGACAGCATCATTGTTGTTCATAGTAGATTGAGCTTACTGTAGGCTTACCGCTTTAAAGAGGGGTTTTATTCCCATTTCCCATTCTTTCATGGATGTTGGTGATTTGCAATTAGGCCACGTTGATTTGATCATATGGATGACATCCGCGCTCCCACCAATTTTCGGCCATTTCCCCCAAAAAAAAGTTTTCGACCACACAATAAATTGTGCAAAGCAGCAAAAATTCAGGTCCAGAGGATCATTTCCAGGTCCTGACATGAACCTGGACCTGATTGTCTGTGGAAACTTGAGAACTGGCAATACTCAAAGCAATTAATGAAGACCTTTATTGCACATTTTTGCCCCACTGGCTAAGTACAGGTCACACGGTAAGAATCACATATATGTAACAATGGAAACAATCATACGCATCTATGTAGATGTGCGTCTAATCTATTCTAGGACATTCGACTTCCTCTCGCTTCTTGGTAATTGTATAAATGTAGCTAGCTGTATGGTTGGTTAGAGTTGGTTTGTCAAAAGCTGTCAGGAATATAAATTTCTCTTTACTATTCAAGTATCTAAAGTGGGGATACTTACTTAACACATAGTCAAATAAAATGCTCCTATCGCTATCATACAAAGGACAATCCATAGTAAAATGTACTTCATCTTCTACTTTCCCTAAACTACAAAATTGGCATATTCTTTGATCTAGAGGAGTGGTAATTGGTCAATTTTGCTACAAAGGAATCTGTTTGGTGGATTATTGGACTCCCACTGCATTTTAAAATCCCATCTCCATGTAATAAAGGCTAACTGTCTCTGTACCTTTGACTGTAGAAACTTGGTGCAATTGACTATATACTCTACTTGACTTCGCTCTTGTCTTCTTGGCCCCCGGTTAGACCCCAAATGGCTGCCGACATAGTGTGTCCATTTTGTAATTGGCGAAACCTGTTCCTCTGTTGTTTTCTTCAGGTCTGTTTTTTTCGGATTGGTCCAAGAAGAAAAAAAAATGTTTTGCACTCGTATGATGTACTGGTCCCTACACCTAACTGTTGGTATACCATACTATGTGTGCTTAGTCCTATGTTCAACCTTCCTGGCCACTTTTATTTCATATTGAAGGCAACTTTTTTTTTTGGCCAAACTTTTTTTTTATTCGCTCGCTCGCATCAGTTTTGGAGTTCCCGGAGGATGTCATCCATATAATCAAATCAACATGGCCTTATCAAAATACAGAAAACAAGAGTTCCACGACCCCATACCTTTGCCAATTAAAAATGCCACTGGTATGAAATTCCCATCATTGACCACTATGGAATCATAGCATTTTCTCATTGATTATGCAAATTTGGTCTTCATTTGCATAATTTTGCTCTATCAATCTTATCTTCTTTGGCTACATATGTCACTAGTTTAACTACATGTAGTCCAATCATGGAATGGGGCAGGTTCATGACATTTCCTCATTAATTATGCAAATTGGATTCTGATTTGTATACCAAGCATCGCTAAAGCTATCTAGGTATGAGTTTTAAAAAAATAGGATAAAGACTAGACAGGATCTTGCAGTTAAGAAAAAAAGCTGCCAGGGGACCCAAACCTACACCACTTACTCTCAACCTCAAGAGCTAAGTATGTCCAGAACTGTAGTACCGTAACAAGCTGCTAGGGGGTCCAAAATCTAATCATCCCCACATCTCGACCTATCCACATACCAGATATTAACACAAACCATCCAGGTGCTGTACATCCACACACACACACACACATACTTACAAACATAAACACACCGAAACGGTACCAAAAACATAACGTTCTATTGAAGGTAATAAGAAAGTCCTGTGGAGTATTTTGTATCTCTTTTTGCATTGTGTATTGATAGTCTTACAAATGGCATTGTGGGGAAAAGGCTAGAAAGGATATAGCGACTAAAGGATGAAGTTTGAAGAATATTACCCTTGCCTGAACGGAATTTCAGGTAATTTGATATAGATAATTTACGAATGAGAAGCAAAGGAAGGAGAATGAAAATATTAATGTTATGTAAAAAGAAGCGTTGAATATGCAAGTCAATTACTTAGCTGTCTGAAACCCTGCGTCAGTATAGTGGAACGGAATCTCAACAGTTTCTTCAGAATTCTTTTGAAGAAGCAAAGCTTGTGGAGAAGTCGTGACTATGCATCGTTATTTGCGCTGTACATACATGCTTGTGTAAATTTGTCTGATCGTCAACTCGAGCAAACTTTCATGATAAATGGTCGATGGCCAACAATTATCTTCTCATTTAATACCTGCGCAAGTGTGCTGTAATTTGCATAATATTTGACTTTATACTATGCTATATGCGAATTTCCCATAATTTACCGTGAACAAATTACAGAAATCTTTATATTTTATCAATTATGAAAATAGGGTTACCATTTATTTATCTATGACAGAAAAGTGATATTGCACCAATGCTAGATATTCTGACTATCTTACCACTGACTGCGTAAGTAAAGCAGTCATCCTCAAACAAAGCATGATGCATTTTTCAGTAGACAGGAGAAGTGCAATAAACGCTAGTTCACCTTTGTCCACGGGGTTGCCTATATCCATTGTCATTAAAACCGGTATTTAGGGACGGTACCTGTAGTTTCTTGAACATTGTCGAATTTTCAATATACTGTAGTTTGAAACTACCGTCCGTCGACTTGATATCACTAAATACCTTGTTGTTTTTTAAAGAACGGATATAGGTTACCCCATGGATAAAGGTGAACTAGCGCTACGGCTTCCTTCACCTTTTGCAATTTAATGACGCGACCCACAAGACCCAAGGGGCCTGCGTAGGACACATGAAAAAACGTTAACAGGCGACATGTTTTATCATGAATAAACTTATACTGGGTAACCTTTCTTCTGATAGGTCTCCACTAGGGGTGGGTACCGGTACAGAAAATTCAGGTCCAGGTCCGGTTCAGGTCCAAAGGATCAGGTCCAGGTCCGGACCTGAACCTGGACCTTATTCAGTATGACTCATACCAATGGTCCATTTCACTACAAAGAAATCTGTTTGGTGGAGTATTAGACTCATACTGGCGTTCTAAAATCCTACAACGCTAACTGCACCTGTGAGATTGGCTGTAAAACTTGGTAGAAATTACTATAAACTTTACTCTACTTCACTCTTGTCATTTTCTTCCACCTGCAAGCGCCAAAACGTGTGAATGCATGATAAAATAATCTGTTAATTTTCTAACCGGTCCAACATCCGGTCCACCTAATTTTTTCAGGTCCGGTTTTTCTGGACCGGTCCAATAAGAAAAACCGGTTTTGTACCGGTACGCTGTACCGATACCCAGCCCTAGTCTCCACTGTACATGAGCCAGCATTATGTCATGATTATTCATATCACAGAACACAACAGAGACTAACTTGCTGGATAATGGTAGGTGTTATATAGTGATCGCGCTGCTGTTCTCGGGAATTCCCGGGAATATAAACATTGTCTAATGACGCTGTACAAGATACAGGGATGATCCAAGATTAACGTAAAGGTAGGTTTTATTATCACAAGATTTCTTGTTTTTCTGTATTTTTCAAACAGCTTCTTACACGTCACACAGTGATTTGTACATCAAGAAGGGGGCAATTTTGACGAAATTATACTGACCAGCACCTTTGCATACTTAAGCAAAGAAGTTTACCTGTGATCTTCTTGATAACATAGAATAATTCTTTAATGTATACCTCATATTGTATCGTCGCTCGTGACTTCTGGTTTTAACTGCATAGGATATGGTTGGACAAGCATGAATATTAATGATATTGGCAATGGATTAAATGCCGATTTTTCCCTGCCAAAACGGACTGTATATATCCCCATGATATCTTTTATCTACAATCTTATTTCCATTGTTTATTACCTTATCATTTTTTCTTTTCACGAATTCCTTGTGGAAAGGTGTAGCGAGAATTACAGTAATATTGCATATGATTATGATTATGACCTCCCTGTACTCTTCTGTTGTAGTTCATAAATTCAAAAATGGTTCCGTATAGCATCGGTATAACATACAAGGCGGGCGGATAAA
Organism: Branchiostoma floridae x Branchiostoma belcheri; assembly: GCA_019207045.1. Classification (NCBI taxonomy): domain Eukaryota; kingdom Metazoa; phylum Chordata; class Leptocardii; order Amphioxiformes; family Branchiostomatidae; genus Branchiostoma; species Branchiostoma floridae x Branchiostoma belcheri. The sequence goes on from CM033024.1 coordinate 20,354,531, forward strand.
TATGCTTTTATTGATCAGAAATATGTCGATGCCTTTATAATGATTCTCTAGAATACACTCTGGTAGTGCGAACAGGGACACATCATCAGTGATGAACCCGGGGTCATTGGGTGTTTCGGGTCTTTAATCACCATACACCCTCGCCCGGGCGACCCAGCCGAGGTTGATCATTCCCCGACCTGTGTCCGTGTGGCTTCCCCGGTTCCCCCCTACGGAACCACAACCAACGTGAGGCTTTCTCCGCAGCCTCTAGAATATCCCTGATGGATTTCCGAAGACGGAAGCCTCTTACTCCAAGGAGTTTTAACACATAAGCCAAAGACTGCCCTGCGAAACCCCGGCAACCAACCTCCACTGGTACACACCGGGCTCTCCACCCATTACTCTGGCTTTGTACTACCAGTTCGGCATACTTCGCCCTCTTCCGCTCGTTGGCTTCGCTTATCCGCTCCTCCCAGGGAACAGTTAGCTCCAGCAGAACCACTTGTCTGGTGGATTCTGACACGAGTACCATGTCAGGGCGAAGTGACGTGGCTACAATGTGTTCTGGAAACTTGAGCTGTCTCCCAAGGTCGACTAGAAGCTGCCAATCTCTAGCAGTGGAGAGAAGCCCACCTGCGGAAGTGGGTTGTTGTCGGGTTTTCTCTCCGGCCCTGACAAAGACAATTGACTTCTTGGGGGGTTGCTGACTCCTGCTACTCTGGATGATAAACTGTAAATTGATTTGTACTGACAACCTGAAAAAACAAGAGTCCATAGAACACCAAACTCCTTGAAATAGAATTTTGGTGTGTGAAGAGGTGTTTGATACCCTCTTAACCAGTAGTTACAATTTCTTTGAACCCTGTTTCCATTCATGTCCAGGCAATTGTTTATCATAACATTATGCAAATCTGTTTCACTTTGTTGGTCCCTATCAACAAGAACGCACGATTGATGTTGGGTTTTTTTTTCACTCTGTAGCGAATTACGAGCTACATTCATCATGACTCCTAGCCTGGCCTTGGCGAGACAGACAAAGCTGTCCAGCTGCATTGGGCAAGGACTATAGAACTTGATGTCGCTTTGTTTGAAGTTCTTTCAAGGACTGGGCGGACAAGATCTGTAGAGTGTTGTAGCAAGACCTAGAGAGACAGAAATGTCTGGCCTGAAGATTTCACTCTTTCTTGTGTTCTGTTTTGCGTTTGGCTCGTCTCCGACTGGCCTATCTTGCCCTGAACTCTGTAAAGTAAAGCGTACTGAGCCATGCGAGGTGCCTAAGGAATTGGCCAGGGGGCTCTCGGCTCCAGCACTGCCTTGTGCAATCTGCAAGACGACCGGACAGACGGATGGGAATAAACTCATGTGTCTTCCAGACACTCTGAAGATGCTGCAACTCGCGGGGCACTCTGACAGCAACCGTGAGCTCAAACCACTGCCTGGTCTCGCCCAGCTCCACACACTGATTCTGGGGCCTGGTCGCCTCCTGACGGTTGGACATGAAATCCTATCCGCTGTGCCAAACGTCACCACACTGGCATTGGGAAGGAACGCCATCAGCGCCATTGGAAGCTGGTTTGGTGGCATCTCAAAGCTGAGAAGTCTCTACGTGTCTTGGAATGAAGTCGAGGAAATCAAAGAGAATGCTTTTCAGCCACTGATATGGCTCGAGTCTCTTTACCTGAGCCATAACCGGATCCGTGCTATTGAAGAGAGGCACTTCGCAGATCTGACCAGCCTCGTGTACCTGTACTTGGACAACAATAACATCTCACGCATCGCCGGGAAGTGCTTCAATCATCTTTCCAGTCTTAAAGTCCTCATCCTGGCACACAACAAGTTACTGGCTTTGAACGCAGAATGGCTAAAAGGGCTGACCGCTCTGAGGAATGCCAACTTTCAACACAACCTGATATCGGCCATCCCCGGTGACCAACTGACGGCCATGGGTGAACGTTTAAGGTTTATCAACATTGAAGAGAACCCTCTGCGCTGCACCTGTGCATTGAAAAGTTTAAAGTCTGTTAGGGCTAGGGCACTACTGGGTGAAGATACCTACCGGGGATTGAGGTGCAGCTACCCGCCCAGCGTCTCAGGGAGAAGGGTTGCCGAAGTGGAGGAGATGATCTGTCCGATGCCGACAGCCAGGGTATCACGCCGTGATGACGGACACACTCTCATATGCGAGGTCTTCTGGGAGAAGCAGCCAGAGAACATAAGATGTTTGGACCCAACAGAGACCCTTGTTGGAAAGGGCAAATGCGGCGGTGCCGTAAACGCACGTTTGGAGCACGAGTTTCCCATCACAGAGTTTTCTGGAAGAGGCATGGCGCACTCGGCACTACCCTACATCGGTAGGTCCACGTGCACTATCAGCATGAATCAGCAAGTCTATCGGTGCTGGAAGGGAGGCGTTTTCCGGTGTATCGTACAGCAGACAAAATGGAGCTCGACGTGGGACTTGGACGTGAATCTGACATTGAACGTGTCAAATGAGGCAAGGGGTGAAGGTCAGATGCAAGAGCCTATCGTGACAACCGTCTACACAACAGCACCTTCCCCGTTTCAACTCCCACAGACCCACACGTACATCTCTGACTCGAGCGTCCTATCAAAACCAGAAGGTCCGGAGACGACTCAAGAAGAGATCCCGGCTCGACTTCCACGGACCCACACGTATGTCAACTCTAGCGTCTCATCACAATCACGTGGCACGGAGACAACCCAGGTAGAAGAGATGCAAGAGCCTACCGTGACAACCGTCTACACAACAGCGCCTGCCCAGTGGCACACAGATGTAACGGAAGGAATGAGAAACAGCACGGACAGGAACCCCCAGCAGAGTAGAACCACTCCCGAAGCTGTCACAAACGTATCCACCGTGATGATAGCCGTCTACATCACAAGCGCATGTCTGGCTCTGGTCTTTCTCGGTTTGGTAATGGTCGCATGCTACGACAGGCATCACTCACATAACAATACTGATGGCGCTATAGGAGGCGGACCGCTACAACACAATCTGCCACCGGTCTCTGCGACATCGACGAATCCTACACCGCTTCAGCAAGACATACATGAAGAGATTCAGAACGACGATGACTCCTCACCCGCTGCCCCAATCCCACCTCCACGACCTGACAGTACATTCAACGTCAGATTATCGCACTGCCCGCCAGGCAGGGTAACGACTCAAGCAGATGAAATCTCTGATTCACGTCAAGGTACCCAGATGCACGTCAACTCTGACGTCTCACCACAGCCACAAGCCTCTGAGATGCAAGGAATGATGTCACCATCAGGGGCTTCATCGGATCCGCAAGGCCTGGAAAATGATGATGAAGAAGAAGTCGACAGTTCCAATACCTATCTTGACCTCAACGGCCAATCACGCGTCACTGGTCTGGAGACACCTCAGGTGGAAAAGATCCCAGCTCCACTTCCACCACAACAAGACCCAGAAACGACCCAGGCAGAAGAGATCCCGGCTCCACTCCCACGGATCCACACATACCGCAACTCTAACGTCTCATCCCAACTACAGGGCCAAGAGACAACCCAAGCAGAAGAAGTCCCGGCTCCACTCCCACGGATCCACACATACGTCAACTCTGGCGTCCTGTTACAACAAGGCCCGGAGACGACTCAGACAGAAGAGATCCCGGCTCCACTCCCACGGATCCACACATACGTCAACACTAGCGTCCTGTTACAACAACAAGACCCGGAGACGACTCAGACAGAAGAAATCCTGGATCCACTTTCACGGACCCACACATACGTCAACTCTAGCGTCCTGTCACAAAAGCAAGGCCCGGGGACGACTCAAGAAGAAATCCCGGCTCCACTCCCACGGATCCACACATACGTCAACACTAGCGTCCTGTTACAACAACAAGACCCGGAGACGACTCAGACAGAAGAAATCCTGGGTCCACTTTCACGGATCCACACGTATGTGAACTCTAACTTCTCATCACAACCACAAGGCCGGGAGATACATCAAGAAGAGATCCCGGCTCCACTCCCACGGACCCACACATACGTCAACACTAGCGTCCTGTTACAACAACAAGACCCGGAGACGACTCAGACAGAAGAGATCCCAGCTCCACTCCCACGGACCCACACGTACGTTGACTCTAACATCCAGCCACTCGCCCATGTCTTCACGACAGGGAATCCTACACCGCTTCAGCACGGACTTGAAGAGGCCTGGGGTGAAGACGACACATCTATTGCTACTTATGACAAAATGACGCGTTTGCTGGAAAATCCCGTGTTTATCGCAGACGTGACTGAGCCAAAAGGTGCCACATTCAACCCAGATCCTTGTCCCCGATCCAACCCCGGTGCCTCACTACAACCGGACATAACTCGGGTAGGGGAGGTCCCGGATTCACCTTCACGGTCCAATAATTCAGTCAACATCAGCGGCTCGTACTACCCACCAATCCCAGAGACGATAGAAGCTGAGGAAATCCCTGAGCCACTTCCACAGATCTACCCTTACGTCAACTCCAACGTTTCATCGCAACCACAAGGCTTGGAGATGACACAAGCAGAATGGATCCCGGATCCAATCCAACGGACCCACACGTATGTCTACTCTAACGCCTTATTACAACAAGAAGACTCAGAGACGACTCCTGAGGAGATCCCGGACCCAGTCCCATGGACCCACATATACGTCAACTCTAACTTATCACAATCACAAGGCTCGGAGACGACTCAGACAGGAGAGATCCCGGCGGATCCACTTCCACGGACCCGTACGTACGTCACCTCTGACATCCAGCCACTGTCCCCTGTGTCCAGTACTGGGAACCCTACACCGCTTCAGCACACATACATGTATCAAGAACCCTTGCTTTTGGGTGAAGACGACAATTCCATTGCTGCGAATGCCAACATGACGCGTTGGTTGGAAAATACAATGTACCATGTATAGCAAAGACGTTACGGAACCAAAAGGTGCCACATCCAATCCTGACCCTCGTATCACATGAACATTTTAGAAACTAAACTTCAATCTCTGTTGCCTACACTAACAATGAGAAAGCATGCCTGGCTCGTACATGAGATACGATTACGGACAGCGATATTCTGTTTTGATATGTTGAACTGTATGCTTCCTTTGCTCCGTAGGCATGTAGTATTTGTATGTTCCTAGTGCCTTCTTGGAATGTGATGTCTTACTCAAGACTGATGAGAGAGGTACCAAAGGAAGGTGGTATCGTCAGGCATCAAGTTTTGGCCGAAATTGTGAATTGGGGTAATAAGTGGTATGTTTTAATGTTACTGCTGAAAGGGCAGGAATAGTCACGTGCTGTGACTGGAAGCACTTAGAATGAAAATTAGCAAGTCTGCTTGGCCCTTGCTGTGAACATTGTAATTTATGCAAGAGCTTTGTTCAGTTGTTGTGTTATAAGAGCTGATGCTGTACTCTAGCTGTCTAAAGTAAGTTCTTTAAACTAGAAGCCTTTGCTGTACAAATTGCGATATTTAGGTATACAGGAATGTTTTTCTCCACTATACACTGTATAATAAATGGTATGTGTTGAAAACATCAAATTGTATAGTGTAGATTCAGTGCTATAAGCCAATTGTTAAACATGACTGTTAAATCTTTAAAGTATGTATACCTAGACGTGCAGTTCTTCATATCAGACTCAGGTAAAGACATGGGTTTGTTTCCCCTTGCTGTGAACATTGTAACTTAGTTTCATGGATATTGGTGATTTGTAATTCTCAAAATACAGAAAATAAGGAAATCCTATGATGTATTTTGTAATTTTTGTTGCATAAGATAGAATTTGGCATATTACATACATAGTCGAAAAAGACTAGAATGCGGCTATAGATGAAGCTTAAAGAATATTACTCCTGAATTGAATTTGGGAGGAAATTTGATAAAAACTGTTTATTAATGCCTTGCAAGGAAAATGAGATTAATAAAGCCATATCGAAAGAAGCGTTGAATATGCAAGTCAATTACTTAACTGTCTGAAACCCTGCGTCAATATATTTAAACGGAATCTCAACAGTTTCTTTGGAATTCTTTTGAAGAAGCAAAGCTAGCAGAGAAGTCGTGACTATGCATCGCTGCCATGTGCCGGTGCACGAGTTGTTTCGTTTAAATTTGTCTGGGTACCAGCTCTATCGATCTTTGCGCTACTTCACCTTTATCTGTGGGGTGACCTATATCTGTTTTTTTTTTAACACATGGTATTTAGGGAATATGAATTGCAATGTATGATGTATATTTTCAGATATCACAGCTTGAAAGCATCGTCAATTCGATATCCTTAAATACCCAAAACAAACGTTAAAACAAGGACGTTTGGCTACAGTTAAGCATCAAAACCTGTAACACATTACCAAACATAATGACATCATACAACCACACTGATTTTAAATCAAGGATAAGAGACAAAATGCAACCCTTGAACTCATGGTGGTAACAATCATATTTTCAGTGTATCTAAGTTATTTATGTTGTGTTATCATAATAACGAATAACGTGCGAATAACGTGATGTAACGTGGCCCGGCGGTGGTTGGGCGGTTTCGCATAAGGTTCGTGCAAGGATCGCATAAGGTTCGTGTTTGTCACATAGTGATTCGTACGAACCACATAAGGTTCGTGCGTTTTCGCATAGTGATTCGTGCGTATCACATAATGTTCGTACGAGGCTCATAGGGTTCGTGCACATGCTTAGGCACCCCTGTTGTATGTATCTCATTGATCATACGTTGAAATAATATCATCATTTACATAATGTTTGCCAAGATGCAAGTCGCAAGTACGGAAGTTCTGTTGTTTGACAAAAAACTATTGCTGCAATTTTTTTATATAACGAATGACATGTTTTTTTCTATATCAGAAATAATTTCTGACGAAAGGAAAACTACAACCCTGTTATTAAAAACCTTACAACTCCCACCCATTAGAATAAAAATAGGATACTTCGTCTTTCACTGCTTCTAGAAAAGAAACCGAATCCAAAAAGCCTACTATATGTAGTAGTAGATTGTATTTCGTAAGGCCACGGCAAGTAAATTCTATGGATGGCATCCTCTGCAGACTGGTAAAGTGATGAGATAGGGCGGAAAAAACAAGACGGGTAAAAAAAAAACAAGACAAAACTTCATAACACACCACAAACGTTGTAACGTTAACAAGCATTGAAGTGACGAAATATGGCCATGGCATCAGAACCAACAAGATATTCATTCCTGTATTCAAGAAGTGCACTAGTGTAGTAAAAGTGACACTAGTGTTGTAGACTGATCATCAATAAATATGATAATGGCAACTACACTCATCTTTTTTCCGAAATCAGGCGAAAGTTAATGAGCGCGCGGATGTCATCCATAAAATCTACTTACTAATGTTATATATGGCCTAACTGTTCTTATTAGAATAATCCATTCATTGTTGCCCTTGTCACCATTATTCATATCTATGGCACTGTCTGTAACGTTATACTTTTTCGAAATACTAACAGTTAGTAAGTAACCCCACATCACGAGGATAATAGCGATCACTCTGACTTTGATTATCCCGTCTACCTTAGGAATTGTCGAATAATCAAATTCTTCATCTCTTGGTTTAATACTGGCGAGGTTCCAAATCTGGCCTTTCAGCGCAGCCGACTGCAGCGCTTCCCAGGGAACTTCACCTCGATCAAGCGGCCAGAGACAACAACAACAACCCCGATTAACACTATGCCAATTGAGAGCTGGTCGAAGGTGCTGTTATAAAGGGTCAGGATAGTAGACCTACTAGTGTAGATATACAAGCCTTTCGAGGCCCTTTCGATTTTACTGCAATAACGTTTAATACTGCTACCGTATTCCTGAAGCACTACCGTGCATTTTCTTAGACAACTAACAGGTGGCGCTTTTAGCAGCATGGTCTTGGTCTTGCGCTCTTGAAATGTCTTCTTCAAAGAGAGAGGAGTACAGATTAAAGCATTTAAGTAATATTTTTGGTTTAACTTATGAGTAAATCCAAAACGCTTCATCCAAAAGCAGTCAGAAAGCTTGCTCTTTACTTACAATTAAAGTATATATGCACTAAAATACCTACACTACGTCACATCCGGGCTTGTGGCGCAACGGATAACGCGTCTGACTACGGATCAGAAGATTCCAGGTTCGAATCCTGGCAAGCTCGATTTTTTTCTTTACAAATATTTAACATAATGAGTTTTATTTTCTCGCACAGATATATTTTATAACTAGATCGATTTTATCTTCTATTGAATAAATTCCATTCGTCTCAACGATGTTTTATGTGTTCATTTTTCAGGGTTTTGACCGGGAATTATACACTGTATTGCAAATTGTACTAAAATGTAACATATACTCTCAGCCAATGTGGTTTTATCAGCCAAAACAATTAACTTGAACAACAAATTTGGAATTGCCGATTCACACACACTCAAACGCACACAAAAACCAAACAAATCATTATGTCTCTCTATCTAGGAAATATGATACGATGATGGTTATGATCAATTCATCCATCAATCAATAAGTCTACCAATCAATCCACCTGCCTACCTAGGTAACCTGATTTAATCTCGCATATAGCAACCTGCCCAACATCCGACCAGGGAGGGCCAGTTACAGCCCTGGACATCACAGTTTGTGTTACAAGAACTACATACCTACGTATCTATCCAATCTTCAATGAAACACGTGAATTATACACGTGACATAACGTTACATAACTCATAACGCTCATGACAAGCTGTTGTGCTTCTCGACAGGAATATATATTTTCTTATCACACGTTTGTGAAGGTTAGACATCCAGGTAAACAAATTTATTGAGAGGCAATTCAAAGTCTTCGACTGGGTAAAAAAGCGGAGATGTTAATCACTCTTCTCCAGCGTTCCTCAATAACACGTCAATAAGAAGTGATTGATGTCACTCGAAACGTCCGGAAGTAAATCTAAGTTCTAAGTAAAGACCTGGAGTTGAAACGCCATTGAACATCTTGTCACAATTGTCTGTCTTAGCTTCCATGCCATACTATACTCTGAGACCTCATTTCGGTCTTTCTCACCCAAAGCCTCACATGTACTAGTCCGTTGAAAACAACTTGTGTCCAATGAGAGTGCGTTATTCCCATCACGTGACCACATTGTGTACCTTGTAAACAGTAAACAGTGCACAGGTGTTTGTACAGGGCAGACCATGAGCGTGTCAGGCGCCTCCAGCTTTGCCCCACAGGACCAGGGGGCAAAGACCACGAAAACCACACCCCCTTTTCACCCCAAAATCAGGTGAGTACACACTTAGACAAATCCAACATGGTGGTAGTCGCAGCTCCATTCTGCTAGTCCTCTGTGTTTTTTTACAGTCACCCACACCGTATAAGGTACGTAAGACTACTTAGGTTTGTACGTTTAGTACGGTAGGCGTGGTAGTACAATAAATCAAACCTGTGTTTCCAGCGATTGAACAATGGTGTTTTCAGTTGGGTCAGGTTACAGGTGTTTTATTTCCGAGCCACACCACACAGCGATAACATAATGGGACGTGATAACTTCTTTGATAGTGATGCGCCGCAATCACAGAGAGTAACCGCATCGCAAAATTGTTGGGGATACTCGATCTAAGTTGATGTCATAGAATAACATGTTTTTCAAGAGACGCATTGTTGTATTTCTAAAGATTCTTTCGCAGCTGGGGACAAACTTCATTTCTGTTGCTGGGACTGAAGATTTGGAGATATCGTAACTAGGCAAAAACTTGCCGCCCTTCGGTTGACTGTTTGCACTGTGGAAAATTTACAATACTTAAAAATAGACTAACACAATTTGTTACACGTTCCCGATCCCAACTGTTTACAAATTGTCGTTGTATTGTATAGGTGACATTTCTTAGCATACAACCTGTGAGATTTCATTCAGGAAATTTAGATTTTGTTGATCTATACTCATCATAACTTGTATCAAAGGAAGGTTTGTTACATTGAGATATAACGTCCATCTTATAAGATGGTCCATAGAAAACTGACAATTAGATCATATCCCACCCCGTACTCACTTCACCCCAATGTCTATATTTGACCTAGTTGTCTGTCTGTCTGATTCTGTGTGTCTGTGCGTGTCTCTTGCAATTTAAGAACCACACTCAGTGCTGCAAGTACTATACTTGTCAGTGGAACTGGAAGGGTCTCAACGCATCAAGGGTAGTTTGGGTCAAGTCTGCCAACGTACTTCGATTACCTTGTTTGAACTGTCTTCATGCCATGCACCTAGAAACTAGTATGTGGTGATTATGTGACACTGTGTACTCTGTACCGACGTCAATAAGGCACTGAGGGCCACTTCTGACATGTGTGGTGATAGAAACTATCTTCTAAAGCACATAGCGTGCTGGCGTAAACCAATAACAGCAACAGCATTTTAAATGATTCCATCATTCCCAAGCATTATATGTACAGTCAATTTAGGCATGGATTCGACAGGAAAATTGCTCTTCAGCAATGTGTTTACGCCTATCGTCATTCTAAACAAACCGGTTCTATCAAACCAGTTATTATGTTGATGGAACTTTTATGGTCTATTTCTCTAATGTCCTTTCACGATGCAGTCTATATATAGCTGCTCTCTCCCTTTTCTTTCAAAGTCATTGGCGCCTGGAAAATAGGGACAAACAAATGCCAACCACCGTAATGTTTACAGTACTGGGTGAATAACGTCCAATATAACAACAGGGGATATGCTAACGCAATGTCAGTAAACATCCCATAGCTTCAGACTGTTACTGGTGATACAATCGTTACCAATGTACCGACTATTACTGACTTTAGCAATATGAATCATTGTACTTTAGTTAGTCATTATTCGATGTTCAAACATCATGTTTGCTTGTGTACCTGTCTGTCGGCTAGATTACTACATGGCTTGGTTACATCCGTCTTACGATAGGTTTAAGGCGGTACGAGGTACCCTCCACCAGGCCTTCCTACGGGGATTGTACAATTCGGCAAAAAATCGGGAAATTGGCCAGGGGAGTAAGTCCATGTAAAGGTAAAATGTTACATCTCCGACCGGCCAAACTATCTGGTAGCCAAACTCCCCTGGCAAATTATTCTCCCTGTAATAGCCAACGTAGTTTAATAGTCTGGTAGAGTCTAACACTGATAGCAGCCTGGGCAAAGTGTCATACAAAATTCAGCTAGCTGTCTTGTGGTGGACAGCGATGCCATAGATGAGTGTCCGCGGTCTGTAGTGTAATGGTATGTTGGCAAGGGAAAAGAAGATCGACGCAACAATAACACGGTATATGTAACCACGCCGTTACCGATTTTAGGCCTACACACACAAGTACGCACGCGAGCACGCACACTCACAGACACACGTACACATACACATGCACGCGCACGCAAAAGGACACACACACGGACACGGACACGGACTATACGCACACCCTTCAAACAAACACATACACATGCACACACACACACACACACACACACACACAAACGCATACATGTAAACACACACACACTCTCGATCTCATGTCTAGTTATGGTAGCTTCACTTTTAACTTGCCTCTGTGCTTACAAATCCTTAGCGGTATCGTAGTGACCGAGAACTCGATCAATACCACTTGGCTGGCAAGCACACCAACACGACAAAGGAAACATTCATGTGCATTCATCGGCGATAATAGCACCAGGCAGTTATTCTGGCTAAATCCACCTGGTATGTTCAAGCAAGGACTTTTAAACCTCCTTGGTTCAAGTAAGGTGTTTTTTTACTGCAGGTTTTGCAGGTTTGGGAATCACAACAAACTTTCTTCAGACAGTTAATTTTTGGAAAGGGAATACTTACAATCACTGTAGAAGTAGCACTTTACACCGTAGAAATGTGTTCGGCTTTGCAATATTTGTTTGAGACTTTCCATTGTTTTTGAATAGATTAGATCTAAAAGAATAATAAGCTTCATCAAAACATACATTTGCGCAGTCAGTTTAAATGTTGGTTTGGCCATTTCAGTACTTGTTTGTTTATCTGTTTGTTTGTTGGTTAGGCTGGTCAGCTGGTTGGTTGAGCGATTGTTTCTCAGAAAAGTCGTTGTTTTCCAAAAGACAGGTAGCTATCCCCCCCCGTAACACCTTATATCAACAAATTGGCCGGGAGGAACATTCCGAACTGCCTCGTTAATTGACCCATATTCCTGCTCTAGTGAGGAAAGCACCTGACTAACACACCCCGAACACCTGTGGTGAGTTCTTCATATCAGTCTTTTGTTTTCCATCTTCTTTTTCTGACTTATGTGTCTTGTTATGCAGATTACGATGTTGTTGTACGTTGTAACAAGGAGGCTTAAACTTCGCGGTTATGGGGATATAAATTTATGTTTATCATTATTATAATTCTACGGGACACAGAATCCAGTATCCGAACCACCTTTGCTTTGTCATAGTTTACAAGATCCTAGCTGGGTCATCTTACAGACATGTTTTTTTAGAATAAAAGGAATGTATGGTACAACCGTGTCTATGTAATATAAGGTAACATAAAAGTTACTTACACCAGTATATGCAGAGAAAACGTATTTCGCAATTTGACCCCTATCAACGTAATAACTTTTGTCCCAGTGTTCACCCGACTGGAACTAGAATTTAGGCTAAAGGTCAACCAAGGTGACTTTGATTGACGATGTAAACACTTAGTTGCACAGTAACGTAGGAAATGCAGTCCCATCGCCTGCGTAAGGGTGTGGTATCAGGTGTAGAGGAAAATGGGGAGGGGTGTACTTCTTTCACCTTGGTGTAGTATTGCAGCCAGTAGGTGCCCATTTTGAAGAGGCTATTTACGTGCTCGAGGCACATCCTCGAAAATGGGACCCCAATTTTACGTCCCTTTTTCAGTTCAGTTCATTTTGATATCGGTGACACTACTGGTATGTCAATCCACGGAATTTGGTCAAGCATACAAAATGATACCACTCAGTGTTGTTTATATCTCTCGTGCTTTACTAGACTTTAACAAGACACCTGTTGTGAAAACAAAGTCTGGGTGTAAATACCCGAAATAAGCTGATCATGATACCGTTTTCATCTGTTAACAGTACTTTGGTAAAGACGGATTACTTGTCTGGGTAATCCAGTGAAGCTTATCTGGCACTCGAGCTCAACAACCTAATGACCCTAATCACATGGATTAGGGCAACTCAACTGGAAAGACAGGAATCGCAATTTTTTACGGGTTTGTCGAGTTGATGGACGATGGGTTTATTTTACACGCAGTGAACAATGGTTTTAAATGCTTGAAGATTGTAGACAGGAGGGAAACAGTCGTCATCGAGAGAACTCCATAGTTTGACAGTCCCTAGAAAGAAGTTGGTGCTCTAGAAGTAGAAGGACTTTGGTACTGGTAATTGAATGCTCTCGATGGAGGGACAAGTAGTGAGAGATCATTGGTGTACCCCACGGGTAGGTGACGGCGTCTATTGGTTACCGGGTCCCCGGGTCATTTTGAGTCCGACTTAAATTCAACCCGGGGTCCGACTGGGCCCCAAAATACCCCGGGATTCGCAGTACCACCCAGTCCCACAGTACCACCCAAAAGTGCCCAAACAGCCCGTGAACCGCCCGACAGGGCCTATTTTCCAATTGGGACCGAAGCCTAAGCTGGGGTAGATTTCCAGCTGAAGAACACTCTCACGTTTCCGCCGACCTTCTGGCGATCAACAAATACGGCCGTAGCTCGTCGACTGTTAAGGAGCATAACATGGCTCTGTCAACATTCTGTATAACTCTTGTTTCAGCCCGTCCGAAGAAGTGAAGACCATGGCTCCAGACCCAGTAGCTGCTGATGTAGTGGTGACCAATAAGAGCAGTGCCCACACCACGGCTGATGAGCTGGGACTCACGGAACGGGAGAAGGAACAGGCGTGCGGCTGGGGGCGGTTCACTCCCGCATGTCTGCAGGTGTGTGGACGGGAAGGATGGGAGGGGAGGCTTAGCTCTGAACGACATGAAGTAGATTTCTAGCGAGGTCAACTCAATTCGCCAGAAATCTACTGCATGTCATATAGCGTACACGGGAGGGGAGGGTGTAATTTATGGCAGGTGGAACATTTGCAGATACCAAATATGCAAGTAAGGGCCTATCTTGCACAATTAATGCGAAAGTGTCCTGGTTCCTTAGTGGTATAAATGATGTAAATTTCATACTATATGTTAGTAAGTTAATGTTAATGTGCATCTTCATGAATAAATCATTAAGAGGACTGTTGCACATGCAATATATGCAATTTGGTAGAGAAAACTATATTTTTTTATCATGCTAGTTACATCCTTGTTTGCATAATCAAGAGACAAGATGAGACAAGACGTTTACAAAACCTGTGGAGGTATGGGGTCTCTGAACTCTCCCTTTCAATGTCCTCATGCCAGTTGAAATAGCCATTCAGAACTTTAAGTGTTTTTCTTATCATCATCCCTTTATCTCCAGTGCTGCAACAGTGCCAACGGAGTCCTGTTGTTCCTGTGCCTGTTCTCGTTCACACAAGGCGTCATCGTGAACGGTTTGGTCAATGTGAGCATCACGTCCATAGAGACCAGGTTTGAACTGCCTAGCTCCAATACAGGCATCGTCTCCGCTAGTTACGACATCGCCTTCGTGGTGCTTGCGCTGTTCGTGACGTTCCACGCCGGGCAGGGCAACAGTAAACCCAAGTGGTTAGCCTTCGGTAGTTTTTCTTTAGGTCTGGGAGCCCTGATCTACTCCCTGCCTCACTTCACCACCGGTCCGTACGTGTACGGCACGGGACAGACGGAGACATGCGACATCGGCGGGAACTCCACCAGCCAGGACTGCAGCGGCGGCACCACAGGCACCGGCCTGCGGAATTATCTCTACGTCTTTATTTTAGGTAAAATCATTTTTTTTTCTTTATGCCAATATTTTGTTCATAAATCCATCAAGTTGTTTGGATTAAGGCTACATGTGTATGGATCAAGATCAGACAGTCCACACCTGAACTAAGACGAGGGGGGTATAGACTCAGTCACGTTTGGGCTCACATTCTTGCTAAAGCGCCACCATGCGGCGAGTAGAAGTAGTATCCAGTTGATCCTGTGAGGAAGGTACACTGGTAGCCTGGGAGTTATCGAAATGTTACTCAGGTGAATAACTTTTAGTCTGTGTCATGTTAGTTTTTTTTCTGATTCAAGTATGATTGTTTACCTTAGAAGAGGTAACTACAAGTCTCACTCAATTGATAAGACCTCCTTTGCTATTTCAGGCCAGCTGCTCCACGGTGTGGGCGGCACACCCCTGTACACACTGGGTACAACATTCCTGGACGAAAACGTTGAGAAAACGAACTCAGGGATGTATATCGGTAAGTGATAACGTGTATACATACATAAAAGCACATGGCAATATTCAATGTTAAACTGAACTGTGCCTCTTAGAATATCATATTCTTTTGATATCATCTTTTCAGTATTTGGAATATTGCTTAATACAGTCTATTGCTTTCAGGATTATTTTACGCAGCCTCAACGCTGGGCCCGGCTGCAGGGTATCTGATAGGAGGACAGTTTCTCAACATCTACACTGACATCGACCTCGGGCGGACAGGGTAAACATACATGGTCTTAGTAGTCTTCGTGTTATGTTATGTCATGTCATGTCATGTCATATTATGTTATGTTACGTTACAATAAGAATTAAGTTTTTTTCCAATATTAACCATCAACTCAGTTGACCAATTATCGCAAAACCTTTCTGTGTTCACCCCTATAAGGGATGGACTAACCGATGCGGATCCGCGGTGGGTGGGCGCCTGGTGGATCGGGTTCCTGATGTGCACCTTCCTCGCCTGGTCCATCACTATTCCCCTCCTCGGTTATCCAAAAGAACTGCCAGGTAAACAATGTAGGCTCCGTCACTGAGGCGTCACCAAAATTTTTTTTTTAAATTCTTTTTACGACGGCACCATTGCACACAGCATGTGTCATGGAATATTAGTTTTGTAGGTATTAGTGGGCAATAAGAATTATTGCAGGGATCTTATTTTGTGTCAACGGCCATACAGGTAGGATGCATACAAGCAATGTTTAGTGAAGAAGTGTTTAAAACCCCTACCAGGTACGTGCTGATGTGACAATCCTCCATGTACCACTGTAGGTGCGGCAGAAATCAAAGCCAATAAAGAGTCTGAGGCACACGTCAAGGGAGGGGCGGACGTGGCGTCTCAACCGGACTTTGGTACGTATAGTTATTGCTCTCAAATGAGATGTACAACTGTTTTCATACTTGCAATGATGACAGTGGTCATTATTGCTCATGTAAAGATTGTGTCAGAACGTTGCTCTCAGATCACTGTCAAACTGTTAAAGTGTTGCTCCGGGTGATGATGGCCCTTGCTCTGTGCAGAAAAAACACACACACACACACACACACACACACAAAGATTGGAGAAGTAACCATGAGAACGAAACACTTTGTTTCGGATGGGGACTATACCGACTTCCCACGACCTTTGACCTGCATTGCTCAACCTTTCGTACGGTTACGTACTCGGAACAATTGATTGAGCTCTCAGCCATTAGACGAGGATCCCTTTTGCGTGCTAAAAAGTAGCCTTTTCCCTAACATCTGTGTATGATATTTGCCACCAGGGAAGAGTTGGAGAGACTTTCCCATCGCTGTGAAGATCCTCCTGCTCAACCCGACCTTCATGTTTGTGAGCCTTGCCGGTGCGTTTGAAGGCTTCCTGACCAGCGGACTGGCCACTTTCGGTCCCAAGTTTGTGGAGATGCAGTTTAGT
The DNA here is from genome assembly GCA_019207045.1 of Branchiostoma floridae x Branchiostoma belcheri. Classification (NCBI taxonomy): domain Eukaryota; kingdom Metazoa; phylum Chordata; class Leptocardii; order Amphioxiformes; family Branchiostomatidae; genus Branchiostoma; species Branchiostoma floridae x Branchiostoma belcheri. Next base: position 20,371,324 of record CM033024.1, read on the forward strand.
CAGACCTCAGGATGGGCCGCCATGCTTTGCGGTAAGATCAAAAGCGATTTTTTTGTTGTTGATAAAAAAGTTTACCTTTTTTGCAGCCCACACAAATATTCTGACCTCCATCACACACTTATAAACAGTAAACTTTACCCCGTAAGCTGCATTCATCGTGGTGCAATGAACTCTGCTATATACTCTTTCGATGGAGATACAAACACAGTCATGTTTGGCACACCCTGTTGCAACAGCGCCACCAAACGGCAAGGAGTGGCACAGGTTACTTATTACGCCCTGATGAAGGCAGTCGACAAGCTGAACAAAAACGTTACTTTCAAATGACTTAGAATCCTGATGAAGCTATTCGATGAACTGAAGTAATCATTGATACTGTAGTATCAGCTCCAGCTTGAGTAAGGGACCACTGGGTATGTACTTCGTATTTTGTGTTTCTGGTAGGGTTTGTCGTGGTTCCGGGCGCTGCTGGGGGAAACATTCTGGGCGGAATCATCATGAAGTTCATGAAGCTGAAGTGCAGGGGCATGCTGAGGCTGTGTATCATCTTGGGCGGGGTCTGCCTGGCGCTGTACCTGGTGTTCCTTGTGCAGTGTCCAAACATCCCGTTTGCCGGAGTCACACAGCGGTACACCAACAGGTATGGCAAATACAATAACATAACAGTCTTCAACTTGACTCAATTTGTAGTCCAAACTAATAAAACTTTTATCTTACGATCTTCCATTCACCTCAGTTTCACAACTTTTTGAAAGGATAATTAATCTATTTTCAAACACGACAAAATATATCCCACTGATTTTCTCTAGGATAACCGATGATCTGATTGGTCAGATCACGTGACTAATTGATTGCAAGTCGGTGCCGTCCCCCGTCTTGGTTTGATACATTCTTGTTTCCCGTCACCCCAGCTCAGTGGACCCGATAGTGTCCGGGCTCAACCTTACCAGTCAATGCAATACCGACTGTACCTGCCAGGAGGAGTACTACACACCCACCTGTGGGGCGGACGGCATGCAGTACTTCTCGCCTTGTCATGCAGGCTGTACTGTCTTGACGGACACAGATGGAACAAAGGTATGTTGCTTTTTTGGCGACGCTTCAGGGTGTGTATGTGTGCGTGCGGTGTGTGTGCTTAGGTGTGTGTTCTCTTATGTTATTCGTAGAAACGTTGTCATATATCATCAGTGATGATATTTCGTCGCAAGGATCATCTCAAAGCACAGGGGAAGGGGAGGGGGATCCTGTCATCTCTAATTGCTTGTTTCCTACTTTTTCTAGCGCTACCACAACTGCACGTGCATTTTCTACGACTCTGTGGCCAGCCTGGCAGACACCATTCAGGGGAAGTGCGAGTCGACCTGCAGCACCATGCCGGTGTTCCTGGCCATGTTCTTCGCCATCATGCTGCTAACGTTCGCTAACAATCCCCTGGCCACGGGAGCCACGCTCAGGTAGGGCGGGTCTTAGTCGTGTCTGTGTTGTCATTGTTGTCACTGATGCTATGGTTCCATTTCCAACGGTGCCCAAATGGGGATGCAGCCCCTGCCAGGTGCTGAAGACACAGATGTGCTCCAATAGACTCACAGACACCGCGGGGGTACATCTCGGTGTTTTCACGATTTAGTTTACGGCGTCCATTTGTTACCGGGTCCCAGGTTGATTTTACCTCCGGATAAAATCCAGGGGCACGGCCATGGCGAATAGTATAACATGTGGTTTGCAAACAAAGTGTGATGAAATGTATATTGTTCATGATTTTTTCATCTATTCTATAAGCATTTTACAGCAAAGCTCCTTGCGCCTGAATGTTAAATAACTTTACCTATAATATGCTAACTCTGATACTTCTGCGTAAGCCTCTTCAGCAGCCGTCGTATTTTTCGCTCGCTCGCTTGTTGACTTGTTCCAGACTCTATCTGATTGACTGTGTGATCCTGTCTTGATGATTACTCAATCAACGATTATGAAAAACAATAATCGAACAATGAATTTTTCAAATCCACCTCTCGGTAAGTCATCGTTTACATTGTATACGTAGAAATTGCTAAATGTACTAAATGTCATGAAATCTGCATGCCCTAAGACCCAATCATATATGTCGTGCCCACAAATTGGGACATTCGTGCGGCATTCGTGTATGAGTCGTACGAATGTCCATTATTGAAAGACCATTGACAGTTTTTGCACGTTTATGTCAATACAAACGCCAAACAACACACAAACACACAATAGTGATACACACATCGTCTTGTCTTCCTCTCACCGATTTATTTTGTACTGCAGGACTGTTCCCGACAGCCAGAGGTCGTTCGCGCTCGGCGTACAGTGGATCTTCGTTAGATGTATCGGTGCGTGCATGTCATATTGTTGATAACGACTCAAAGAATAATTGAAAATCCTTCTTCTTCTTTGCAATTATTTCAAAATGACCAAAGAAAACGTTGATAGGCTATAGACATTGGCAGAGAAATGTAACAACTAGAAACTAACCCTTATTGAAAAAAATGCTAGCTCTATTATCTATCAATCTATCGTGTTTACTAGAACATCTTGTTTTGCTATGCGTTTCGTCTTTCTTTTCTGTTAATTCTTTAAAAGAACGAATCGACCGATCGAGTCTGGACATGTATAAAACATTTTCGAGACAAGAACTGTTCAGAAGTCAGGGTCTTCACCTTTAACCGTGTGCATGCGCACTTAGAACCGTGAACCTCTTAACACGACTGTTACATGTTGACTAAATGTAGTTCCGCTTCTTTGTCCAAAACACAGGGACCATTCCTGGGCCGATCCTCTTCGGAAGATTCATAGACGACACTTGTCTGGTGTGGCAGGAGAAGTGTGATGGGCGTGGTGCGTGCTGGTTCTATGACAACGCAGCGATGGCTCGCTCTCTCCTGTACCTCACTGTCGCCGGGAAGGTCCTGGCTTTCCTGTTCTACTCATTTGCCTACCTGTCATACAAACCCCCGCCGCAAGGGGAGATGGTTAAAAGTACGACTCAGGCCTCCTTGCAACATGCGGACGAGCTAGCCACTGTTACTGTTCCAGGGTCGAACGGAGTAAGCAATAAGGGCATGGATATAGAAAGCACTGAACTCTGAACCGTTAACATTAATTCTGAAATACTAGTATGAAAACAGTGCAGAAATCCTCGTGTCGCCTACAAAAGGGTTGAAAGAATCCTCAGGCGCTGAAATAGAAAAATAAAATGGTAAATACTTTGAACTGCCATTACATGTGATATGTCTGTAACATTGACAACATTAAAAATTGAACTGTATTTTGTAAGACGCCTGTATAATGCTATTAGCCCCTGTGGAATAAATGTACATAATGTAATGCTTAAATAAAAAAAGAAAAGAAAAGTACCTACTGTATATTGTATGATATATGAAGTTGTTCATTTCTTTATAAAACATAAAGCATATATTTGCAGTGTACATAGTGTAGTGTTCAACTTGGTGATACGACGGGAGTATATAATCAAGTTATAACTGTTATAGCTATATGTTATAACTGATCAAGCTGCCTCAATAGTATTCTGTGCATATTTTAATGGTAGTAATTTGTTAAGATGTTCTAACTACAGAGATAAAGAAATCCCCATAAGATGCCGTCTACAAACTATGATAGCATATCATCAAACTAGGGGGACAAGAAAATGTGATGTATGTCATTTTGTGTCTAAGTTATCAATTATATATAATTGTCACAAAATAGAATTCAATAAAGTAGAACTTTACATTCTGTTATCTTAATTTCTTCTTCAGATGTTATGTTTTTGTTGAATCACCTTTGCAAAGCAAATTCTACTGTGTTAGTAGGTTGAGTTATACTTTTATGCAAATTATTTTGTGTTATTTTGTCTAGAATTTAAAGAGCATCTTGAAATGATGTATGAAGATTTTGAAGAAGAAGACTGGGTCCCCCAATAATTTCCGTCTATATTCACATATAGCCTGAGACATTGATAGGGAACCCAGTCCCCTCCCATTTAAATGCCTTCTTTAATCCATCTTGTACGTATTTTGTCTACAGCCTTGTCCCGCTCCGAGTTCATATTTTATTCATCAATCTGAGAGGTGTAGGCAACAGGATAGTACATCCTTTACAAGGCCAACACCTCCAGCGTACATTAAAACTAGCCATAAATCATAAGAAGTGAGCAAATAAAAGCTAATAAGTAGTATATTGAGTAGTATATTAAGTAGTACATTTTACCTATATTGTTTTTGCTTTTTTCCTCTTTTACTCCAAGCAAATAAGGTCAATGACCTGGCTGTCCCCATGGTTACTGGTGACAGGCACCCTGTGGCATTTGGTTACATAAGGTAGTACTAGTAAATGGCAGGACAATGCTGGATTTGCAGTTCAGTATGTATATCAATGTGTTTGAATAAGAATAAACAGCAATACATTGTTAAGCTACACCATATGAAGGTGAACATTATGTGTTTGCGAATGTACCATTCTAAATCTAGTTCATGAACATAGTTGTTCCTTGCATTGTATTTCAGGTGCGTCCCTTATAACCAGCGGGGGTTCTGTCTTGGGGTGCAAAACATATTTGGGAGACTCATAGGTACGAACTTTCAGTCAGATATACAGAGGTCATTATAGGACACGTGGGAATGTTTTGATCAAATGGTTGATCAATTTGTTCATTCACTAAACAGTGGTGAATACATGCTTTAGTCAAAACCTGTTGATAATAATCACGGAAACACACAATATACACACACAAACTCACACGCACGCTCACACACAAACAAATGCACACACACACAAATACACAAGTATACGCAGAGAGGAGGGAGGAGACAATGAATGAGAAATGTTCTCATGTGATAGGTAACTGCAGTAGTTTGGCTCTGGTCCAAAGTTGTAGACGGCTTGGGGGAACATTGATAGATGACTCATGGCTACACACAAGCAGTAATATCTAGACATTTAGAGCTTGTCACGGTGATGTTCAGCCAGTTGTATCATGCTCATGTCTGTTGTTGTGTTTTTTTTTAAACTTTCAGGATCAATCCCCGGGCCGGTGATCCTGGGAGCGATCTTGGACAGCTCCTGCGTGTTGTGGGGGGAGTCGTGTGGTGAGACGGGCTCGTGTCTACAGTATGACAACCAGCACATGGGGTACAGCCTTCTGGCCTTGATGTTATCCGTGAAGGCGGTGGCATGTATCCTGTATGTGGCAGCGTACATGTCATACACGCCGACGCCTTCTGTAGGCATGGTCAAAAGGATGACACAGACCACACTCACAAGGATGGAGTCAACTGCGGAGATCGCTGTTATTAGCACATAAGCCGCTAGGGAGCGCTTCTGTACGGGTACAATGTTCTCAACATTCTAAAAAGTGATTGTCTGGTTGAGCTATATATGTTACGTCAATAACATGTGTAAACGCGATTTCAAAGAAAGCAATTATTGTAATACAAACAGAAATGACTCAGCACGTCAATGGTTTACGTAGTTATATGTATGATATAATCAAGTATTTCTATCTCATAATGGAATTTGTATTGTATATTTGTGACAAAGAAGCTTCTTTTTACACTTTATACTGCGTATGTATATGTATATGTACATATACATGTAAATGTATATACCATATAGATGTACATCATGAACGACAAATGTATATGTATAAGTTTATTATATCTTATGTCCTGTTTCACGCTATATGGTTATTCAGAATGTACTATTCACATGTATATAGTGTATTAAATGTCCATATAGGTGTTAATGTTATCAATTTTGAATTCTAATTTAGTTGGTTTATGCTATATAATAACACATATTCTAAGTCATTGACCTACATTTTCATATTCAGGCAACGTCTTAGGAAGGAACAACGCTGTAAAATAAAATCTCATTATTTACGTACCATTTACAGTGTTATCTATTTTTGATGACGCACATGGGGCGGGTGCATTTCTAAAGCTTTTGCAAGGAGTTTTTTCTGGCTTGTTCATATGGCCTGATACAATGTACATCCCAATTTCTTTCTATTCAAGCGTGCTCTGCCATAATCTGGAAGTATCATATTTCTCACTACACTGGTGTCTGTTGTGAGACAAAACGTTATTAAAGCAAAGTTGTTGTATTCCACGAAGGATACTGTCTTTTTCTGAAGTTCATGTTTTTGTAGGTAAACAGGCTTCAGAAGAATGTCATGAGCGGATTTTCATGGCTTTTGACAGGCGGACGTAAAGCTTACAGCGTCTCCTAGCGGTTTTGTTGTGAAAGCCATAACGCATGCAGCCCTTCGAGTCAGAATGCAAGTGTTAGCATTTTGGGTTCCCAACAGCTTAGCCTATAATCACCGTCAGAACAGTTATCATTATTATCATCAGTGACACTGAAACCAAAATCTCAACAGTAGATTAACTCACAGGTATCTTATCTATGTCCGATAGTATAAAGTCAACCTCGATCCATACCCTCCAACACTCAGTATAAGCCCCGCCCACGGACGTTGTCCTCTTCCCAAGGTTGACCCATAATACCCTCACTCCCACACTTTAGAGATTGACCCTTGACCCGTAAAAGATAATCATGTTGCTAAACAGGTTTTCCGTGGATATTTTTGTCCACTCGATGAGTTAAAGATCACCAGACAAGTCCCGGGCGACCGATCAGTATTTGTCTCCTGTCTTTACGTATCTACAAAAGACTTGACATTGATAAACAACACTACTCGACTCAAAGTAAGACGTTTTTCCAGTCATGTTCTGTCTAGGTGCTGTCTATCATTGCACTGTTCAAAGAAAACATTCTCTATATTTAGTTCAGTATTTACCTAGTGGCTACTTACTGATATCAAAGAGGCGCTGTCTGTGCTGTATTCACTTCATGTGAGTATTTAAGTTTGCAATCGGATGTTATTTGGAGGATCTTGGCAGATATAAGAACGTATAAGACGTAGGAATGGCACTCGGAATGTACAGACCGACACATTGTGACCTTAAGTGACAATGTGTTCAGTGACCTGTTTTTAAATCAAGCTCCCTGTAAACGGTTAGAAACGTGGGAAACAAAAATACATTTGTCTATTCAAAGACGACGTCAAAATCAGATGTGTTTTTGGAAGGAGCTAACGATAACAGTCTACTGCTTACAGTTGTCGAGTCCTGGAATTAGCCCCAAGGCCAAATATTTGAACAGCCAGAGAAAACTGAATTGCACCTATTTCTCCGAAAGCCCTAGTCCTGTTTCACATGGATGCATTCTGAACAGTAGATCGTCGCTTTTAAAATGGTGACGATGTCTCCTTATTTAGGACCGGTGACAAAGGGGTTCAAATGGGGACGCTGGTCACCGGCCTCACTCAGTTCTTAGCCAAGAGTCCTTGTCAAAACAAGATAAACATGTCGCCTTGAAACACTGTGTCTCGTAACCTTGAGATACTCATCAAACAATGTGAGTTTAGTCAGGTGGAACAGATCCTTTGCAGGTGTTTCATAATTTTGTACTACGTATTTCTTTACGTGCTGAGTAGTGACGGTGGTGTACTGTATTACAATAATAAAGGCGTTTATAAGTTAATTTTTTTAATTTCCATGGAATTCAAGCTCAGCACTGGAAAACCTGTAACGTTACCCAATTTTGTTGGGGACATGGCCCATGGACTACGTTTTGGCCATCAGCACTGAATCAGCCTGGAACACCAGTCCGGAAGTCGTGACTTACGTAGACTTGCACCACTTCCCTTATTAGTGACTCATGGTTTCATAGACTTGCTTTCTGTTATTTTTCGTGATAGTTGATCCGTTTTATTCCACTGTAATTTGAATAGAAATGCCAGACGCACGGGTTGAGCCGGGAACAGACGGGGAGATGAACCTGTCAAAGGACGACACACCAGACCTGAGGTGTGGCTGGGGGAACATGAAGCCAACATGTGTTCAGGTGAGAGTTTGTTAATACCTCAAAACAAGGGAGCAAAGTATTGTTTTCGGCATCCCCTTCTCTCCTCTCTTACTCTCTCTCCGTCTCTCTCTCTCTCTCTCTCTCTCTGTGTCTGTGTGTGTGTGTGAGTGTGTGCACTATACGTGTGTGTACAGGTGTGTGTGTGTGTGCTGTATATGTGTGTGTGTGTGCTTATTAAATGTGTGTGTGTATTAGTGTCTGTATGTGGATAAGTGTGTGTATGTATGTGTGTTGTGTGTGTGTGTGTGTGCTTGTGTGTGTGTGTACTAGTGTGTGTACTAGTGTGTGTATTAGTATGTGTGTATCGCGCGTGTCTGTTTGCCTGTCTGTTGGTGGTCCTCTCTCTCTCTCTCTCTCTGTGTGTTTGTCTTTTTGTCTCTTTCTCTCTCTCTTTGGGTGTTTATGCATGTGTGTGTCTATTTGTCTCCCTAGATCTGTGTTTCTGCAATGCCGTTTCCACGACCGGAGGAATGCCAGTCGGTATGTACAGACATGGTGCAAATGATGTCAAATGAAATGTGGTGTATTTTCTGTTATTGTCATCCCATATCCTCCCTGTAAAATGTTCACATCCACATCTTTGTTTATCTACAGGTGTGCAACAACGCCAAGGGGGCGCTCGTGTTCATCTCGTTGTTCGGTTTCGTGCAGAGCATGCTGGTGAACGGTTACGTGAACTCCAGCATCACGTCCATAGAGAAGCGGTTTCAACTGTCTAGTTACAACGCCGGCATCGTGGCCGCGTGCTACGACATCGCGTATGTGGTGCTGGCCCTTGTGGTGTCGTATCACGCAGGGCAGGGCAACAGTAAACCCAAGTGGCTGGCGTTCGGCAGCTTCGCGCTGGGGACGGGCGCCATGCTGTTCTCTATCCCACACTTCGCGTCAGGACCGTACGTGTACGGGTCGGGAACCACGGATATGTGTGACGTCACCGGGAATGCCACCTCCGGCACGGACTGTACGGCGGAAGGGAGTACCTTGTCGTACTTTTTGGGCGTCTTCATTTTAGGTGAAAATTGCGCACTGTGTAAATCTGTTACGTTTTTTAGAAACGCATATACAATATGGCATTGAACGCATAGTATAAAGTCAACATACATATAGTAACGTCTTTAGCTGTTGTCTTACCTACAATTGATGTCATTGACATTCAAAAATATATTCGGCCCAAGGGACGGTCTTCATCATATGATTGTTTCTTTAACAAAACAGATGAGTTATGTCCGACAGATTCACGATTGTCCCAACGGATGCCCTCAATCTAAAACGCCAAACCTATCTCATAGTAACCTAAGGATGGTAGCTAAACGTAAAACTGGAAATGTAAGGCTCCTCGGGTGATCACAGAAAAGAAAACGCAACATTCCTGCAGTCTTGACGTGTGTATGCCTATGGTACATTCACGTATAATTCTCAAAGGACTTTATTTGTCTTTCAGCTCAACTCCTGCACGGCCTTGGCGCCACGCCCCTGTACACTGTCGGGCCGGCGTATCTGGACGAAAATGTGGACGAGGTCAGCTTGGGGCTGTACATAGGTACGATTTAGAGCGGCTCTTCTTAACCTAGTTTTGTAAGCTAGTAGATAGTATAGTTATGGCTGACGAGTTGTGTTTACTTCAACCCAAGTCTTTAGGACTTGTCTGTGTGTTTGTCCATGCGCATGCGTTTTTGCAATTCCCCATAGACACAATATATAGTGCTGTTTTACATACTCACCTGTGGGACTGGTAGGGCCGCAAATCAGGTGTGAAGTCTACCATCTCTGACTACTTTTATTTGGGCATTAGGGATATTTTACGCAGCAGCCACCATCGGCCCTGCCGTAGGGTACCTGGTAGGAGGTCAGTTCTTGGACTTCTTCGTTGACATCGACATCGGGAACGACGGGTACGTATAGCCGTACACCCCAGACGTTTCGCGCCTAATTCTAGTGTCGTTTGCACCTGAAATTCCAGCTGTTGTTCTGTTTGGTTGAACCCTTTTACAATTAACTTTTGCATAAATAGTTCAATGTCACATTTACGTGGCTATAATTTCGTTTGCAAATCCAAATCTAAAAGGCATTTTTAGGTTTAGCTAACCGTCATGGCAGGCCATTGTCACGTAGGTGGTAACGCCAGATATCTACCACGTCATGGTGCATATTGCCAACTATATATAATATATTTGTGATCACCTGTGTTATCCATTTGATAGTTGACAGTTTTCACAATTTTACTTCCGTCTCTCTTCTCTCTACCTATGTCTCCGTGTCTGTGCAGGTCGGAGTTGACCCCGAGTGACCTGAGGTGGGTGGGTGCCTGGTGGGTTCCTTTCGTCATCTCCGCAGTCCTGGGTTGGGTCCTCGCGGTCCCGTTGCTAGGATACGCCAAAGAATTTCCTGGTATGTACGGTGAAACAAGATTTTTACCACAGGAATTTATCTTCAGCTCTTTGACCCAAGGACACGTGGCTTTATGTATGGGTGACATCAGCAATGGGTCAAATCTCGTCAGAAGTCGATACCGCCCATCGTCCCGGTTGAAAAAATGGTGATGTAGACGGCCTCCTTTACTCCCATCACAAAGCAGTCCTGTTAGGTATCTATGAGAATCCACTCACTCCAAGGAAACTACGAGAAGTCACAATAACCGCACCTTTTTTGGCGACGCCCCAGAGGCGAACCAGATGGTATTTTATTGTTACAGTGGGTTTACAGCGAATCTGGGACAGATGCAGAACAACCCTCGACATTCGACATAGATCTACACGATGTCCACGACTATCTCGGGAATATATCAAATTTGCTGTCGTTACATGTGGTCCGACGAGTGATGTATGGATAACATTATACATGTACCACCTCTTTGTTTATTTGTTTGTTGGTTTGTTCAGGCACGGCAGAGATCAGAGCGAAAAAGATATCTCAAGCTCACAAGAGAGGGGGAGAGCAGATCGCCTCCAATCCAGATTTCGGTGCGTCGAGTGTTTCTTGGTTTTCAAACTTTCTTATTATTATAATGCAACGGTACAGAAAATTGTTGTGGGTATCATAAAATCAATTTGGAAATAGCCATGAATATATATCTCTTTCAGGTGAAACTTTGCTACTATGTGGATGTGTAGTCATGACTTTTCTCTCGTGTGTTCCACCCCGCTCCATGTTGTACAGGAAAGAGTTGGAGGGATTTTCCCGCAGCGCTGAAGCTCCTCCTGTGTAACCCGACCTTTATGCTGCTCTGCCTGTCCGGGGCCACAGAGTCGTTCTTGGTCGCCGCGTTTTCTACCTTCGGACCAAAGTACGTGGAGAACCAGTACAGCCTGTCGTCTGGGCGAGCGTCCATATTGTCAGGTAACGTTACTCTAGATAGCCTTACTTGGTTGTTGAGAGATTTGAAGCTAAATTTCTGATACAACCAGCGTTTTGTATCTGCCTTTTGTATCTTCGTCAATACGTAATGCCATTCGAACTCCCAACCGCTTGGTGGCATTGCGGGAAGGAGAATGGTCAAAAAGACAATGTACATATTGTTCTCTCTAGGTGCTGTCATCGTGCCCGGTGCTGCACTGGGCTCCCTGATCGGCGGCGCACTGATGAAGAAGTTGAAGCTAACCTGCAGAGGGATGCTAAAACTGTGTGTGGTGTTCGCCGTCCTCGCCATGGCGTGTTTACTGGTCTTCCTTCTGCGCTGCCCGAACATACCGTTCTCAGGAGTCACGCAGGCGTACGGAAACAGGTACGTATGGAAAACATTAACGTTAGAAATCAGCTTGATGGCCGCAATTCAGGCAATCAACACGTGTGTCAAAGGGCGCCCCCGAGCGGATTGAATAAGAATAATAGCACCACTGTGATATTGCCGACGCGATTTTACATTGTATATCCAGGAGCGGCTTACAAAATGAATGCTGCTGGTTGACTGAAACGTCTGCACATTCATTGGTTACACACTCTCTCTCCTCTTTCTATCTATCCATCTCTATCCATCTATTCATATATCTCAGAGAATCTATTTCTCCATATTTGGCGATCACTTATCTGGTCTTCTGTTCAACGTTAGTCCCATCACAGAACAATGGACAGGATCAAATCTGACAGACAGCTGCAATAAGAACTGCAACTGCCAGGGGGAGTATCTAAAGCTGACTTGCGGAGCAGACAGTCTGCAGTACTTCTCGCCCTGTCATGCGGGATGTTCCGATGAACTAACAGCAGATGCTGATGGGATGATGGTAACATATAAAAATACTTGGACACACCATATCGTGTTCTATGCCTTTTTTCTTTGGACAGCGAAAATAAATGTCCGTAATTGAAGATTGTGTGCTTTGAAGCCAATAATTCAAGTGCCGTGGACATATGCTTTGCAAAGCGTAGCAAAGAGCAGCAGTGAGGCCGGCTGGCTCACAAGTTCTTTTTTCGGCATTGATACATATCGATAAATAAGCTCAAACAAAACGAATCTACCAGAAAGGACAGCAACGAGTTGGGAACAACCAAGCTGATGATGTACAAGTGCACGATTGTAACATCGAAGCTTACCTGTAACTTATAACAACGTACACAATTGCTCTGTCGTCATCTTTCAATGATCATTAGTTTCTCTACTTTGTTTACACATCGTATGGACTGTATTTCAGCAATACACAAACTGCACATGTATCATGAACAACCAAACAGTGGGCGCAGTGGAAGCTACTGTGGGGAACTGCCCGTCCAGCTGCCAAACACTGCCGGTCTTTCTCTTCATCTTCTTCCTCATCATGGTGTTCACCTTCGGCAACACGACGCCTGCAACAGGCGCTACTCTGCGGTTGGTTTTATCATTCTATTGATATATTAGATTTGGCCCCATTTGTGGAAGGATTGACTATCAGCAGACTTTATCTTCTTCTTTTTTTACTCCTCTTTGGTCTTATTTTGTTTCATTCCCATTTCCGTGATCCACTCATGTCTTATGTCAAGATTTGCTGCTACATTTTCACCTCAAGTCCGAACTGTAATACACAAGCGTAGGTTTGCAGAATAATAAGACACCTGGAATTTATGATATATTGTTAATGATGTTGATATCACATTTTCAGATGTGTTCCTGATAGCCAGAGACCGTTCGCTTTGGGCCTGGAAAATGTTGTAGCCAGGCTTTTGGGTGAGTTTTGTTCCTAAAACTAGATAAATTGCCATATTCATAAATGTGACTTTTATGTGGATACCCCCCCCCCCCAATGTAATGTAATGTGACTACAGTGGAAAATCTCGGAAAAAGTTATTGAATCTAAAAGTGGAGCGGAATGATTTTTGATTGACAGGAAAAGGGGCGTTGACCCCTCAGACAGACGTCCTTGGATAGAGCCATAATTTAGCGGACAGCAAGAAAACAGGACAAGGACAAATATAAATGGCGGCATTTATATACTATTATTATCTCATTTTTACTTTTCACATTTCAACAATATTCTCCCTCTTAGATGTTTTTTTTTTAAATCTGTAGATACATCTTAAGTAGTCTTTTTATCTGCTAAACGGTCACAATTTTTTAACCCTGGTAGAATAACTTTATGTCCTGTATGGTATAACAATTGACTTTGTGCGCCAGAATTTTGTCCGTTTTAGTTGTCACGTTTAGTATGGAAGAGGCCTCTGGACACACTTTCATTTAAAGATCTCACAGACACTCATCCAAACCGAAGCTGATATATGATATTCCGTGTGCTGTGTATTACAGGGAGCATACCGGGCCCGATCCTGATGGGGTTTGTGATTGACCAGGCCTGTCTCCTGCGGCAGACGATCTGTGAGGTGGAGGGTGCCTGCTGGATCTACGATAACAACTCCCTGACTCTCAACATCCTCTACATCGCGTTAGGCGTCAAGGCTGCCTCCGTCATTTTCTACGCCCTCGCTGTATTCTCCTACAAACCGGTCAAAGATGCTGCGGGGAAAGGTTCAGATTCTGAAGGACACCCAGAAAATCCATTGTATGAAGTCACAAAGTTTTAAAACGAATTCGCAGAGAACATGTCAAATTAATTATACATTTGAAAAAGTTTTAAAAAATGTACACAGTGCTGAGCAAATATTGTGCTTTTGCCTGAACGTACATGCAGTGAGGCAGATAGTCATGGTCATAGTTTTATTTGTTTCTGTACCGTTCTTTATGGATGGCGTTTTTTTCTTGTATGTGTACATAAGCTTAGGTGCATTTACTATATATGTACATGTGTCGTGGTGACGTTATCTGATAAGTGCCAATAGACGTATCTAGATTAACTAGCAGTCAATTCCTATATCGAATGTTGTAGAACTACATCTATTGTAATTAAAATCTTGGTGATTGTAACTCTTGTCAATTATTACTTCACTCACAGGAATCCATTTCTCTTTTTCTCTGTCTGTCTGTTCGTCTGGCGTTATTTCTCATTATAGGGACCTTTCCCGACACATTTTCTTTATATTCTTAAGCTTTTATTTCAATCAGTCTTGGTCTGTTTTGTTCGTAGGACTTTTCATATATATCTAATATATCTAATTCATATTTTTTCTATATTTAAACGCATGGAACTTAAACTTCAGAGGCACCGAGTTTAACTCAAAGCCCCCTATTACGTAGTGACTGTGCCATACATGTCCTACTGTATTCATTGGTGTGGGAGGGACGTCTGATGTAATTATTGACAAGTGAATAGATCTTTACAAGCCTGTCCAACAGGTTTCCCAGAACACGTAGAAGCTAATGATCAGACCCAAACATGGTGAGTGCAGCAACAGTTCTCGTGCGTAGGAACTGTTCATGGTGAAGACAGCACCAACACGCAAAGGTTCGGAGAGCTGGGAGTTTCAAGACTGGGGAAGAGTGCAGCTGCACGCTTGCTTCTGAACTTCACCTGATGTTACCTTTAACGATGCCGGAATACGAGACTTTGGAGGGAAGCCGGTATCGGTAAGTAAGCTGACACAGTCATGTTCAGTGACCCATGTCAGATCAGAAATCGGGTTATCCGTGTGCTCACGGAGTGTGTACAAAAGCAACATTTAATTTTGTTCTCTGTATAACTGATTTTCTGTTTGGAATGAAAAGAAATTCTATGGACCCTTCTGTGTCTGAAACTAAATTTAGATTGGAATGGCAAATTATACGGTGTTCCACGCATAAGACATAGGTATGTAGCAAATGGAAGGACATGCTTACTTAACAAATTAAAGGACAACTTTGAAAAAGAAGGTATCTCAATGGCGATGCGACGTTTATTTACTGTCTCAACAACTACTTGTCAATTGTGTAAGTTAAACCCACATACTTAAATGAGATGTAGAAAATTACCCTGTCTGATACTTTTTTTGTATACCCTCAGGCAGGTTTAGTTTTTGGTAGTGTACCAATTTTACGGATGGTCACATGATTACAGCCCGCTGAAAGGTCAAATCATTTATAAAGTAGTCGAGCATTACCTGGTGACCTTCAATACTACATTAAAAATAATACTGGCACAAGCTATTGTTACTTAATATAAAGGAATTCATATATTGTGCATAGCTGTTCTTGTGCGTGTGTGTGTATGTGGAACCGCGTGGCGCAATCGTCAGCTCGTTTGACTCAGGTCCAGAAGGTCCTGAGTTCAAACCCCGACGTGTCACCGGTCTTGTGCCCTTGGGAAAGGCACTTTACACGACTTTCCTATATAGGCTACAAAAGTGTATGTGCATATGTGTTCTTGTGTGTGCATGTGTGTATGTGCGTATGTATTTAATACTGGGACAAACTATTGTTACTTCATATAAAGCTTTATATGAAGTAACAATAGTTTTTTTTTAAGGGAGCCATATTGTGCATAGCTGTTCTTGTGTGTGTGTGTGTGTGTGTGTGTGTGTGTGAGTGTGTGTGTGTGTGTGTGTGTGAGTGTGTGTGTGAGTGTGTGTGTGTGTGTGTGTGTGTGTGTGTTTGTGTTTGTGTGTGTTTGTATGTGTGTGTGTGTGTGTGTGTGTGTGTGTGTGTGTGTGTGTTTGTATGTGTGTGTGTGTGTGTGTGTGTGTGTGTGTGTCGTACATTTAGTAAGACAGGGGATGATACTGGCTTCTATGTTGTTCAGCCCCAGTAAGACTACAGACGGAGAACCTGAGTCCCAGCAGACAGTAGAAGTCGACGCAGCAGAAGGGGATGACCTGCTGTGTGGATGGGGAGCAGTTCGCCCGGCATGGTTACAGGTGAAACCTCTGCTGTATTGTAACAATTTGTAATGTTCCACAAACGACGTTGTTAACTTGGTTCTCATATCCACAGCGATGTTGTCTTAGTCTTATTCTATTTGCTGCAGCGCCAATATGCGGCACGGAATAGCATTCCATCCTGATGATGAAAGTTAAAATCTCAAATTTTAATGGGTGTACCTCATCTTGTCATATTGTTTACGTGGATGTTTGTCTTCCTTTGCCTCTCCCGTTGCTCCATATATATAGCTAGCACTGGATGCCTAAGTACCTTATTTTCATACTTTTAGATCTTCAACAATTCCAAAGGCGCGCTGTTCTTCGTGTGCCTGTTCGCCTTCGTACAAGGCACGAGTGTGAACGGGCTGGTGAACGTCAGTATCACGTCCATAGAGAAACGTTTCGACCTGCCCAGCTTCAGCCTCGGCGTCATCAAGGGCAGCTATGACGTAGCCTACTCCGTCCTGGCTCTGTTCGTGACGTACCACGCCAGCACAGGGGGTAGCAAACCAAAATGGCTGTCTCTGGGAGTCTTTGTGTTAGGAATCGGTTCTTTGACCTTCGCCATTCCCCACTTTGTTACGGGACGGTACATGTACGGGGCGGGGTTCGAGGATACCTGTGCCTCGGGGGGTAACGCCACCAACACAGACTGCAACGAAAACACCAACCTTTCCAACTACTTTTATATCTTCGTTTTAGGTAAGAACAAACAGAATGTATAGATGCTAAAAAATGTACTTTCCCCCAATAGCATAATACCTAAGGAAATAAAGAACAGGAACTATCTCTTCACAGAAGATTTGTAACTGAAAAGTCTGTTTAAATATAATTTTCCCGACTTTAGTAATTGTTGTTCATATGTTCATCTTTTTGTCTTTTGTTTCTGCGCCCAAATTTAGCCCAACTCATACATGGACTCGGAGCTACTCCACTCTACACAATTGGAGTATCCTATCTGGATGAAAATGTCGACACGGTGAATTCAGGATTGTACATAGGTCTGTTATATGAACCTCTTCTTTTCTTACACGGATAGCGTATGCCAAGTATGAAAGGTAGAAAATGAACGGAACTTAAACCTAACACGTTAATGACATTTGTGGTGTAATATTCACTCTTTGGATTATACACTGTAATGTCATCTATCTGGTATGCTATACTTAGACGCCATTTTGTTTTGCAGGTATTTTCTACGCATGCGCCTTTTTCGGTCCTGCCACCGGTTATTTCTTCGGCGGGAAACTCTTGGACATCTTTACCGACATCTACAAAGGAAACGACGGGTAAGTTGGAATCAATTTAGATGTGTTTAGGTGCTAATGTACTGTTGTTTTTATCAGTATAGATTAACAGTCATAAATGGAGTCATACTATTTTCTAAGTTTTATACTGTTTTCAATTTGCTACTTGCTAGTTCCGAGTTGACCCCAGATGACCCCCGGTGGGTGGGTGCATGGTGGATCGGGTTTGTTGTGTGCGCAGCCGTGGCCTGGGCGGTTAGTATACCACTGGCTGGGTATCCTAAGGAACTACCAGGTAAATATATGCCACTTTTCTTTATATATGAACCTATATCACTGAAAGGAAGAAGGCATTGATTATCACATTCATAACAGAGAATGGCATTGCTAATTGTGAGACTTTGTCTTTTTAATCGTGTTAAATAGTCTCAACGAAAAAGCTCTATCTGCACCTTTACACATTTATCATTTAATCTATATCCACTCTATGAAATATCAAAGGTGCTGCTGAAATCAACGCCAAGAAGCGGTCTGAAGCCCACCAGAAGGGCGGAGAGGACATCGCGTCGACTCCTGAGTTTGGTAACCACTCTTTAGATATACGTTATCAGTGCTAAACCTTTGATTGTATCATTTGCTCTTTTATAGTCTTTAGAAAAAATAACACAATAACATCTTCCCCCCTCTCTCTCCCTTTCTCTCTCTTGTCTCGTAAGAAGCTTTAGCATTCATTGTACTATGATTACTACCAACACAGGTGAGCTTCCATGATAAGTGGTATTTGGTGATTGTAAGGCGACACAGTGATTACGTTTAACTGTTCTGAACATGTACAATGTGTATATGAAGCAAGTAATGTACGGATATCATTGTTGCCAATCCAGGGAAGACTTGGCGAGATTTCCCTACAGCTCTTCTCCTCCTCCTGCGGAACCCCACCTTCATGCTGATCAACATAGGCGGCGCTTTTGAAGCCTTCCTGTCCGCAACATTCGCCGCCTTCGGACCCAAGTTCGTGCAGATGCAGTTCGGTCAGCCGTCAGGGCGGGCCTCAACGCTGTTTGGTAAGACAAGAAAGGTTTTCTTATCCATTCTATTTTCTTATGACCCTATCACGTGATGTCACGTCCACCATGCCGGTTGGCTGAAACTGGAAGAGTCCTACCCATAAATTTGCATGTGTAGAATTTATTGTTACGTCACTGTAATGAAAGTTACGTTATTGTTACTGTAAAGAAAGACATGTCAAAGTTACGTGTCAACTCAAAAAGGTTTAACCATCCAAAACGGGGCTAAATATCTACGTGATAGACACGTGACTACAAACACTGCATAACAACTGTTGGTAACGTGATATGTTTTAGCATAGTTTCACTGAAGTTCCTGATTTGCATTTAATGCAATGTTTAGCACTTTCTTTCATCTTTGCCATTGGTTCTGTAGGTGCAGCGATCGTCCCCGGTGCCGCAGTAGGGTCGGTGCTGGGCGGGCTGCTGATGAAGAAGTTGAAGCTGAAGTGTCCGGGGATGATCAAGCTGGTGATGATAGGGGGCGCTCTTGGCTTCATCCTTGACTTCGCACTGTTACTGAGCTGTCCTGGCATGTCATTCGCTGGTGTCACAGTCCCTTATCAGAACAAGTTAGTATTCATTCATGTTATTTGTTGGCATTTGTTTGGAGTGGAACTCTTTAGTATATCTATATTAAATGTTCAGCACTAGGGACAGGCATATTTGGTCTGTGCGTAGATAGTGTTCTGTACCCAGAACAGACATATTCACCTGCGAATGGATAGTGTTCAGCACCAAGGACAGGCATGTTTACCTAAGTGTGGACGATGTTCAGCACCAAGGACAGGCATGTTTACCTAAGTGTGGATAGTATTTGGTGCCAAGGACAGGCATGTTTAAATTCGGGTGGATAGTGTTCAGCGCCATAGACAGGCATGTTGACTCGTGTGGTTCTGCTTTCTATAACAATTTTCTTGCACTCACATGTAAAGCTAGCTTTAAATCTACAAAGATCCATTTTGTTGCTGTTGCAGCTTGACCAATGACATACCGATGACTAGTACGAACCTGTCAGACACCTGCAATGCCGACTGTAACTGCAAGACGGCGTTCCTGGTCCCCACCTGTGGAGCAGACAACGTGCAGTATTTCTCCCCTTGTTTTGCCGGGTGCACCGGAGAAAGCACCGACGACAACGGTATAAAGGTGAAGAAAAAAGTTTTTTTTCTAAATTTATGATCACATTTGTCGCAAGATTTCGTTTTGTCCAAGGATGTTAAGCAATGCTATGGCAGAACATATCATTGACATTAACAAGGATGCATGACAAAATTTTTTAATCACACCACAGCTGAGGTTTGTACGACGCAGTAAATTTGCTGTCGGAAACCTATGTTACGACAAGTATGACTTTTCACTGACTTGTAGTGATACATGTATGTACTATGCTTGTGTCCTTTCATAAAATACAGTGAGTCTCATCATACAATAGTCCGGCTTTTATAATGCTGATGTGTTCTCCGGCAGTATTTGAGCTTCTTCATTCTAATCATTTTGACATGATTCCTGTGTTTTTGCCACGCAAGCGCAATGCCTGGGTGCCTTCCAGTTCGGCATACAGACAGCATTTCATCCTCACCATTATGTTAGCTTGTGTGACCAGCTTTAGAAAAAGCATTTCTTGTTTCACCCCACGTTAGCGCTACACGAACTGTAGCTGCGTGTCCACCAACACAACAGACGGTCGTCAGGACGCCCATGAGAAGCCGTGCCCCTCCCCCTCCTGTGGAAACATGTCTGTCTTCCTCTTCCTGTTCTTCCTACTCATGGTCGTGACGATCATGGAAATACCTGCAGCTACCGGGGCTACTCTCAGGTCATACTACTCTATATTTTTTTTATAGTTTATAATTAACTGTACGAAAGTCACTGTACATTTTGTCGTGTCAGCAAAGCTTGTCTTACAAGATATATGGTATAGACTTACATATCTGTTTTTAAAAATGACGGGTAAACGATAAAACTACTTCAACCAAGAAGGGGGTACGTACAGCTTTCAGTAGAAACTTCCTAACATACGATGTTTGTATGTTGTCTTAATACATGACAGTATGGGAATAATCATACAGTAGTTCGGTGACAAGGACAGTTTGTTGATAGTTTATTACGAATATTAAAAAGTTGAAACGTTAGGTTGCTGCGCTGTATACACAATTGCTCAGTGCTTTATATGATCTTATTTTAGGTGTGTTCCAGAAAGCCAGCGGTCCCTTGCTCTGGGTGTTCAAACCATCATCCTGCGATTCCTCGGTAAGTAACACCCTCCCCACACAAACAAACTGAAATGTTCAGAGATGGTGTTCACAAACACACAAAAACAAACTCTTCGTCACGAGTGGAATCAAATTTATCCATTTGGGCACAATTTCACAGACAAGATGAAAACGTCCAGCAAGGAGGACAGACGTGTTAATATGTGAACTATGGTCATAGAATGTGTCATATATCTGCCATTTACAGTTCACAACATTAACGTCAACCATTAATCAAACCCACTTGCTGTGTTCATGTATACTGTTATGTAGGTAGCATTCCCGGTCCGATAGTCTTCGGTAAGATCATCGACAGCACCTGCCTGGTGTGGCAGGAAAAGTGCGGAGAGCGCGGCTCCTGTTGGATCTACGACAAAGAAAGCATGGCCTACAAATTCCTCATGGTCGCTCTTATTTGGCAAGCGATATCACTTGTCGGATTTGGCCTGGCGCTGTGGTCCTACAAGCCCCCACTCAACACCACCGTAACTCACGCCAAGCTGGCACGGCTATATGGATCACAGGAACCTACTGTTACTGTGACGCCATCTGGCGGAGGTGCTGAGCAAAGCAGCGAGACCGCTACTCCTATATGAAAAGTTGTTTAACAACTTATGTTAGTTCCGTTGAATGCCTTACAAAACTTTATTTTGTCAAGCAAGTAACATTGGTAATCTCTATTACTTATGACTTATATACATTTTCTGACCGGTGAGACTATTGTGTAATGTGAAAAGTTGACATATACATATAGCGGATCATACCAAGTATGGCTGGGGGTGTTAGAAATGTTAACGGTATTGTTCTAAATGAATATTACCCTTCATTGTCTTTTTTTTGCTGGAATGTTTGTGACATCTTTGAGTTTGGAAGTTTATATGGACTTATGAAATGTATGTTTGTCAAAAGCAAAATCAACTCCTACGCTTGTTATTTCAGGACTTGTCCATAAGTAAGCTGTATGCTTTAAAAGAGAAACAATATTAATGATGCGATTTTAACAGTAACACAACTGTGAGAGTTCTCAGCAATAAAAATTCAGTGAACGTCTCTCATGTTTTTGCTTGAGTTGTTTCACAAGAACATTGCAATGAGATTTGGACACTGCTATCGGTAAACTGCAAAGAAAATGCGTCCTTTATGACCGAATATGCCGTGTTATTATCTGCCGAATATTGTCATACTTTTATTACATGTCTTAGAACAAAACCCTTTAGGAAAATACCAAATTTGGCACTTTGACGGTCTCCTTAGCCACTTTTCTAGTCGCGGCTGGATGCGGCACTGCAGATTAGGCCCTGATGAGGTTTGTATTATTATTAGTCACGACTTGTAACATGTGAAAATTTACTAGATATTAGGCTCAAAATAGATGTTCAGTTTCCAATATAGGCTTAGACATATAAACATGCATCTAGAATAACATTTGAGATGCGAGTTGATATAAAAAGGATCAATTTGAGGAGCCCATGCATGTCTGCCTGTCGAAGCGCCACCTGTATTCATGTATATACACCTTGTCTTGTTTGTAATGATTAGTTCCGGGATATCTGTGGGCACTACTGCTAGCATTTGTTTATCGATAACACTTTTTTTCCTTTTACGTAAGTGTCCATTTACCTATATGGTGAGATACTGTCAGACAAGTCAGGCTGTCACTCAGGAAATACTACGATCTGTCTCCCCAATATCTGCTCGGAGGCCCTTTCCGGTTTCCAATGACAACAGTGGCGTGCTGAACACTAAATGTCAGTGTTTCATGTTTTAAACAGTCTCATGTTGATTCAATTTCAACTCATCTGTTTGTAATAGAAGAAAATGCGTCAAACCTTGAAAACCGTTTTATGGATCTTTGTCGGGATGTACCATATATTTTGTAAATAGAGGGGTCCTAGCTTGTATTGACGACACTTATTATCAAGAAAGAACATCGATCGACCGACTAGCATTGTAAATCACATTTTTCATCAGTAACAATCCGGTATCCTCTCAATCATTGCGTGAGATTTACAGATCGATCCACTTTTTCCGGTCAATGATCCCCGTTCAATTTGATAGGGCATACTTTCCGGCGAAAGCAATAAGTTTGTGTTACTCGGCCGACACCCAGTAATAATAAGCACAACTCAAATTTGAAATACTTCATATAGCAGAGCAAGTTGACTTTCAGCAGAGCAAGTTGGCCCGCACACCTCAGGTCGCAGTTCAATTGTCATTGTTTTTTCCTTCTCTCTTACCTACCGTTACTGGATGTCGCCTGCAACGTAATGATCACAGTGATTTGAATTTTGGTACACATGTACATTCATAAAAGACTTTGAGTATACCTTTTTTATGTGTGAGGCCGAGAACATATTCATCACTCCTCTACGCTCAACTACATTGGGCGACTTTTAGATTTGGCGCCTTTCAGGCATCAACAAATGCGGCCTAAGCTCGTCCACAGTGTGACAGGGCAACGTGGACACGCCTTCACCTATGTGAGACAAATGTCAGAACTTGCGAGTAATGTCACACCTATACGTGTTTCTCTGACCCCGACATACGCAGGATTACTTGGAGCCCTCGCAAGCAGTAAAGATTTATTCAAGCCCATTGACACTTCTGCAGACATCTCTTCTCACATCACCATCAATACGCTGGTTAGAGACATTTTTCAAACTTTTGGCGGAGGTTATACATCTGGATAATGTGGTCGTGTTATCGGTATGGTTCCACATGTTGTAGTCATGGCGTCATGAAAGCCGAGTGGTTAGAATAGCGGACGTGGGATCGAGAGGTCACGGGTTTGATTCCTACCTAGACGTTGTGGCCTTCGGAACTCAGGGCACTTTGCAGGACTCTCCTCACTCTAACTGATTTCATTTTATGAGGTAAAATGTGGTGGAAGGAGAGAGATGGGTTCCACCTTCAAGGCCCTTGACACAGTAGATCAACGGGCCACTGTAGCTACGGGCTCTAGGAGTTATCATGGGACCTTAAGAATATTTTATGCCACACTGACTTTATGATATGGATGATATCGCCACCCCCAAAGTTTGCAACCTTGCTGTAAATTGTACACAAGGAAGCTACAAAATGAGCATCTTTATACCGTAAACAAATATCGGAAAACGGACTCAAAGGTTAACTAATGCCTCTTTTCCCAGTGTAAAACGTGCTGGATTTGTTGTAAACTTGTCTCTTCCAAGAAAGTTTGAAAGAACAAAACTGAATGATTTATTGCTTTGTTTACCATGTTCTGTAAATTCAGTCATATATAAAACCTTCTTGACCACTTAGATTTCGTAATGAAGGAAACTTTTTTTCGCACGCTTGCATCAGTTTGCAGTGCTCAGCGGACGTCATCCCTATAATGTCAGTAGTACAGCAGCTATATGGCCTTATACCTAATGCATATTAGACCAACGTTTCTGCAGAGATCTTGTCTATGTTAAGAACGCCAACACCGATGTTTCAGCGAAAGTACTATTACGAAACTTCAAATCTGCACATCTCCGATAAGACGGGAGATCGATACCACACGGGGGAAGGTGAAGACACTACTTCTTATCTAAGCTTTGATCTTTCTCAGGGAGCAAGAAGAAGCTTCCATCGTCTCCGCAGCTGCAGTCTGTGTGATCCACACAGGTTGTAACAATATCTGGCAAAGTGATTCTCAATGTGGGTACAAACGCGCTATGCAAGCATGAATGAAGATAACCATTCAATGATATACAAATTGTAAACTAGCTCAGAGCCTTATTTTCTATCTTATGTAACATAATGTCTACCTTTACACAAGGGGGCATATTGTTTTATTCTTCTAGCTCCACGAATGACATTAGAAGACGGATGTACATGTCAGTATGTGTTCGCTTGCTAAATTCCCCGTCCAGTGGTTCCCCATCTTTATTGCATAACAAGTATGCCATGTATCGTGAAGATTTTATGATCTCACAGTAACTGCAACAAAATTGAAATGACGTCAGTTTATGCACATTTTGAACACGTGACTCAGTTGATAGCATATAGCGCCATCCGTCCCTACTCCACTCCCCTTGCAAAAGACCAATGTCCAATTTTTCTGGTGTTCTGAATTATGATTAAGATACGTCTTCATGGTGACTTCTAACAACAAATATGAACCTTCAAGCTTAGTACGACTATCAGTTATTCGAAAGGAAAATATAATTTGATGAGACATATGCTAGTTTGATGTACACATGTGCTCAAGAACATTTATGTCTATGGAAAGGACAAGATGTCCTGAAATGATATACCTTGTCAAAAGGGAACATTAGTCAACAAGATGATGTGCAGCGCCATCATGTAGTTCAACAGATTCCTTGGCGAAAGTAAACAATCTAACCTTTCAGACTTACCGCTATGACGTCCACGAATCCCCCAAACCCTCGTTAACTCGATCCAGTCTGTGTATATTTCCTATCAAACTCGCATAAGCTGTCCAAACAAATCTCACGAGAGGGCAAACGCTGCATTGATAGGTTAGCTTGCTTGATTGTTTAATGTCAGCTGCCCAATGACATTTCCTCACTTGAGATCGTGTTGACGTACGGCAGTTGTTTACCAAAGCTCTCGGGATGTGTATAGGTGATTGTCGTACCGTGAGATGCGCTCCATCTGATCTAATGTTGTAGGGAACAATGTTTGCAGATCGGAGACCGGCACTGTGGACACAAAAAATCTGCTTTGAGGCCTAGTATACCTAGGATACATAGTATGGTATACCAACAGTTAGGTGTAGGTGCAAAACATTTTTTTCTTCTTGGACCAATCCGAAAAAACAGACCTGAAAAAAACCCCGAGGAACAGGTTTCACCAATTACAAAATGTCTATGTCGGCAGCCATTTGGGGTCTAACGGGGGGGGGGGGGGAGAAGACAACAACCGGGGGGCCAAGAAGACAACAAGAGCGAAGTCAAGTAGAGTTTATAGTCAATTGCACCAAGTTTCTACAGTCAAAGGTACAGAGACAGTTAGCCTTTATTACATGGAGATGGGATTTTAAAATGCAGTGGGAGTCCAATAATCCACCAAACAGATTCCTTTGTAGCAAAATTGACAAATTACCATTTTTTTGAGTATTGCCAGTTCTCAAGTTTCCACAGACAATCAGAGCCAGGTTCATGTCCGGACCTGGAAATGATCCTCTGGACCTGAATTTTCTGTACTGGTACCTCCCCCAACCAACAATAGATTTTTTTCTTTCTGTCCTTTCACATCTTATTCTTTGACTTTAGATTCATTTTGGCATTCTATGGCATTAGTTATCTGTTTTCTGATACTTTTTTTCAATCTACGGAATATTTGTACTCATTTTACAGCTGCTTTGCACAATTGGTGCGAGCGCGGATGTCATCCATATAATCAAATCAACGTGGCCTTACTGTGAAACATCTCACGTATGTGTGTGGTACAGTTTCGAATTCGCATGAAAACATCGTTAATGCTATGGAGAATCCTGGATCATTGTAGATGCATAGCAATGATATCACTACACGGGATCTTGTACTGAATTCCCGGCGATGTGATTAAGGGATGTAATCCCAGATAAAGCTAATTACTGACGTCATCAGACTAATCCAGCAAAATCCACCCTGCAAAAATGATAGTATCACAAGTCTACTTCATTTACAGGTGATGCATCGTGTATATCGTCTGAACTAGATTATGACTATTAACAAATCTATATTTTCAGCAGTTGTCGTACTGATAACATATGGGGTTCAATGCATTACATATGTGTGGGAAGTTGTTCAGGACAGGCATATTCATCTGAGTGTGCATATCTTTAATCATCAGGGACAGCCATTGAGTATGAATGTGTTCAACAGCAAGGAAACTCTTGTCTACTGTGTGTGGATAGTGCTCAGTACCTGTGTGTGGATGGTGTTCTGCACGAAGGACAGGCTTGTCCCCTGTGTGCGGATTGTGTTCAGCACCAAGGACAGGCTTGTCCACTGTGCGTGGATAGTGTTCAGCACCAAGAACAGGCTTATTAACTGTGTGTGGATAGTATTCAGCACCAAGGACAGGCTTGTTTACTGTGTGGGGATAGTGTTCAGCACCAAGGACAGGCATGTTTACTGTGTGGGGATAGTGTTCAGCACCAAGGACAGGCTTGTTTACTGTGTGTGGATAGTGTTCAGCACCAAGGACAGGCTTGTTTACTGTGTGGGGATAGTGGTCAGCACCAAGGACAGGCTTGTTTACTGTGTGGGGATAGTGTTCAGCACCAAGGACATGCTTGTTTACTGTGTGGGGATAGTGTTCAGCACCAAGGACAGGCTTGTTTACTGTGTGGGGATAGTGTTCAGCACCAAGGACAGGCTTGTTTACTGTGTGGGGATAGTGGTCAGCACCAAGGACAGGCTTGTTTACTGTGTGGGGATAGTG
The DNA here is from genome assembly GCA_019207045.1 of Branchiostoma floridae x Branchiostoma belcheri. Lineage (NCBI taxonomy): Eukaryota > Metazoa > Chordata > Leptocardii > Amphioxiformes > Branchiostomatidae > Branchiostoma > Branchiostoma floridae x Branchiostoma belcheri. The sequence continues at coordinate 20,398,426 of CM033024.1, forward strand.
GTCAGCACCAAGGACAGGCTTGTTTACTGTGTGGGGATAGTGTTCAGCACCAAGGACATGCTTGTTTACTGTGTGGGGATAGTGTTCAGCACCAAGGACAGGCTTGTTTACTGTGTGGGGATAGTGGTCAGCACCAAGGACAGGCTTGTTTACTGTGTGGGGATAGTGTTCAGCACCAAGGACAGGCATGTTTACTGTGTGGGGATAGTGTTCAGCACCAAGGACAGGCTTGTTTACTGTGTGTGGATAGTGTTCAGCACCAAGGACAGGCTTGTTTACTGTGTGGGGATAGTGGTCAGCACCAAGGACAGGCTTGTTTACTGTGTGGGGATAGTGTTCAGCACCAAGGACATGCTTGTTTACTGTGTGGGGATAGTGTTCAGCACCAAGGACAGGCTTGTTTACTGTGTGGGGATAGTGTTCAGCACCAAGGACAGGCTTGTTTACTGTGTGGGGATAGTGGTCAGCACCAAGGACAGGCTTGTTCAGTGCGTGTGGACCCTCCCATTCAGCACTAAGTACATGCATGTTCACTATGTGGGGATTGTGTTCAGTACGAAGGACAGGCATGTTGACCTATGTTTGGTGAACTGAACCTTGCTTCTTGCTTTGACCTGTTTCTGCCTTTACATGAGAAAGACGTAACTATTGCTGCAGAGAAAGCTGGCACCCGTAAAGCCACTCATAAGCCCCAGATTTGCACATCTCCATTAATTCCCGCCCGGGGACGGTTGACTCATGTTTCGCCCGCCGCTGATGTCACACTCGAGACCAATATGGGGTTTTTCGTCAATCCCGAATCATTATTTAAAAGCTAAAGCACGTTCAACGTGGCACTTACGACCTTATAAAGCAGATCAAACCACATAGCTAGCCATTATCTTTGGTATTTGGCAACGTTTGATGACATGTTGAATGCTTGCACTAATTTTTGTGTTTTTATTAAAAACATAAAAAAAGGTATACAGCCTTAAGCTTCAACACTATTCCCACTTCATCCTAACATGCGTCACTACATGTAAAATGGCAACACATTAACATATTATAATCGGGCCATTCCCACTGGCTTTATATTTACTTTTTGACAGGGGTACGGGTGTTATACTCACCCAACCCCTGGATTTTCTTTACTGAGGTTTAATCCCTTGGTGATTTTTGTGTTACCGACCCTCCCTTTCTGTAGAAATATTTGTCCACTCAACTGAAACCACATCACTTTGTTTCTTAAAAGCGTCAACAAACATGCTTAACAGGCTTTTTGTCCAGTAAATTTCTAATAGATTTTGAAAGAACTTGTACTGATGTTGGAAGTAAACATGGGAGGAAATCAAGCAGATTGAACCCGAAAAGTACTTTGCAAAAGGAAAATGATCAAAGAAGAATTTATTGCAGACAAAAAATAACCCAAATAAAAGTATTTTCAAAACTATTTTTCATCAAACTCCAACATTCGAAATGTGTAGGTTTTATGTGTAAATGTTGTTAGTTATCTCCAAGTAAATGTAGGATCCGGCTCTGATTTTTACGCGTAAAAGGCGTACTAAAGACTACAAGATACACGTAGACTGCCGAGACCAAACCGAATTCTTACGTCTGCTTGTAGATGCAGTATAGCCATATAAATGTGCAATGTAATATGATGCCACAGTAACGTATATTCGCATACTTTAGGAGTACCTGAAGACCAGCACATTAACACAGCCATGTTATCAAGGTCTTCTCAGGACTGTCTTGAACCTGAAGCGTGCATGCCTGTGGGTTTAGTGATGCTGTATTACATGTAGTAGATATCATTATACTCAAATTCATCGTTTTCTTTAATGTGGCGGAGATAGGGTACCCGCGGAATTATGAGAGTAGCCGTTACAATTCCCGTTACAAACATTCCCCAGGCTTGTAGTCATTAAGTAAAGTCCGAAATGCAAATTTTACTCCATTTTTGCGAAGCCCCTTTATCCGTCCTGAGTCCCACAGGGACCGAAACATCCATCTTACGGCGGAAGTTCCACAATCAGGATGTTTAGTTGTAGGTAATTGAAACTGCCCGGGTCGAGGTGGGCGTGCGAATATTCCGAGGCTAAATCAGCTGCTATCTTTCCTGTCATCTGGGCGCAGTCGATATATAAAACTGTCAAACACCAGGGCAGGCGCAACAGTTCCGCATTGAGTCGTCACACTGAGCGTGTACGTGCTAGCAGATAGCAACAGTTGTTTGGCCACCAGTTCTGTCTCAAATACAGAGAAATCAAACCATTTTTGTCGGTGTTTTATCAAAATTTCTTTTAAAAAGGCTTTAACGGTCTCTAGTTGGAATTGCCAAGTGAGGATTCTCACTCATCGACTTTTCTAAGGCAGCGACTTGACTCTGACACGATCATCTTGTCTTAAACAGTACTTGTGTGGTAACCAGCAAAGAAGTCGGACAACATGGACATCGAAGAGTACCGAAAACAAGGTAAGGTCTAAAATCTTTACATCTACTACACTCATACATAACGTTACATAGTTCACTGCAGCTCCAACATACGTTTGGAGTCATACAGTGCGGCCTAGACCTTTCCTACCTGGCATTTTTAGGAATGATTAGAAAGGAAGACAGAAGATCGTATAACTCTTGTAATACACCATAGGGTCTTCCGTAAGACCTGATATAGCCGGATAAGTAATTGTAGTGGACGTTTACTCTTGGAGGGTGTTGCAATAAGCTGATCAGAAGGTTGGAAAACAAAAATTTTGTAGTTACAAATCAGTGACACTATCACAATAGTACGAATTGTTTGCAACTATCTGAAGTACGTGTGCGTTACTATAGGTTACAGCATGTTACAATAAAAGATATGCCCCTAGGGAATCAGACATCCGTGTTTTTTGTTGCTGCTCGAAACCGTATCTCATTTGGAATGTCGGCTTAGAATAACCAAAATAACATCGACAAGAAAGTGACAGCTTTTTGTTGACAGAAAGGTCGTAGCTCTGGCTTCAAACAAACGGTAGTAGCCCGGGGAAAATAGACTCTACCAGACGTTTTCTCCTAGCTGAAAGAAGTGATAGAATTTCGTCAAATGGGTTGAATAATTTTCAAAGACGTTAATCGACTGAGTTAGACATTGCTTGCAACTGCATAACTGTATGGTCGGCTGGCTATATCTCTTTAGCAAATCACTCCCTACATCTGAAATATGTTACTATTTGTTTTAGTAAGAGAATGAGACTGGTAAGGCTAGTAAAAATCAGCATTGTCCCAGAACGTACCGTGCGTACGCGGGACTCTTGGCGATGAGCCTGGCAATGGAATTGTTTGTATCTATCAGTGGTAAAATCAATTATCAACAATAACCTGACACATCCTACCCCTTGACCAACATGGTACTTCAGCTGCAATATACATGCTATCAGGCATTGTACAAGAGTTGTTGTCTTGTAGTTGCGACAGAATTAATTCACTACCGTTTCTTGTGTATGTTTGGTTGTGGTTGCATCAGAATTTCGCCCGTTGCATATAACGTTATCATCTCCGACCAAAGACCTGCAAATTCTACCCGGGATATAATCATTAAATACATGAACACCACCATGCAATGATACATTCTGTAGTAGTGTTGCAAAAGTGTGTTGTTTCGCGTGTTGATTGAGAGATGGCTGTTATAGAGGTTTTCTGTTTCAGTCATGTGTGATTGGTTGTGGCGGATCCTCCTGCTAACTTTGTTAGTATTTACGGATAAGTCGCTAGAGACACATGCATCATAATAAATGTACTGCTGGCACATTTGTCATGTTTCAACAAGACAATACGCAAGCGTACATATGACTTTGAAGGCACATGTACTCCCACATTCTGGTTTCATAACTACATCAAATAAAGCTTGTCCCAAAGCGTGACATCGATTCAGTCTTTGATTCGCGCTACTTCGTGCGTGGGTTTCTTTTATCTGGCTACTTTTGTTGTTCATGTTACGGAAAAACACATCGATTTTGTTTCCAAGTAAGCATAAAGTGAGCTTATTTCTTTCAATTCATCAACCTTTCACAGCTTCTATCTGTTCGTAAATGCAATTTTCAAAGGATTAGAAGAGTCAACGTTTTTTTTATGAAGTGAATCATGTCGTGTCACATCAGTATGCTATATATCGACTTCATCTCCATGTAATTGCCTCAAATCAATAGAACAGCGTCCTGACCAAACTATGTTGAACACATCATACGTACCTGTCCTTGGTACTGAAACTTACTAGTTCTCATGTTGTATAAAACAACATGTAAGGTAGGGTAGGTCCACTGTTGTTGTTAATGTTGCAAATATAGAAAGACATTGAAGACGCCATAATCGATCAACCACAGCTACCATCTATTGATTTTCAGAACACACATGTGTTTATTCTGTTTCAGATTTATTTTAGTTTATTACACCAAACATCGATCACGTCCATTAATTCTTGCATTTTCAACTTTCTCTGAACCAACTTTGCCTTTGTTTTACGCTCACAAAACACAGCTTTATCTTTTTCCTCGTAACCGATGCGTTGATTTCAGTTCAATTAACTTTTGCCGATTCAATTCAACTTCATAAAAGATTCGACGTAAATGCATTCTCCCAGCCCACGCATTTACGTAATCACATTAATTATCCATATTTCTGTTTCCTCACAAGACACATGACAATTTTTCTTCATGTAACACTTACCATTATTTTTTTCTTCCTCGCAAAAACTATGTTTCTTTTACTTTCTTAAAACCCACATGTACATTCCAATTAGTCAAACTACCCACAATTGCACTACCACGCAATTCATAAGTTTTATTTCACTTTACTAGACTCACATATCTTCATTTTTAGTCTTTGTAACGTTTCATTTCAATACTACGTTGTCACATGGGACCTCTCTCTATCGTTGTCTTCATGTACATATGACAGACAACACAGTCTGAAGTATCTTTCCTAATAAGAATCTAATTTATGACACGCATGATTAAGTTCTGTATTCAATAATTGCATTTTGACTCGCCTTTATGAAAGGACAGTCTATTTCAGTTGTCGGAATACTTTGTTACAGGTGTGACAGCGATCTCGCCCCCCCGGCGATTTCGCCCCCCCGGGGGGCGAGATCACTAGCGTTTTCGCCCCCCCCCCCCAGAGTAGCTGGCTACTACATATTACAGGTGCGCTACCTGGCACTATACTGCACCTGGGGAGTAACGTATATGGTGTGTTACCTGGTACCTATATGGCACCTTATTACCGTACCGTAAGATGTCATACCTCGAAAGTCGATACTATATTGTTCGGTGCAAACATGACATTGAAATGAAAAAGACAATTTTTTGCAGCTGAGGTGGCATAAAAACAGTGCTACTGCGAACGTATAAATCAACACCGTCTATGGTACGGAATACGTCAGCTATATGTTTTCAATTTGTCACAGTGTTTTCTTTCTTGTGCTGGAAACATTTCCAAAGCACTAACAAAAACACACGTGAATAACAGTTTCTCATTATAAACACTATCTACGCGCAAGTTGATATAGCTGTTGCTAAATGCTACACAAACACTGGTAAAGTACCTGTCTTAAGAAACACGGGTAAATGCATCAGTTCCTAAATACTAGAAAAAACAGTCATGTTGGAGGTGAAGATATCCCTTGGCCAGGTGCATATACCAAAATGTGCGTTATTCTAATTAATACCTAATATTTGCATAATTAATAAAGACATTACATAGTTCTTTTGTGGTCACTTCATGGTAGAGACTTCATATTGGAGATATATAGGTTGCTTGAGGACAGGTGAATACAATGAAATACATCTTATGTCAAGACTCAGGTATATGCAATAATGGGAATACAAGGGACCAAACCCTCCTTGTCTGAAACAAGTTCAACTATCTTATTACCATGTAATTACGTTAATATTGATACTATGAATGGAGTTATGTATCAAACTCGTGTACTTATATCATTCTGAAACTACATTTTGTGATTTATACCAATCAACTTCTAAAATGTCATGTAAACCCGTTTTTTTTGGGGGGGGGGGCGAAATCGCTAAAGGGGGGCGAGGTAGGGGGGCGAGATCACTAGCCGGGGAGGGCGAGATCGCTAGTGATTTCGCCCCGGGGGGGCGAGATCGCTGGTGATTTCGCCCCCGGGGGGGCGAGATCACGGGGGGGCGAGATCGCTGTCACACCGGTAGGTTTTTCCACATCAGTCAGAAGAGGGTCAATCTCTCGGCGTCCGTCCTGCCTTTGACCGCTTATCTCTAGCAAACAGGCCGGTACAGTCATGCACGGCACATGCTCTACTGCGGTATGGCTTTCCTCGTGCAACTTGTAGCATTGTGAATATGAACACACTAACAGTGAGATAGTTTTATGGTAACGGTTTTCTACTTAGAATCTAGAGGACCTTGGGTTAAATTCCCTTGTAGTCAAAAGTGTTGTGCCCTTGGATAAAACACTTCACATCTATCTCGTCATATGAAAAAAAGTACTTAGCTTCGGTTAGGGATTTCCTCTGGGATGGGACGTAAAAACGCAGGCCTCGTGTTCGAGGAGAGCCACGCCTTAAGGTGGTATCTCACTGCACTTGGGGCACCGGTGCGGCACGGCGGGGTTTGTTCACTGCGGCACGGTTGTGTTATTTTTGCCGATTTTTTTTATAAGTTAGATATTGCAAAATATGTAAAAGTATGACTTAGAAGACAACAAAAGACTAGTACACAAAATGTAAGAACATTATTTCTTTATCTCTAAAATTCGTTTAGTCATCTGTGGACCCCGCAGTGCCGTACTGGTACCCCAGGTGCAGAGAGATACCACCTTTGAACATGTTAAACAATAGAAATACTCTTACAATTATTGAAAAGTGCAGGAGTCCTTCCAGATTTTAGTGGATTAAACCTTGCAGTTTGGTCTCCGAGCTGACATCTGTCAAATGCGATAGTCATATGTTATGTCAATCATTCCACATGTGTGGCAAATCTGATTGATTGATTGATTGATCTTTAGGGTAGTCCCTTCAGTTAACGTAGTAACTGATTTCCAAGGGAGCCCTATATACATGTTCGCACATGTTCGCACAACGACGGGTTATACCGCCCCTTACGGGGTGACACACCCGTCCGGGTGAATGATGTAGATCACCTTGAGGCTGATACGAGACAGAGGTCGCCAGGCCTCCATCCGGGTGATTTGAAGTGAATCACCAACTTCCGACAGAAGGATTTGCACCAACGCACACCGCACCATCGCACGTGTGGGGGTTCTTTAACGTGCATAGGGTATGGCTCTCCCCATACACGGGACCTCCATTTAACGTCCTATCCGAGGGACGGCTCATTTTTCACTTGAGTAAAGTGAGGAAAGTCGTGTAAAGTGCCTTTCCCAAGGGCACAAGACCGGCAACACGGCAGGCGGATTCGAACCGGCGACCTCTCGGTCACGGGCCGAATACACTACCACTGTGCTACGCGGCCCCGCGGATCTGAATAACTTAATAGTCTGACGTAACCCATATGTCATTGGAGCTGAAAAAACGCGAAGTATTGGAAATATTCAGAACCAACTGCTGCATGAACTGCTGCAAAAAGAACAATAGCAATGAAGCAAAATGACACTTTGATATGATATCTATCGCGGTAGCTAGAAGGCTAAGTAAATGGTCTATCCAGAGTCGTAATAACAGCGAACTATACATATCTAACTACACACTTTACAGGATAGAAACTGTCAGCACAAATCGATTCCTGCATTGACTGATTTTGACGTCAGGGTGGAGATAAAATATCCAATAAGAAAACCTGTTGTTATTGGCACAATATACCACCCATTGATCTCAACTACGCAATTCTTTGATGTCCTTGAACCAGCCATCACTAGCGCCACTGGGCTATCTGATGAGATTTTTATACTTGAAGATCTGAATTGTGACACTATATCTCTAAAAGTTCCAGTAAGGAAATTGATAATCGCTGTAACCTTTTTCAAGCCTACAAACTTATATACAAGCCAACACGTATTACCGAGAACACTTTCACCTGCGTTGACGTCATTATAACAGCTAGCCCTAAGAATGTTGCGGACTATGGCGTGTGCTCGACATGACTCAGTGACTATTCGTTCACATACGCATTTAGGTGCTTGGTTTGATCCCTGTGTGAGACGAGGTATTCGCATCAACAAACTACGCAATGTGGTATCCTCTAGGCTTGGGTTGTTAAGACGTTTGGTACCCATTTTTCATGCTAAGACACTTGCTTCCGAAGATTGAGTGTTGTGATATCGTATGGGACAACTGCGGGAAATCTCTCTCGGACAATCTTCAGAAACTCCAGAACCGTACGCGTGCAGCATGGGTTGTCCTCGGTCTGTCACGTACACGCATGTAGATAATGAACATCTGTCTGCATAATGTCTTCAAGCCAAGCCTTCAACAGTTACCAGGATACTTAACGTTAGGTATATTTGATAGAACATCTCACTTCTATGCAACAAGGTACAATTCAGATATATCGTTACGACTTGCTGAAGTCAGACTTGATTCCGGCCGTAGACAATTTGCGTATAGGGAGTACATTGAATTGGAATGAGTTTTCAACTACGATAAGAGTGGCAACGACTGACCGATCTTTAAAAAACGTCTAAAAACATCTTCAATGCTGACCTCTGGCTTTTGATTTACGATTTACGGCATGGATAACGACTATGAGATGGATACGATTTTCATTTGATGACGGTTATGCATAACGTTATATTGTATTGTGTGCGGTTCTTATGCCACTCAGTGTATACAGAAATGAATGAGCAATTAGAACAAGCGACAGTCCCTCATAACTAGTAATTAGACGCCTTTCGATTCGCAACTCGGGAATAATATCAACGTTAAGTAAACCACTTTGATAATCAATAAAGTAAAGCTTCTGCGTTAATTAAGGACATACTGTAGAAGAACGATTAAATCATGCTAATCTGAATTGAAAATCATGTCGCCAAGGGATTAAGAGGAAGATAATTCTATAATTACATCCACACATTGACGATGCCGTTACCATTTCATTATATATACGAACACATCTTTCGATGGACAAAAATACATGAAAACGATTCTACTTTTTTTGAACGTAGCCGCTATCCTTCGTGAATGTTCTTGATGCTGTTCACCTTGTATGTCATATATGGCAGCAAGTTTCCCAAGTTTCAGTGGCAGGGTATATTTCTTTACAGAGAGGCGTTCCTACATTGTAGCCCTTTAATGTGCACCTTTCTAACATTGGACCCCCATTTCACGTCCCCTCGGCCTGTGAAAGACGGGTGCAGGCCCAACCGAAGAAGCCCCTCCCAGGAGTGTCACGTACATTTCCAAACTCGGGCCCGGCCGGGCAGCTTCGGGAACGACAATTATGATATAAAAGACACTAGACCGTGGGCATTACTTGTGTACATTTGTTTTCACAAACATCCCGGCCGGGTCCAGGTTTGAAATGTGACGTTAGCCTTACCAAATATAATTGAAACCATACTGTGACTCTGCTACCAGTTGAGCCACAGGGACACGCCGTCTTCTTGGATGATTTAATCATAATCATACTACATCGATCGTTACATCTCGGGGGTACTGCAGTGCGAGGCCCAAGAGTTTATTGGTCAATCAAGGCCTCCCATATTGTCTGTTAACGGCAGACAAAGCGATCTCACCGGAACACTTTCCGCAGCATTTAACCTTTTCAAAGTTCGCCTGACGTCTCATACGTAATACTAGACCGGTTAGGGACACACATTTGGTGACAAGTTTAAAGCAAGGGGGAAAACATGTCACAACTACAGGATAAGGTCGCTCTACGCGGGCACGACCAAGTATCTACCCGTACATTTGTAATAACGTAGCAGGCGCCACAGGTCTTTTATGTAGTGTCTGGTGCAGCAAAAAGCCTTAGATATCTTTTATGTCCAGTAGAGAAGAAGGATGTGTTAGCAGAAGATAGGAGGATGACATCAGAGAATGGACAATCGGGACATTATAAGTGAAATATCAAGAGTGTAAGACAAAGAGGGGGAGAAAACATGTTAGATCTGCGTGGTCCCAATGGTCAAATAGTAGGACTAAGGGATAGAGGAGAGTCAAAAGTTTTGAGAGGTTTTGCTGAAGCTAACCAAAACTTAGCCTATATGTATTAATACATCAACTTTATCCACCAAATAGCAGTTACTCAAGCAACTGGATATGGTTTTGGAAACGGTTAGACGTTTCGGACAGCATCCACTACCTTTCGTCTGTTTCACTGAGTAAGATCTGTTGCAGACATAGATGTGTTGTCCATCTATGTATCAACATCATACGTACAGCTTTCTGAACTCAAAAAGAAGAACTCAACGCAACACTTCCTAGGCATCCTCCGATCGAACGTAGCCTCTAAATCAACTCTTCAGATCTCTGTCGCTCTAGAAGAGAGCACTGCCAGCTACTTTTCTCAAAATGATACACGCCGCAAGATGTGATGGCTAAAGTCGATGACCCAGTTCCTTGGGCCGCTGCCCTTTCATCAATGTTCCTCTGATTTGGCCCAGTGTTAATGCACTCACATCTTCACCCACTCTCCTCCGACACTTTCAAAGGAAAGTTGGCGTTTCGGGCAAAACCAGGCCATCCGATAAGGTCGTTCCTCTTGAAGTGGAGTCCCGTAATTTATAGGTTACCTTACGGCCGTCGTTATCGTTGTAGTATTGACATTTCCCGCTGATTTATGTGGTAATTATGTGCCAGGCTATACCTGCAAGTGAGCTAAATCAGACTGCCGGGTTTGATAATGAGAGCCTGCTCTGTGACATATCGTCCTGATTATGATCTTAGAAAGTCATTTATCACGGAGACAGCCGAACAGCTTTATATCTGTGTGAGATGTTCTGTGGTCACAAGGGGGCAGCTTTCTACGAAGGTCCACAAATGACAGTGGCGCAGGTTACCATGATGTTTGGCGTGGGAGACTTATGTTGCTTTTACACTTGAGCGATTATTCAGGCTCTACATCAGAAATTCCGTTTATAGTTCCTGACAATCATTTTGCTACCTGTAGCTTTGCCAAGCCATGACCAAAAGGTTCTTGGCTACCCCATAACAAATATTCTAAATGGTGTGTTCATCCTGAACAAATGACGGCCTGGATAGCATACATAAGGGGATATCTGCGCAGACTTTAAGTATTCGTAAAGCATGCGCAAAGCATACATTCGTGAGAAACGCAAACTTTACCCATGTTTTAAGGTCTGTTGAACCATTAAGTTCTGTGCAGCATGAGAGGATTGGCAGGCGGCCTCCTCACTGTTGAAATGCGGCCGAGCCTTTTGCTGGATAAATGTAAAAACGACTATCTTGTTTAATCTGTTGTTTTACACAATCCCTTTTATTCTTCTTGATTAAGGTAATGAATAACAGACAACTAATATCAGATATCCCTGCTAATTGATATCAGATTCAAATATCTCAATCAGCGCAGGATTTAGAATTTTACTGCAGAATAGGTCAGCGTAATAGTAATTGATTACCAGTTTTTTTCGCGAGAACTTTTTTGTGTAGTTGGATTCGTCGTTTGTAGCTGTCAGCTTATTCTAGGAGCATAATCAGTGTGAAAGTGTTAGTTCGGTACCAAGAACAAGACCAGTGTGAAGTCAGTAGGAGGATAATCAGTGTGAATATGAGTTTATCACCAGGGACAGGACCAGTGTGATGTCAGTAGTAGGATAATCAGTGTGAATATGAGTTTATCACCAGGGACAGGACCAGTGTGAAGTAAGCAGGAGGATAATCAGTGTGAATATGAGTTCAGCACCAGGGACAGGACCAGTGTGATGTCAGTAGTAGGATAATCAGTGTGAATGCGAGTTCAGCACCAGGGACAGGACCAGTGTGATGTCAGTAGGGGGATAATCAGTGGGAATGTAAGTTTAAAATCAGGCGCAGGTCTAGTATGAAAGAAGTCAATCATAGGCCTCCTGCTGGCTTTCTTTGGTACTGCTATGATATCCAGTTCGATATCCATATTTTCTGCTTTAAATATGGTCAGGATTTTTGGGTGACTGTTTGGGTGATTGTTAACCTTTTGGAGTAGATACCTGCAGCTGCATCTTAACAATCTAAATCATTGACTAATATTTTTATCATATTTTTTTCTGATACGTCAGCCAAAGAGATGGTAGACTACATCGCGGACTACCTCCAGACTGTTCACACCCGCAGAGTGTACCCGGATGTACAGCCGGGGTACATGCGCAGTCTGGTCCCGGACAGCGCCCCCATGGACGGGGAATCATGGGAAGACATCTTTGATGACGTAGAGAGGGTCATCATGCCTGGAGTTTGTAACGTTTTTTTTTCAAACATTTTGTATTTGTGGTGCTCAGAAACATAGGAACTCAATAATCTCATTGTTGGATCTATACGATAAATTCAATATACCTTTTACCAACATGACAAATTGATTGATAGCAAAATGATTGCTAAGTTGAAATAGAATAACTATTAAAAAAGTACATACATATGTGCCTAAAAGTAAAAGTACTAACATTGATATGCGTGATCTACTAAATATACTGTCACAGTTTGGGTTTACACATAGTTCAGTACGAACAATGTTTGTATGTTTATGCCAGGTCATTCCCTGAGGGATAAAAACACATCTATAGTCCTTGCCTCATTTACTATAAATAAGTATTACAATAACACCACCTAAAGGTTGTATTGTTTGCATTAGGTTGTGCATTGGCAGAGCCCACACATGCACGCCTACTACCCTGCCCTGAACAGCGGGCCGTCTCTGCTTGGAGACATGCTGGCTGATGCAATAGGTTGTATCGGCTTCACCTGGGTGAGTTAACAGTGTCCCTCAGCTATTCAATCTACGGATGAACGCAACATGGGGAATCTTTTCATGTACGGCCATGTCACAAACACCTTTGGGCATCCACGGTTTATATTCATCCATGCATTTTTCATGGCCGCAATGAATTCACTAGATACGATTCACGCTTTTGAAGATATGTGACATGGATTTGAAAAGCCCTGAAACGGTATGCGTAGAATCTAGCTGATGTTTATATGGATATATTCAGGACAGTATGCCCCGAACGACGCTGTATAGAAAGATAGTGTCATCATGTCTCGTAGACTTGTATACTTGGCGTCTTTACGCAAACATATTCTATAGAAATGCCTACGTTGAGCGAACGTTGACCATCTTTCTTCCATACATCTAAAGATGCAAAAAAAAGCAAAATTATGGTTCAACTTTTATTATACAGCTCTACTCTGATTCAGAGGCACACTAAATCTCTTACTTTTGGAGAGATTTAGGGGCTTAAACTTTGTTCTGACTTTGAAAATGTATACGGCAGCTTTCTTCAAGTCAAGATTGTGAGTGAATAGTGAATACACGCTTTGGACACGTGAGATCTTGCGATATGTGACGTCAGCAACGAATTGAAAGTGCCCGGATGTTGAACACATGTAGATACTTAGGGTCATGGGTTAAGTTAAACGTATGGCAGACGCGACTTTTATTGGTACTTAGCTTGTCCGCAGTTATCGTATTATCGGTGCTTGCACAACTTTGTGGCCCAAGGGATATAGACACGCAGATGGGTTCCGCCCTATGCACTATATAGGGGGGGGGGGGACTTCAAGTTTTTAAAAGACTTCACGACTGTATTTCCAACATTTAGGCCTCCAGCCCTGCCTGTACGGAACTGGAGATGATAGTCATGGACTGGTTGGGTGCGTGCAATGTTCTCAATATTTGCTCCTGTGATCATGTGATGTTCTTCTACATTGTGTGAAATTGGTAGCTAGACGCCGAAACCAAGCAGTGTCACTCCTTTTTAATCCTACATAAAATCTACATGTTTATAACCGTTTTCTTTTCGTAACAACTATATATATTAAACATAGTCCATAATTCTGGTCGTTGGTATGAAAAACAATACTACCTTGCGTTCAAGCAGTCGTTGTGAACAGCTTTCAAGATCAAATGGCTAAGAAATGGCCATACTTACATATCTGATAGCACATATACATTTGTATGAGCTGTACTATCCATTCCCTTAGGCAAGATGATCGGTCTCCCACCACAGTTCCTTTACTCCCTGTCGGATGGAAAAGGCGGAGGAGTTATTCAGGTAAAAGTCCTTTCTGCACAATAGAGAACATGAACTTAGCTCTATTCAGCAAGTTTTCTTTCGTATTCAACATAAAAAACAAATTGTTTATTTTCTAGTATATGTTTGTTTGTTTGTTTGTTAGGGGACCGTAAGTGAAGCCACTCTGGTGTCCATGCTGGCGGCTCGTGCAGAGGCAGTGCGCAAGCTCAAGGAACAGGTCCCGGATGCAGAGGAAAGTGACATCACGGGCCGACTGGTGGCGTACTGTTCAGACCAAGTAAAGAAAATTATATTCGTTCGTGGATGATATATATAACTTTATTGCACAACAATTGTACGAGGTACAAAGTATGGCATCTACATAACTACAGTGCTATAAATTAACTTAGGGCTTATCTAACTAATACAGGAGTTGTAGTATGGGATAAGTTTCTTACAATCATTGGAGGCTTTTACAATCATTTGGGGAATTTCTAATGTCAAAACCTTCTTTGATATATTTTCCTATATCTGCCATGCAGGGATTGTCACATGTCATTATGTATCTGAATTTGCACTTCAGGTCCATTTGGATAAATCCTTGTGTACAAAATGACAGCCTTCTGTATAGAGAATTGCGTATATCGGGATGATATGTGAACTAAGTTATCTGTATCTGTATATCCGGTATAATGCGACGTAACACAACAATTTCAAAAGAATCCGTAATTGAGGAAACACCCCCAATGTACATCCTGGAGTTCAGCTGCAGTACCTAAGGTAACTGCGAGGAGACCATCGAACATAGAATAATTTCAAGACTTTATTGCTTACCAAAACATTTATCATGGCCATTGATCTTTCAACCAAAAACAGACATCCTGACAAGGAAGCCCTGTACATGTGGACATACTCTATCATTGTCCTTGTTTCAGGCCCATTCCCAAGTCCAGAAGAACTGTGTGGTCGCTCTGGTCAAGCTGCGTCAGCTGGGCACGGACGAGAAGGGCCGGATGAGAGGAGCTGACCTGCAGAAGGCTATAGATCAGGACAGACAGGAGGGACTCATCCCCTTCTTTGTAAGGATCTTTGAATTGCATCTGTATTTTCTCAAGATAGTCTTCAAATCCAGACCTATGTATCTATACCCTTGCCTCCCAAACTCTCTCTCTCTCTGTGACTCGTTTCTCTTTTTTTACGCTCTGTATGCATGGATGTGTTTCTGTACGTATGAATGTGTTTTGCTTGCGTATGTGTGTGTAAAATGTCTTAAAAGTACTAGTGCAAATAGGCATAAATTCAACTTAAAACATGCTATCAGCAACATAAAACATGCTATCAAAATACGATAATAAGATAGGTTTAACCCGGACTTCTCTGCATCAACCACATATTGATACTTAACAATGTTGGTCTATATGTAACGGTTTCCTATTGGACTTTTAGGTGTGTGCGACACTGGGTTCTACAGGAGCTTGTACCTTTGACAGCCTGGAAGAGATCGGTCCCATATGTGAGTGCAGGTTTTCACATTTCATACTTAAGTACATATGTCATCATATATGTGTCGCAATGTAAAACGTTACCTGTACCGACAAAACATATTTTTACTACATATGCAACTCCATCAACCACTTAGTTTTGTGTGCAAAGTCGAAACACGACCACAGCATTTCCCAAAAGGAGTGTAAAAATAGGAAATTTTGCTGCAGTACCTATGATAGACACTTGGAGGCTAAAAATCAGCAAGTTACTCTGGTCCAATTTGAGTATGCAACTGGTAGCGCATTGGCCTTGGAACCAAGTGGTGCCGAGTTCGATACCCCCATGCCCCGACGTTGTGCCCTAGGAAAGGCACTGTACATGACTTTCCCTTACTGACGCTCACATAACATCTCACGGATTTGGTGCGTCAATGTGCCAACATCTGCACATTGACACCCACCAAGATCCGTTAAATCATTATCATAAGTTGAGTACGGATTAGGAGTAAGCAGACAAAAATAAGAGATAAAGAGGCCAAGAATGATAACTTCCAGGCGACAGTGAGAACATCTGGCTGCACATTGACGCTGCCTACGCGGGGACGGCATTCATCTGTCCCGAGTACCGCTATCTGATGAAGGGGATAGAGCTGGCGCACTCCTTCGCCTTCAACCCCAGCAAGTGGATGATGGTTCACTTCGACTGTACCGCCATGTGGTAAGGAATGAATTATCTTTCCACTGTTGCACTGTCTGTGTGTGCATAGTATGCGTGTGGTGAGTGTATGTTATTACGTTTGTGCATTCGTGTGTGTCTGTGTGCATGTATATGTGTGTCTATGTAAATGTGTGTGTATGTTTGTGTGTGTGTGTGTGTGTGAGTGTAGGGGTGTGAATGTATGTGTGTGTCTATGCGCGCGCGCGCGAGTGTGCGTGTGTGAAAGGTTGCGAAAAGCTCAAGCTGTTGGTGTCTTTGCCAATTCATGAATCGGAAGCTTGTCAGAATTAAACATAACTTCTAGGAGGCTACTCTCCAATCTTACACCTGTTAGTTTAGATTCAAGACAGGCAAATGTTAATCGATTTTGAGAACTTACAACATAATTACATGCAAACTATAGGCAATAGCCTTTGAAGTAGTAATTGGCAACTATGGAAATATAGGCCTATAGTTGGATGGGTAAGCACCAAGTCTCTAATTGAATTTCTATTGTGTTTCCATATTTATTCCAAATCTGGAAATACGTCTGTCGACATCTATCATGCATCAAAATATAACCGTCGAACGAAGTGATTTATGTAGTATTACGTGTCTATGGGTACTTTATAGACCTGAT
Source organism: Branchiostoma floridae x Branchiostoma belcheri (assembly GCA_019207045.1). Lineage (NCBI taxonomy): Eukaryota > Metazoa > Chordata > Leptocardii > Amphioxiformes > Branchiostomatidae > Branchiostoma > Branchiostoma floridae x Branchiostoma belcheri. The sequence goes on from CM033024.1 coordinate 20,415,363, forward strand.
ATCGTCAGGCTTAGGTCCCAATTGTTCCGGTGCCCGTCAGGGATGTAGCCCCGGTCGGGCTCCGAAACCATAAATTTGTCCCTGTGGACTGTGGATTTCGGGGGCAGGGGTACCCCTCGCGGTGTTCCCCACGGGTAGGTCACGGCGTCTATTTGTTACCGAGTCACGGATTTATTTTAAGCCCGACTTAATTCCATCCGGTGCCCGGCAGGGCTAAAAAATACCACGGGAGCCGCAAGGTGTCCCACGGGCATCCTATGTTCCCTTCTATCTGTCACCGATACTGAATACTGTCCACACACAGATGAACTCATCTGTCCTTGGTGCTTAATTCCATCCACAAACATGTGAACATGCCTGTCCTTGGTGCTTAATTCCATCCACAAACATGTGAACATGCCTGTCCTTGGTGCTTGATTACATCCACACACAGGTGAACGTGTTTGTCCTTGGCGCTGAATACTATCATAACAAAATTAAATGCCTGTCCTTGGTGCTGAACACCATCCCGGAGCATCCGCACACTATTATTAATACCTGTCCTTGGTGCTAAACACTATCCACAGACAAGTGTTCATGCCTGTCCTTGGTGCCTATCCGATGGATGTACAGTTTCTGTTTGTTTGTTCGCACCTGTAACTCAACGTCATTTTGATAAACTTGTTTGAATTTTGACATGTTGGTAGTTATTGAAGTTGAAACTGTGATTGCACAGTTATTGAGGTGCGATTTTGGGGCACCGTTGCAATATTTTCAAGTATTGTAAAATTATAGACCGGTGTGACAGCGATCTCGCCCCCCCCTGTGATCTCGCCCCCCCCCGGGGGGCGAAATCACTAGCGTTTTCGCCCCCCTTTAGCGTTTTCGCCCCCCCCCCCCAAAAAGCAGCTGGTTACTACATATTACAGGTGCGCTACCTGGTACTATACTGCACCTGGGGAGTAATGTATATGGTGTGTTACCTGGTACCTTTATGGCACCTTATTACCGTACCGTAAGATGTCATACCTCGAAAGTCGATACTATATTGTTCGGTGCAAATATAACATTGAAATGAAAAAGACAATTTTTGCAGCTGAGGTGGCATAAAAACAGTGCTACTGCGAACGTATAAATCAACACCGTCTATGGTACGGAATACGTCAGCTATATGTTTTCAATTTGTCACAGTGTTTTCTTTCTTGTGCTGGAAACATTTCCAAAGCACTAACAAAAACACACGTGAATAATAGTTTCTCATTATAAACACTATCTACGCGCAAGTTGATATAGCTGTTGCTAAATGCTACACAAACACTGGTAAAGTACCAGTCTTAAGAAACACGGGTAAATGCATCAGTTCCTAAATACTAGAAAAACAGTCATGTTGGAGGTGAAGATATCCCTTGGCCAGGTGCATATACCAAAATGTGAGTTATATTTATATAATATTTGCATAATTAATAAAGACATTACATAGTTATTTTGTGGTCACTTCATGGTAGAGACTTCATATTGGAGATATATAGGTGAATACAATGAAATACGTCTTATGTCAAGACTCAGGTATATGCAATAATGGGAATACAAGGGACCCAACCCTCCTTGTCTGAAACAAGTTCAACACTCTTATTACCATATAATTACGTTAATATTGATACTATGAATGGAGTTATGTATCAAACTCGTGTACTTATATCATTCTGAAACTGCATTTTGTGATTTATACCAATCAACTTCTAAAATGTCATGTAAACCCGTTTTTTTTGGGGGGGGGGCGAAATCGCTAAAGGTGGGCGAGGTAGGGGGGCGAGATCACTAGCCGGGGAGGGCGAGATCGCTAGTGATTTCGCCCCGGGGGGGCGAGATCGCTAGTGATTTCGCCCCCGGGGGGCGAGATCACGGGGGGGGGGGGCGAGATCGCTGTCACACCGGCACCCCGATCTTGAAAGTAGCGTGGTCCAGCCTTTTACATCAGCCGTTTGTTTGTCTAATGGTTGCATGTGTTATGCTAGCTCTCGTTCCTCCTGATTTCATGTCTGTCCCGTGTACTTTTTCATTCTGTCCCAAAAGTCACATTTCTTCTTCCGATAGTCTTGTATCAACATGTTCTGTGGTGTAGTAATGTTAAGAGAAGTATAGTTCCCTTCCTGGTTATACCTTGGCCAGTGCAAATGTCCTGATTTCTTTGAGCCTTTGAAACGTGTTTGTATTCCGGGTGTGTTTGGGTCTCCAGTGTGTGCGAAATTCCCGTAGTGAAACGCTATATTGTCCGCCATGTTCTGTTCTTCAAAAGTAATGGTGACGTTCAAAAGCGGTGCGGACTGGAACAGAAATACCAGGTCCTCCCCGTGACACACGTGTCCGTTACAGTGAGGGTCGAGGTCCCAAGCGTGTTTCAGAGACCAAACGTGGTCAAAAACGTACAGCCAGACGTTTGTGTCACCAGCCGTCACAGCGCTACGGACGACATGACGAGTCGGACAGGTAAAGACTAAGTCTGTTAGGAGCACTGCGAGGTATGGCCTATAATCCGGAGCTGGCGGAGGTTTGTACTCCTTGTACACCGCCACCGCCTTTTCATGCATAAAAGCCAAGATAACTTCCTGAAAGTCGAGTCTTAACATAGTCTTCTTGAAGTCTTGATAAGTAAACAGAACAGCTTCTTCTCTTGTAGTGCCTATGATGAAAGGTTTTCGTTGGAAAAGACCATTTGAAAAGCTGTCCACTATTTCATCAGTCAAGATGTCGCCGTCCATAGAAGGTGACCAGTTCTGGAATAGCTCAAAAGGTTTGAGTGGGTTTGTAACGTAAGTCTCTCCCTTGTTCTGCGCAGCCAGGACGTCTTCCACACTCTTGGAGCGAAGGCACCTCATATCCCCATGAGAACAGTTCAACTGATCTGCGAGGTAGTCTCCGATCAGTAGTGCTTCGACCTTAGATTTGTGGGGAACAGTGAAGGGTAAGCTTAACATAATGGCCTTGTCAAACAGGGCAGCAGAGTGTTTCGATGTAAGGTGGATCCCTATTGAATCCGCTCCGGCATTCTGTCCAACGAGAGTCACACGGTCTTTATTCCCCCTAAAGTTACCAATGTTAGCCTGAACCCATTTCAACGCTTCTATCTGGTCCAGCATGCCATAGTTCCCAGCTGCAGCATCCGTACCTTGTCCTGCTACCAGAAAGCCTAGAGTTCCCAGTCGGTAGTTAGTAGTGACCACCACGGTGCTAGTCTTCTGTGCGAGAAACCTGCCGTCATAACCCAAGGCCGAACCTGAACCCGAGCGATAATTCCCACCGTGCATGAAGAACAAGACGGGAAGCTTTTCGGAGTGATGTGAGGTGTGCGGTACGAAGATGTTGAGATACTAGAAAGGCCGACATTTGCTTAAGAGCAAATACAGCATATTTCAGCCATACCCCTTCCCACGCAACATTGGACTGTTCCAAATCACCCCTGCGCAAAATGGAACATCCTCTTAACAGTACATTATCCCCCAAAGTGGACTGGTATTGTGAATTGATTCCAGGTAAAAACAGAGCTTGCTTCTATTTTTCAGAAAATGACAATAATCACACTTTCCATTCAGAAAATTTTCATCATGACTGAAAATTGTTGAATGACTTCATGTAATGTAATTAACAATTTTCAGTACGATAACTAGGTGTAAGTTTAAAAAAGTATAAGCTCCTTGTGATGTGGGTACATTTATTATTGCAGTGAACTATTTTTATTCAAGTAGGGCATACGATTTAATAATTATCAAGCAGGTGCAGGTACTGTAGGAGCGTTTGTTTTCTTCAAGCTGTAAAACTGTTAAACTGTTTTACTTTGTATGCAATCAGCCATCGAGCCTATTCTTATTTTAGTTTTAACAACTTCCTGCCAGACCCGGAAGATACGATTGAACCTTGTTCGAGGATTTATTTTCGTCTGTCTGGTCAGTCTGTTCATACCCTGGCGCTGAGAGTGTTTTATTGGGCTGAAACTCTGGCAGTTTAAAGTTACTTACAATTTAAATGTTCAAAGTTTATGTCAAACAACAACAGCACTAGGAAATGTGGCCACTATAGACAGGTGGTCACTATAGAGAAAATGCTGATCTATTGACTAGGAGCCATACGTTACACATGATTTCAGTACACTGATCATTAATCATATAAACATTGCACAGGTAAGCCAATTGTTTAGATGTACAATTAAGTTCAAATAATTCTGAAGAGAAATATTGATGAGAAAATAATCATTCTCGCCACTGTCTAACTTATAATTACGTATCAAAACTAAACGCAGATTTTCTAACTAACGCACCTTTCGCCGACTTCATCAAAGGACCGCCGGCTATCAATCAAACACGGCTGTTGATTAGACTTAGAGTTTCAAACAGTCATGTGCTGTGTGCCAGTTGACAGCGAACTTCATGCTACGTGATGTTTTACATTGCTTGGACCTTCTTTCCTACAGCGGTGCTTCTACAAAATATTTAGACTGTAACACTGAGTCCCACATGTTTTATAGAATAGACTTTGACGCAGAACAGCGTTTTTTGCTGGGTATTTTTCTTGAAACATGTCCGTGGGAATATCAGCGAGGCAGCGACGTAGGGATATCAGACCGTCAACAAAAGTCGCACGGCGGCTAACGGCGCAGCGAAGATACTAGCGCTATAAATAAGCGCTTCAACTAAGGATGGCAACCCGTACAATATTTTTGTATACTGTTGAGCTAAGTAAAGTTTGTTGTTTATGAGGTTTTAGTTGTCTTTGAAGCTTTGACCCGAAATATTTTAAAGTCAAACTGCTGAAGAGAAGTAAGTGACTGCTACGATTATCGTAGATATGGCCCTAAAAAACTGATAAAAGAAGCCTTCTCAATAGTCTAAAATGCAAGAGCTTCCGGGGGGGGGGCTTCGCCCACCTGGGTCCCCCCCACAGTGGCCCTGCCCCTGGACCCCGCCAGGGACATTCGGCGGCCCCCGGACCCCTGTCCGACGCTTTGAAAAAATCCTGGCGAGAAGTCTGTACGGCCTGAGTCTTCAAGTTAACGTATTGTGTGGTCCCGCTTATGAATATTAATTAGCCTTCGCTTTCCTCTTTGCTGATTGGCTGAACCATTAATTGAATTAACTCTTCCTGCCTGCTAGACGCAGGTGCAGATGTCGGCTCTGTGGGGTGAACGTCCGAAAGGTCATGGCATGGAGAACGAAAGAAAACCAATTTCCCCTTAAAAAAGTGCTGTAATTAAGCCTTTTACAGTACTTTATGCCAAAAATTTTACTTGGATCATTTTACCAACTATCTTATGCCTATCTATACCAAATGTTACTCATACCAGGGTACAGGGGTGCAAAATATACCGTTATAAGACCGTCAACAACAGTCGCACGGAGCTAACAGCGCAGCGAAAATACCATCGCTAGCGTTTCAACTTCGGATAACAAGTTATAAGTACTGTTGAACTCAGTAACGTTAAAGTTTGTTTTTAGTTGCCTTTGACGGTTTGACCTGAAATAGTGTTACCCTAAACTCCTGAAGAGAAGTTAAGTGACTGCTGCGATTATCATAGATATGCCCCTAAGAACCGATACAATATAAAGCCTTCTGAATAGTCTAAAATGCGAGAGCCTTAGGCGGGCTTCGCTCCCCATGGCGGGAACACTGCTATATACGGGATCATGAGGCCCCGCTTATGAATATTAATTAGCCTTTGGCCTCCTCTCCGCTGATTGGCTAGGTCTTTGATTCAATTAACTCTCTGGCTGACGCGCACAGGTGTGGCTCTGTGCGGGGTCACGGAAGGTCACGTCAGGAGGCCAAAAGAAAAAAAAATTCCCCTCAGAAAAGTGCCAAAGTTAATCATTTTAAAGTTGTTTATGTCAAAAATTTTACTTGAATCTTGTTACCAAGTATCTAATGCCTATCTATACCAAATTTCAGGTCATTTAATTGTAATACCAGGGTACAGGAGCCAAAAGTGTCCTTTTTTGGTCAAAAATTGGCCAAAAATCGCAAAAATAAGCATTTTGTTGCACTGTACACCAAAAGTGTTATTGAATTTATATGAAGGGATTATCAAGGCACATCTGTGTCAAATTTCAGCTCATTCGGTTGCAATACCAAGGTACAGGAGCCAAAAGTGTCCTTTTTTGGTCAAAAATTGGTCAAAAAATCGCAAAAATAAGCATTTTGTTGTACTGTACACCAAAAGTGTTATTGGATTTATATGGGGGCATTATCAAGGCACATCTCTGTCAAATTTCAGCTCATTTGGTTGTAATACCAGGGTACAGGGGACAAAAGTGTCCTTTTTTGGTCAAAAATTGGTCAAAAAATCGCAAAAATAAGCATTTTGTTGTACTGTACACCAAAAGTGTTATCGAATTTATATGGGGGCATTATCAAGGCACATCTCTGTCAAATTTCAGCTCATTTGGTTGTAATACCAGGGTACAGGGGCCAAACTATACAGTTTTGGTCTAAAATTGACCAAAAAATCTCAATAAAATCATTTTAGAGGCAGATATGAAAAAACTGAGAAAAAAGCATCAAGGTATTGGCCCATTCTACCCCTGTGCCAAATTTCAGGTCATTCGGTCCAGGAACGGCGGAGATGAATCACTTTGAAGATTTGACAGGAGAAAGAAAGAAGAAGAAGAAGAAACATGACGAATACAATATATTTCACCATACTATGTATGGCTGAAATATAATAAACAGTTCTCACTTTGTTTACCGTCCCGTGGGCAGAAGTGTTGGGGGTCGCGCCCCCCAGGCTGGCAGCCTTGTTGCGGGCATGCCGGGCCGGGTACTGTGCAGTCCCGTACACCAGGAGCCCACGGTGTGTTGAACGGCCTCGGTGGCTGCCACCGGAGATCTCCTACCGGTGGTTCTGCGAACGGAAGACCGAGGAAGATGTTAGCTTCTTCCGCAGAGATACCCTGTACGGGCCCGTACTGCGTCTGGACGATAGTACCACCATCTTTCGTGGAAAGGCCAGTCCCTCCGAGAAGTTGTAGCGGCAGGAGTAGCAAGACACTGATCAGCAACATAGTTCCTACGAATATGATATTTTACGAAGGAACAAGTTACAAGGGGACGTATGAGCGCCGCAAATGCACCAAAATGTTGAGCTGTCCTCAAAACGTACCAGGTTGAACAAACACTCAAGCCTCCATATCAAAATCAAACATTGTACACAGCACATACCACTTCTTGTTTGGTTCCAAAGTACAAACGCAACTATATCAACTATATCACTGTGGTTAAAAATTAACCATGCAGTCAACCAAGAAACACCGAGATAGAAGAATGTGGACATGCGTGTGTGTGTCTGTGTGTGGTCTGTGTGTGTGTGTGTGTGTGTGTGTGTGTGTGTGTGTGTGTGTGTGTGTGTGTGTAGAACGCGATTGCGCAAAGTGTCATTTAGAAAACGTTGATACAGCATAGATATGTCTTAGCACTTTGACTATTTTTCAAACGTTGCAGGGTAAAAGACAATGTGGCTCTACAACAAGCTTTCATCGTCAACCCGTTATATCTGCGACACGAAAACTCAGGTTAGAAAACTTTGTTTATGTTATCGGTAATGTTTGTTGGCTTGGGTTCATTGGTAACTTCATTTGTGCATTACACAATTGTTTTGTAAGACAAAGTTACTGGTATTTTATCTGTAGTTTTAAGAAGCAGTTTTGACCTTGAAATCCGCTTTAAAACGGTTCAAAGACATCTCTTCTTTCTACCTCTAGGACACGCAGTTGACTACATGGTAAGTTGGTAATCGAATTGTTCAGAAATTAAATTTTTAATTAATACAGCAAACCATTAGATTCGACTAAAAGATGCTGCATATATAAATGGCTGTGGAAAAATCATCTGCGATTTGTGTTGGTTTTAGAAGGGGGTTAAAAGTTGGTATCGGCCCCCGGCCCGGTTAACTGACTATACTAACTGCAGGCATGTGAATATGTTTAGTCTAGTCTAGACTATACTCGTACATTCAGTCTAACATGGGCGTAATTAACGTGGGAGATCGTCTACAATTTGTGTAGGTTTTAAAGGAAATCTGTATCAGCCCCGTCCCGGTGAGCTGACCATACTAACTACAAACATTTTTATTTGCACACACAGCACTGGCAGATCCCCCTTAGCCGCCGCTTCCGAGCGCTAAAGCTGTGGTTCGTCATCCGGTCATACGGCATCAGCGGCCTGCGGGACCACGTAAGGAAGGTGCGCAATTGTACAGTTTCAAATTCAAAGAGGAAAAAGGCATGATGTTACAAATGTCACCTTTCAATACTCTTTCATGTCACTGACAAATTTTGATATCTGTTAGATCTGAAGTTACCCAGTTAAAGGAAAATCCTTAAAATAATTCAGAGAAAAGGCTTAGAAAATGAATTTACTTTTCATGTACCATCTGGTCTATATGTACATGTTATATATGACTTCAAATCTTAAATTGCTTTACTCTGACCACGAGACTATTTATTATACTGAAAATGGGCTGTTTATACTTACATCGAAGGTTAGACGTTTTTCTTAAGGCTGCTAGAAGATGGTGTGAGTGGAAATAACAAATTGTTATTTCAACTTACACAATCTTCTGAAAACCTTAAGCAAAACGTCTAGCCATCGATGTAAGTATAAACAACCCACTCACAGTAAACATCACATTTACAGACACTTGTTAATGTACGAGGGCGGTTCAAAAAGTAATGCCACTGGTTTTATAACAGGCTCATGTTTTCATCGAATGAGTTGAAATTTGACACGAATGTACAAGACTATATCCTCTTGAGATTGAAAAATCTCAATTTGTGGTTCAGATTTTTATAAGCAACTGAGATGATTTTAAGATGACCACACCCTTAAAAGCTTGTCATGAGATCAGTTCCTCTAGATCTCACTATTTTAAAACTACTGTAGGAAATTGAAATTTCACCTGTATAATAACAAATGTCTCTATAGATTACATGTCAAATTTCATGTTTAAACTCTCAATGGTTCATCTTTTACAACCACTAGAATGAAGCGAGTTGATATATTACAGGAAGTTTGATTAGTAGCCAAATACGTGATTTGTTGAATAATGTTTTTGTAGACTGCTTTTCCATTAGCCAAAAGATGCGAAACTTAGCACACTTATTAACTGTTTAAACATCAAGAAGTGTCTTAAGTTTGATTTTTCTCAGTAAATAAAAAAGTCGGTTAGGGAAACTGCAGCCCACCTCTAATCCACCGCTAATTACTACCTTGACGACCTTACTTCACACCAGGAACGAAAAAAAATAATTGATTGTATTTAAAAGATGAAAATAGGCATGTTGCTTATAGACAAATGCAACTTGATAAATGTGGAATTTTAGTTTCTTACAATAGCTACAAGGGACATTATTTTCTTCCGACGGGATAACAAGGGTGTGGTCATATTGAACTCAACTCAGTCACTCATAAAAGTCTTAACAACAAATTGAGATATGTCAATCTCAAGAGGATATATTCTTGTAGCTTTGTGCCAAATTTCAACTAATTCGATGAAAGCATGAACCTTTTGTAAAACCAGTGGCATTACTTTTTGAACCGCCCTCGTATTATTAAACCTTCCTCTCCGCCGTTACCAGTTGTTACTTGTTTATTCCATTTGCAGGGCGTCAGGCTGGCGGAGCAGTTTGAGACGATGGTTAGGAAGGACACGAGGTTTGAGATCCCTGCACAGCGGATCCTCGGCCTGGTCGTCTTCCGTCTTAAGGTCAGTACCCCAGAGGTCTTACAAGGCTTCTTCATTGTAGAGAGAGAAGGGCTCATCACTTTTCAGTTGGAGTGGATCTTTCAAACAAGAATCGGAACGTTTTGCTTTTGTAAACACGTGATTGGTCGGAAATCAAGTTTCAGTTGGAGAGGATCTTTTAAACAAGAATCTGGAAGCTTTGTTTTTTTTGAACACGTGATTGGTCGGAATGAAAGATGTCACTTCGGCGACTATTTCACGCTAATAAACAAAGTACCTAGAATCTAAAAGTATCTAGAATAAATGTGATAGTTGACAAGATCTCCCATTCAGAGCAAATAATTCCCATTTGGAACTATCAAAAAAGCCTTATTCTCTTCGCCAATGGCGAATGAGTATGTTTTTGCCGACTTGTCTCTGTATGTAGGTCAACAACATATAAGTCGAGAAATTGTGGATGGAACTTTTTGATTTTTTGTAGGTGTGTAGCAGTTGTCGAAAGGAATGCCAAGTTTGAAAACGGTTTACCTGGCGTTTTCCTACGGTACTGCAGCGAGCTTGGTATGTTTTTACCTCCATGAAATTTCATGGAGGTTATATTTTACCCCGCGTTTGTCTGTGTGTCTGTGTGTCTGTCTGTCTGTCTGTGTGTAAACAAGATAACTCAAGAACGGCTGGGTGGATTGGTTTGATACTTGGTGTGTTGGTAGGGTGTGATGAAAGCTGGAAATGATTAGATTTTGGGCCCCCTAGCGGCTCCCCTTGGTACTGCAGCGCAACTTCCGGTTTTGCTATCTTGGTGTTCTGAACATGCTATGGTCACGATTTTTGAGTATTAGATAGCTCTTGTGCTCAGGAAGAAGTGACATAAGTTTGGGCCCCCTAGCGTCTAGTTTTGGGATAGCAGGGGCATTTTTGTCAAAAACTTCTGACGAGGATAACTCAAGAAGGGAACAACGGATTTTCATGATTTTTGGTATGTAGGTACCTTGGGCAATGTTGTACAAGATGAAATACTAATTATGCAAAATAGGAGCAAATTTGCATAATTAATGACAACATTCAATCATAGCAGTTTTTTCTATGTATCTCTTGTCTTGGACGTTATATGGTCTTGAAATTTGGGTGGTAGATAGCTTTCAGTGTCATGACAAAGTGGAGCAAGTTTCAGCCCCCTAACATTCAATTTAGGAACTGCAGGGGCATTTTTGTCAAGACATTCCAAAGAGGATAACTGCAGAAAGGATTAACGGATTGTCATCATATTAGGCATGCAGGTACCTTAGGCAAAGATGTTCATAATGATATACATATTATGCAAATGAGGACTTAATTTGCATAATTAATGAGGAAATTGTATAATTCCATTGTTTTCAATAACTGGACTTCTGATAAATGTAACACATGTTAATTATGATAGGTGGAATATAAGCAGATACTAAATATGGTAATGAGGAACTTATTTGCATAATTTATGTAAAAATTGCAAAACCACTTTATGATTAATAATAGGAATTTTATAATTGCGACATGTGTACGATTGTCAATGATGAACAACACCATGCATAAATTATGTTAATGTCTTAGTCATTTGCGTGAAATTTACAAAAGCTCTAAATTTTCATGGAGGTATGAGGTCGCCGAACTCTAGTTTGCGGTTTGTTTTTGGCAGCATAAGTCAAAATCTAGCTGGGCGATTTTCACGAAACTTGGTAGGTGTGTAGCGGTTTTGGAGAGGAAGGTCAAGTGCGAAAATGGTTTACCTGGCTCTTACCTATGGTGCTGTAGCGGGATTTGTATGTAAGTGCGTTTGTCTGTAAGCAAGATAACTCGAGAACCCTTGAATGGATCCTGATTATATTTGTTAGGTGGATTGGGGTTAGGAAAACGAAGGTCAAGTTCGATAATGGGCACCCTAGTGTCTGCCTAAGGTACTGCAGCAAAACTTTTAATTTTGGCACTTCGTGTTCTGGACATGCTGTGGTCATGATTTTTGAGTGGTAGATAGCCCTTGAAACAGAGAGTAAGTGCTGTGAGTTTGGACCCCCTAGCAGCTTTTTGGGAACTGCAGGCACCGATTTCCGTTCAAACTTTGGACGAGGATAACTTGAGAACGTGTAAACAGATCATCAGGATTTTCGGTATGTAGATAGAATGAGTGATGACTTATACAATGTAATACTAATTATGCAAATCAGTAGCTTATTTGCATAATTAATGAGGAAAGTTCATAAATCCATGCCAACAGCATATAACTCAAGAAGCTGTGTATGGATTTTCATGATATTTAGTATTTAAGTAGCGGCTGCGGAAAAGAAGGTTGTTAGGACGTTAGGACGTTAGGACGGTAGTGGGCCGAGTGTGTGCGTCCTTTTGTTTGTGGAATGCATAACTCGAGAAGCCTTGAAAAAATCCTGATGATATTTGGTAGGTGGGTGGGGGTCAGGAAAACGAAGATAAATTATGATAGTGGGCCCCCTAGCGGCTTCCTAAGGTACTGCAGCAAAACTTATTAACAGAAATAAACTGTGCTCTATATATCTCATTTTGACCTATATCTATGGACACAGCTGTTATACAGATGGTTTGCTGGAGGACGCCCTTACACTGGGGACAAAGTCTAAATTGACAAGCATGAAATTCTGATTGACCAGGGATGCTACCACTGTACCAGGTCATCTGTCAGGTCACAGTTTGGTTTTGGTAATGTTTGTGTGTTTGCATGTGAGGAACACAGTTCATGCAGTCATTTGCTATTTAGTAATACATGAATAAGACCTTAAAGTCTTAAATAAAGGCATGATTATTTGGCGAAGAGATGGGTTCGTTGAACTCTAGTTCCTCTTGTGAGTGCCCTAATTTCCCATATGAATGACAAAATTCCCCTCAATAGTCACGGATACCTCTCCTTTTCCAGCATGATATATCTCCTGCATGAAACTTGCGAGCACAGCGACAGTTATGGAGTTCTTTCTTACTGGGGTCAAGGATAATGAGGAGTTACAATTCAATGGGCTGAGGATCGGACCAAGTGAATGTATTGCTTCTGGCCGCATATGACATCATGGACACAATGTTTTAAACATGTAGCTTTGCTCTTCGTGGAAGGATTGTCTCCTTTCTTCAAGATATGGCTCATAATGATGTTTCTTCGCAACGGTTGCACTGTGGTCTTGTGGGTAGGGTTTTTGACTCAGAATCTGAAGGTACTGAGTTCGAATCTCTGACAGGTTCCGATGCTTTGCTCTTGGGTACTTAACATCAACTCATGCGGAAGTCTCTCGGATAGGACATGAAATGTATCCCATGTGTGATTAGAGTCACATCTACACATTTGATACTCCATTTCGGATTTTATTCAACTTGTACCCTTCAGTACAAACATATTCAAGTAGTGTGTTACACCATGAAGTGGGTTACCGAGTATGAACAATCAACAAACTTGGTGGCAATAATGAAACGAGACATTGTAATCACCACATCCTGATTAAAAAGCCAGTATGTTGACTAGATCCTTTAAAAGCAACTGCCCCTGACGTAAGGGCCACAGAGACTGATGCGCCTGCACAGTGAAGTAGGATTTGCTCCCTAAGTGGTGGTGACGAAACAACCCAAAGGTGTGACCCTGAGGATTATAAGCATTTACACCTTTGAGAATCATACCGCGGCTAGAGGTCATCCATATTCAACTTCACCGGCGGCCATCTTTGATTTGTATCACACCACATCTATCAGTGCCCCAAACGTCCGGTCAGCCTGTCAATCAACACCCACTCACTTTCAAAACGTACTGCAGGGTGAGATTTGCTGCCATCGTCGAATTAGGGTGGGATTTACCAGAGCCTAAACTGAAAGTCGAACTGTTACCAGGGCCTACAGAGGCCAGTTCTTTGGCACCATGACCAAGACACCTCCTGAGGACGTTATATGATGTTTGGGCGGATGAAACAAAAAAAAAGCCTCAGCCCCCCATGTGGAATTCCTTTTGGCTACAGGACTGTTAACTGAAGTCCTCAGGAAAAGAAAACGGATTAAGCGTAATTTGCCAGACGGCCAGAAGTTTACAGTGCCTTGGTCATGGGAAAGACCGGTGACCAGGTGAACTAACTGAAACATACATCAGCATTAGGGACAGGACAATATACAGAGGACTTCACGTGGCAAGGATCAGGGTCAAGGAAACACAGTCAGCAACGGGGGTAGTGAATCACTGTCAGCAGCAAGGACAAGGAAACAAACTCAGCACCAGGGAAACACAGTTAGCACCAGGGTCAAGGAAACACAGTCAGCAACAGGGGTAGTGAATCACTGTCAGCAGCAAGGACAAGGAAAAAAATTCAGCACCAGGGAAACACAGTTAGCACCAGGGACAGGGAAATAGCGTCAGCAACAGGGGTTAGTGAATCACTGTCAGCACCAAGGACAAGGAAACAAACTCAGCACCAGGGACAGGGAAACACAGCACCAGGGTAGTGAATCACTGTCAGCACCAGGGGTAGTGAATCACTGTCAGCACCAGGGACAAAGAAACAATCGCAGCACCAGGGAAACACAGTTAGCACCAGGGACAGGGAAATACCGTCAGCACCAGGGACAGGGAAACACAGTCAGCACCAGGGACAGGGAAACATAATTAGCACCAGGGAAACACAGTCAGCACCGGGGACAGGGAAACATCATGAGACGTCACGTAATTATTGTATAAGAATTTAGAGAGCTGACTCGTTTAACCAACCAATATGGCGGCTGTGACGTCACATACAAACACATAAAAATAATAACAACGTTTTCACTATCTTTCCCCAGGGTCCTGACTCCTTGACTGAGACATTGTTGAATCGTCTGAACAAGACGGGGAAGTTGTTCATGGTTCCCGCCTCTCTCAAGGGCAAGTACATCATACGCTTCACGGTGACGTCACAAAACACCGCCGAGGCAGACATCGTGTACGATTTTGAGCTGATACAGAAGGTATTTTGGTGTTGCTTTGCTGTTTGCAATTTAAGAAGTCTACACTTCAAATGTATGTGTTTGTTATATCATTCCATGGTCTTATGTTTAGAAGTCTATTACAGAAGGCAGCTGAGGATTAACAAAGCTGTCAATGGAAGAGAATGATGTTTACAATAATCCTCAACCAACTTACATGTATGATGTGCAAAAGATAATGAATACGTAAATATAGGGGCACTTCAACATGTTCTGCTATAAACAGATCTTGTATGTGACTTATGATTATGTTTCATTTTGTTGTTTCAAGATGGCGTCCCATGTCCTCAGCGGGAACGAGGCTGAACCTGACATGGCGAAGTGGGACACAGAAACGTTCGTGTCGAAAGTCTCGTCAGCACCTGACGACAGTAACGGGAACCGGGCAGCACAGCGGGCGGGCAGGCGCCTCGACACCGCCGTAGTCAGGGTCCCGAGCGGACGCCGCACGGTCATCGTTAAAATCCCGGTCAAAAACCAGCGGATTCAAGATGGCGACCGCCCGGTCGAGAAGGACCTAGCCAACATCTGCGGCTGCTCTTCTCTACTGAGCAGCCTCATGATGAGTAAAGACAACAAAGAACTGCAGTCTTCTAAAGAAGACGCCGTGGCGGCTGCAAAGAGGCGCGCGATCTTCGAAGCCAAGGGAACTCAGACATCGCTGGAATGTGAGATCAAGGTGATGGGGAACGGCCTGCTCTCCGAGGCTATCAAAAGCCTGTTAGTGAATGCTAGTGATCACGGGGATGGACTGGTGACCCACTAGAGTTGTCCGTGTAGCCTGGGAGCCAGACTGTAGTCAGGAAATCCTCGAGCTACAATGTAGCAATATACAATCCTCAGGGGGCTAGGGAAACTTTCTTCGGGGTATGTTGACCCAGGGGCCGAAGAGCTCGCATGTCTAGGCCCTGGTTACATTCTGGCTTTCAGGGTAGTTACAGAGAGACGCTGTTGTAGAGGTTGCCCATTGCACGGGCGAGAGTTTCAGGTGATATCAAGCTACACGTAACAGATTTAATTGATTGAAAAATAAAGTTATACCCGTTCTAAACATATATTGTCTCCATATGACACTCTTTCAACGTTGGCCAATCGTAATCTTTGTTGTCTAAATTTAGTTACTGAATGTCCTTCATGCTGATTGGTTGTTATAAAGCTATATCACCTTTGTGGTCGCGGCAATCTTATGCATGCTTTCTTGGCACTAGCTTGCCTGTTATTTGTTGTCATGTTTAGGTTAGAAGTAAAATGAAAGTATATGATACAAGATTTGGACTATATAGTCAAAAAGCTTCCATAGAGAGATGATACATATATGTACTTACTTTACTTTAGACAGATATTAAACAGATGATATTAGGGAAAAAACTAGAAAGGCCGACATTTGCTTTAGAGCAAATACAGCATATTTCAGCCATCTCCCTCCCCATGCAACAATAGGCTATTTCAAAATCACCCATTTGAAAAATCACTTTTACTAATGACGGTTTAACCCAAAAATGAATCTTACAAAATTCCCCCGTTCAAGAATGGACGCCAGTGCACCCTATGTGAATTTGCACAATAGACCAGTCCAGAAATACTCCCACTGAAAACTTGGCCTTTTGAATAAGAAACCAAATCCAAAATTGAATTTAGTAAAAAAGGTCCCAGTGCATGAAAATGTATAATACTAATTAATAGACCAGTCTAAAAACACTTTCACTAAAAATTGAATTTTGAATCATCACCCGTTCAAAACTGAATTTGAAAAAATCCCCCTTCCGTGTGCAAAAAAATGGACTCTTCAATGTAAAGTAGAGCAGTCCAAAAATACATCCGCTAAAATAGGACTTTGACATAATCACTGAAGTCCAAAAAATGGATTTTTGAAAAAGCCCCTTCCATGCAAGAATGGACTCTTCCAGAACACCCATATAAAATTTCAAATAAGACCAATCCAAAAATAACCCTACTGAAAGACTTTGACAAACTAGAAGTCACCAAAGTCCCCCCTCCGTGCGAGAATAGACTCTTCCAGCACAC
This sequence comes from Branchiostoma floridae x Branchiostoma belcheri, assembly GCA_019207045.1. Lineage (NCBI taxonomy): Eukaryota > Metazoa > Chordata > Leptocardii > Amphioxiformes > Branchiostomatidae > Branchiostoma > Branchiostoma floridae x Branchiostoma belcheri. The sequence goes on from CM033024.1 coordinate 20,432,083, forward strand.
CTTCTGTAAAATTGCAAAATAGACCTGTCCAAAAATACATCCACTGAAAGACTTCACCAGTCCAATGATGAATTTAAAAAAAAAATGAACCCCTCCGTGTAAGAATGGACTCTTCCAGATAACACCGGGCTCGATTGGCTGCCACCCCCCCCCCTCTTTAGGATATAGATTCAGGCTAAGTAATTGGTTACCTATCTAATTAGATTAAATAGACATATATGCCAGTAGGTGCAATCTGCAGCTGGGGGTCAACGACCTTTAAGTCATTGACCCCTCTGGCTATTGGAAAATGACAAAAAAATCCCCCAATATATCATTTTGACGTAGTCTATGACAAAAATTATACATGTGTCATTTGAATAAATATCTAGTACACCCATTTACCAAAATTTAGGTCATTTGGTTTTAAAACCAGAGGACAAGAGCCAAAAGTGTACTTTTTGGTCATAAAATGGCCAAATAATCGCAAAATTAAGCATTTTGTTGTACTGTATGGCTCAAGTGTTATTGAATCAATGTGCGCATATGTCTAGGGCACTCCTATACTAAATTTCAGGTCATCCGGTTCTAAAACCAAGGTACAGGAGCCAAAAGTGTCCTTTTTTGGTAAAAAAATGACCAAAAAATCGCAAAAGTAAGCATTTCGTTATACTGTACACCAAAACTGATATTGAATCTATATGGGGGAATTATCAAGGCACATCTGTGCCAAATTCCAGCTCATTTGGTTATAATACCAGGGTACAGGGGGCCCAAATATACAGTTTTGGTCTTAAGATGACCAAAAAACCTTAATAAAATCATTTAAGAGACAGATATGGAAAAAATGAGAAAAACGCCCGAGGGTATTGGCCCACTCTACCCTTGTGCCAAATTTCAAGTCATTCGGTTCAGGAACAACGGAGATACCGTGTTCTGAAGATTTGACAGGAGAAAGAAAGAAAGAAAGAAGAAACATTACGAATACAATATATTTCACCATACCTATGGTATGGCTGAAATATAACTAGATATTAAACTAATAGACAGATGATATTTGTGAAAAGTGTAACTGAAAATAATCAGGATATGTCGTGCAAATAAAGCATCAGGTGATGGATCTGGCATCTATATCCATAAAAATGAAAACTTTGTGAGATAATACCCAAGTTACTGTAACTGTAGATGTTGGTATTTTTAAACAGGTAAATAGCATTAAGCATTAGATGATTGGAGAGGGGAAAGACTAAGGTAATTAGAAAGTTAGTAGAAGACTCGTATGAGTTCAATCGTGTCTTGTGTCACTTGCCTGTTACACGATCTTTCACTGTCAGTGGTTGATTGGGCCCCCTCCCCGACAGCTTGTGTCCAGACACCTCTCACTCGTTTGAATCTTAGAGTAACCAATGGGAGCTTAGGATTATTGATCACTTTGTAAGTCAGTCCAATGGGATCCCAGGATTTTCAGAAACCAGTCATCACCCACCCACCTACACCATGGTAACAGAGAGTTCCCAGTCTGACGATAATTATTCCATGTTGGCACCTTCAAGCTTCTAGGGGCCTGACTAGTGAAAAGTTTGCTGACAAGAAGCGTGTATTAGTCAGAATAGCTGTGTCATGTTTTGTTGCTAGAATGCTCTGTGTTCAGACAGTGACACCGACTTTGTTCAGCGAGAAGATGTGAAATATCTAATCTTTCAATGACTAGTATTTCACGGCGAAGTCATTGAGGTTGAATGTCGACGTAGACAATGCGTTTGGTTGGTGCATTTGTGAGCAAACTCCCGGCCCCGTGTCCGTGCCTCTAGTAAACGTAACAATGAGATGTTATCCGCGAATAATTCTATCAGATTGGTAAATGACTGTAAAACAAAATTCTCTATCCACGAACACATACAGCATTTACAGGAACCGACGTTTCTTAGGTCAATAATGACATAAAAGTGATATTTCGTTTGGGATAGCACTTACCAATGCAGTGACACCTAGCTGCAGTACAACATATGTTAGTTTATTTAGAATGGGTATATTTGTAAATCTTCCCTTGTATAAGAGGGATCGGAGTCAGGTTAACAACATATTCACCCAGTCATTATTTCTCTAGGGAACGTGGCAGACAGTCACCCAAACGCCGGCTCATGTGAATACTGTATGTGGCTGTGAATAGATAGCCTTGTTTTACAGTAAGTTGTCATATTGTTGTAAACTGTGTTAAGTGTACGTATTTAGTCTCTGAGTATGGAGATACAAGATCGATCTATTGAGTATTCCGGACAAGTCAATGAATAAATGTGAGATGCATATACTCCTTCTAGCACCTTTTATTTCTGTCCTAAAATGTGGGTAGACTTCAAGTTAAGTGATATACTACATTTGAGTCAATAATATGGCATATTAATGTTATGTCCATATCTACATGTATGTTTGCTACATAACGAGAAACAATAGGAAAGAGAGGCGGACACATGTCATGTATGCTTCAAGTTTATTAACTCGTTCTAAGTGGACATATTTGTCAACGTGTTCGTCGAGTTAGTTCTTCAGACTAGTTCTTCCTATTGCAGGGGGTTGTAGCTCTTGTCAGGGGTGGGCGGGGGTCTGTACAGAAAACACATTAAAAAGTATTAGCATAAAAGTTCATCTGAGATGGCAAATTACATTATTTTATAAAAGAGTTATACTAAAATGAGTCGGCTTTTCGTTTTGTTCAGCTGTCTGACCCAGTTGCTATGGACACGTAACTTTCTGTACGTGTGACGTCTTCAATCGGTCAAATGTCGGAAATCGATAGGAAGTCATCTACATCAGGGTGCGCCAACCTTATCTCAACCGGGACGGGGGCTGATCTAGACTTTCGAAAACATTTGACCCTTGTGGCGTCACACGGCAGAAAAAGATTGAGCGAGTCAGTTGAAAATACCAATGAGTACAATTTGTGAGTTGAAGTACAGCTGCAGTTTGATTCTTCTTAACATCGAAAACTTTTGTCAGTAAGAAAAAAAAAAAAAAAAACGTCACGAAATTTCAGTCACTAGGCATTCGTAGCGGATCAATGTTTTTCTATGGCAGAAGGTAGAAAAACGACAGTGTTCTTTCTTGTATCTATTTTAGAGAGTCTAAAGCGATGAAATCAATTCTTTTGGAACGTTTGATAGTATTTCACATGTCACAACCATTTTGTGCAATCAAAATTACTAAACATGGACCTCGCAGTATTAGGAATTTCACATACCGTCAACTCTGTTCCAGATGTTTAAGCCTTGTTTCCTGAAAAGAAACAATAAGCCAGTTTCAGTCAGTATCCTGAATTCTATGTCATGATGACATTCATAAAATCAATTAAGCTCTATAGGTTAGAAAGTAGGTTCATAATTATTAGTACGCATGTGCAGCGAAATGTATTACTAAAGCAACTCCAAAAGATGCAAAGAACGAATGTTTTGCTGCAATACCGAGGTCAGCCGCCAGGTGGCCGGAAATCAGCCTTGACGTTTGCATTCACAACAAATTTTAGATTTCATCGCAATCCATCCATACTATATTAGGTTATTTACCTCAATTTGTCACGGAGGTAAAAAAAGTACCTGTCTTGAGGAAGCGGCTGGGGATGCTCCTCCTAGCGGGTACCAGCTGCGGTGCAGGCTGCAGCTGTGGGACAGGCTGCAGTTCCGGGACGGGCTCCAGGGCAGGGGCGCCGCCTGCTGGGATAAGTTCGGGGATAGCGGGGGTAAGTTGGGGAGCGTCGCCTGCAGGGACAAGCTGGGGGACGGGTTGGAGCATGGGGACAACCTCGGGTTGGGGAGCTAGGAAAGGAAGACCGTTAGAGAAAGGGACAAGGTTTGGGACAAAGTCCGGGACATGGCCACCTACGCCTGCATGGAACCCTGTGGAAACAAAATCTTCCAAATTAAGCAGAATTTATCAAACATAAAAAAGAAGGTGTATATCTATTGCAAAACAAAATTTTACACATGAACAGGCACAATCTTTCTAATTGCATGTTCTGAATACAAAAGGTTCTTGGGATATCCCCAATTCCCCATGACCCGACTACTGAATCACGCCGAGTGCTGGGATATTCACTCAAACGCTACGACATTGGTAAACTTGATACTCATGATTAACTGTTGATTTAGAAGAAAATTATTGGTTTAGATACAGATAAGCACGAGATGAAGGGATCGGGAAGTATATGAAATTCAGGACTGACCCGCGTTGCCCAATCCGAAGCTGCTCATGTCAGGCATGCGGCAGGCGCAGATCTCACAGCCCCGCTCGTCTGCAGCCCGGCCGAACGGACAGTCCAGGAAACACACGGTCTCCCGTCTGCACACTAACACAAATATAAAATATAAAATATAACACAACTCATATAAAATTTATAACGTTACTTCCAATTCTCCAAGTATCCTCTTACACCACTTGAGCCTGACATGCTGACACTGCAATAGTCATATCACGGCAGCCTCGAACAATCCAACTGATTACCCTTCCTACGTTTTCACGGAGGTTATCAAAAATCACAAGATTCCAAAGGTGCACTGTTAGTGTTACCCTCCGGCGCATTGAACACTTAGTCACAAAACGATGACTCATTTGAAACTAATGTCTAGCCGTGCCAGTAGCAAACATAGTAACACGGCTAACCAATCCGGCCAGACAAACTAATGACTATTAGCAATAGCTCATTGAACACTGCCGTCTTGTTGTACTGACGGACAACTAGCCCCAGCTGTGCGAATCCCACACTTCATACCAACAAAGGCATTTTAACAAGGTAATTACATGCATATACAGTTCTTCACATACACATTAGAAATCACCATGAAGTGACACCTGCCACAACGTTAGTTCTATATTCGGAGTTGATATCGTCAATGGTTGTTTGAGGAAAACTTGTTTGGTAAGATTTGGCGGGAACAGTTTGGAATACGGCAGTCGGACGCTAGGTGGCGCCTTACGGAACAGTGTACTAGCACGAAGGACAAAACCAACAGGCTTTCGTAGTGAGAAAAAAAGAGAGAGAGGGTGCTTAATAGTGAAAGCCAAGAGGCGAAATGGTCGTATCCTTTAACACTATACAGTCAGCACCAAAACGTCGGTAGCTGAACAAAATTAATGTTGTTCAACATTGATAAAATCAAACTTACTGTTGTCAAAGTTGACCGGTGCGTCCCATGTTTCACCTGAAACGAAAAGCAGAAAGTATACGTTAAGTTTACAAGATACTAGTTACACTAGAATCGATTCGATAGTGCAAAATGCTTTTTACCCAGTTTCGGATGAAAAATTCCCAGCGTTCAGGTTGCATTGCAGTTCTCATACAGTGCTTATAAGCCTAAAATTTCTTTGGCACAAAATCATAACACATTTTCTGTGTGCGTTCCACAAATAGCAGACAGAGAAGACGTAACAAAAGTAAATCCTAGGTTTAGGATGTTCTTAATGTAATTTTCTGTACGCGTTCTTGAAATCAAAAGTTCCACAAATTTGAATCAGATAACGTAGTAATGTGGGATGGAATATGTAGCTATGTTCTACAAAAAGACCAAGAAAAAATTTCGGTACTAGTTCATATTTCCACAAATGTAACTCAGAGAAGGTTTACCATTCTGAGATGTTGAATATAGAATCATAAACTTACAAAAAGATTATGCTCTACAAAAGAAGAAATTGCATGTACCTGAGCAGAGTGGTACGAGACAGACGAGTGCGAGGGCCAGGATCATCTTGCCGAGAGTTGTGGTCGTCTTCTTCTTCAGTTGTACTAGTCGTCAGGAGTCTGTGCCTGGAGTCAGTGGCTATGTGCCGTACCTCCAACCCTTATATACAGTCCAGGCTTCCTGCACAAACACACCACGCGCCAAACATACGGACAAACACAAGGGTAATGTCGGATGTTTCTCTGTCTCAAATCTGACCACATTCACAAGAACAGTTTGGTCTCTACAACAATTTACAAGAGAAACGCCACCGGCAGGTGTTCTAGTACCGCCACTTCTCCCACAGAATCTAATAGGAACTAAAAACAAACTCATACAACACGATTGTTAAGTGCCTCTTACTGTAATTGGGTCGTGCAATCTTTTCAATCACTGTAACCCGCAATGTCTACATGGGGATAAGGAAAATGTATCGAGTTTAGAAAACTTCGTGCACGGCATAGACAATTTATATTGTGTTTTCGGTTACAGTCCTGAAAAAATTGGTTTGGTAGGTAGGTAGGTAGAGATTTTCTTTTTTGTTTCTATTATTCTTTTAACATTTCAGCCGAAGTGATACAACAAATAGGATCTAACAACGTAAAACTAGAATGCATCTGAAGACTGATACTCTCAACATTATATTTTCATTATACAAATACATTACACTAATAGAGGAACTTGGTTTTGGTGGGTCTAGCTCTTTATATTGTATTTTCTATTGAGAAAGATATGCTGGAAAATGGTTCTAAATTTTTTTTCGTCATTCAGATGTCCGTAAAATAATGTATGTCCTTTGCCAGCGGTCGAACCAAAAAGTGCTGGGTTTGGCTTGGTTCGTTCAAGTGACTGGAAACATAACACTTTTTCCCAAGGCCTAAGCATTGAAAACGTGCGTCAATTTGTTCTAAGCACGGGTGCTTTGTACGCACTTCCTATGTAGTTGCTGGTAATCAATCTGGTCTTTGTCGGAAAGAAAGACGATAGACAAAGGAAAGGGAGGAAATAACACTTTTTAGAGCTACCGTTTCCAAAATACCGGGACAAACTTAGACCGACAGTTGGAGTTTTTTGTCTCTATTTTACAGAGTTTCCCAAGATAGGAATAGTCGTGGGATAAGTGCGTTAAAAGGAGGGTCACATAGGATTCAGGAACACATCCATCCACCCCTCATCACACTACAAGTGTCTCTTTCTTTAACAGATAGAAATATATCCTTAAATTCTTCATTTTAGCCAGCACCTGGCCCATAGTAAAACATACATAACAGCAATGAGAATATATATACATACAACATTTAAGAAAACATGGAAATATAGCAATTAACATTCTCAAGATTCTATAGTTTTTTTAATTAAGTGTTGCGGAAAAATAGATCTCGCTTAAGCACAGGCCGTATTATGGTGTTGAATGAGTGAAAATTGTGATATGACTGAGATTTGTGTAATTCTCTGTCTACTTTTTATCTGTAAGGGCAGTGGAAATAGGCATCCCTCATCGTGTTCTATTTTTCAAAACTATATTATTCATTTCACTACACTATTTTCATTTAGTGTTTTCTTTAGCTGTATATACTATAAAAGACACGTATTTATTTTTGGACAAAATGGCGTACAGCTAGAGGTAGCTTTGGAACAGGTACTAGGACTTTTGAAACGATTCTATGAAGTTTTTATTTAATATTTCCATCTACTGAGACCATATACATCATTAGCATGTCAAGCAATCGGCCAATATCAATATTACCCCGCATATTTCGCACCAACTTAGGTAGCCTGGGCTTTTGAGTCAATTACTCGCTTACTGTTCAATAATACAGATGTACATATTGTTTCTTGTACTAACATCATGTAGAAGGCAATTAGAAGTTTCTGGGTCATTTATATGAAGACTCATACAGACAGCTGGATTCAGACTTTCAAGGTCTCACACAATGTCATATATGTTTATACATGCGTGTATTAGTAAGCAAGTAGACGAGGGGGTGAAGAAGGAATTGCACATCCTTCCTTCACCTTAAAAAAGCCACGTGCAGGCTAGGCAAACAGGTTGCCTTACCCACGACGGCGAGTGACTGCCTGCCTACCTTTGTCTCCCGAGACAGATGGATGCCAATATATATATGTATATATATGTGTATATGCAAACACAATATATGAATGTAAATCCAACAGAAAGTTTTTACAGTTGACTTTTGTTGGTCATGTCTCTGTTATTTCACCAATTACATTGTTTCCTTACCATTGGAAGTCCTATTTATTACCCTTTACCATGATAGCTCATTTGATATGATTGTACATTCATTTGCTGAGCACCAGAGCCACTTATTTAAGTGTGTAGTGACATAAATGTGCCAGGGGTTTGATCCCTGTGTGCAAGGACGTTATAACGTCCTTGCTGTGTGGGTACAGCTGGCTATGGGTTGTATTACTTTTTCCCTTTGAAAATGTAAAGTCGGCGGCCCAGTTTTATGTATGCTTGTGCATGTGTGTAGCTTCAACAAACCACTGCATGCAAATGAACCCAACATACTTATTATCAAGAGTTGTAGGGTGGCTCATTGCAAACAAACACAAAAACAAACACCTACAGTTGAGTGGTACTTCCTTCTACCATCAAGATGTGGCATTTATTCCACATTAGCAAAAATGAATACCAATTCAAAACTACCACAAAGTCTGCAGTAGTTATATTATACATATACATAGACAGCTAATACAGACCCCAACATTTCATCAATCGCTGTCCCAGTCCAAATTTTAATTCAACAACAGTGATTATGACAATGACTTACAATAGATTATCATGTCAATAGACAAGACATATTCACATGTACTTGTAGATATTGAGAAGTTTATACTGCAGATCTAACATTCAAAACTTTTGCTCACCATACAGCTTTTTTTTACCGAATGCTAGTGTCTTCATTAAAACATATGTTTGTTAACGTTTGTTTCTTTTATATAACAAGTACATCGCCTTTAGGCATTATACATCAGTTTTGAATAGTAAGTATAAGCTGCATAAGACCGAACTGTAAGATTTGATCTACTCACACCTCTTTTTACTTGAGGTTTGGCTGTCATCAATCACAGGGACCTCCAGCTTCACATCTCATCTGAGAGGATGTCCCTAACCAAAGCTAGGTACTCATTTTCACCTGAGTAAAGTGACTTTTGAAGGGCAGAACAATGTGGGCTTCTAGGTAATAGAACCTAGACCCAGTTCTAAGTCAACGACCACACAACTTCTGAAGTGAGTGAAATGTTTCGATATTAGATCTGCAGTATTTAACTTCTTTCTACGATATTGCATTCTACCAAACATAGGTGAGCTTCAATGTAATACATGTATTTACTAGATACTAGACTACAGTAAGTCAATCCTATCGTCCTTCCATGCTCTTGTCTCTGAGGATGACTGCCTCGTCAAATTTGATCATGTAGGTTGTGCCTCTGTGCCAGTGTGCTGTGACTTTGGCTGGGAAACCACAGCCATTCAGAACAGCCTCCACTATCCCTGCAGTAAAGGCTGCACAGTTCAAACTGCCCTTGTCCTGAAACAAGCAAACAATCAGTGACTAGAAAGGCAACATTTGCAAGCAAATGTGGTATATTTCACTTCCATCACTCCAAATGATGTTAGGAGTAAAATATAGAATTATGTACACATTAAGCTCAACACACATTATGAAATAACATATTACTGCTAAAATCATACAAAAATGGATTACAAATACAATAAATCTTAAAATATGAATGCTAATTATCTTAATTTCATGCCCTTGAAATGGTCTCATACCTTTGGAACTGAGATAAACTTGTTGACCAGCGGATCTTTTTCGACAATGTAGTATGTCTTGTCATCATCATTGGCATGTTCCAACTTGTCTGCCTCTTTCCCAAACAGCGTCTTCCACACCGTTGTCTTCACAAATAGGAGCATGTTCAGGAGCTTGATTTCCCGCTTGTAATTCTTTTCTCTGTGAAGTAAGGAAGAACATTATGCTTGAAATTCCATCGCTTAGAAATTCATGAAGCATTAAGTTAGCTATACAGTCAACCTATACAGACCATCCCCACAAGATCTTTGACAGTTCCAAAATTTTCGGCACAAGCATGGGTCCCAAGTGTAACTAGTAAGCTACTTGCCAAAGGCGACCACTTGCGTATCAGGACAGCGACAGCCTTGTACTTAAAATTATATGTGACATTCATCATAGAGCAAAGGCAAGAAATGCATCTTTATGTTTGCCCCACCCCCTTTATGCATCTAATGTCAGATGTTTCCGCTCATATGGATATTTTCAACCCAACATCTGCTTGGAGTTGTAGGTTTTGATACTTGTAGTACAGAAGAGGTGTACGAAAATAATAGAAGGAAACAATTAAAGAGGAGATTTAGGGGGAGGAGGAAACACTTAAGGGGAAGATTTAAAGGTGGAAATATTTGAGGGGAGAACATCTAGGCGAAAAATCTGAGGGGGAAGATCCGCCCTCCCCTGCCCACCTGAGAAACAGTGTGTCCAGAATCCGGAAGCCGACGTGTTGTCCGAGGTCGGACAGTTTCTGCTGCAGTTCCGGCACGGTGTGGACCCGGTTCTGACAGTACTGAACCATCTCGGAGAACAGGAAGGCGAACGAGCTCAGGTTGAGATCGCCCTTCCCTTTACTGAGCGGTTTGTCGAGAATACTCTGTTTGGGCCGACTCGTCATTCTGGACTCCATCTTTGTATGGCCATGTATGGGGTATAGTAGTTTACTAAAAGACAGTTCTTTACACCTAACATATAAGGTTATGAAAAAATACTCTAAGATAGAATATGAGTAATTCAAAAAAAATACAGCACAGGGGCAAACGGGCAAAAGGCACGGAACATTACATGATATTAAAGAAGTAAAAATGTTATAAACCCTTCTGCAGCCTCAAAGCTTGCCAATGGGGTGCTGGGAAAGGTCAAAAGATGACCTGGCTTTTCCCGCCATTTTCAAATGTGTTGTTTTTCGCATTAGCTGCATCAGAAGACATCGCTATTTCCTTTTCACTCCCTCCTGGACTCACGGTGTCAGCACCAGAATGAAGACTAAGAAGCTAAGTCTCGTCGTGGCTGCGTGTAACAACATGGGCATCGGTGTGGACGGCAAGATACCCTGGACACTAAGGTAATGATAACTGCCCCCCTCCCCCAACCATGTACAACCATGTATTACAGTTGTAACATTTCAAGTGTACCAGCCAGCCCCTTTGATCATACTAGCCGCATTGTTCGAATCTTTCGTTATTAATCAGAAGTCCAAATCGACATGCAGGCCATTTTTCCTTGAGGTTATGAGGAGGAGGTAAAGATTAGATGGAACACATGTAACGTTAATGGATCCGTTATGCTTTTAATAAAGAAGACATGGAAAAAATTGCCCGTAGTCCCAATAAATACCTTTGAATATAGGCTTTGATACCATCCACGGGGAGAAGGCGACGCCTGTAGCTCCCGTATAAACATGGATTGGTACCATTATACATAACCTGGGTGCAATCGTACATAGTACTGTAAATGCATTTAAGTTCGAGGGGATTTAATTTCGCGGTAGCGGGAAATAGGACTTTTCGTGGTGGTTTTAAGTTCACGGCAACACCATAGACTGCAGTCTCATACCATAATAGAAAAATGTTCGCGGTGAAGTGGTCACCGCGAAAACCGCGAACATTAATCCACCGCGAACATTTCTGCATTTTTAATAGCATGCTAGCCACACTTAGCAAGCAAAGGGATTGAGCCAGCGGTTACTACAGAGGATGGTACCTATGCGGTGGCCAATGGGCTCCATTGCCATCTTAACTCCTTCCCCAGCTTATGATCCATTATGCCCCCGCTTGGAGGTTAGATGGTACCCAGGCAGCCTTTACGCATACATGGCAAAGCACATAACAGGGTGAAACTGAAAGTTTGTGCCCGTTCATTCTGGTTGTACTGTGCAGTAGAGTAAGAAACAGGCTTCTTTATGATTCAGCATTGTTCAAATCTATGATGGCTTTTTCCTTTTCATGGCAGGGGAGACATGAAGTTCTTCAGCAGACTCACATCAGGGGCAGAGGAAGAAGGTAAAGTCCTATTTTGTGTTAATTTCAAAACCGAAATGTTTTACTTCTTGTTTGATCAAAACAGTACACAGTACAGCAGTGAAATACAGTATAGTGACCAGTTACATCCCTATGTTCAGACACAACTATGTTACAATACCCTGTGACCCTAACCCTAACCCTAACCCCTAACATAGGGGTGTCGGAACACATTGTGACCATTCAAGGCTTTAGAGACTACATGACACTGTACACAGGTGGGCACATAGACTTAGATTCTAATTGCTTGAGACAGTTAAAAATGAGTCAAGAAACTTGAGACACTACCAAGAAATGGAGATGGGCACTGTCCTACTATTAGTCCTAATCCTATACACTATTTAAACTTGCCTGACATAGGTTTGAACCTGTATCTAAACCTCTGTACATGATGTTGTATTTAGTCAAAGAGGTTTTCTCCTTGAATCAGGTGTGCAACCCAATTTTAGATCGATGTAGTAGTATCCATTTTTGATTATACTGCTGCTGGGATCCCTGACACGGGTAGGCAGTAGTCGGCTAATCTTCACACCACGCTTCCATGCTGCTCTGTCCACCCGTTAGACTGCACACCTTGATGTCCCTCTTAACACACTCCATCCAAGTGTTTCTCGGTCTACCACGATGTGTGTGTATCAGAATATTGTTATCTTGTCACCAGGGAAGCAGAATGCAGTGGTGATGGGTAGGAAGACTTGGTTCTCCATACCTGATCGCTTCAGGCCTCTCCCCAAGAGACTCAATGTTGTCTTGAGTCGCAATCTCACGTGAGTACTCCTTAAAGTTCATGATAATGGTAACATGTACATGACATGATGTAAGGCTTGAAATACCCTTTTCCCCACTTAGGGCATGTTGAGTTGATCATTATGAAATCTAGGTGGTCAGGAATGTTGATTGAAGAACTATTTAACTTGCAAATTAGGGTATACCGAAGGGTATTCACATCTTCTTCAACTGAAAGTTCTTCTTTGACATTGGAATCTACTTTGGTATTCTATGACATTAGTACCCATTAGTATACTTAATGGCATCTGTGTGCTCATTTTTATGATTTACAGTATGGTCGAAAAGTTCTTATTCTTGAAATGGATGAAAATTGATAGCCTGGGTACCATCCGATTTCTACCTGGGCTCCTTGCACTCGCCACCCTAAGAAATTGGATGGTACCCAGGCTAGAAAATTAATGCTTGCGCAGATGTAATCCATAAGATCAAATCAACATGGTCTTGTATACAATTTTGCAAGTTGTCAAAGTTTACCCGAAATTTGGGGAAACTTGCTGCCAATATAATCATAAGCTGTCATTTCTATACCACTACACTTTTAAAGTTTGGCCTGGGGAACTGTCTCAGTTCTAGTTCTACTATACAGTCTACTTCTACTGCTTTTACTTTTTAACAAAGCTGTGTGACTGTAATATTACAGAACACCACCAGAGGGCGCCCATCACCTAGCAGGCAGCCTGGAGGAAGCACTGAAGATGTTGACTGAAACAACAGTGGCAGATACTATTGACAAAGTCTTCATCATTGGAGGAAATTCAGTGTACAAGGTCTATATTCTCATTGTCATTATCACCATTGAGTAGTAATACCTGTTCGTTGGGAATGGAAGCACATATTCACAGGGTTATGGATTTGCAGTGGAGAGGGTGCAAAAATAAGGCCAAGGGAACATGTCAAGATTTACAGTAATGCAGTTGGTTGTTTTGAGACAAGAAAAGCATTACACAGTCAACTGGAAAGATATGTGACTCTGAAAAAGTGTCAAGCTAATTGTGGATCAAAGAGTCAAAGTCAAAGTCTCTGGAAATGTCAAGATGTTGACAACAAGATTTACATTTGTACATGTACATTGAAATGCCGTCCTTAATTTTGCCAGTCTTTAACATATATATATACTGTTGTGTTCCACCTTTTGACATGTCAGGATACCCTGAGTCATCCCTGCTGTCACAGAGTCTACTTAACCAGGGTATACAAGGACTTCCACTGTGATACGTTCTTCCCCAACATGGACGATACCTTTAAACTTGTCAGGTCAGTATTTGTGTGTGTGTGTGTTTCTGTGCATTTGTGTTACTGTTGCTGTCAATATACACAATGCAGCATCAAGTTGTCACACATCCTCAGTGATACTATTTTTTTCTGCGGGCCAGAAAAGTTGCAAAGAATTAGGAAAGGCTTTTCTGAATTGTATTTTTGCTGTTTGTTTCCACTTAGTGACCCCACAATACCTTCGGAGATGCAAGAAGAAAATGGCATCGAATATAAGTATGAGGTGTATGAAAAGGTTGCATGAGAGGGCCCTGTATGCTACCTTGAAGGAACACAGGATCATGAAATGGCCACATTCCTCTGCTGTGTACAGGTGTTATGAAGTTCACTTTCAGTACTGTAGATCTTAAGCTAAAGAACAGCTCGTCAAGGAAGGCTAGACATGCAGGTAATAGGATGTGCCAAGTAGTAGTTACTCAAGCAACTGGATATGTTTTTGGAAACGGTGAGATGTTTCAGATAACATCCACTACCCTTTGTCCGTGACACTAGGCAGATCTGCTGCAGAGCAGGTTTTACCCTCTAACTATGAAGTACAACAGTAAGACAAACTCTTACATATCTCCTTCACATATCAATTCATAGTTAGACTACAAAACCTGATCTGCAACATTTCTGCTCAGTGTCACTGGCGAAAGGAAGTGGATACTACCCATGTCTGCTCATTTCCCAAATTACATGTATATCCATTTTCTTGGATAAGGCCACAGCAAGTAAATTTTATGGATGACATCAGCGCGCTCATTAATTTTCCCCTGATTTCAGAAAAAAAAACAATTTTTTTTCTTCTGCAGGGATGGTCAACATGACGATAACGTACCAAAATGAGCAAATATGTTGTGTTGTAGCCTAATAATTGTACTTGTAGAAGTAACACTTGCGAGGTACCCAGGACTGTAGTTGTAGAAATAAAACTTATTGGATAGTTGTAAAAGTGACACCAATATGGAAGCCATGAGTGTGGTTACCAACTTTGTTGGTGATGCCAGTCTACCACATTTGTGTCACTTTTACCACACCTTTTCATGTCTTGAATACGGGAATGAATGCCTTGTTGGCTCTGATACCATGTTTTGTCCCTTTAATTCTTGTTACAACATTCATCACAACTTAATGGTACCTATTTCTGAAAATGTAGCCAGCTTGTTTTTTTCACCCATCTTGTTCTTTTTTCGCCCTATCGCACTATTTTTGCAGTCTGCAGAGGATGTCATCCATAAAAGTTACTTGCTGTGGCCTAACGACTATTTGGCAAAAGTGACTAAAAACAAGGCTGAAAAGCCTCTGAAGGTTAAATGGTTACTGCGTGGTTTTTAATGATACTGCTGATATAGACTTGTACATTATGGACTCGGTGAACCCTGACAGCCAATTTTTACTGCGGAGGACATAGTAGTGGCCTAGAAGATGTGGTACATGTATTTGAAGTAGAATCTAATTATACAAGTTGTAAGATACACAATGTATGTTGACCCTTGACATGAAGAGGTCAATGTTTTCCCATCAGGAAAGCCATCACAAGGAATCATGTTTTCCTTGTTTAAATATGTTAGATGTTTATCGACGTAGCATGCTTAAAATTAAATCACAATCATTGCAGCCCGCCCGGCACATTTCTATGAAGTACTACTAATACTGTAACAGTTGTAATGGTGTAGTATAAACTTATAATCTCTGACTAGAGACAATGGGGTATTTCATTCACAATTTGTTGCTGAAAATGCTGATTTGAATATATATTGCAGAGACGCTTTATTTGGTGTTGGACTCTTATTTGTCCCTTATCAATATGTAGTTTTAGCAAAGGCCTGAGAGTAGCATGTTGTGTTGTACTGAACTAGGGGTGGGTACTGGTACAGGGATGGTCCAGGTCCAGAGGATCAGGTCCTGTTCGTACCCAACAGTAAGAAGAGGCAATTGTAAATTGGCGTGAATATTTATTCTTGATAAAACATCTGTCTCTTTTTTTTTTACAATTTACAAAGACACACACATATATATATATTGTAAATTGTATACACACACTATCTTCAGTCGTGGTGTAGTGGACTCAAGTATTTTGCATTCATGAAGGAAGCTACGTAGCATTAAAATCCATTTAAAGTTGTGTATTGACATTGATGCTGTTGCAGAGACGTTAACATTAGTATCATTTTTGTCAGTCACATACAATTTACAACTTACAACGGTGCTTAGTACATTTCCTTTCAATGCCGATATAAGGAATTCTCACACTGACAGCATGTGTGACCAATGCGTACACAACTTTACAACACTAGATACTACCATCGTACATGCATATATCTATGCCTGGCAACCAATTGTTTTTTTACTTTACTGCTTAGATTGCGTCCCCTCTCTGCGCAGTTGCTATAAGGTCTTTGCGGCCTAAGATGCAGTTGATTCCTTCATTTTCCTTTTTCATCGTGGCTTCAAGTATGCATCGCTTTCATTTTTTTATGTTCAATGTGTTTCTGATATTCTATTCCAAACATCAAACATGAGTAACAAACACATAGATTTTTTTGCCACGCCAGAAATATATTTATGTCGACAAATCATTCGACATTGAGTCGCTCTCTTCTCCTGATAGCTTAGATTCAATCGAATCTTTGACCTTATTGACGCCAACCTTGATTTTGCGGACAAGCTTAGTTGGGGTGAGCGTGCCGTCAGATTTCTTAGAAGTGCTTGGTTCATCCTCTTTTGCTTTACTAGCAGCCAGCGTAGGCTTCCCCTGGTGCCCATGACTCGACAAGTCCTTCTTCTTCTCCGGAGTATTTTTATGCATCTCCGGGGGAAGCGGTGGACCATAGAACGGTTTTTCGGTCGGGGGGTCTGACTTGTGCGGGAACGTCTCTTCCCCCTTTCCCGCTTCCTCCATGGCCCTTTCTCTGGCCTCTCTCTCTCTTTTCCTCTCCTTTTCTTTCCTTGACTGGAACATTTGAGAGAACTTGGAAGGTTTCTTCACTGTCGACGAAGTTTCCTGCACCGGTGTCTTGTCCTTGGCAGAGCCCTCGTCTATAGTCTCCAGTTGTTCCATACTTTTCTTCACCATGGTGTACGCCTTCTTCTCCAAGGCTTGCCAATACTTGTCATCTTTCAGATCCTCCGCTGAGACGGGTTTGTCCAAGTCTACCTCATCTTCGCTGTCTTCTGACGAGTCGAAGACTTCCATGTCCAGTTTCTTCGGTACTAAGCCCGTGCCCTGCATGCTCGGTCTGGACCGAACGCCCGTTGACGCCCCGAAGTGACCGGGTAACATCACTGGTGATCGGTCGACATCATAGGTCACTTGTTTCTCGATGCCAGGTGGCTTGTAGGAGGCAGAGGTCGCACCGGGCTCCCTGCCTGACGATCCGGTCCGCCGGATGTTTGTCTGAGACCGGTCCTGGCGAAGCCGTGCTCTCTCACGTTCTTCTGGATCCTCAATATTCCACCATGGCTTTTCACGATCTCTGGAGAACTTGCTACCACAGTAGTGGTTAACCTCCGCATCCAGCCGTGCCCTTTCGTCATCATTATACTTCTTTATCCCTGACGACACCCAACCGTATGGACGCCGATGCTCAGGAGTGTCTGGCTCGGAGGATTGTTCAGTGTTTGGAGGTTCTGCTGTAGGTCTGGTCTGGACTATTGGCGGTCCAGCCGTCTGTGCAGTCGACTCCATACGGGGAGTCCTTGGCCTGTCGGCAGAGTCCTTGGCTGACTGTACAGTTTTCATGGGCTCAGATTTGGTTGGTTCTTCATCTTTTGCTTTACTAGCAGCCAGTGTAGGCTTCCCCTGGTGCCCCTGGCTTGTCAAGTCCTTTTTCTTCTTCTCCGGAGTATTTTTCTGCATCTCCGGGGGAAGCAGTGGACCATAGAACGGTTTTGCGGTCGGGGGGTCTGACTTGTGCGGGAACGTCTCTTCCACCTTTCCCGCTTCCTCCATGGCCCTTTCTCTGGCCTCTCTCTCTCTTTTCCTCTCCTTTTCTTTCCTTGACTGGAACATTTGAGAGAACTTGGAAGGTTTCTTCACTGTCGACGAAGTTTCCTGCACTGGTGTCTCGTCCTTGGCAGAGCCCTCCTGTACAGTCTCCAGTTGTTCCATACTTTTCTTCACCATGGTGTACGCCTTCTTCTCCAAGGCTTGCCAATACTTGTCATCTTTCAGATCCTCCGCTGAGACGGGTTTGTCCAAGTCTACCTCATCTTCGCTGTCTTCTGACGAGTCGAAGACTTCCATGTCCAGTTTCTTCGGTACTAAGCCCGTGCCTGGCATGCTCGGTCTGGACCGGACGCCCGTTGATGCCCCAAAGTGACCGGGTAACATCACCGGTGATCGGTCGACATCATAGGTCACTTGTTTCTCGATGTCAGGTGGCTTGTAGAAGGCAGAGGTTGCACCGGGCTCCCTGCCTGACGATCCGGTCCGCCGGATGTTTGTCTGAGACCGGTCCTGGTAAAGCCGTGCTCTCTCGCGTTCTTCCGGATCCTCAATATTCCACCATGGCTTTTCACGATCTCTGGAGAACTTGCTACCCCAGTAGTGGTTAACCTCCGCATCCAGCCGTGCCCTTTCCACATCATTATACTTCTTTATCCCCGACGACACCCAGCCGTATGGACGCCGATGCTCAGGAGTGTCTGGCTCGGAGGATTGTTCAGCATTTGGAGGTTCTGCTGTAGGTCTGGTCTGGACTATTGGCGGTCCAGCCGTCTGTGCAGTCGACTCCATACGGGGAGTCCTTGGCCTGTCGGCATACTCCTTGGCTGACTGTATAGTCTTCATGGGCTCAGATTTGGGTGGGACTCCTTGAGATGCTCCTGTGTGCCTTTGTGACACTGGAGACCTGTCAATCACGGGGGTGTTCCGCTTAACAGCAGTGTCTTTAGACGGTTGTTGAATCTTCATCGGGGATAGTGAGGTCTGTTTGACAGGTTTGTCTGTTGCCTGTATGTCTGTGCACCTTGGTGACAATGCTTCCGTCCCCATAGTGGGAACTTTCCGCCTAACAGCATTGCCTTGAGTTGGTTGCGGAATCTTCGTAGGCAATAGTGAGGTCTGTTTGACAGGTTTGTCTGTTGCCTGTATGCCTGTGCGCCTTGGTGACAATGCTGTTGTCCCCATCGTGGGATCTTTTCGTTTAACAGTCGTGTCTTGAACCGGTCGTGGAATTTTCGAGAGCGAAGGCGCTGTTTCTTTGAGAGACTTCTTGTCCGTTGATTGCTTGTCTGCACGCCTTGGCGACAGTGCAGTAGTCCTCATAATGGGAGTTTCCCCCTTAACATCTACGGCTACGCCTTTTGTCGCTTGGGAGATTTTCGTAGGCACTGATTTTGCGGTCTGGTCTCCGGACGGTCCAGCCTTCGCCACGTTTGCTCCTTTCTGGGAAGCCTCAAGACTTGGCTTTTCTTTCTTGTCCTGTGTGGACTCTTTTGTCTGTCCAGATCTGTCCAGACCTGTGACTGGAGGATTTGCTTCCTTAGAAGGTGGTGAAGATTTGGTGCTCGATGCACTTGCTACTTTGGCGGATGCCCTGGGTTTAGAAGGTAAGTCCTTGGACGTTACCACGACCTTCTTAGGAGTGCCCGAGGCTCCTGTTTCTTGTGACCCCTTTAATTTGGATGACATGTCCTTTTTAGTGAAAGCTTTGGGACCGGACCTCTTTGCTGCAGCATCCTTAGATGCTGAATCAAGCTTTTTAGCATACTTGGACGGGGTGGCTTGCGCCTTGGAGCTTCCACTTTCATTGTCGTCGCCAACAATGGCGTCCCAAACTTTCTTGGAATACTCTTTGCGCATCATACCTGCCTTTCCGCCCTTCACAGTGTCCTTCTGTGTTTTAGCTGCTGGCTCAGCCGAGCCCTTCGCTGACTGCTTGCCAGTTTTTCCAGCCGCAGATCCAGGTGGACTTGTTGAACCACCTGCTGTCTGTATGTACACGTTTTTCAGGGAAGTCCGACCCTGGGCTGCGGACGACTGATCCTTCGCCATTCCTGATGCCAACTCCGTCTCAGACGCAGGCTGAGGCCGCATCTCTGGAGTCACGACAACCTTTGGTTTGGGCAGGCTCCTTGAGGGCCTTTCTTTGCCGCTGGAATAGGCTTTCTTGCCTGGCTGTCTGTACGGATACTTCCTTTCGCTGGTTTGACTTGGTTTCCGGACCAGCGGAATCTGTGAGGCGCTGTCTTCCGAACGGGACTTTATCCTACAGGTGTGGGTGCGGGGATCTTTCCGCGGTGCCCTATGGTGGATTGGAACCGACCTCTCGACGGGTACTTCATCTTCGTCGTCACTTTCTAGGTGCATTTTCATCACCATCGTCACGTGACATTGTTTGCATGTCATTCTTATGGCGCGGTACGTCCATGTATGCTCATGGCCGTGCTTTTTGGTGTTGCATATAGGCACGGGGACTTTTTTGTGCCTCTCATCCTTCTCGTCGTCATCCTCACTGTCAGTTTCTATATGGTATTTTATAAGCAGGGGCTCGTTGCAACTCCCGCACTTGAATCTGGTGGGCTCGTACGTCCACTGGTGGGCGTGGTCTATCATGCAGCAGGGGGTATCCTCCCCATGCACGACCTGGTAGTTGTTGTCGCACTGGTACCAAGCGCTTTCACCGTGGTCAGTGTGGCTACAAAGTGAGAGTTGGTGTTGTTCTGCCCCTTGCAGCTCATGTAAGGATGGGCGTTCCAGATTCATGGTCAATTTACTGTCCGATTTTATCCACTCTGTAGCCGTCTGGTAGTCATCAGCCGACACTACCACGCCTGGTTCTAGTGATTCTTCAGAGCACTGGGACCCTGAGTCTTCGACCACATTCCTTAATGATGTCGTCATCAGCAGATTGGAGATACTGGCGTTGATTGTCGCAAGCTCTTCATTTGCCTCTGCTCTCACCTCCTCGAGTTTCTCCGACGAAATCTGTGACTTGTCTTCCTCGAGCCCGAGGAGAAATTCTGTGACATCCTCTTTGTCCTGATGGAGCTTTATGGACAATTCCCTTCGACGAAAGAACCTGTCTACTGTCTGTGTTATCTGGTGTTCAAATGTGTCCTGGGGATGGTCATAAGGCTTTTGGACAAAATACTTAACCATTGGCAGTAGAGGGGGTTCCGGGATGTTAGTGTGCAGCACGGCTGCTTTTGTCCCGATGCTGAACTCCTCTGCCGTGCTGTGTTCTGTGCCCTCGTCACGATGGGTGACGGTTCTCTTCTGAGACAAGGTGGATTCCTGCGCGGCGTACATTGACATGACGGTGTACTGTCGGTTTGGATCTGGTACCGGCTGCATGGCCCCGGAGCCGACCAGATCCAAAAGTGGCCGCGGCGACGCCTGGGAGGCATCTCGCTCCGGGAATCCTGAGATTCCGGACATCAGAAACTCCATTGTTGGTAAAGCAGGAGGATTGGGGACTTGTCTAGATGTATATCTGATTTCAGACATCAGAAACTCCATCGACGGCAGCGCAGGAGGAGACGGAACCCGTCCGGATATATCTGCTATTCCGGACAATAGTAGCTCCATAGGCGGTAAAGCCGGGGGCGAAGGGACTCGTTCGAATCCTGCCCCATGCATCATTAGGTGTGGTGTGGCTCGTGAAAGACTTGGGCGCCTCAGCTGCTCTGGGGTTGGGAGCGGTGGCGGCTCAGGGATATGGCCAAATTCTATTGTACCCACGGTCTCGCTGGCCTCTGCCACATTTTCTACTGATTCATCTCCCTTTGTGACCTTAGTCTTGTGCGTTATTTTGTTGGAAGCAGTAGTACTCCTCATAAAAGTACCACCGCCGTGTCCATGGCCTGGAGACATCAAAGAAGGCGGGTACTGAGGGGTTGCTAGAGCCGAAGGTCCTGCCATTTGTAGCGGCATGTTAAGCTGTGGCACGGCAGGTGGAAGACTTGGGCGCCTCAGCTGCTCTGGGGTCGGGAGTGGTGGTGGTTCAGGGATATGGCCAAACTCCATTGTACCAACGGTATTGCTGGCCTCTGCCACATTTTCTACCGTTTCATTGCCCTTTGTGACATTAGTCTTGTGCGTCATTTTGTTGGAAGCAGTGGTGCTCCTCATAAAAGTACCACCGCCTTGTCCATGGCCATGGGACAAAAGTGAGGGCTGAGGCACTGACAGAGCCGATGGTCCTACTAACTGTAGAGCCATGTTTGGCTGAGGTCGTTCGAATCCACCTGAGATTCTGGCCATCAATAGCTCCATTGGCGGCAAAGCTGGGGGCGAGGGGACTCGTCCGAATCCACATGTGATTCCGGCCATCAGTAGGTCCATAGGCGGTAAAGCCGGGGGCGAGGGGACTCGTCCGAATCCTGCCCCATGCATCATTAGGTTTGGCGTGGCTTGTGGAAGACTTGGGCGCCTCAGCTGCTCTGGAGTTGGGAGTGGTGGCGGTTCAGGGATATGGCCAAACTCCATTGTACCCACGGTTTCGCTGGCCTCTGCCACATTTTCTACCGTTTCATCGCCCTTTGTGACCTTAGTCTTGTGCGTCATTTTGTTGGAAGCAGTAGTGCTCCGCATAAAAGTACCACCGCCGTGTCCCTGGCCTGGAGACATCAAAGAAGGCGGGTACTGGGGGTTGCTAGAGCCGAAGGTCCTGCCATTTGTGGCGCCATGTTAAGCTGTGGCGCGACAGGTGGAAGACTTGGGCGCCTCAGCTGCTCTGGGGTTGGGAGTGGTGGCGGTTCAGGGATATGGCCAAACTCCATTGTACCCACGGTTTCGCTGGCCTCTGCCACATTTTCTACCGTTTCATCACCCTTTGTGACCTTAGTCTTGTGCGTCATTTTGTTGGAAGCAGTAGTGCTCCGCTTAAAAGTACTACCGCCGTGTCCATGGCCTGGAGACATCAAAGAAGGCGGGTACTGGGGGGTTGCTAGAGCCGAAGGTCCTGCCATTTGTGGCGCCATGTTAAGCTGTGACGCGACAGGTGGAAGACTTGGGCGCCTCAGCTGCTCTGGGGTTGGGAGTGGTGGCGGTTCAGGGATATGGCCAAACTCCATTGTACCCACGGTTTCGCTGGCCTCTGCCACATTTTCTACCGTTTCATCACCCTTTGTGACCTTAGTCTTGTGCGTCATTTTGTTGGAAGCAGTAGTGCTCCGCTTAAAAGTACTACCGCCGTGTCCATGGCCTGGAGACATCAAAGAAGGCGGGTACTGGGGGGTTGCTAGAGCCGAAGGTCCTGCCATTTGTGGCGCCATGTTAAGCTGTGACGCGACAGGTGGAAGACTTGGGCGCCTCAGCTGCTCTGGGGTTGGGAGTGGTGGCGGTTCAGGGATATGGCCAAACTCCATTGTACCCACGGTTTCGCTGGCCTCTGCCACATTTTCTATCATTTCATCGCCCTTTGTGACCTTAGTCTTGTGCGTCATTTTGTTGGAAGCAGTAGTGCTCTTCATAAAAGTACCACCGCCTTGTCCATGGCCATGGGACAAAAGTGAGGGCTGAGGTACTGTCAGAGCCGATGGTTCTGCTAACTGTAGAGCCATGTTTGCCTGAGGCCGTCCGAAACCACCTGAGATTCCGGCCATCAGTAGCTCTATTGGCGGCAAAGCTGGGGGCGAGGGGACTCGTCCGAATCCACCTGATATTCCGGCCATTAGTAGCTCCATAGGCGGCAAAGCCGGGGGCGAGGGGACTCGTCCGAATCCGCCTGAGATTCCGGCCATCAGTAGGTCCATAGGCGGTAAAGCTGGGGGCGAGGGGACTCGTCCGAATCCACCTGAGATTCCGGCCATCAGTAGGTCCATAGGCGGTAAAGCCGGGGGCGAGGGGACTCGTCCGAATCCTGCCCCATGCATCATTAGATTTGGCGTGGCTTGTGGAAGACGTGGGCGCCTCAGCTGCTCTGGGGTTGGGAGTGGTGGCGGTTCAGGGATATGGCCAAACTCCATTGTACCGACGGTTTCGCTGGCCTCTGCCACATTTTCTACCGTTTCATCGCCCTTTGTGACCTTAGTCTTGTGCGTCATTTTGTTGGAAGCAGTAGTGCTCCGCATAAAAGTACCACCGCCGTGTCCCTGGCATGGAGACATCAAAGAAGGCGGGTACTGGGGGGTTGCTAGAGCCGAAGGTCCTGCCATTTGTGGCGCCATGTTAAGCTGTGGCACGGCAGGTGGAAGACTTGGGCGCCTCAGCTGCTCTGGAGTTGGGAGTGGTGGCGGTTCAGGGATATGGCCAAACTCCATTGTACCCACGGTTTTGCTGGCCTCTGCCACATTTTCTACCGTTTCATCACCCTTTGTGACCTTAGTCTTGTGCGTCATTTTGTTGGAAGCAGTAGTACTCCTCATAAACGTACCACCACCTTGTCCATGCCCATGGGACAAAAGTGAGGGCTGAGGCACTGTTAGAGCCGATGGTCCTGCTAACTGTAGAGCCATGTTTGGCTGAGGCCGTCCGAAACCATCTGAGATTCCAGCCATCAGTAGCTCCATTGGCGGCAAAGCTGGGGGCGAGGGGACTCGTCCGAATCCACCTGTGATTCCGGCCATCAGTAGCTCCATAGGCGGCAAAGCCGGGGGCGAGGGGACTCGTCCGAATCCACCTGAGAGTCCAGACATCAGTAGGTCCATAGGCGGCAAAGCCGGGGGCGAGGGGACTCGTCCGAATCCACCTGAGATTCCGGCCATCAGTAGCTCCATAGGCGGCAAAGCCGGGGGCGAGGGGACTCGTCCGAATCCACCTGAGAGTCCAGACATCAGTAGGTCCATAGGCGGTAAAGCCGGGGGCGAGGGGACTCGTCCGAATCCTGCCCCATGCATCATTAGGTTTGGCGTGGCTTGTGGAAGACTTGGGCGCCTCAGCTGCTCTGGGGTTGGGAGCGGTGGCGGCTCAGGGATATGGCCAAACTCCATTGTACCCACGGTTTCGCTGGCCTCTGCCACATTTTCTACCGTTTCATCGCCTTTTGTGACCTTAGTCTTGTGCGTCATTTTGTTGGAAGCAGTAGTACTCCTCATAAACGTACCACCACCTTGTCCATGCCCATGGGACAAAAGCGAGGGCTGAGGCACTGACAGAGCCGAAGGTCCTGCTAACTGTAGATCCATGTTTGGCTGAGGCCGTCTAAATCCACCCGAGATTCCGGCCATCAGTAGCTCCATTGGCGGCAAAGCCGGGGGTGAGGGGACTCGTCCGAATCCACCTGATATTCCGGCCATCAGTAGCTCCATTGGCGGCAAAGCTGGGGGCGACGGGACTTGTCCGAATCCACCTGAGATTCCGGCCATCAGTAGGTCCATAGGCGGTAAAGCCGGGGGCGAGGGGACTCGTCCCAATCCTGCCCCATGCATCATCTGGTGTGGCTCGGCTCGTGGAAGACTTGGCCGTCTCAGCTGTTCCGGAGTTGGAAGCGGCGGCGGCGGAGGGATCTGCACAACTTCCGTAGTTGCCATGGCTTGGCTGGCTTCTGCAAAGTTTTCCACTATTTCGTCACCCTTTTTGACACTCGTCTTTTGTGTCACCTTGGCTGACGTAGATGTGTGGCGCATGGCTGTGCCTCCAGTAAGGCCGGGACCAGTCAGTCCACTAAGCTGTGGCATAGGCAAGCCAGGTGCGGTAGGGTGGTGTGACAGCAGACCCATAGTTGGTGCAGAACTAGGAATTGCCAGTACAGCCGGTGGCGCTATCTGAGCATGTGCACCGAGACCAAAAGCCGGCAGCGTCGTCGTCGGGATACGCTCAGCCTGGACAGCCGCGACCAATTGCGATGCCTCTGCTGTATCCTCAGTCTCCCCTGTAGACGTCTTCCTCCTCACAGTGGTGGAGTGTTTCAGCTTGGTCGCCTGGGACTGAAGCCGGAAGGACAAGCTGTCGTTTCCAGGTGAGCCGGACTGCATATGCCCGGGCACCGCGTGGTCCCTTCTTCCAATTGCATTATGCAAGGCTTGGCCCAGCGTCACCGGTGATAGAGGAGACATGGCCGACACTGGGTGTGCAGATAATAAACCCAGGCCAAAGGATGGTAGGGGCGGCGGTGACGGGATTCTGTCGGCCTGAACTGTGGCGACCATGTGTGATGCCTCGGCCGTGTCTTCCGTCTCCCCTGTAGACGTCTTTCTCCTCACGGTGGTGGAGTGCTTCAGCTGCGTCGCCTGGGACTGCAGTCGGAAGGCAAGACTGTCCCTTCGAGTTTGCATCATGCCATGTGCTGTGTCCCTGCTCTCTGCAACATCACGCAAGGCTGATGCAAGGGCCGTACTTTGGACCCCTTGGCTTGTGTGGTCCCTGCCAACAGGACTAGAGCTTCGAGGGGTGCCTGTGGGCGAAGTTGCGCGGGAAGATCGTACACTGCCGACATCACTTCCCGCCACACTGCTGGTGACGCTGCTTCGTGGGGAGGGGTGGAACTCTACGTGCCTGAATTCCTTGCTCTGAAACCGAGCCAAGAACTGCGGTGGAACGTACACCATTGCAGCCTCCTGCAGCAGTGCCTGTGCCTTCGGTGTCTCGTCGTCCGACTTGTCGCCGCCCGACAGATAGTAGTCAGGGGGAGGAAGAGGGGGAGCTGCCGGCGGTGCAGCGAACTGGGCCTCCACCATGGTTGCCATTGTAGCAGTCTCCGTAGAGATCTCTGTGCCACCTTGCTCCCGGGAGCTGACGGTGGCGCGCTGTCCCACCTCTGCCGTCTGTGTCGTGTATACAACAGGAGTGGCCTGTGCTGGCGCACTGCCTCCTGGGAGACAGCCTGGCAGTGGAGGAGGAGGAGGCGGAGGGGTGAACGCAAGTGCTGTCTTCCTCACCGCCTGACTAGACTCCAGAGAAGTAGTGTCTTTCTTCTTGCCTTTCCCGTATTTGGTCACAGTGCTCTTCTGTGACATGGCACTCGACTGAGAGGTGAAGTGCAGGGTCTGTTTCTTTTCCTGACGATCTTCCCCGCGATGTTGGAGCGTGTTCTTTAGGTCTTCGACCACTTCTGGGTGGAGACTAGAGCGCCTTCGACGGTCTGGCACTTTCCAGATTGTGCCTTCTGGCTCTTCATGCCCGTCAGATTTCTGTGACTTTGGAGGAGAGCGTTTTTTGTCAGACTCCACCTTAGCCCCTTGTTTGCTGCCTGGCTTCTCTGACTTTCCACTCTCCGCTGCAGTGTGGGGCCTTAATGGGTCTCTTTTCATACAGGGAATGCTTGCTTTTCGTGGCATACTAGCTGTCGGCATCACATTCTTTATTCCTGGCGATTGTTCCCGGACTGGATAACGTCCCTTGGACAGTTTGGTCTTCTGCCTTTCACTGCGTGGCTGTGCGTCTGTAGCGTTTTGATCATCCATGCCAGACACAGAGGGCGGTGGGGAAACTCTGATCGCCAACAGGCGGTTTCCAGTCGACGCTGCCGTGTCTGTCCTGTCGACAGGAGCGTTTGAGGGGAGTACAGGCAGGCCGCCTTCTTCTGTGGCGCCTATGAGAGGCATCAAGTTTGCTGCTCTTGCCAGGACACCCGACAAGATTTCAACAAAGAACATTGTAAGCCCCAGTGTGGCTGCCTCCATCGTACTGTACGTCTGGTTAACTTGGTGGACCAGTTCGCCAAGAAGTGTTGGGTTAAAGAGCTCTGCCTCTGTCGCTACCATCACGGGGTTGATGATCGAGACAGCGCGGTTCAGAATGCGGAGGGAACGATTGTTCGCCATCAGTCCCTCAGTCACGGAAACTGTTATTCTCTGAACGGCTATCTTGACTCTGGCCTCTGCACCGTAGGATACAACTGAGTCTGCCACAGCTGTGGGTCTGACTCTAGTACATTGCTTGGTTTGGGCAGGCTCTGTCCCAGGTGTCCCCCCAGAGGACCCAGATGCAGATGCCAGGCCTTCCATGCCCTTAATGAGGCACTCGGAACTTCTTGGTGCAAGGGGAGGCTCTTCCATCTCTTCCACGCTTTTATCTGGCCGGACTTCGGTCAAAGAGCGCAACATATAAGGAGCATCGACTCTAGGGTCGGTCATGTCTCGTGGTTTGTCTTGAGTGGTCCACGACTTTTTCTCCTTAGGGGACTTTGTCCAGATGGGCACGGGCTCATCAACAGTGGACGAGCCGAGAGCGTCTGCACCCAGGCTTGAGGAATTCCTGGCTTGTGTACGTGTCTCATTAGTGAGCACAGGGGACATCTCACTACCCTGGTCCTTCTGGACAGAACTCATTACACCTTTTTTCTTGTCGTCCTTTACCTTAAGGATTCCGCCTGATTTAGGAGACTTCTTTCCGGAGGGGACATCGTTTGCCGGGAAGAGCCCTGTCATACCAGCTCCCTTTGCCTCTCGGGTGATGTTAGAGCCGCCAGATTTCCCGCCAAGATAATCTGGCTTGCTCGCGTTTCCTGTTTGCGGTGAATTTGTCTTTTCCGAGGGCTTCAGTAGGGGCTCAGGTGCGGGGCTTGCGCCAGGTGCCTCTTTCTTAGCTGGTGCCCCTCCAACAGCCATACCAAGCTTATCTTCTTCGTGGACTTGAGGATCGTCTGAGTCACCAATCTTAGTGATGCCTGCGAAGTAGATGCTTGAATTCTTTCGCCCACTGCTGAAGATGGAAGATTCGTCCTCTTCGGTCTCCGCATGACACGCCAACTTGAGGTCAGAGTGTTTGGAGTGCCTTAGGGAGAGGTTGCTGCAGGGCAGGTCCAGGCCGGGTGGGGGCGGGCCTAACTCGTGCTCCTTTTCCTGCCTTTGGATCTCTCGGACCCAGTATGTCAGCGCCTTGTTGTTCGGGTTGTGGTTCTTATCGAACTTCTTAACCCACGGCCTAGGGTCAGGAAAGTCCTCCAGCTCGCCAAAGAAGTTTGGGGTGGTTGTGAATTTTCTGCGGTTGGCTCGACGGCGCCTTTCTTGTCTTATGGCCTCCTGCCTTTCTTCCAACTCATACTTCTTGACTGCGCCTTTGATGACGTTTGTGGTGAATATCTTTGCCAGTTTCTGTATCTTTTCCTCGTCCTCCTGTTCCTTGGTTTTGGGGACATCGCCCTTCATGAACGCCAATCTGTTTCTCACGGTCCAGGCGACCGCCTTAGCGATCGTTTTGAACTTCTTCTTTTTCGGAGGCGCCAACTCCTGTCTGGCGTTATAAATCATCTTCTGGCGGAGGATTTCGTTCGTCTTGGAGCATCTGATCCGAAGCGTCTTCCCAGATGCTGTCCGGATCTTCCCCTGTCTCACATCGGCCATCGTAGTTATCGACTGGCTTTTGTGGAGATGCTCTGTTGTTGCACCCTTGGAGTCGCGCCTGTGCACGAGCTCGTGTGTGCTCTCCCTCTGGTGGGTCTCCGTCGTTTCACGAGAGATCGGCTTAAACTTCGTGATCTGTGAGAGGAGACCGAGGTCTTCCCTTGAGCACTCGCCCTTGATACGGTTCTTCTCGGCTTGGATGAGTCCGGTTATATTAAGAACAGAGTCCATCATGTCCATACCTGACTCACAGCTGCCGCTCGACATAGACGAGCAAGATTCGATTTCAATCTGCAGGTCTGAAGTGGCGGATTCGATTAGGTTTTTCGCAAAAATGGTGGTGACGTTGTTTTTTGAGCCACCTTTGAACATCCTGCTGATGCTAGTCGCACTGCGGAGGACTGTTGGGTCTTTGATCAGTTCCTCTGCATATTTTGATACATCGGTGTTCGACTGCGCAGGGGAGGGACGCGCAACGCTAAGTGTGGGACCTAGCCCAGCACTGCTGCTAGAACTACTAGCACTAACATCTAACTTATCTTCTAGAGTATTCATTTTCTCTTGTGATTTTTGTAAATTTTTACAACAACTTAACAGTCTATACATAAACTACATTAAACAGCCTTTGCTTGCTTCGGAGGAAGGAACTCGGCTCTCGTTGGTGATGGTGGTTGGTGGGGATTGACGAGGATGGCCGAAGTCTGCCAAATTGCAAAGCTGCCTCTAACGACGCGACGTCGTCCTTCGGAGAGGGAGGGAAAATGATTACTTCTTTCTCGGCAGTAAGATGAATATAATTTGTAGGAATGGATTTTTTAATTTCCACCAAGCACATTGCATCACGCATTCAGAATCAAATGCAAATTTGAATTACCATTTTACTTGATGAAAAGAGAAAGTTAGTTTTCTAGACAGACCTAATCTACAGCTAGGGTGGATCAGTGTCACGGTTGGTGTAGGAAGACATGGTGATGTTGATCTTGATCCTGATGTTGATAGATAACGCTCCCTGGCGGTTGTCTCTGGTACAACACCAACGCCACGACCCAGTGGCTTTAATACTGCAGGTACACATAAGTCTCTAGTGAGGTGAGTGGCACTAAGTTGAAAAGAGGTGACGGAATAGGAGAGATTTCCCTACTGTACGACTGTTTCTATATCTTTCCGTTTTCCCCAAAGCGTACATGATATGTCTGTAATGGGCAGTATACGGAACAAACTGATCCATATATGTTGCAGGGGAAGGGGACTGACCATGCCCCTCATAGTCAACCAAATGTTGTGGTTATGTGACATGGCACCGACGACGATTGCCTTTTCATAAGAAATATTTCAAGTACCAACACACATTTGCAAACATGCAGAGAAAAGGGAGAGGGTGTGTGTGGACGGGAAGACAAGCAAATCTCGCGCACACAAACATGATCACAAAGATTGGCACCTTCGCAAAATAACGATTTGTTTTCAATAAAGATGGTTTGTTGATTGCATTTCTAAATGGGTTTATCATTTCCAGGTATGTGTAAAGAAATGTATCCCCTAGAAATTCGGCTTTTCGTGCAGTGTTGGTAGGTTTGTTTGCATACAGGGTCATGAAAACGTTATCTTGTGGTTGTTTTGTGTATGGCTATTGTATTTTGGGAAAGATCACCAGTTATAATGATTAAGTGGAGAATACCAATCATATAGAGGAAATTTTGCTAGGTCGTTCGCGCACACAAACATGTCCCAGAGTGGCCTCAAATACGCAGAGCATTATTAATATTATTTCAATAATAATACAATGGGGACATTTTTGTTTTACATGTTAAGTGGAAACATAGTTTTCATCTATTGCTCCTGTTTGTATCCAGGAAAGTCCGGAAAGGCACTGTCATACACGTGCTGCGGAGATTATTATTGTCTAAAATATGATGTTAAACGTTCAACTCAATTTACCTTGCCCCTTTGCTTGATCAAGAGAATTCATTTCACCGATCCCATAGATAGTTTCAGGAGGAGAGCATGTTTAGCAAATGAGTAAATACATTAGATGAGGTTTAGATGTAACATAACCAGTAGTTAGATATCATATCCTGGGAACGTGCTAGGCTGAATGTATTTGTTTTTGTTTCTTTATGTCTTTTAATACAATGATTAAAAAAAAAAACTCCAAGAAAACCCCAGTACTAACTTGATACGTATCAAGAAAGCCAAATATCCTATCCACGGCAAGATTACCAATAAATGTATTTGTCAATAAATAATTAAAAACGTCACGAAAATGTTAACGTTGGTCAAATAGCTGCACCGGCTAATTCTATCGTGATAGATATTTGTCCATTCTTTGATTAGAAAACTTCTTGTGGTTAATCCATGTTCTTTTCATCATTGAAAACGTATACGTACTACCTGTAGGCGGGAAATACAGTTTGTAGTCTTTACGTTACAAAACTTAAGCACAAGTCAAGAGATATTGGTCGCCAAGATTCGCAAGCAAAATTGAAATACCAAGTGCTTTAAAATCGTCCCCGGGTTTTAGATTTTGGTAACTTTAGTGTTATTTGTTTGAATGAAATGAAAGTTACTAGTTTACGTGTTAATGGATAGTTGTAAGGTTAATTGTCTCAATCTTTTAGGAAGGATTACTAGTACTTGACGTATACTATCTGTTAGGTGGAAATTGTTTGTTTTTAGACGGAGAAATACATAAGGACTCGAATAGAAACGTTTAGGGAAAAAAACGTCCATTGTAAGTTAGTGCTGGATAGACTTCGTGGAAATTGCAACGATCTTTGTATATATGATTACTAGATTACTATACTAGTATATAGCGACGTGCGCAATAGTTCTCTTGCCAGTGGCTTATATTATATACATATATTTACTGTAGGTCAGAGATGTGCTTCTCCAACAAAATACGACGTGTCCTTAGGCCTTATATCGTATGACATCTTCAAAACACTGTGTGTGAATTCCATTACACACGTTTAAAGAAAAGGGTCTGTGGACCTGGAAGTAGTGTATATGCCTTTTAGTTACTCAACGTACTGCATTTAGCTCTTTTTTTTTCTTCTTTTCGGGGATGGACGTTGATCATTTCTATTACAAAGAAGATTCATTCCTAGTTGTTTGTCGAAAACTGCATCGGTCGTTCAAACTACAACGTAAGCACCAAATGAATATAATTTTCGTGGTCTTATGTATTTGTAAATATTAGTACTACTCAGTATAATCGTCCCGGTGGTTTAGATGAGAATGATTGAACACAAACTGTCGTATCGACTAACTTTCCTGGCGGGAAACGTCCGTACCTTTTTTGTAAGTATTTGAAAAAAAATCGGTAAGAAATGTACACCCTGTGCCGGTCTCTCTGATAAGACTACTCAATCGTAATTCAATACTTTTTTAAAAAGACTTAACTCTTTCCCAAACACACACCCTCTCTCTCTGCTGTCTGCAGATGTGCGAAATTTAGGTCAAAAACGCTCTTCAACAAAATATTTTACAACAAACGATAGTTAAAACCTATACCCCAATATGAAGGCTGACCTTTCTGATATCAGGTTTAGGGGTACAGATATAGAAAAAAGAAATTAATCGTTTTTAGCGTTTCATCATACACGAGGTCTAGATTGATTCGAATCTACTGCAAGTTCCGTCTGGACAAGGCAAAGAAGATTAAGAGAGAAGAAAACATAGTACTTCTTGCGCATTCTCTAACATATCTACGAACACTCAGATACACAATGGATGTACATGTGTACAATATAGCCATAAGAAGTATTGTAGCCCTTCAACACATGGCAGTGTACATAAAAACTGTTACACGATGTGTGTACATCAAAATATCTAAACAAGAGTAAACGTAAGACATTTAGACTTCCAGGTTTACGTTTGTACAATATCACAAAATAAGTGACTCATTACACTATGACGTTTTGCGATATGACTAATAGACGTTTACGACATATTTTTACATGTCTTTATATATGTTGACCATCGCTAAATGGTAAAATATTTTTGTCCCGAAGTTATCCGAAATCCACAAAATTTACTTGCTTTGGCCTAGTACTTCTTTCTACAAACTATTACTGCAATTAAGGTGGTGATAAAATTCACATGCATCTCTGTTTCAATGTGTACACTGTAAAGTAGAATGCCCACTAGTAATATGATCATAATGATATGGATGTTTCATATTCACACATATCCTACTGTCTGTGTGCGTATCTGAAACTAGATTCCTCTCTCATTCTTTTGCTTCAACGTGATAAAATACATAACTAAACCTGTAAAACAATTTGTACAAACGGAGTCACAATCTATCGCGTTTGTCAATCAATTCAATCTTCTACAAGTGAATTAATGAGATAGCGTACTTCTATTTCATTATTTCACCAGAAGATGAAATACAAGTAGTAACTGTTACCCTTTAAGGAGGTTTTATGAAATATCCTCCTTGTACCTTCTATCTCATTATTTCACTAGAGGAAGAACTAAATCTTCTTTTGCTAGTGAATTAACTAGATAGCGCCCCTTTAGTACACCACGCGGCATTCAAACGGAGCCACGGAAGAATAGATGATTTTATTTTGTTCGTCCGCTTACGGCATTATTCTCTGGAACGCCAAAACATTGTTCTACAACAACGGCTCTCCACGCAGTGTCGCCATGTGGCGCCACCTGCCGTAACACGACGGCACTGCAGCTTACGTCGTCGACCTGAAACGCAAAACTTAACCTAGTGATTTAATCTCTGATATCCTATATAATGAATGTTTATTACTTACATATGACTTCACAACCCTCGCGAGTTGTACCTACCTTGAGTTGGTTGATCTACGCTGATGTTTTCTACGCCTGCTAATGTATTTAACGTCAATCGCGCTATATCACTTTTAGATGGATCGCTCTTTGCACTATATACTAGTACTTCTTTAAACGGTGTTCACGACTCTGATTTGTTTAACGAGCCACAAATTTACCTACTACTTTCGTGGTTACGTGCAGAAAATATGACGTGCGCTAACACAGTTGTACGTCCCGACCGTCGCGTCGCAGCAACATGGTTATAGCGGGGCCTGCTCGCAGTGCCGATATCTATATGTCCTATATGTACATTTTCCATAGATAACAGCGAGACAACAAGAAATTAGGGCCTCACCTGAAGTCCTGTGGTCTCGAACACTGCGCTGTAAAAAGAACGGTTAGAAAAGTTCAAATCTTTATTGAGGTTTCTCTAAAAATCGTGGCGATGCTTGAGAGTTGCGACGAATACGTCCTCTCTTCAAGGTCACTTGCAACGATCTGTTTACAACTCTTATTGCGCTATCACGGTGACGTGACGTCACTGACGGCAAGTAGTGACGATGGAGTTTGGGTTCTAGAACAACTTTAGGCGGCGGGGAGGGGGGCGTTCCGATTTGAATGTTTTTGATGCCTGAACTAAATCGTGGATGTTTCGTTTAATATAAATCGAGTAAATCTAGTATAGGTAGATTAAAAAAAGAAGGATTTGGTAATTAATGAGATATTGCCCCTATAGTTAACCAAGCGGTATTCAAACGGAGACACTGGGGAATCGTTGATTTATTCTATTCGTCCGATTACGGCATTTTTCTCTGGAACTCCAAACACTGTTCTAAAGCAACGGCTCACAACGCAGTGTCGCCATGTGGCGCCACCTGCCGTAACAAGATGGCACTGCAGATTATGTTGTCAACCTGAAACGCAAAACTTAACCTAGTGTTTAAATCCCCGATATCCTATGTAATAAATATATTACATATGACTTCACAACCCTCGCGAGTTGTACCTACCTTGAGTTGGTTGATCATGGCTGATGTTTTCTACACTTGCTAATGTATAACGTTCATCGCGCTCGCAATTATGATATCACATTTAGATGGATCACTTTTTGCATTGTATACTTCTTTTCGGTGTTTGTTTAACGAGCCAAAAATGTCCACGGATTTACCGACTACTTTCGTGGTTACGTGCGGAAAATATGACGTACGCTAACACAATTGTACGTCCCGGCAGCGCGTCGCAGCAACATGGTTATAGCGGGGCCTGCTCGCAGTGCCTATATCTATATGTACTAAATTTATATGTACATTTTCCATAGATAACAGCAAGACAACAAGAAATGAGGGTCTCACCTGAAACCCTGCTGTCTCGAACACTGCTCTGTAAAAAGAACGGTTAGAAAGGTTCAAATCTTTATTGAGCGTTTTCAGAAAATCGTGGCGATGCTTGAGAGATGCGATGAAGACGTCTTCTCTTCAAGGTCACTTGCAACGATCTGTTTACAACTCTTGTTGCGCTATCATTGTGACGTGAGGTGACGTCACTGACGTTAAGTAGTGACGATGGAGTTTGGGTTCTAGAACAGCTTTAGGCGGCGGGGAGGGGGGCGTTCCCATTTGAAGGTTTTTGATGCCTGAATGAAACCGGGGATGTATCGTTTCATATAAATCGAGTTGATCCAGTAGGTAGATTGAAAAAAGAAGGATTTGTTACAGGTTAATAACGTTTCAAGTCACTTGAACTCAACTCATTACAGGTGAACCAGCTTGATCATACAGAAGGCACGTGAGCCAGCACACGTTAACACGTCATCAGCATACTGACAGCACGTGACAAGGCGTTTATACATCGGGTGATAAGGCCACACCGTCTTAATTTTATGGATGACATCGTCTGGAGACCCCAAAACTAATGCGCGCGGGCCAAAATATCCAGCAAAAGTAAAATATGCTGCTTAACCACAGGACTAAACATCCAGACCATTCTTCCCCATGCATGGTTTGTCTTATGTTCACCTCCAGAAACACTGTAAGACACAATCGTTGCCATTTCAATCATGTTTGTATTGCCAAAAGTATCAGCTTTTTGTGTCAACGCTACCTATTATAACCATGTCATAATCCACAAACTGGCCGACTGGCGGAGACCCAAAAGAAGGGATCGTAAAATAGTTGCAAAGACATCTGGAGACGAAGTTAGTTATGTCGCAGTTTTTTTCCCGTACAATGTATAGAAGTCATTTCAGTTAGACTGTTGATTTAAAGTCAGGCCATGTTTATTTGATTATATGGATGAAATCTTCTGGATATCCCAATAGCGATGCGAGCGTGTAAAAGAAGTTGGTCGAAAAAGTAATTCATCTAATTGGCCAGGATTTAAATAAATGACTATACACACAGAAACGTTACCAACGTTCTTTCAAATCTTTTTCGACTTTGGAAAACTTGGCTCAGGGCTCGAATACATTTCCAGCTTTGTAAAAACTCTAACACAATTTTCAGATATCTTTTTGCATTTCACAATTTATATTTTCTCCTTTTTGCAGCTTCGTCGTACGGTCTACAGTATGTTTCTAATTTCTTTTCTTTTTTTTGGAAACGGGGAAACGGATGAAAATTGATGTCCGTGCAGATATCCGTGTTACCTTATGGTTAAATGTATACATACAACTCTATTCTTAGAATTGGCTCAATGTATTTATTGAGTACTCAAGTACAAAATGGGCTGTTAATAAGGTTATTAATCGCTTGCAGCGTTCGTCAGTTGAACACCTGTTTATCTGTACTCTCGCCGGTGTGTCGCCGTGTGGCGCGCGCCATCTACCGTAACAGGACGACACAGCACCTTGTTTCTTACAACTGCAACCTACACCTGCTTTTTACCCACCAATTCAATCCCTCATATCCTCATTTTTAATCAATTTCCACTTAAAGAGGCGTTCATAACCCGCGCGAGTTGTACCTACCTTGAGTTGGTTGATGTTCGCTGATGTTTTCTACGTACGCTTGTTCAATATGCTGCCCAATCGCCGCGCTCGCTGTTCTATCACATTTTATATAGAAGTTCAGAATACCACATATTTATTCATCAAATTGCGATTTTCGAGACTTTGATTCGCATAACAAGCCCAAAACGTCTATGTGTCTACCTACTAGTATCATGCTCACGTGCGATAACACAGTTGTACGTCCCGACAGCGCGTCGCAGCAATATCTGTATCTACTATAACGGTTATCTACATATGTAACGTTATATGTACATTTTTCATAGATATTATAAGACAACAAAAAATGAGGGTCTCACCTGAAGTCCTGTGGTCTCGAACACTGCGCTGTAAAAAGAACGGTTAGAAAAGTTCAAATCTTTATTGAGGTTTCTCTGAAAATCGCGGTGATGCTTAAGAGATGCGACGGAGACGTCTTCTCTTCAAGGTCACGATGGCTGCGATGTGTTGCGCCGTGACGTAACGTGACGTCACTGACGGCGTACTGTTTTGGGGTTCTAGAACGATTGTTACGTGATGGAGAGGACACGCGTCCAATAAGACAGAGAGCACGTGATCAGCAACAAGAAAGCACGTGACCAGGCAAGTTTCATTGGACACTAGGTTCCTCTTGGTAAAGCCATTTATCAAAGTTTACATTTTTGTCAGAAATCAAAGTGACATGTTATGAATAGATGTAGGAAAAATATGTCAATGTTAATACACGATAGCTTGCATTCTGTTCTGTTTGTATATTGTGCGAGCCAACTCGAAATTTCACTATTCATACAAAAATGCATTCACAAAACTTTCAAAGTTGACTTTCCTATCAAACTATCCTGTTGGTATTGTTGCTTGAACTCTGTGCTTGTTGATGTTCTTCTGTGCCAAGTTTGAATCAAACCTTCACCCTTTGGACCCAGAGAATTTGGTCTGCTTTACATAGCTGTCCATTTTGTACCTCGATTATTTGAAAACAGCTGGTAATTACCCAAAATCATGTTGTAAAATTGAGTATTTTGTCATCACACAAATAAAGACAACGGCACATTAGATACATTTTGTGACTTTATTTAGTAGCTTGATATGTTTACATGTATACTTAACATTCTGAGGTGAATTACTATTTAGAGATTCCATTTGGAGCCGATATTACTTTCTTTTTATTCAATTGTGAGGTACAATTGAGAAACGTCCGTACACTATATGTATGGCTGATATGATCATCAATATGGTCATCAGTATGGAATTGAGTGGGGTACAATATCAAGCCACACGTACATGTGTATTCATAACATTCAGCAATAAATTAACAATACTTCAATCTGAACTATTACATATTATCATGTACTAGTTGCATTGTTCAGTAGATTGCAACACTTTGGTACAAAAGTCGCCGTACGCGTCTCTCAAACTTGATATGTAATCTAATATGTAAAATATGTAATATGATATGTAAAATATTTGTTTCTGAAAAATTTCTACTGAAGCAACATACATTTGTAAGACCCTGAACATTGTAATGGTATGACTTGTCACGGCAGAATATTTTAAAGAGCGTATCTGCTTGCGATTGAAATTTAAAAAAAAATGGCTGGTAAAAAAGTCACTGTAAAGATTTTAAAAAATTCTACAATATAGACATGCATGTGACGTTATAGGCATAACATCGCAGACACTTTTGTATCAATGGAGCTGATTTTGGTGATACATGTACAAGATTGAAAAGTTATTGTACTAATTGTACACAAAGAATTCCCCAGGAAATACTAATTTGCCCTGGGGAAGATATTAGACTGTCACTTAAATGTTGGCTGAATAAAACGCTTAGTTGTTTACACGGAACAGTGATTTACATGTATCAACCTGGTGAAACTATTCATGTATTCATGTAATACAGGTTTTAAAATTATAACATGTATTGGATATGGATTTGTACATGTATATTTAAGGAAGGTTGATCATAGCCTAATATGTAATTCTGTACATTACTTTAGTAGCTGGACAATACACTTTCTGAATTACTTTAAATAGCATACCTTAGGATGCTACCACAATGTAGGCACTTCACTACACAGATATGTCGTAACTGAATCATTATACTATTTACAGTGCAACAGTTTCTTACATTTGTATCAATGCTTGTACTACAATAATCATGCTTACAATCATGAGTTCTGATCCCCCAATGTCATAAATTAATCAAAGCAAAAGCTGGAAAAAAAATCAAATCTCATTTACATTGTTTGGCTTTGCCATGTATGGTTATTATTATAACCCAAAGATTTTCAGTAGACTTTAAGCCTTTATATAAGTATGTTAATTGCAAGAAAAATACTGTAGTTTGATTTATACAGTCGTCACCAAAGTTACTCATTTATACATCAACTATTCCGCTTGTTCATAATGTACCTCTGGTTTATGCCTTAACACAAAGCTCAATTTAAATCAGCGAAACAGTTTGTAGAGAACCGCAATGTCGGGCTGGACGCATCTTTGAGCATTGTCATTTCGTTTTGGTTATGAATGCTCCAAATTATACCAGGTTTTGTCTTTTGTTTCCTACACAACCAAAAGTGCCTGCCAACGTTTATATAGTCATTACACTACCGTCCTAATGCATGGAACTACATACTTCTGGCCGCTAGGTGGCGCAGAGGCGAAAAAATGCGATCCCAAAACGTGACTACATCTGTATCCCCCGTCCTGATTTGATTGTGTAAAATGCACTGTAACATCCACTGACTTAGGAACTTGATTATACAGTGCTAACATCATTGTGAGGCTAGTTGAAAAGGTAGGGTGGAATGGCACTCAATCTTTTGTCTGACTGTCTTGAGCCTGGAGATAGTTTTTTAGGCGAAGGTTTCGGTGATCTTGCCGGTATGTCCTCCGCTTGCGCCCTGGCACCCAGGGTACGTCCCGATCGACCCGGTGTTGGACTAGGTTTGGGAGACGATGTGTTTGTCCTGTGTGCGTTAACTGGTGGGAACCGAACCCCCCTTGCATTGGCACTTGCTTTTAGCGCGGCACGTTTGAGCTCAGGGGTATTGCTTTGAGGCGGACTGTTCGATGGTGACGTCCCTCCACTACTCGAAGGGGAACCCGGGGTGGCAAACTTTCCTTGGACCTTCTTGAATTCGTAGAAGGACGACATAGATAGTGATCGTCTCCGCACGCTCAAGTCGCCCGTGAACTCTTCATCGTCCTCGTCGTCTGATACGGTCGTCCCTTCCTCTATCTCCTTTAGTCTCGGCAGGATCTTTCTACTCATTTGCCACACCACGCTGCTCTGTAAATCCACCAACTCCGGGCGTTTCCGCAGCGGAACGTCCCGATGGCAGATCTCGAAACTTCCCGACAGACCGCCGACGTCAGCTTCGGCAGACTTCGTGACCTTCACCTGCTCGTGACTATGATCGTGCAGCGCGAGTTCGGAGAGGATCTTGCGCCCCCTAGCAACACGATTTCTCTTTGCATCTGCCTTTCGTCTGACAACAGGTGAGAGAAAGAGGAGATCCGGTGTCCGTGCCCTCGTGCTTTCACTAGCATACTGCTGGGCGGTCTGGTACTCAATATGGTCCCGCAGGCTGACGTTTGCCTTCCCCTCACACACAAGTACCCGACAACAGTCCATGTAGCCCAGTTTTGCCGCTTGGATCAACGGCGTCATACCTGTCGGAAACAGACGTTTTGATTCTTTATAAAAGTTAACGTTTGGTGGTAGAAAAACAACAACCGAGGACTGAAAACTCATGGCAATATAAACGTACAATATGTTCAAATGAACAAACACTGTCGTAGATATTTGTATTGATTCCTGACATCGCGTTCCTAACCGTACCTTGAAGGTTAGCACGATCCACGTCCAAGCGGAACCGTTTGAAGAGTGCTATGAGCTTGGAGATGAGAGCCACGTTCCCCGTCCTAGCGGCGTGGATCAGTACTGTGTTCTCTTCGTTGTCCGGGATTCCTGTATGGGACACATCATATAGGTCGGTAAAACACTGTTTATAACAAGTACAATTGTCGTGCAATAAAGTTCTCTCTATGTAAAAAAAGTACCGCTTTTACCAGCTTAACCCGGCGTAAAATCTCGGCCGATTGCTATTATAGTGTCTGTGGAAAACAGGAAAGAAAGGAAACAAATAGCAGACTTAATCCCATTGTCCATACTACTTTCTCAGTAAGTAAAGTTCAAACATCTAGGTAATAAGACACAAAACTTATCAATACCCAAGCAATTTAATACATTTTCTAAAAGTCACTTTATGTTAACACAGGGTTGACAGGGTACATAACTTATGCGCGTAAGCTTATCCAGCCGCTGAAGTAACTTTTGTATTGTCTACTTTGTCAGTCTTAAATGTTACATTCGATGATCGTACGATCTCTTGTCGTAGGCTATGACAATTAGCCACCAACAAGGACCTCTGACAACCCTTTCCTTGATCCATCACACGACAGCTACATTTTGTGCGACACATTTACGACTAACAAATATTATCTTAAACCTGTCGCACGACGAAACTAACCGGGCCCTTCCAAGCGCGATTATTGTCCTGGGGTGTCCTGAAAAGGTCCCGGATGTATTACCTGATTGTTCAGCCGGGTGCTGAGAATGTCAACACACACGTCTTGGGTTACTGTTTACCTGACTAACGTAATGGGACACACGACAAACGGGCTTTCACGCCCCGGTATATTCATTTAGCATGGTTGTCAAAGCTTCAATGGAATAATTTGTGGCAATAGTTCAAACAAAGCAGAACGAAAATGGGGAACATTTGTGGGAACCGTCGTTGCTTTTCCAATTCACAAAAGAAAAGAAAAAGAAAACACGATAGAAACGTTCACGTGTTTCTGAAAAAAAGATGGTGTTTGATAACAGTATAAAACACACACAGCTGAACAAAGCTAGGAATATCATTAAGAGCTGTTGTTCCATTTTAAACTTAAAAATATCAAAGAAAATGGACTTCTTGTATATCTAAAGAACCAAAGACTTAATAAGTTATTATGCACTTGAATGTCTGCTTCAAAGTGCAACAGTACTTTTTGTCAGCGGAACCGCGGACGCAGAATTGGTGTTTACATGAAAAGTCGTCTAGAGAGAAAAAAAAAAACTATAAAGAAGAAAATCCAAAAACATTAGAATAGTGGGGGTGGGGCGGGAGAGGAAAGTGGTTTGCGTGTGTACTGGCTTTGGGTTTGGGTGTGTGTGTGTGGGGGGGGGGGGGGGGCAACAGTGGTGGGTGGGACTGAGGTGCTGCACTGAGCCGATCCACAATAGAAGTCAGTCAGATCTAGCTCAGTATCAGAGATATAACACAGGGAGGTTAGATTTGTCACCTCCACTGCGAAAAATTTAAGAACAGGTATATACTCGAACCCAGTATAGAAATACTTCTGTCAAAGGAGTCTGGAGGCCTTTGACTTTGGAAAAACAAATCGTCGATGAAGCCGTCATGACTTGCAAAACCTTGTTGTTTACAAAACTGTTCGACACCAACAACGATCGCGGGACATGATAGTCTAGTCGTGCGTCTGTAGTACAAAGTCATGTACGTAATGGATTGATGCTTTCTAAACAGCGTCTCGTGCGTGCCAAAGTAGTGTACAGTTGGGGTATAGAACTGTTTGAAGTGCCCCCGACTTTACCTCCTGCTAAGTTCTAGAATCACGCTATCTTCCTGCACATCTATTGTAAACATAGTTCATTACCCTTACCAGTGTAACCTACACAACGTCCTTGCACTTTTTCCCCGAATGCCCAAGTGCAACAGTTGTTTGGACCTACAGGGTAACGTAGCGGTACCCATTATCGTGCGGTACTTATTGTCAACTTTGGGTCATGTAGATATGTCGTGTATCATGCCAAAGCTAGTTGAGCAATAAAGAATGACATACATGTAACTGTGATATCAGTAAAATAAACATATGCTTGTTGAACAGGCAGAGAAAATATTACAGACCATGCATTGTTCCTTTTAGACGAGCTCATAACTCTTGCCATTTGGCTCTGCCTGGCTCAGCTTGATGACGTTGTACGTTCATGCCCAATGCCACCCACAAGTCAGTCGTGCCGCTGACACAACATGGCGAGACGGAGTACGCCACAGGCTATCTGTGACTTTAGAGAGGGTCTGCATGGGGGGGTCTTGGTAACGGTTAACGGTGAATTCGGGAGGCCCGGTAACGGTTAACGGTAAATTCAGGAGGCCCGGTAACGCTTAACGGTAAATTCAGAAGGAGTTACAAAACATAACACCGTTGAAAGTAACATTGACGTGCATTCCTATTCATACAACGCTAGAGTAGTTATATCAATGGGGGAAAATATCCGACTAATAACAAGCAAAAGGTGCCCAGAACCCGGAGAAATGACAGGGACATTGTCCATGACATCTGTAAATTGACGGAGGCAGAGTTCCCGGCCCGCCACAGAGACGGCGTCAGCAAATTTCTTATGGGGGGGGGGGTGAACTATGTCTCAGCACATGGAGCGCCGAAGGCGCGACGCATCCCAGGGGGGCCCGGGGTATGCTCCCCCGGGAAAATTTTAAAATCAAGACCCTCTTAAATGCTGTTTCCTGCATTTTTGGCAAATTTTGCCGACTGACTAATAAGCTAGATTGATTTTGACATTTTCATCAAATTACACAATGATTATAGCTTTGGCCTCCACCCCCAGAGCCCCCAACATAATGTACCTTTTCGAGCTCAGAAGACACGAGACATTGCAATATAAGTCCGGAAAAATTAAAATCTGGACGGTCTGAAACGCCATTTACTGCATTTTGAAGGAAACATTTTGCTGTAAGACGAAGCTTAATTAAATGACATTTTATTAGAGAGAAAAGTTTTTTGTGCCTACCCACGCCCCTAACATATTTTCACCATGTCATCGTGAGCGCCAAAGGCGCCAGCCGTCGAAAGGAAGGTCAGGAGAAACCTCATTTTCTGCATTCTAGGAGTACTTTTTGCCCGAAACTAAGCTAAGCTTACACTGGAATCTGTATAAGTTTTTGAGGGCGACGCTTCCGCAATATATTTTACCCTGTCCAGAGCCGAAGGCCGGGAGGCTCGGAGAAAATTTTGAAATCTGGACCCTTTGAAACGCCATTTCCTGCATTTTCCGGGGTTCTATCTGGCATTTGACTTCGTGTGCATAACGGGTTACGAAGAATTTCTTGGTAACGCTTAACGGTGAATTCGGGATAACAAATAACGGTTAACGTTGAATTAAAACGACCAATAACGCTTCACGAAGAATATACCGATAACGATTAACGTTGAATTAGAGAGGGTCGGTAACGATTAACGGTGAATTAAAATGGCTCGTAACGCTTTACGGAAAAAGGCATGCAGACCCTCTTTAGAAACGGTGTGGTTCGATTCTTTCGTTGGCAAAGACTGGTACCGTG
This sequence comes from Branchiostoma floridae x Branchiostoma belcheri, assembly GCA_019207045.1. Lineage (NCBI taxonomy): Eukaryota > Metazoa > Chordata > Leptocardii > Amphioxiformes > Branchiostomatidae > Branchiostoma > Branchiostoma floridae x Branchiostoma belcheri. The sequence goes on from CM033024.1 coordinate 20,476,300, forward strand.
CAGTCACAAAATGTATTTAAATCGTTCTGTATTTAGGTTATCATCGTCTTACCTGGGTTAAGGTCAGGTTCATCGGCCAGTAGCCACACCACCTCCTCGCGCTCTTTGATGCACGCATGCGCCAGGGCTGTCCTTCCCAAGGAATCCTGGGTATTGAGGTCCACGCCCCGGCTGAGGAGGCTGTGGCACAGCTCTCTCCGCTGTTTACCGGTGATGTCACAATGGCACAACTGTCGGGAGAAATATATCACAGTTGCTATTCATCTATCTTTATCAATTAAGCATTATTCCCTGATCACTCACAGTTTGTCGTCACATGAACCAACTGAAACACCAGTGGATGCCATATTCTAGACTAAAGATAAGTAAATCCCGTCTGGAAGATTTGAAAAAAAAATACAAATTAGCAATTAAAGATAACGAATTAGAAATGAGATATATACTCGCTCTTGTTTTGCGACTATCAAAAATGAGTAAATCCGACAAAGATGACAATATTTACCACTACAAAAAAGACAGTTAGCTACAGGTGTAGCTTACCGGTAAATGGACAAACTATGTTGGTTCAGGTTTGGACCTTCACTCTTGTATCTGTATTTTTTGGTGCCTAATCCCACATCATGGTAAACGATATAGAATTTTTATTTGTCTGAATTTTTATCTCACTTAGTCTAATAGACTTGCTTACCCGCATGATCGGCGTCTGTCCGTGATGATGTTCGTCCGGTAAGCCCACATTGAAACTGTCCTCCTCCACCAGTCCTTTCAGAGCCTCAAAGTTCCCGTTCTTCATCGCCTCTCTCCATCTACTGTTCTGTTTCTCCTGCGCGGTCACCACAGTCCGCTGATTCCTTGCGGCAGTCCTAGGGGTGGAACTCGAGTTCTGGGCGGTGGACTTGTTCACCGAACGCCGCATGTGGTTGGCGTGAGACCCCGGTCTCTGTACGGAGTCCGCCAGGTGCGCCAAGTGTTTCTCGTCATGCTTCTTCTTGACTGCATGGTGGTGGTTGGTATGAGAGTGTCTGTGTTCCATACCCAATAGAAGCGCGCACATCTCTCTGCACTTCTACGGATGTGTCAAGAAATATGGACACAACTGTCCGTTTTTGGCGACGCCTCTCTAGCGAAGCTTGTACAGAATTGTTCCAGTATTTGAATTGTTCAGGACTCACATGACACACGTCTGTTGTTGTCTCAGCACATTAACTCATCTGAGGAAATAAACAACGAATTTCATGAATTTTTCATGTCAAGCTTATAGCTACTTTCTTATCATCTTATGTCAGAATATACAGAGCTGAATCTGCACCTTTGATTTATTGAGTAAAATTCTGGTAAGGAAGACACTGGAAGTCGCTTAAAAACATTACCTCCTCCAACTGTCACCCCCTCACTTCCTTTGTAATACCCTTTGTCACTACAGTATTTGCTAAAGTGACCATCCGTTTGGTAAACAGATAAATAAACACCAATATCATATAAGATACGTCATTAACTAAGACTAATGTCAGCTCTGTATATCAAGGTCAGCTCTGTATATCAACCAGAATTACATAATTTGCGTAAACCAAATAGTGGAGCTACCTGGGAACGTACATGCTATTGTTGAGCAAGTAGGTTATTGTAAACGTGCTATATTATCATATAGTATCAATTTGTTACATATTGCATGACTAATGTGCTTACATTATAGCTCAGGTAGGTTACTTTTGTTTCTCTGCATTTTCAAAGCCTTTCAATGCGAATAATCTTAGGAATTCTATTCACCAACAAGTATACAGTACTGATCTTATTACAATCTCATTACAATCTGCCAGCATTTCTGGTGAACGTATCTACTCTACAAAAGACATATATATGGCTTTCCTTACACACCTCTGACCCGTCATGACCGAAATATGTTAAGAATCTACCAAAGGAAACCACCAAAAGATTCGCCTTTGGCATTTTATGCTAGCCGCTAGGGTCACATTTCCAAACCGGACCCGGTCGGGCTGCTTGCGGGAATGGCAATTAAAGTGTATAGCAAGCAATATACACAAATATGCTCTCGACCATTTTCTCTTACGTTTTACGTGTTTTGTCTAACTTTATGTTACCACACACTGCTCGGCCTGGCCCCGGTATATCGGAAATGGGAGTGTAGTATTAGTCAGATAGGAAGACAAAAGAAAGCAGATCACGAGGATATGATGCCACATCCTTTAGTTAAACAAACTTCCTAATCCTTTTTTCGCGTAATTTCATAATAAACAAAGAAAAAGAGTTTCATTAGAATTTCAGACATTAGTACAATTTTTTTAGATTAAATGAACTTGCTGGACTACTTTTAGAACAAATGTTATTGAAGAAATAGAAGGCACTTGTATCAAATTTCTCGGTAAATAAGTATGTGTTTGCGCAATTACCTGGATCCGTTTTTTTGGTTGTATGATGAAATATCCTGCAACCGTTTTGCCCGAGAACACCCGACTTTATGTAACGGCGTTTGTGGCCTACGTGACCAATGTAGTTCTAAATCCTCTACAAGTACAAACATAGTTGTTGACGCTATACACTAAACGTTTGTCTACACATGTTTCACAGGGAAGGGCTATTCTGGAAAATCCGGTCAAGCGTTTAGATATCCGGCTTGATGTTCACAATTTACTACTCCGGCATCCACTAGTATCTAAAGTGTATAAATCTAAAGTATACCCGAATTGTGCTAATTAATATACATACATGTAGTCTTACAATATCAGCCTTTGCGTTAGCAAGGAAAAACATCTATGATTCCGTGAAAAATTTCACAACGCTGGTAGGCCATTGGAAAATAAGATTATTGTGTAACACACCAAAAGCCATGTGGCAAGGAGTATAGTACAATAGTAGTATGAGCTTAGGTCTTACCGAAACCTCTGCCAAACAAACTGCTATGTTATTAACGTTATATAAGAAACGTTGAAGACACAAGATGTGAAATGCTACACACTATATATCAAGGAATATAACGTGAACTCCAACACGTATTATATAAACGTACCGTACTTGTGAAATCATGTCCAATATCCTAAGTGAAAATTGGTGTCCACTAAACCAGCGTAAAGTCAGTTTGTTACGCACGTATATTCCAGCGTGTGTTCTCCAGTCACGTTCCCGCTCTAACTACTGCCAAGACTGCGTTAGGTAGTCAACAAAACTCTCGGGTAACAGGTGGCATTCAGACACAACAAAGCGGGCCCCGCTATCGGACACCCCGACCCTTCTGTCGCGGGGTAACGCTGACCCCTGCACTACCCACGTGATCACGGGTCACTTCCTACGGCCACGATATTTCACTAAAACCGTTTTCTGTCAAGTCCAAGCCCCGTTCTTACAGTTAGACCAAACTTCGGTACAAAACACTACATAATAGACCCGTACGGCCGAGAACACAGTGCAGTAAATATACAGTAATCTTCAGTAAATATACAGTAAAAACACGAATTAGCCACGGTACTACATACTGAAGATCCGTGTTTACATTCCTAGCTCCAGACCGAATTCCCGCCTTTTCTTTCCGCGCCAGTGTATACATACATTTGAATAATCGGTAAAAACACATTCGATTAAAGCAGTCAAAATAAACCACGTTACCGTATCAAATTGGACGTAGTATTCAATATTACACTACATATCGTCAACAAACGTGGATTAGTGGTTGATAATTAACCATGCTATGCTGTGTTCCCGAGGGAGAGCACGTAGCCTGGAGTGTTGACCTTGTCCCGTGCTAGGTAAACAGCCTTTAGAAACGCGCCCGGTGTTGACGCAGGGCCGCTGACAGGCGACACCCATACAAGCGGGCTCCAAGAAGTCACCGCCAGTTCAAGTGTGTACAAGGACGTGTTTTTGCACGATTTATCAGACTGGCCATACACACTTTAGATATTAATCTTTCATGATTTGCAATATATATTCGTAGGCAAGGACACAAAGAGTAAAAGGTCTATACTGTACATAAACATTATTAAAAACAGCGGAAGAATATCTCATGCATGTTTGTCGCTTTTCAACGAAATCCGATTACAATGTATCATATCAATAGATGCATTTTCTTATTTACAAATTAAGTGGATTGGAAAAGGCAATGGACAATGGAATACATATGTTGCTGGTATCTGTTCCATTTCGTGGATCAATACATAGATGGATAGATACATATAGATAGGTATATTCTATTATAAAGATAGAAGGATGGGAAGTTAGATATTAGACAGGTAGACAGGGTTTTAGAACCTGTTAACGTTATACTATGTTTTTCTTTGCAACTCCGCACAGTCAAACGAAAACATGCTTGGCGTTTATAGAGTTTTGGATGACAATGAAGAGGTTTTTTTCATAACCTTATTGCGGAACGCCGGTCCACTGCTTCTATTTTGCCTCCAAGTCTTAACTTGTGTAACACATAGGTCATATACTGACAGCTGCCAACCTGTGCAAACTGCGACAACGAAAACACTAATTATGAAGGGAATATAACATAGCTCGACAAACTAGCGCACCTCGATAACAAAGCATAACGAAGTACGAAAACATGATTATGACCCAAACCTGGAAGGATGCCAGTTGGTTCCACCTGTTTCTCTTGTGTCCACCTCACTTCAGACCAGGGTTCTTGATTTCTTGTCTCAAATAGACAAACACCGTACCAGCCTACAGCCACGATCCACAAACAGTGTTACAAACAATATTCTACACTGTCAACAGGGTGGATGGCTTAATTGCACTTCCTGACGTTTTGGGTAAACAGAGTTGTAAGAAATGTTTGTTGAAGACAAACATCCTCAGGCTTTCGTGTGCTGAAGCGATGTGGGCGGTATTTTGCAATTTCGCCACGTATAAAAACTGCAGATTCAGAAACTCTTCTTAACTTGTGAATATGTTACGCTATACTACTACTAGTTGTTACACAGCGCATAACCATTTATTACACGTTTCAAGATGTAAAAGTTATGCATGAAACATTTTTCGCTACACGTTAGGGTATGGTATTATTTATGAATCAACACACACATAGAATGCATGAAATATATACTAAAGCTAGTTTAGACAAGTGATAAGCCTTAAACGTGCTCAGAATACAACGTTTCGTCTTAAGTCAGTGCTAAATCCTCATCTTTGTGATAGGAATTACACGTTAAAGTCACATAATACTTATGTTGTTCTTTTCAGGTACTGTACCGGTACATTGATGTTCCGGTATTGTGGAACTATATACCTAAAGTATTTTCACGGTCCTGTACCGGTGCACGGTCCGAGCTAAGATACAGTGACCCGCTATCACTCAGCAAAGTAACAACTTCTATAATATAGCGCACTACATTCGTGCCGATAACAAATCAACAAATTAGATTAGAAAAGATGACTGTCACGAGTTGTTTGGACCGCCGCCAAGTTTCTCAGTACAACAAAGGAAGGAACAGAATAGAGTGATCGAATATAAACATCCCGTGATGTTGTTGTACACGGTGTTAAGGGGGTTTCCTCGGTTTTGGCGGAATGCCAGATATTTTTCTGTCTGGACAAAAACATTCAGGACATTCTCACGGGCCCTTGCGTCTGACCACTCCCAAGCAAGGTCGGCAGTGGGCTGAGAGCAGTCGGCCCAGTATTAGACTGCATCTCAGAACGACTGTCTCACAACCGGTACCATTTCACAATCATTATATGACAGTATATGGTTGGCTCACGACTTACAACTGAACCGTTTGAATGTTTTCTCACTGGCCAATGACACCGACTTCTAGTCGAAGACTACCGACTCTCTCCCGACTAAGTCCCAATCGTTTGCCAACTCTCTCGCGAATTTCTTTGAATACAACCAGCGAATTTTAAAAGAGGGTTACTCACAACGTCATGTGATGCAAATTACAGACACGTGACGCCTAATGTGTCAGATAGTTTGTAACGCCCCCCGTCTATGGTCAGGCATGGCTGGTGTTGGATATTGATTTGTATGAGCTATATGATTATTTTGCAACTTTTGTGGCTTGGTGCCAAGTCGACTGTGTTATTAGTCTTCAACATTCCACCGCTGTTCGGACAACGGCACGAACTCATTATTGACCTATGGATAACTGTAAGATATATGAGGTACTTATTGAGAAAAATCACCACCTAATAACAGTCATGGACCAGTCTCCAAAACACACTGCTTAGTACGTGGTTATAAAACACCGCCCTGATATATTATCAGGTATACGCTTTGAACAGATGTGGAAATCATTCTCCATGGCTGTTCATGTTGTTCAAAGTTGGGATAATGTATACGTTGTGTATGATATGTATGAACTTCATATCATTTCTAACTATGTATCTATATCCATCACTCTCTATGGAAAGTATGTAGTACGGTACGTGCATCTATCTACATCTATCTTTATCTAGAGATATCTAAAGATATCTATCCATCTCTCTATACATAGTATGAGCTCGAGGTCATATCGAAACTTGGACGCTCTACTAGTAACATCTCGATGTGTATATATAACATTTTCAAATGTTCACCATATGATTGGTTCAGCTACTTTCACAAATAACTGCAATAAAGATGAGCGCTGAAAACCGGTTCTTCCTCCTAGCCCATCAATCTTAGACGATCTCGAGTCAACTGACGTTTAGGAAAACACTCGATCCCCCCTCCCCCTCCCCCCGATCTAGACTGCGATAATTTGGAAGATAACCCAAACTGGTGGGAAGGTCTAGAGACTCCCAAGTCTTACCGCGTGTCTTAGACCACATATAACCCGACTCACCTTTGTTTCATCGCCGGATGCTTCAATACGTGGATTGACCTATTTCACATTATTTCATCCGTCCTAAGGCAACTCTATCCACCCTTCTTTAAAGCGCTATACTGTTATGATACTTGGTCTAAACTTGTTTTAAGGGTGGATGCTTATCCAGGACTCTTGTGTACCACTCTTAAATCGCACCACACCGCGAGCACTTGGAAATATCTGTGTAATAACTAACAGTCACATCCTTTCACAGCCTATATGTGTACAGGTAAGCGCAGGTAAGATTGTCAATGATAAAAATGTGCAGCCTTGCACCTGTATTAGGGGGTGGCGGAGTGGTAGTTCATGGCCCACAAAGTTTAGAAACTAAGAAAAACACATAACGTGGACTTTGCAAAAAGAATAAAAACAAAAACAAACACAGAACTGTGACAGTTGTAACGTACCCGAGGCTATCATTTTCAAACGATAACACATGCATCGTTTAATTCCTGGCTTTACCTTACATTTTGCTGATTTTAGGCAAGGGCAGAGAAACATTTCTGTATCCTACCAGAACGATGTTAGTGTTTATAGTCATGGCTCTTACTGTCTATAAACAATCTTAGATAAATATTTGCCCCAGAAATTTGTAAGCACGCGAAACAGACACACGAATAGAAAAAGACATGTACATGTCTCTGTGCGACACTTTTTTTGGACCTCCAGTTTCAGTGTTTAGTGCCAACCCTGCTGTATTTTATTTTTACTGTAATTGTCTCTCTTGTTCCTATGGACTGTCTTTTACTGCATTAATCTACACAGAGTGGATGAGAAATGAAGAAGGAAATCGGCCCTACCTGTCCTCTGTAGTGCAGAATGACGGTTGTTTTCTAGCGCTGTAAATGAGAAAGTGACCGAACAGGTCACCTAATAGCCCATTATAGGCTTAACTCTCGTAATCTAAGAGTACACATGTAATTATTCAAGCTAGTCATGTGGAATGGTGCTATCTGGGTTTGACGTACTGGCTTGTATGTTATCATAATGGGCGTCCCCTTGCGACATATATTAAGTAATAGCAAGTTCTCCTGGGATAACTCGCAGATCAGATTATCGAAGTGAGGGTGATTGCTTTCTTTTGTTCAGCAATTGTCTAAATGCGACTCCGCCCGTTTCTTTTCATACAATATAAACAATCCCTTTACAGTAAATGTCCGTTTAGAATAGAGTCTTGAAGATCTAGAGAGATATGGGAGATGGAAAAGACTGATACATGATGGCGAATCCTCATGGGAAACCAGTATTGAACAGGTGACGGTGTTCTTGGGTGTTCGTATTCCAGTATACTGTCAGTAGAGTGATAGGGAGTGAATGGGAAGATACTGTCACCAGAAGGGTCTGACTTTCAGGAGTGACAGGAAGAGGAGTTTAGAGGTCGTAGTACTAGTCGTTACTCAGACAGTCCAGGTCATGGGGTCAATGGGAGAAGCTACAAATTTAAGGGAGGTGTTATTTTCGTAGTTACATATTTTTAAGTTATCAACGTAGAGTGACAGGAGGTAATCAACGGACGCAGGTAATCAAAATCTAATTTGCATAATCAATGATTGCAAATAAACTAGAGGCACGAGAAACTGAATATTTCACGGGACGCGAGATCGTGTTAATACTGTTATCAACTGTAAAACATGTGTCACTGAATGTTCGAGATCAAGACATGTAAAACATGTGTCACTGAATTATCGACAGGGAGGTCAAGACTAGAGGCTCGTTACAGCTACATGAGGTAATCCCCGCGGTGTTCAAGTATCGGCTAAAGACTCACGGAAAATGCTGTAGTGTTAGACGTCATCCTAAATCACTACTGAGAATTAATTTTTGGACATTCGTATGTGTATGTTTCCTAAAGATATTTACCAGTTCAGATTCCAACAGCGAAGCCCTATAAACGGTTAGATGCTGGGGAGGGGTTCTGTATGATATGTTTTCCAATGTCGGTGAACCACGAAATCAACTTGTTTTGTCGATCGAACACCTTTATTAAGCTTAGTCTTATAAGAGGCTGCGATCGCTGAGCGAACGCTGAGCGACAAAAGACTTGACAGATCGCACAGCAATTTTCATGAAGAAAGAGCGTTTTGTATACTTTAACATCTTACATCAACTTCTAATTATAGAATCATGGGTCATACAAAACCGACTTTGGTCGACCAATGGTTGCTCAGTGATCGCCGTGTTGTGGAAAGGGATGCTTGCTGGAATAAACATACTATTTTCATTAACAGTAAAAGATGTAGTAAAACTCCATTCTCGTAGTCGTGAACATGTATAATATGATGATGTCACCACGCTCGCAACATATGTGTCAGTATATCCAGTGTTACAAGTCATAAACATCTGTCAAACAAAATAGATTCAGTTAAAAGAATGAAAAACATGTAAGTTTGCCCCTTAGAATTACTGTTCTGCAATCGGACCAATCAAACGTCATTACACATACTGAATGAGAGATAATTGGTCAATACAATGTGACGTAAGTCTGCTCTTTGTCATAGGACGGAAATGAATGACTGACGTTCTAAATACTAGATAAAGCTATTTGTACAAAACCCAGTTCTCATACATGTACCTAGCCGAAGTTTCGGTGACCGTTTGTCATCTTCCTAAGGGCAATATTGACTTGTGCTACTTCGCACTGCAACTAGGCGTCGCTGCTGCAGTGTGAAGAATTCGGTCCGAAATGTGACTGAGTTTATATCCCCCCTATCGATGTTCATAACTGGAGTAGATTTTCTTATCTATACAATCAATTCTAAGCAATAAAGTATCTATAACTAACATACTAGCATATATATGTATCATATCTATGCATTAATGTCTGAGTTAAGTGCAACTATCCGACATTTGGAGAAGCACGTATACGGGCGACACATTTCCACAAAAACATTTTACAATATTCATATATTTCTTAGCTGGATAAATACTCTGAATAAATAATGTTATCTCACTTTACACAAACAATAGGACATCCATATTTTCTATATTTTTGATACACATGTATTTGACAATCAGCTCAGCATTCTTCTTGATATCATCTTAATTGCAAGAAGTGTATTAATTGTTGCAATTTTTTTAAATTTTTAAAATCATGCAGTATCGGCAATATGCTCTTTTCAACACCAAAGTCATACAATAAGTGGTCCTCAAGTGATAACGACATACAGGAAATGACGTGTGCGGTTCTCATGACGTCATTATCAGAGGAATTCAGAGGGAATTACCTGTGGTCATTTGATTCTGATTTAAATCTCTCTTTTAAAGCATGCACATAAAACGCCCTAAGTTATAAAATTACTTTGTTCCGTTACAAGGATAAGATTTCGTACAGACAGAAGTACGGTTCTTGATACATGGATTTAAAGATTTTGAAAATTCAAAAAAAGTCAACGACTCAACGGAAACTAACATTTATAGGTTTTGATATGTCATTTCGTTAGTAACATCATTAACATCACATGGCTATACACCTTTTTCTTTGCACTTGTTGGATTATCCATCTTGGTTGCACTTCTTAATCTTTTCTTTTAGGTGACACATAAACTATTTTAAAACATATGTATTTTTACATTTATTGTTCTAAATATTGTTACTACAATGGCTTTGGTAAACGATTTACATATGCTTTCTTAGATATGTATTTACACGTATCTTAAAATTATGTGAACTTTGAGACCTTGTTCACTACTAACATTTCTGAGGCGATGGTTCAAAGCAGTCACATAACATTCGTTTATGACGATGCTGCTCGCGACTTTTGTGCACTACAACAGACATGTACAGTTTCGGTTATGTTCTCTTGTGATACTCTCCAAGCAGAGAGAAATCAGGGTAAGTCGGTAAAGGGTATCGGTTTCTGCAGTAAACGTCTGATGGGCTTAGAGAGTATCTAGTGACCTTTGTGGGATTTTCTTAATGCTCCTCCCCCATAAAAATCATGGGAGTTTTTTAGCGTCATAGGTGCTAATGTGACTCTCGAGTCTTTCATGTAAAATTGATAAATATGCGGTTCCATGAAGGACTAGGGTTACTGGCTAATCTATTTTCCCCTAACAGTTCAAATGCTTTACAGTACCTCAGTAACTGTGGGTTGTGTCCGTTTTGAACGTTACCACGATGGCTGTGTCCATTCTGAACGTTACCACGTGGGCTGTGTCCGTTCTAAACGTTCCTACTGCCCGGGTGTCTTCAGCAGGACCGTCAGACAGACGTCCTCCCGTACCGCCCCGCTCATCTCCCAGATCCCGGCGTTACTGAACTCGTTAAAGGATAGATCCACGCTCTGCAGCTGCAGGAGACCGTTCAGGCTCTGTACCAGGGGCGCGATAGAGCTGTCGCTGATCTTGTTAACGGCAAGGTCCAGGACCTCCAGCTTCGTGAGCATTGGCAATGCCTCGATGACTTCCGCTGCACCATCGTCTCCGATCTGAGCCGAATGGAGAAGGAGAGTGCGCAGGTGCGGGAGACTTGAGAAGGACGCCGCGAGGGCTTTGGCTCCGTTGTTGCCGACCGCGTTCCACCCAAGATCGAGGAACACGAGAGAAGGTAGGTACTTGACGTTCTCGGTCACGGCAAGCATGGCAGATTCCGGGATGGAGTTGAACTGGATGTTGAGGTGCATGAGGTGTGTCAGGAACGGTAGCGAGCTGGCCAGACCCATGGCGCCTGCGCACCCTATCCTGTTGTTATAGACCTGCAGGCTTCGGAGCAGCGAGAGGTGCTTGAGATTAGCTCCGATTGGCGCGAAGTTTGCTTCCTCGATGAAGCTGTCATTGAGGTCCAATGTCTCTAGTGAGGACATCCGCTGCAGCGTGTAGGCAAGAGCGAAGGCTTCGTACCGTCGGAGGGTTAGGTGGCTCAGATCAAGGGACCCCAGGAGGGGTAGGTTGCTGATTTCATTCACAATCTGGTCAATCATGTCGCTCTTAATGTCATTAGCCTCCAGGTTGACTTGGATCGGCGGAGAGAGCTCGCTGACGTGCTGAAGGACCGCCACAACACCGCGGTCACGGAGCGCATTCCGACTCATGTTCACTTTCTTCAGACTTTTCAGTTCCGGGAATGTTTTGGCCAACGCGCTCGCTCCGTCTGCCCCGAGATTACAGTCAGACACGTTCACGTCATGGATGTGGTTCATGTGGGGAAGGGTGGCGGCCAGAGCTAGCGCACCTTCGTACGTGACGTCATTTCCGCTGACGTCCAAGAGCTCCAGCCTTGCCGTTGCCTTGAGAAGCCCCTGGGATAGATACGATATTCCGGAGAACGTCATGCCGTTGTTGGCGACCAGGAATCTTCTCAGAGACTTGACGTGCGGCATGTTCTCTGCCATGGCGGACATCCCTTCGTCACCGAGCTGGTTGTCTGAGACATCAAGATGGCGGACGACAGGGCAGACCTTGAGTATTACACCCAGTTCCTTCCCTCCGTCCGGGCCGAGACGGTTACTGCTAAGGTCAATCTTTGAGACGTTGCGCAGATACGCAAGAGAACGCGTCAGGGCCGACACGCCGTCTGCCGTCACACAGTTACGGGATAGGTTTAGATGCTCCAGCTTCGACAGGAACGGCAGTACCTTGGCGAGCCGCAAGATGTCATCATTGTCTAGGTAGTTACAGGACAGGTCAACTTTGCGAACTTTTATCTCACACTCATCAAGACTACACTGTCCGAAGTCTTCCTTGAATCTCATGGCGGCCAGGACGGGGATGAGATGTAACAGCCGACAGAGTGTGTCTAAGTCGCCATCAACGGAGCTCCGCAGATTTACTTTCTCTAGAAAAGGATCTGCTTCCACCCTTCGCATCAGTCCGTAGACTCCGTCCGAGATCGTCAGATCAGAAGGAACGATCTCAAGTCGCCAAAGGAACTTAGAGACGTTGATTAGGTGTATGATCGCCGCCATGCCCATGGGGGACAGGGTGGGGAGGGACGTGAGGTCAATGACCTTGTTGGGGAACATGACGTCAGCGAGATGTATCATGGTCTCCATCTGGTTGCTCTCGCTCATGGCGATGAGACAGGCTTCGGCATCGGAGAACGAACCCGTCTTCGCCGCGCGTCGGGCCATGGCTTCTAACAGCGGCTCGGCACTCTCCCCGAGAATCCCGCACGAGAAGGAGCAGATGTTCGGGGTATACTCCAGAGTACCCACGCAGTGATGGATGACGTGGTAACCTGCCATCTCTTCCTTTGTCAGTTTTCCCATCAGTATATTCAGTTCGCCACTGATCCACAAGGAGATACAGTAGTCGTAGACGTGTAGGCTTGCTCCTGTACATTCTGAGCTTCGCTCGTTTCCTTTGAAGATGCCGAAGGAGTATTCTTCAATGTTGTCTGTGACTCCCTTCAGCTGATGCGACTCGATCGACATGATCTCCATCCCGATCAAGTTGTAGAAACCCACGCCTCCGACGAACGCCAGCCTCTCTAGGGCCTTACCATACGTTTCTTTATCACTCATGTCTTTCGTCTGCGCGTAGGAAAACATGTACTCGGCTATCGAGAATTCTATGAACTGAATGAACTTTGCGGGAAGCTGGCGGCCGTGTTTTCTCCAGTATAAGCAGATGTAGTACCACAAAAATTCGTCCTCTACGATGGATTGAACGACAGGGCTTTGTCGTGCCATGTCTACGAATAGTTTGTACGAGAGAGAGTCTTCGTTGAAGTACTTTCGGGCGAACTCTTCCAGACCGTTACACGGCACGATGTTGTGAAACACGCCGACGTGCGACATGTCGAAGAAGTCCTCACAGTCGCTGGCATCTGATTCGTCAGAGTCCATCTCAGTCAGGTCAGATGGGGTCAGGAGGAGCTCGGAGAACCCGGATGTGACGGTGGAGCTGGTCGGCCATCTTGGAATTCTACCCTGAAGGTCAACTGAGGCAGACCCTGGTACATGATCTTCGCTTGATACATCTGTTAAAAGGATAAATATATCGCACTTCTTAGTGCATTCAAGTGCAAAGTACATGTCATATTGAAATGATGAATAGATTCTTTGCCAGATATTGGAAGCTACCGTATATCATCATAGCAAATGTAACTCAATGCTGTATGTAACATGTGAGACACCCTCCTAAAATTCAGAAATAGAAAAAATAACTTGCTTACCTAGACAGGCAGGGGGAGACTTCAGAAGTTTCCCGTCCATCAAGTCTTTCTTTCCGAACGGTGCGTTCCCGCAAAGTCCTTTCAAGTTCAACTTCAGGTTCGGCTTTGTCCTGTTTGACGAACTCTGGTCTGACAGGGCGGGCGGATACGGCCGGTTGCCGTTGATGTCCTCCTCTGGTTCTGAATGTTCCACTTGTTTACTGGCGTCCTTCAGTGGAAGCTCTTCACCACACGGAGCTATTTTACATGCAGCGCCGTCTAACGAAAGTCTGTTGAACTGCATGGCTTTGTTACCGCCTCGCTTCTTGTCTTTGGGCTCCCCAATGTCATCCATTGAATATAAAGTCCGCATGGAAACAAAGGAGCTGTTTCTGGATGTTGAACTACTTCCTGTGTGAGTACCTGTTAAGTGCATGCTCAGTCCGTTCTTCTCTCCCCCTGAATGGTACTCTTTCACGACTTCGGTAGCGCCTCTTTTCACAAACGGCTCGTCTGTTTCTGAGAGAGGCGTGCCAGGGACAGAAGTCTGGGTCGTACTCGGGACGGAGTACACAGAGAGGATGTTATCCTCCTCATAGTCGGACATCCCGTCATCTTCACTAGAGTCTATGCTGAGAGAAGACCGTCTGCGTCGACTGACCAAGACCGAGCAACCGCTGGGCGTCTCTTCTGTCTCTGTGTCACTGTCTATTTCCGAATTGTCGTCTTCCGAACACTCGCTGCTGGTCATACTGGACGCTATGGAGGTCGCTGATTTGACAGAGTCAACACTGCCTGTAGACAGTCTACGAGTGTCGCCTTGCTCGCAGACGTCTTCTGGAGAAGGATCTAGCTCCATGTCGGAGGGTTTATCTTCTGACGCCTCCTTCTCGGACTTCTTGAGGAACGGGATCGGGATAACGAAGGGTGAGCCCTCCAGACTGAGTTGGTGGAAGAGACCCCGGACTGTGCCCGCGACTGAACCCTCCATGTTGACTCAGCAAACGTTCCGCCCCCTACAATCATTAGAAACAAGACGAGAGACAACCCGTAAACACACTGTTAAGGTCTAATATATACATGTAACACATTAAAGTGCACTTAATCAAAGTTTCAAACTACATCCCGCTTTGCTTCCCCCCGCAAGTTGACAACAAGTGAAAACACAAAGATTCGGTCGCCAGAACTATTGGCATGAATGCCTTAAAGGAAAAAGACTTTGCCATTGAATACAAATTAAAGTACTCAAACATTGCTACACAACACGGTCATTTAATGGCAATTTGCTGCCACTTTTAAGCCCACTGTGGTGTGAATACAAGAGAGTCATTTCTAAAGAATGTCAACACAAAATTCTATTTTCTTCCTTTTTTTTCTCTTTTCCGAGACACAGACTTCCGAACTAGACATCATTTTCAATATTGATATACGATGTGTATACGATTTACAATTCTTTAAATGTTAACTAAACAAAACACAACCAATCAGTACATTTGCAGAAAAGCACAGGAAAATACGGTATCTTGCTTGTAAGTTGTATTAAGAATTGCTGTATGGACTATGTATTGGAACAATCAATCATTTCAATGATATAATACTTCATTTCTATGATTGATGGGGAAACTTACAGCAGTGTCAAATTAAATTTGATATCCCGACCTTACTGTTATTGCTTCCTTGTACATGTGTGTCGGAGTGACTGTAATATCTAACAGACGTTGAGATAGATTTAACTACGCTGAGACAAACTGCTAGTGCTACTTCACGGACATATACATAGACGACCGTCACGTTCGGTGCTTGAGGTTGTGGCCCGTTTTGCCGAGCAACGCCACATTAGCGGTGCAGCGCACGTCAGCTGTATTTACTCACGGCTCGCTGACGGCCCTAACGACCCGAGCACGCGGCAGCTGCCGCCGACACACACGCGCACTCAGGGACTGTACACTTCTTACACACACGCTCACTTAGGGACTGTACACTTCTACACGCTCACTCAGGGATTGTACACTTCTAACACACACGCTCACTTAGGGACTGTACACTTCTAACATACACGCACACTTGTACACGCTCACTCAGGGACTGTATACTTCTACACGCTCACTCAGGGATTGTACACTTCTAACATACACGCTCACTCAGGGACTGTTTCTACACGCTCACTCAGGGCCTGTACACTTCTACACGCTCATTTAGGGACTGTACACTTCTACACGCTCCCTCAGGGACTGTACAACTGTACACGCTCACCTCAGGACCGTACACTAGTTCTAACACACACGCTCACTCAGAGACTGTACACTTCTAACAGACACGCTCACTCAGAGACTGTACACTTCTACATGCTATGTCAGATAGCTAGTTCTAACGCACACGCTCACTCATGGACTGTGCACTTCTACATGCTATGTCAGGTAGCTAGTTCTAACGGACACGCTCACTCAGAGACTGTACACTTCTGACACCCACGCCCACTCATACTCTGTATACTTAGTTCTTCAGACGACGTTAGGTATCTATAGATCAACACGAAAATATTGATAAATCAATAAATCCGTGTCCCAGCTGTACTCATGAAGTTAAGATTGACCTTGTTGACAGGAAACATTCTTCATGTAACGAACAGTTGCCAGTGTACTAGTATGCGATTTGCCTTCGTAACAAATGAATGTGTTGATTAGATCGGTTTGTCTGTGTACGGTGTGCGTGTGTGTGTGCGTCAGTCTGCGTGTCTGTGTGTTTCCGGATATCTGTGGTTATCATAACTCAAGAACGGCCGGATGATATTTTGTATGTTGGTAGGTCTTCAGAAGACGAAAGCAAAGTCACATTTAATCATACAGGTGGCTATCCTTGGTACCGGTAAAGCAGCAGATTTTACAGTTTTTATGTTTTTGTTTGTCCCGGACATGTCTTGCTAAGTTCTCGCAGAAACAAAGAGGGACTTGGCAGTCAGAAAACGCGTGCGTTATTAGCTATCTTTTACTCCAACATCTGCTTAGAAAAAGTGTGTCTATCCTACGTGCAAGCTGAACATATAAGCTGACGTAGCTGAACCAGCATAGCTAGTTCAGTGACACTCTCCCTGCCACTGTGTTGCATACATATGAAATGAACGCCAGAAACAATTGTCCTTCACTTGTGAAGCCCTCTAGTTGCACATTACGCTGACGTCAGTAGGCCGTCATTGCTGTTACCTATTCAACAAAATAGGGTTAAGGTGACACGGATAAATGTACGGTAACTCAGGTCATGTCAACTGTATAGCTAAAAGGGGAGGGGCAAGTCTTTGTTTTGCACGGTGAAGTGCATCATGTGAACCCCAACTCCTTTTTTATGGGTGAATTTTGCTCTGAAAGGCTTAGTTTCTGACTAGGTAGGACAGAAAAACATTTCGTTTTTTAACATCTGGCCAAAATTTGTGACCTTTGCCATTTGCCCCTTGTATCTATTGACTCCTTAATGAGATAACCTTGCTTTCTTTTTTCATTGGCTAGGCTGAGCCATTAGGGCATAGGGGAAAATGTTGGTGTCATTTCAATATCCTTGCTATAGCTCTTTAAAACACCTGCTTTTTTAAAGTCTGAATAAACCTGACAAATACAGCTTTAATTTCTGTAGAGGTGAAGGTTTGAGGTCTGAAATGTAAATATGTTTGAAGCGCTTGTTTTGCACTAAAAGATCATTTCATGGTTCCTTACCTAGAGTGATGTGGAGTAGGGTTGAGTGCGTATTATACACATATGTTTCTCTCCACTCTCGTGAAGTATTTCATCATTCAAGTTTGCCACTGAATTAACGTGTAGTAAGTTATTTGTCACGCACGCACAGTGGCCTACAGGTAGTGAGACTATCAATCGGTAAAATCTTATCTCACAATCTTCAAAACATATTTTTCATCAACGTTCCGTATCCAGAGGTCCTCCGGCCGTACCGCTCGCCCACCCAGCCGGAATAAGATGTGCAGACTCAATCCCTGGTCTGTCGACCGTGAAATTGAACTGGCGGCCATTCTGCGGAACATTTCCTAGAATCATCGCGCCTGTTTGACCTTCAATTACCCTCCAGCTGGACACAGTGTGATTTCAAGAAGATGAAGCAAAATTTTCTCCTGCTCTGTTTTTTTTAGTTTCTGTCGCAAACACGTCAGGTTTACTGACTGGAATGTAAGAGTTTCATTCCATGATTATTTTATGTTTTTGATATTGTGTTAGGTGTGGCAAAAATGCACAAAAATCATATTTAAAAAGGAATGTCGTTGTCAAAACGCACATCTGTGCACATAACGAAATGTGATATTTAAGCAGACGTAGAGCTGTCGTAAACCATACGTAAAGCATACTTTCATGAAAAACCGTAATCTTTACGCATGTCTTAATAAGTGCTTGAAGATTGGATTTCGTGCGGTAACTGCGTCAGCAAAATAAGTCGTCAAAATCCGCACCGTTAGGGTAGCAGTCAGATAACCCGAGTGGCTATTGGATTACAGATACTGCGATAGCGGTGACGTTACGTCCGGACTCCGGACTCATCTAATTACGGGCAGATTTGTGTGGCTCAAGAGATAGGACGATAGACGTAAGCAGACGTCAGCACTTGCGTGTCGTTGTCTTGACGGTTGATTATGTTTTGACGGTAGCATCAGTTGTGTTCTTGTAACATTGTTTCTAATGGATGTTTGTTAACTCAAAGTATTTGGTGTGGGGTTAAATCTTGAGACATAAGATACACTATTAATGTTTGTCTCTCTAGCGACTGTTTTAGGTACCGTAGTTGTGGAATCTCACTATTGCTAGGATATTGCTTCAAATGTTGCTGAGTTGTACCACACTATTTGTAGGAAGGGTTCCTCAGCTTGTAATACTGCAGATACAGCTAGAGGGGCAAGGATTGCCATATTGCTTTGGGACCTAAATAATGCCCAACATGCCATAATTCATACCAAACCATCAAAATGATCTTGTCATAGTTATAGGTGCGAACACACAAACTAACAACCATGACTAGTTACGTCAATGAGGTCACCACAGAAGTATCTGTTATCACAGACCGGACGTCATCAAAACCCACAGTCCGAGAAATGAAAGTCTTCTCATACATGTACGTGCCTTGGTACGTTAGTCAATTTCACCGTCAAATGTACCCAATCCACATGTGCTATCTTCCTCTTTTCACCCACATATTCCCTAGCTGACGTTCGTTTCGCCAGTAACTTCTCCCCAACGGCTCGGTGCAATTTCTGAGCATTCTGTAGCCTTGGAGATAAGATTACATTCTGGCTAGTAATTTGGCCCATTGTTGCGTGCGTGAGTCCCAGCGCGGAGCGTTTCATGACGTATTCGGTGACCTCGAGTGCCCGCTCATGCGCAGATAGTTGCTGGGTGACCTGTGATTTCTTTATTGATCGAGACCAAGAAAATAAAACAGTCGGCGGTAGAATTGCTTTCTTGAATCTCGGTGGTCGTGTAGAAGTATAACAGTTTCAACTGTTAAGATACATCAAACAACAACAAACATGCTGTACAGCTGCCAAGGCGTTCAGATTTAGAATACATCTTTCTGCGTAAAGCGCTAACGAACGGTTAAATATCATGATCACGACAAGAGCAAATAAAATCGGACAGCCCCCTAGCGGTTTTCTGCGACACTGTATAAGTCTTACCATATATTTGGCACATCAAGTCTAAACAGAAAACTAAATTTCACGACATTTCATTCGTAACTCCTTGAGCCATGCTTTTGGCTTTTCAACTATTGAAAAAACGTAATACAAAATGCCGCCACCGAAAACATCGCCCTTTGGTACAGATGAATGTAAGAAGTGCACTATTCCATTGAAAAGGGAAACTTTTCGACAGCTTTTTTCAAATCCCGAAATAACCAAAAACCTGCTGAGAAAACTTCAGAACGTTGCGGATCAATAGTGTGAACTTAAACTTCGCCTCCTAGCCCAGAACATGGCTATTGATTTTCTCTAGCACTCCCCAGTCCTTATGATTGTTGTTGGAATAGCTCCTTTGGTGAATCTAAAATTATCTCTTATAGGACTTTCAAAACAAGCTGCTAGCGGGCGCAAACCTGCACCACTTCTTCTATACACTGAAAGCTACCTAACATCAAACAATCAAGTCCACAGCACGTCCAAATAAAACAATACAAAAAAACATATTTCTGCTGCAGTACCAAAGTCATACCAGGAGGTCTCTTTCTCACGCACATAGATAGACACACAGATAATACATACTTTTTGTGCAGGCATATAAAGCTACACCCTTTGTTGCATTTTGTTTGTCGAAAAAAGCGGCTATGATCTATACTTAATACAAACAGAAAATGTGCTTAATTGCACCCAAATGTGGGGCTATTCAAAGCTAGCAATAATTTCGATAAGACGTGGATTTTGTATCATGACTTTAATTTGATATAAAAATCACGTCACGTCCTTTGGATTGAGACTGGCGCCCACGTACGTTTTAAGTCCCAGCTGACGTCAATATGGCGCAGGACATCTCATGCATGCGGCACGCGCGTGCGTTTTAACTCTTAAGTGCTTCCGAAAAAGGCACTGATTTTGATTTTTGCTACATCTCGAGTATTTTCGTCAGTATATTCACCCTTATGATTATAGCCACTGCTGCTTATTCACACTAGCGCATGTATTTCGCACAAGATCTAAACCGTACCGAGTATTGAACCAGGGTTACCCCCAGTTACCAACTGAATGGAACCACTAGCTCAACTTCCAGGCTATTACCAGTTACCCCCCACCCCCGCATTTGTCTATCTAACTGAAGTTAGGGTTTATCAGTAGCATTGACCACTATTGAATTGTGATAAGTTGTTCTAATTCTGCTTCTTAGAGAGTACTTAAACTCCCAAATAAAGCTCACAGCTACATCTTTGTTGGTAGCTATAGTCTTACACAAAGCAGTTCCCAAAATTCACTACCTGTCAAAACTAGCTGTTCCAAAAATAACGACGAGGCGGAGAAAACTACGAGGGATAATTCATGTAATTGAAAATACCAGAAAATCGCTCCTGGGCGCACGCACGACGCCCCCGTATCTATGTAGGTCTAACCAAATTTGGTGCTTTTTGAGCAATCTGAAGAATAAAAAGCACGCGTAAGTATATGACGATTTTGTTATTTTGAAGAACAAATGTTTAAAAAAAGGTTCTGAGCAATTCGATTTGAAACTTCAAGAAAAATGTTTTGCAATACAGTAGACTACAATATTATCATATATTAATAATTACCTCCATGACAAAATAAGATATTGGTTTTGGTGTGTCTGTTTGTCGGCCTGTGTATGTTTTCTCTGCATGGATGGATTGTAATGGCATTGGGAATGTATGGCCATGGGTAGGTAAAGCTCATGGCTGATTTTGGGCTCTCTGGCGGCTGCCCTTGGTACTGAAAGAAAACTTCCGGGTTTTGTATCTTTTATACTGGACATGCTATAGTATTTGGTGACAGATAGCTTTTAATGTAGATTTTGGCTCCTAGATAACTTGCTCTTATTTTTAGAACAGTATTGTATCTCTTGTTTCCTCTATTTCTCCCTTGCACGTACCAATTTTGTATATATATATATTTTATGTCCTATATTTCATATTTCTATATCATCTGGTTGCGCCGCTTATGCCGCCATATAGTTTGTATACGGCATTACTGTGTATTTTCCGTCAAATTTCGAGAAACAAATTGCTATTCTGTGATGACAAAAGGACTAAAGGTCGGCCATAGATTGATCTATCTGAAAGTATGAATTATTCAGTGCTGCATTGTGCCTGGTCTATGTTAGAAATACCAGAGCACGAACTGAACCGATGAGAATGCCACCGTACTCGCCTCGCCCCATATTGTGTTGTTCTTTTTCATACATACATAAATACAAATTCCCATACAAATCCCTTATTTACTGCAAAGCCTTTCGTCTTCCAGATCATATGGTTAATATCGACATTACTGGAAAAGATGAACGGGATATATCAATAATTCATGCTGATATTATTTTACACGGGGCACAGGTGGTCTATGGATCTTCCTAACAAATCCCCTATTCTGATCTATTGAACGAAAACATATGGTTGTATAAACTTCCTCATTCTCCTGACGGATGTTTGCACTTATGCTGGTAGATATGTCCAAATAAAGACAACACAATGTTCCTGAATTATTGTGAAGAGGAATTTTTGACGCTATGTTGGTGGTCCGTGGGCGTCGCGGACGTCAGCGGCTGGTGAATGTGACGTCAAACGTGCACGTCCGTTTGCTATTACAGCGTTTGCGGGCGTTTTATTATGGCGAGAGTCATTAAATGTGGCTGTCGTTTATTACACGTTTGGGGGTTATCAAATTAGGTCAATTCTTGTTTCACAGTGAATGGTAACTGTAGAATTTTATACACTGGATTCCGCGATAAGACACTGTTATATCCCCGGCAAAGGCCTGCGCGAAAGCCGGCTTCCTCTCAACCCTTGGCCCGCCACCCTTACGGCTCAACCCGCCGCCAACAGATGACTTTGCCCGTCTAACATGTACGCCATCCCATAGATTTTTTCAGCAAGGGTAGCTAGTTGTAAAATTCCCTAGAAAATTATCGCTGGCTCACAGGACAAAACACTAAAGCATCCAACAACGTCCGAAGAAAAACTCGCTCACAAAACCATGGCGCGAAGCAAACCCGCCAGCACACAGGAAAGATAGAATAAAAAGATGTGCCCCAGTTGTGTCCCGAGGCTGATCTGACAGCTGATATCTCTAGATTTACTCCAGCAGATCAGATGTTTTCTGAACACACACCTGTTAGAATAAACCCGCAGGTCTAGGTTTGCATAGCGCGCCGAATAAATATTAGACCTGTGGCCAAGGTTCAATTTTTCAGGTCACCGAGATACGTCCGTTGTATGTGCACGTGAGGTAGAGTTTGGGTACAATAACACACACAGGATCACTGACATTACAGAATACAGTACTGCCTCAAAACAAGCGCTTTTTTCTTCATTTTAAACTATTGTTGCGTGTTTTTTCTCTCAGCATGAGAGACAGCATGCATGATTTAATAGAAAACATGGCTGAATTCGGGTCCGCACATACTACTGTTACTAGCACAATTTCATATTATTTCCCGGTCGTCATAAACCCATAAAAAGACTGGAGCGGTCTTTACCAGGCAGAATTCTCGGTACAAACCGTATTTTTTCCTGCCTGTGGTTGTGTGTGAGACTGTCAGTGCACATTCAATCGATCACGCTCTAGATGTTGCGAACATTCCGCAGGGTATCGGATGAAAAGCGGTAACACACGCATACGTGCCGGCGGGTGCCACTCCGCCATCTCTTGTATAAGCAACCCTGAGTATACTCTTTCATTCTGCGAAACTG
This sequence comes from Branchiostoma floridae x Branchiostoma belcheri, assembly GCA_019207045.1. Lineage (NCBI taxonomy): Eukaryota > Metazoa > Chordata > Leptocardii > Amphioxiformes > Branchiostomatidae > Branchiostoma > Branchiostoma floridae x Branchiostoma belcheri. The sequence continues at coordinate 20,499,585 of CM033024.1, forward strand.
TACCAACCTTTTCAACGCTAATACCTACAACATGACGATCTTACCATCGGAAGTACATAGTACAAAATGTACACTCACCTTACAAACTATATGAGCCCATGGCAGCCATACGGTGAGAGTAGAAGACCAGGTACATGTAGGTTCTTGAGAGCGATGTTTTCTGGCCTGGGTTCGACAGCTCTATTTTTGCCGGTCTGTGTAGCATCGATCGAGCCTCGTTATCGCGCACACCTATCAAACAAACGCATATTGCAGCCCATTAAGCCCGAGGACCTCTGACTCACTTAAGCATACATGGATAAGTGGAATATGCCATTCTGCTGACCTCACGGGGGGTCCTGTGCGCGTGGCGCAGGGATAATCTCCAAGCAGATGTAGATAGGCGAAATCGTACCGTCTCGCTGCTCCGCGGTATCGGTACCTTAGAAACGTCACGATTTTGCTTTAGAAACGATTTTCCTTTTCTACATCTTCTTGAAGATTAATGTTTATATGGGTGTGTACTGGGAGAATGTTCACCATACAACAGAATATCGTTAAACATCATTAAATGTCGTAATGCCTCTATCATATATGCATGGCATATCGACATCAAAATAATCATCTATATATCGTAATATATCATGCAACAGGTACTATACATCAACATGTTAGCGCATCTACACATCGTAACATATACATACATGGCAACGCACACATTGTAAAAAGCACCACATCAGAACACATCTACACGTCAGATCACACCTACAGAGAAACATATCTATTCGTCAGAACACATCCATACATAAGAACATATCTACACGTCAGAACACATCTACAGGGAAACATATCTACACGTCAGAACACATCTACAGGGAAACACATCTACACATCTATACATCAGAGCACATCTACACAGCGAAACGCGTCTACACATCGGAACATATCCACACATCGTAACAAATCTGCACATCATACACATCTGAGCATATCTACACATCGGAACTCTCCACACAAATGCATATCTACACATCGAAATATACCTTTATATCTACATCTGAGCGTATCTACACATCAGAAAACATCTACACATCTACAACCCATGATCAGATTAAGAGCCAAAGAGTCGTATAACCCATTTGCTACATTTAATTTCCGCACTACCGGCTTTCAGCATGTTCAGATGTACTGAACTCTGTTTTCAAACCGAGTACGATGTCCTTTACATCATTTGATCTACAATATGGATGCGTCGAAGGACGACAGCGGTGTGAAATTACAGGAAGTTTTATACATCTTCAAAGGTCCCTGTTTGCCTTACCCTGGAAATGGACCCGCATTTGGAAATGGATTGATGAAACTCCGCTGTTGTACCGTTGATTGAAGAACAGACCCGTCCATTAGAAACATGTCCTAATTCCCCCGGGACCATGATTTAATGGGTTTTTTGTGTGACGTGTGGATATTGTACAGAACTCCCAGCTGACAGTAAACAATCAATATTGCTATCAGGAGTAGGCGGCATGTGCGTGTGCCTGGTGTTAGTGAGGTGGCAGAACAAAGTAGTTCGGGTACAAAGAAGTGCGTCACAGTACTTAAAAGAGACGTAGAAACACTTCTGTTCACACCAGCGAGTCAGAAACTGTCATGACTGGTAGAGAAATATGTCAGTTGTGAGACTGTATGAGTTCAGTTTGTTCGGACCGTCGGTGTGAATTTTGCGCACGAATCCTGTTACCGCCAACTGCTATGTGCATCGGCTGCAAACGATGACCTTCAGCGGTTTGTTTACTTCAAAACAAAGCTTTCAAAAGAGGACAATAGTTCACATATCTTGTAAAGTGTACCCGGAACCTCAGCATATTCAATTCTTGTAAATTGCTTTTACACCCTATAAAATGTAAATTCCCATAGGCGAAAAATTGTGTTCTGTTACCTTGAGCTAGAATTATACGTGTTCACAATTTCATATACTAGTCGTTTTGTCCTGAGACCAAATCAGTAAAATGTTCTAGGCGATAGTCTTGTCACGGAGATATGCGTTATCATTCCTCCTACTGCCAACCGGTACCATTCAATAGGTATTATCCAGTCAAATTATAGATGAAAATATATAAATCGATATCAAATTAGTGGTTATGCCACTGTTACTGTATTTTGAGCTTGATTTGAAATCGGCCTGTTTATGACCAGTCATCAAAACCAAAGTGTACGCATTCTTTTAAACATTATATCGCAACGTTAAGATTCTAAAACTTAGGGTTTATATTTTGCATCTAATGTCAATCATTACCACACTGTCGTTGACTCCAAAATGATGTCTCAAAATACTTAACGTGAGTTGTTCGTGGCCTTGTGCAAGCTAGATTTAGTGTCTCACTTTTTCAGACATGAAAATACAAGTGTTAGTAAAACAGGTATTGAACAGGTAGGAAATAAACAAGAGAAAGCAGGTATAAGTATCCAAGGAAAAAACCTCCTCGATAACACATTACATAATGTCGACATTTGTATATTGTACGAATCTACAAATAGTACACTTAGCATGAATGAAAGTCGGTACTTTTCCGACTGATTTGGTACTCATACAAGTGGATCACAAAATCTATATTTCAATGATCCCCGGTAAAATACAGCTAAAACATTGTCTCTACACAGTTCTTTACCCCTCGGTACTATGTATCTATTTTTGTATCTTTAGATGTATTTGCTCGACTGGTGTATAACCGCTCTTCGGCGCCGGTACTCCACCAGCTTCACATGTACAGCCACGAGCGGCTAGTTATATCACACTGGAATTGTGTGTATCTAACAACTTATCACTACTGTTTGAAGCTATTTTAAGGAGACGGGTCCCTTTATATAGTGCAGGAGAGATCGAATCAACATATTTTTTATCTACCTCAGTGTCTATTCTTAGTTGGTAAGACTTACAGTCGTGACTTTGTTCTTGTTCTGTGTCCAAGACACATGCCGGTTGTCATGACTGCAAGTATTTTTATGCTGCCACGAAACCAAGGACAATACGTAAATATAATACAAGCAAAGCCAATCACATAAACATAAAACAAGAGCTATGGGAGAAACAAAGATTCCAAATACATAACTACAGATAGGGCGATGTTGAGAGATTACGTTATTATGAAAACGTTTGGTGTTTGGGCGTAAAGTAAGATATGAGATATCGATTTTTGCCATTGTCAGAAAATGAGATTCTCGTATACGTTTCGTAGATACAATAATTATCTGGCAGATTGTTTTGACATGTGCAAGATTGTTTGTGAATGTTTACAGGTAACGCAGCCTATCTATGTATGTATGTTTTGTCTGGAGCCGAATCTATGATGTAGGCGTAGGCGTAGGCGGTGGCCATGGGGATCTACCCAGTGATAAAGGGCTCGCTTTGGCTGATAGATGTTGAATCTGCCGCAGCAAATGCTGGCGGACAGACAAAGACAAGCCATTCCCGTTACAGCCTTTATAGATATTATTATGGTTTTAGAAACAGATGTTCAGTTTAGATATAGTCTTAGTACAATGATTTTCAAAGTAGATTTTGTGTTCAAAATGTAATTGTCCTCCGTCATATGCCAGGAGGATAGCTATATAAAGATAATCAGGTTTGTCTATTTCTTTATATCATTTTGAACAGAAATTGTTGTTCCTTTGATCAAGAGATGTTGGCTAACTGCAGCTACAGGGTTTTCAGACCTCAGATGATTTAATCATTTTTGGGACTCTGTCTCTCGCAAGTGTAACAGATGATATAGAAATAAAGCAAAACAAAATGGAATCAAATTGAAGCAAATAGAATAGATAAAGCAACATAAAAAAGAACACACTATCATAAAGTAGAATTAAATCGAAATAATATGAAATAAAACAAATAGAATGGAATAATTCAACCAACAGTTACAGGTAAAAGAAAGAGCAGGTTTCATAAAGTAAAACTTAAAACAATACATTTTCGCAATATTATGGCTCCTTTATTCAATGTTCATTCCTCTCCATGTTTAAACTGATAGTTGTGTAGTGATATGAAGTGGGGTATGCAAATCGAGAGCATTAATTATAAAGAACAGCATAAAATTCATGTCGTCTATTCATCCAGGAAATTACTTTCATAATTACAATAACAACCCCATGCAGAGCGCCGTCTCACCGAGAAACCCAATTTTCACACCAGAATGACTCCAGGCGGATAATTTAGAACTAATGAACCCAATTTAAACGTTGATCAATGATGATGTAAAATTAATCAAGGCTCAGACGGGATTATAAAGCATTACAGATTGAGAAAATGGGGCGAACGCTGCAGGACAGAACCCGTTATGTATGTATTATGCATTAGACCGCCTTTCCACTCCACAGCGAGCGCTGAGCGACCTTACAACGACCAACATCAGATCTGTGCGACCTCCATGATTGACAGATGATGCGAGATAAACCTAGGATTTAAAAACGATGTATTGGATGCTGTTTATGTCTTTCTTGTATGACTTTTTTTAGAGAATTCAACCAGTTGCTTGATAATACTTGTATCGAAGACGAGTATCATTTTGCTATGTCCTTCAAAAGACAAAAGTTAATGCAATCAATCACCTTACCGCGCACATGTAGTAACTGGTTCATTTCCACAAGACTTAGTGTAACCAGTGACATTGAATTCTTGAATATTACTTTATGTACAAACATTTTTGACAGTATCGGTGCATGGAAAAGAAGTCCACGACTTGAGTGTGTCGCCACAATGTACTGTTAATAAATGAAGTGGCTTTAAATTGGGATTCTTGTTACGTGGTGAGAATTGAACAACGACCCCCCCCCCCCCAACACACACACACCTCTAGAGAGAACCCGTCGCCCCTTTAACCCTAAGAACAGCGACCATACGTCATGTAATGCGGGATTATTTCCCAATTTCCTAGGCGCCGTTTTCGTGTCGCAGTTGTACGTGTGGAGAAATTTGTCAGACAGAATTCTTCCAGGGATTGCCTGGCATATCGCTTCTATCCATCATGCCGACTGTTTTATTCACTTCCATTTGACTTACTTAGGCCAGACTGATTGGACTATAAGGATGACATCCTCAGGTACTCCAACACTGAAGCGAGCAAGCGAGCAAGAGAACAAAAACCGCTGGGCACAAACGGTCTTATTTTGAAATCTAAGTGGTCAGGAAGGTTGAACATATAAATGAACACGCAGAGCAAACGATAAGATTCTCTATTTTTGCCCTTTCACATCTTCCTCTAAGACTTCTCTCTTTATTATCCATTTTTCAATATTTCTTTTTCAATACTGCAGTATCTTGGTATAATCTACGACATTGTCAGAAAGGTTTTAAGGGGCAGAAAAAATTGCTCCCGCGGATGTCATCATATAAATCAAGAAGGTGTGGCCGTATGGCTTTATCAAAAATCTGTACATATCTTTATGTCATCTCCTGCTTTTCTACAGAAATCTGGGAACCCAGAAATTGAATTGGTGTAGCCTATTAAAGTAAGAAATCTTTGCAATGTTCGGCCATATCCTCACGATCCAGCCAACATGGCGCCCTAAGTCTTCTGTCCGACCGCACACGAAACCGCCTCACTTCCACTCTGACGTACACAGAGTACACAGCCCAGTCGTCTGGGGAACGCGCTGTCCCCTGTCACGGGCTCACCATGCATTATTTATTACCATAAAAGGGTAAAACTGGCAGCACATTCCATCATACGGGTTCTGAATGATTACCATTCTGGATATGACGCGTATGCCAATCATGTGCTACATCTCAGCATCTTTTATTGTGTGGTTACTGTGGTATTGTTTTATGTAAAGGGCATATCCTTGTGGGATGTAACGCGTTTGTTACAATGAAAGGTGTGATTAATGTTGCCAATTATTCACGAGAGGCACATAATGCAATATATTTGCACTGAAGTATGACCCATTAAAGGCCATTGTTTGTTGAATTAGTAATGTGAAAAATTGTACAATTCATCTCTATCAAAAGTGTGGCATTTGTCATATTCATCTTTAGGCTATTGGCTCATTCTGAGGTAGCCAGGCGTTCTGGGGAAGACAGAGAGGACACAAAAAGAGAAACGGCGTGGAAAAGGAAGGAATGAAGGAGGGAAGGAAAGAAGCAAGAGAATAATGGAGGAAAGGAAGGAAGGATGTAGGAGTGGGGAAAGAAGGAAGGAAGCAAGGCAAAAAGGAAGGAATAAATGAAGGCAGGGAGTAAGAGTGGAAGGAAAGAATTGGAAGGAAAAATAAAAGGAACGAAACAAGAGAATCAGGGAGAAAATTGAGAAAAGATGTGGGAGTGGGGAAAGAAGGAAGGCAAGAAGGAATGAATAAAGACAGGAAGGGAGAGAGTCAGTAGAAGGAAGAAACTCGAAATGAAATAAAAGGAACGAAACAAGAGAATAACGGAGGGAAGGGAGGAAGGGTGGTGAGGGAGGGAGGGAGGGAGGAGCGTTGAGGGGGATGATAGAGGGAGGAAGGGATTGAGGGAGGAAGGGAGAGGAGGAGGAAGGAAAGTGACACATGTTTCACCCATCCCGACCCCCGACATAGCGCGGCGCAGGTGGACAGATGCTGGTACAGGATAGAGATCAGTCTGTAATCCTCTCACTACTGCACAGGATAGACATGAGCCTGTAATCCTCTCACTGCCGCATCAATCTGTTCCGGATTAAATTAATCCCATGGTTACAGCAGTCTCCCCACACAATCAGATCCCATCCTTAATCCCCCATATATCAAACCCCATCATTACATATAGGTACCGTGGTCTGGCATGTTCAGTATGGCCTTAATGACGCAGGTGGTTTCTTCAATGACGAACGTTGTGATAAAATCTGAACAATATTTGCTGATAATATCACCGATAAAATAACTCATAACTTGAAAAGCGAGACAACGCTTGTGAGATATCAAGGGTGCTTAAGTTTTCATACAAGTTTTACAGAATTAAGACGAGTTTTACGGAATACTTAAAAAAATTCATGCGACCCACTACTAATGTAGATATTAATGCTGCTGAGTGAGGACCGTTTATGTATTCTGTCAAACTTCTATGAATTCGGTAAAATTGGTATTTTTCTTAGTAGTGGATCCTATGGATTTTATAAAATTTCGTATAAATCTTATATTTAGGCAGCGCTGGATATGTATTCTATAATGAACGGTAAATACTAATAAAAACTGAAAATCTGTACATTGTCATTGCAATTCGCTTTGACAGTGAATGATGTCCGATTGATTGTTCTATTATTCTTAGTAGTGAATCGTATGGATTTTGTAAAATTTTGTATGAATCTTACAACTAGGCAGTCCTGGATATATATTCTATGATGAACACCACAAAATTGAAAATCTGTACAATGCAATTCGCTTTGACATTGAAACATGTCCGATTGATTGTCTCATTCCACAGTCATTATTGGGAAATGATCCGTGCAATTTTGATAAACCCTTTCCAAACACGCCCTACCAAAGTCATCACCTCCGCTCCTGGCAGGGCAAATCTGATTTAATGAATATCATATCATGGCTGGTGCACTCGGGATCGTTCGAAATGCCATGGGATCGAGGGGTCACGGGTTCGACTCCCGGCATTTCTGGTTATACCCTTTTCATGTACTCTTGAACCCATCTGTGTTTGAAAATGGATTTTACTTGTTGAATGTGTACAATGATCTGTCTTGATTTCCCCTGAGACTTAAACCTTCCTCAGTACTTTAGATCAGGTATTGAAAGACGTTTGAAGTTCATTTGTGCAGTATACGTGGCAATTTGACGGAGGTCAGTGCAATTTTATCCACATAACTACATGTAGCACCTTTACGGGTATACTCAATAACTGATGGTAAAATATTTCAGTATGCCCGGAGAATACATTGATACGTTTACTAGGAGATACACGGAATCGTATCAAATTGCTATGTTCTACCTAGACCAGAACTCATGTAGTGCACCGCACCTAGAACATTTCTATTTGGTTCACATAATATCTAACTGACAACAATATCTCTGCTACACTAGAACGCTACACCATGGAATAGCCCATCCGTTAGTGTGTGAATTTGTTACGTTCAAAGTACTTGGAAGACCTTCAATATTTGGTAAATATAGTTGTACAGGAAACATTGTTCCGTCTTTTCATCGCTACCAAACTACCCTTTAACGCTATGCACTGGTGGATAGGTTCTCGGTAGACCATATAGATGTTTTAATTTTGAGGAATTTGTTTTGGAACGTCTTCGAAAGGATGTTCTTTCATAGTATTTCACGTGTCTGAATCATACAAGGTTATCGCATAGTATCAACAAACAAAAGTGTTTATCTGAATTAGTTTAGATGATATTTTCGTGATTTGTCTTGGAATAAAATTACAGCTACGTTGCTAGATAATATGGCACACGAATTGCAATGAATGTGAGTTATTCATCAAAAGATTAAAGAATTTTATTGCACTGAACATATTCTTTGTATTGGTGTTTGAGTATTTATGAAACATAAGTTAGATAAGTCAAGCTTGGTCGCTTTGTGTGTGTCTAGGTTTGTAGACATATATGTTTACCAAATAAAGACATGTACACACAAACGATAACCATGTAGATAATATTGGCAGAGTTGTCGCTGAATGTAAGATATTCGGGTCATGTTGACAACAATAACACCCTGTCCACTAGAGATAACACCAGAATGCAATGATACGACTTAAGAAGAAAGGTAAACGTTTCGCCATGGGCTAGGTAAACTCACCTGTGTGTCTTCACTCGACCTGGCCAGATCTTCTTACAAATTTCTTCACAGTCAGTCTTCAAATGCTGACAGGTGTTTCACTACTACAGGAAGACCTGGTCTGGAAAAAAACATAATATAGATATTATAGTATAAATACCGCTCGAGTTCTGTTTTTTTAAATGAAGCGAAGAACAAGATAATGCAGTCTACAAGAACCGAGGTGTTTTCTTATTACAAGGACTGTAACGTTACATTTTTTTTTCAGAAATAGCAACCGACCAGCCGTGCACGTCATAATTGTTTATTCTAGGCCACACGTGAGGTCATTCGTCTATTTGTTCACACTTGTTCACACGCTCTCTATCACATACACATACACACACTGGCACACACACTCTCTCTCTTTCTTCAACACACTCGCTCACTTACTCTTTCACTCACTCACTCGCTTGCTTACTTACTCGCTCACTCACTCTCTCACTCACACTTACTCGCTAATAAATTAACTCTCTACAAGATGATTAGAACGAGCGAACGCGTGGTAGGGGTGGGGTGTACATGTGCAATCATTCAAACCATCTTCACATACCGCGATACTATCCCTATTAAAGTACCGAAATAAGCAAATTGATTAATCTATCTTAGAAGACAAGTAGTTTCGTACCAAAATTGTACCAGAAGAGAAAAACTACAAGATCGAACCAGAGTGGATTGAAACATTTGTGTACTGACCTGGTGATATAAACAACAGGAGCATACACACTGGCCAACGGATGTCTCGTCACACCGGACGTTTACGGACAGCTGTAGAAAAACCGGTCCTTGCCTAGCCCCAGGCTATGTGATTTCACAATCACTTCACACACCGCGCTAGGCCCGAAACAGGGGATATTAGTAACCTGTCATATCACGTTTACGTACGTACTGATTATGACTGACAGACTGAAAGGTTCTCTGGACCAATAGCGTACTTACATGATCGGGAGGGCACCGCCTGTGGTGGTGGTGCGAAACCTAATGATAGGCGATACTACTCACACGTTTTGAGAGGGGTGGTTATTTATTTTGGTCTGTAACACCAACTCTCATTATTGCGCCGGGTACCCTAAGATCGTCACATATAAAAGAAAAATAGGTGCCCGTTTTCGAACATGACCTTCGTTTTTTCAGCCCCTACACACAGACCAAATGTCATTAGGGTCCATCCACAATTTCTTGAGTTATGTTGTCCACGCACAGCTACGCACAAGCGGTGCCTATTAAGACATAACATTCTTGGCGAGGGTATAAAATTAAGAAGTTAAGGATATGTGCGATTTTAGCGTAAGTAATCCCCAAGGTATACAGGCGTTTAAGACATTCTTGATACGCCCTTGATAACACTATTCGTAATGTGGCGGTCTGAGTGTGCCCGGTAGAATAATGAGAATTAACATTAGACATGACATATATCATCATTACCATTCACTGTATTCTGCATCTACAGTCTTTGAAAAGTTCAGAAGCTGCATTCAGTCTTTCACCTTTCTCCACTGTGCTCTGCATGGAAATATACGTTTATATACTCTATATCCATACTGGCAATATCACCCCTAATATCTACTGACTGATATATACGTAACAGCCATGTGGAAATGCTAACCATTTCAATCTTGTGCGGAAAGTCAATAAACTAATCTGGAAAATCTCTCCCTTCATCGCGTTCCATAATGGGGTTGTGTACACAGCTATACGCTTTTGATTTGTCGTTAGTATCGACAGAAGGCGAGGATTCATTATTGTACCGTGATTGCTGTACAGATGGTGTTGTCACGTCTGGGTTCTGCTGTATGGGGGTCTGTCTGTGCGGTATATGCGCGGTTTCACACCGCTGAGTGACGGATTGGAGGGGCTGCCCCAGTTCACACAAACTCATTTCGCGCCGGACGTGTTGAGATGAATAGTTTCATCAGGTAGGTAAATCAGTGGATATTGCAGTTCTTTATGCACGGCCTAAAGATAATCATGAAATATCGATGTTTCGGTAGTTCTCTTGCGCCCCCCGTCCTCGGAACTGCAGCTACTTTTAATCGCAAGGCGGCGCTGCAGAAAGCATGCGATCCCAAACGTGAAAAGAGCGATTTTCTGGAAGACAATTAACGTTTTTTTGTGTGCCAAAGATGTGGTACTAGTAAAGTGATAAAAGAGAGGCCATGCCTGAGTTGTTCTAGGCGCGTGTCACCACAAAAGATGCCGACCTCAAAACAAAGACAGCCTTTTAACATATTGAGAGACAGATTCATACAATACGACTAAGGAGGTTGAAAGACGGATCTTTCAACCTCCTTGATACGACAAAACGGCTTTGAGAACTACACAAAAAGTCAGAAATACTACTAAGGGCAGATCAGAGACTGAGATAGAAGGGGTAGCGGGATAAAGGAGAGAGAACAGTTCACTGACAGGATGTCAGATTTAACATGGCGATCTCTGTTGTTGGCTGTTTCCTAGCGGTTCTACTCGTTGGTAAGTTGTTGACTTCCTACTGTAGGAAAACAAAACTCTTAAAATGCAAGCTGCGATGGAATGATGGGCAAAAGATGTGTGTGTGTGTGTGTGTGCATGCGCGCGTGTATGTGCGTACGCATGTGTGTGTGTGTGTGTGTGTATGCGGACGGTATCTTTCAGAGAATTTTCTTTAGCCGACTAACCAGTGAACGTCATCGTCGAATGTTTTCATGTCACCCCAGAACCTCAAGACCCTGATTTTTTTTAATAACTCCTTTTCAGCCATAAGTGGTGCGAGAGGCCTGTCCTGCTATACCTGCACATATTTACAGAGTGAGAGTGGTTTCTACGCCTGTGTTCAGGACCCCAGCTCGCACAGTACAGAAACATGCGAGTTTTACGAGGATACCTGTCAGGTCAGTCAGACTTGTAAAGACGTAGGACACATTTTTAGAGGTAGAACTTGACTTTGGTACAGAGTAAAACTCCATAAATGCAATAAAGACGTTAAACGTAACTGCTGTATTTTGTATCGTGGCCACGAGACGCTCAAACTACGCACAAAAACGTATTTCAGACTTGCTTGTATGCTATAGCCTAACACAACAGTTTCACACAATTTAAGACGGAACAGAAAGACAACACCAATGCCCTTATGCTTGGTTCAAAAGAAAACATCCCACATATAGCTTTTGAGACTCTTGTTATGTTCTCTTAAGGAGATTATTGGAGTGGAACATTCCTGTATGGCGGCGCTTTCTTTCCTAAAGAAAGTTAAATGCTGTTGGTGTTTTTACAACATCTACTCCTCGAATGCCGAAAGTCTCAAAGGCTGAATGGATGTCTTATTTGTCTTTCGTCTTGATGATTAAGTCTTGTTTATCTGTTGTCAATGTTGAGGCCTCACTAACAACATTGTTATCAGAGTAGTTTCAGAACTCATATTTTAGATTGTTATTAGAAGTCTTCTCAGTGTCGGTATGTGTACTTTGTTACAATGTTTGTATCTGTGTGCCTTCACTTATGTGAATGTACTTCCATATACATCCATCACCATCAGTATGTTTTGACTGTCTTTTTTCCAGACCACCCTGTTGGACCTACCTACGGACTACATCTCGAGAGGATGTGCGATCGCTTCCACGTGTGCTAGTGCTCAGGCAGTCGCAAGTACGTATAGTCTACAGCTTGTATTGTCTGTCTTATCTTGAAATCTTGATGCGCTTGTTTTAAAGAAATAATGCACCTGCATGTCTAAAATAATAAAATTTCATCGTTCCTTTCTTCAATTTTCCTCTTTGAAAATTGTTGACAGAAACGCCCATGCAGTTGAAAAACCAACCGCTAGTGGGCCTCAAAATGCACTACTTCGTCCTGACATCAAATGCTATCTGCCACCCAAAATCCAAGACCATATCGTGGTCCAGACATACATGGAAACATATGAAACGTGCTGTATTTCCGGTAAGGTTTATGAGAGTGTCCTGTTGTTGCCACCAGGCGGTGCCCAGTGCTGCAGGACGGATCTCTGTAACGATGAGATCTACGCTCTGTCAGCTACCACCGTTCGTCCCACCACTATGGAGACAACCACGGTTGTAGCACCAACTACACCGACCGCCCTTGATGACACAGCGTCACCAACCACCTTACGAACCACACAACCCACGACCACCTTACCAACAACAAACAACTTACCAACCACAACCACCTTACCAACTACGAGCGTTTTACAAACAACAACCATCGTACCATCAACGAAGCCCACAACCAGCTTACGGCGCACTACAACCACCTTACCAACTACAACCACCTTACCAACTACAACCACCTTACCAACTACAACAACCTTACCAACTACAACAACCTTACCAACTACGAGCGTTTTACAAACAACAACCATCGTACCAACAACGAAGCCCACAACCAGCTTACGGCGCACTACAACCACCTTACCAACTACAACAACCTTACTAACTACACCAACTACAACCCCGTTACCAACTACACCAACTACAGACACCTTACACACTACAACCACCTTACACACTATGACCACCTTGCACACTACAACCACATTACCAAATGCACCCACCTTAAAAACTGCATCAACTACGCCAACTACAACCACACCAGCAACAACCACCGTAGCAACTACATCAACTACGCCCACCTTACAAATTACATCAATTACAACCACCAAGGTTACCACTCTAACCACAACTCCTAGAGCAACAACTCAGCAATCGCCCACCATGGTAACCGCCGAAATGACGACAGATCCCGATGTTTCGACGGAGACGGCCGACAGCGAAGTCGGAACTGCTCGGGCTTCGTCAACAAATACTTCTGTCAAGACTACACCAGTTGCTAGCATGGGGTTGACAGAGAACTTCATCTGGGGCATGAGGATAGAGTTTTTCATTTGGAACGTCGTCTTGAGTATTGCCGTTGTCTTCTCGGTGGCTGTCGCGATTTACCTCTGTATAAGACAAAAGCGCAAGAAACAGCATGATGAGGAGGAAAGAGGGAATGGGGAAGAAGAAGTGGACGGCACATCAGGTGAACAGAGACCTTCTCAGAATAGCGCCACCGAGCGGCACAGGCGGGATATGCCGCCTGTACAGGCGTGGGGAGACGAACAATTATTACAGACAGTTTAATCGACTATCTATCTATTTGTCCGTCCGTCCATCCATCCATCCATCCATCCATTTTACCATCAAGAGAAATATTCATGATACGTTAGTCATAAATGTTAGCATCATGTAGTTGCTCCCAGTGCAAGCACATTGCTACTTTGACATGTTTACTTGAAAGTGTTGTGTTTTGAACTGATACTGATACTTATATTTCTGGTACATGTTGGTATTAAAACTAGATTTTTCATGTGAAAAGGTTGTGTCATTTGACTCTATCGGTCCGGCTCCATATTTCTCGGCTTTTGTCCGTCTCGATTAGTGTATTTAGTTTGTTGGTTGGTTGTTTTTTCTCCACTGTGTTGAATTTACCCTGGGGGAAACCCTGGACAAAACATTCTAGTATCAAATAAGGATAAAATGTAACGTTACAAGATAACAACCCCCTTTCCAAAGGAATTACACACGTATTGGTACGTAGAAAAGCAACTCAATAGCACGGGTAAACCCTAGAACTCTATGCATCGTATCTGCTTGGAGATAAGGTTTACGCGCTGCCTTTCCACTTCGGGTCAGAGGTCAAACACGTCTATGTCACTTCCGCCTTCCCAGGTCGTCGGATTGGTACCTGTCTGTCTCACCTGTCTACTGTTCTGTTCAGCAGGTGATAGTTTATTTGTTACATCGGAGACCACATTTCACCGAAGAACGTTTCCTGACATTTGTTCAACCCTACCGAGGCCAGCCTCACAACACGGACAAGTCAGTGTCAGTTGGTGCTTATTGTCGTGGTCGATGTGAATAGTAGCAAGTGTGGATAGATAAATCAATGTGTGAGATATACTGAAGGTGGGCCTGTCTGTCTGCTTCCATCCTCTCTTTAGTTCCTGACGGCCCGAAGAATGATAGGGATCCGAGTGACTTTAATAAGATCAAGTTATAAGCAATATCTATAAATTATATCTGGTCTATATCAGGAGCTGAGCCTGTGCAATGTTGGCTCTCATGTCCGTTACAGTTTAATATGAGACTTGTCTGACGATGATTAGCTTTTGTTGAGTTGTCAAACCCAGAAACAACCACACATCACTGTAGTACAATGAATAAGTATATATCGTTCCTGCCCCCCCCCTTCCGACCCTGACCTACTTCGACATATAACGTTAAAATACGCCGTCGCCGAGACTTAGCAATGAATTTGGAGTCGCCCAATGACTCGATACATGTCTGGTTTATCCATGTGAAACGATTGGAAGGAAATCTGCTGAATTCCCCCTTATTTTCGGGACCTGAAAATGAGGCCTTACTTTTATGGGTCAGGGTTGCTGCAGCGTCACTTTGCGAATGGAACCGAGACTGCAAATGAAACAGTAATTTGTTGTCCCGCTTAAAAAAAAAAGAATTGAACACTTTTTATTCTATAGCTAAACACAATTCTTTAAGAGGAGATACAATTAATCCTTGTAGTATGCACTGTGTATAGATCATAGAAATCACTATCAATAGTTAAACCCTACATGATTCATATTCATACTAAAATGTACGTATGCTGAGTTTGCTTGTATATACCTTCGTGTCTGTGTAGATCATCAGTTAGAAGACCCTGTATTTTTGTTAAGTTGATAATGCATAGTGAATCCAATACCAGTATTTGCCCTGCTCGGTGACCCGTGCACTACTCCCCCCGGCACACCTGGTCGGTTTTTGAGCGTGACGGATCTGGTCTGGTAGGATAGCGCCTTGTTCCTTCCTTACCTGTGTAATGTTACATGTACATCCTCCCTTATGAGTAGAAAATTGAACATTTTTTTGCAATAGAGATCGATACACAGGGTACTTCTTATCTATTTTCATATTTACCACTTTTGTCAACGTAGCTTGTTTATCTATATGTGTTAAGTAGGGAAAACCTCAATTCAATGGAGGTGTTGTTTCGGGTGCATCCTCCGTATGTGAGTAGCGTTTATCGAGGTCAGCATAACGTTCGGCTTGATGGATTGTGATGGTACGTGTATTTGGTTTCTGGGTAGGTCTTGGGAAGACAGCTCAATGTCAAGCTTGGGCCTCCTGGTGGATATTATTTGCAATGCATCAGATCTTCAGTTTTTCATCATTTGTCTTCGGCTTGCGATGTTTCTTTTTTGGTAGATAACTTTTGAAGTCAACAAGAAGTGATGTAGTTTTGGGCACTCTAGCAGCCTTGTTTACACCTGTTTACCTATGTCTAAGAACTGTATCATAACTACTAATACTCCCATGTCTATAGGGACCAGTGGCGCACAAGTAAAGAAAGGAAGGATGGAGGTTTCCACGGTGTTGTTACTGATGATCATCGCAACAGTCGTGTACAACGTCTACAAATGGTACCTGGAAAGGGAACGGATTGACAAGGTGAGGATTTCTGTTGTCTAGGTCTTTGAATGATACCCTAGAAGGTACATCGTTGACAACTCATTTGCGGTGACATCATGTGTGAGAAATACCTCTAGTAAATAATGAAGTAAATAAGGATAACTCTTTTTAAAAGTTCAAATCTGAAGAAATGAAAAAAGAGTGCCGATATCTAAGCTCCTTTTTGAGATAAGGTGTGTATGTCTGTCGCTCTGTCTACTTGCCTGTTCGCCTGTCTGTGAACACTATTGGGTGACATGTGGCCATTTAAAATTTATTTTCCCAGGTAACAGATAAGTCCGTTCTCATCACTGGATGTGACACCGGTTTCGGCTTCGAGCTGGCCCAGCGGCTGGACGGGCTCGGGTTCCGGGTGTTCGCGGCCTGCCTGACCGAGGACGGCGTCGGGTCGGTCCGGGCCGCCTGTTCGGAGCGGACCGTGCCCATCATTATGGACGTGTCACAGCACGACAGTGTGCAGAACTGCTTCCAGATAGTGAAAACTGCTGTTGGACAAGGAGGTAACTTTTACTCTTCTTTTACATCGTATCAAGGACCCTATGCCGTGATTTGAAATCATTGAAAGTAAATAACTGTAAGTTGGTATAGACATACATGTATGTTAGAGGTCAGTTACAGTATATGGTATGGGTCAGAGACACATGCTAGTACATATACATATACTTTAGATTGTGTTTGTCTGTGAAGACCATCTTTCAGGGGGGATATGAACGCTGTCACATTGGGTACCGTCTTTTCATTGCTGCCACGCAACCATGCGGCAATTAGTAGTGCAGAATTCATCACACCATATGCATGATGAGGACAAAATTGACTGTAGTTATGTAAAAGAAGTTGTCAGCCTGACCAAGTATCCATGCGTCTTGTAGTCCACCAATAACCACGTCACCCTTGTGTTTAGGCCTGTGGGGAGTGGTGAATAACGCAGGTGTGGTAGGAGGAGGTATGCCTGTAGCAGAGTTGTGTCTGCTAGACGACTATCGCCAGGCTTTGGACATCAACCTGATCGGCACCGTGGATGTTTCACTGACTTTCCTCCCGCTTCTGAAGAGGTATTTAAATGTAGTTTTTTTCGTTTATAATTTTCGCCTGGGTCATGTAATGACATGTTTTAGGAAGCGTAGCTTGCGTGTGCCTGTGTGTGTGCGTGCGTGCCTGTGTGTGTGCGTGCGTGTCTGTGTGCGTGCGTGTCTGTGTGCGTGTGTGTTTTGTTTGGTAACACTAGGCCTTGATTTGGTTAGACCTTACAATGACTTTATGCCCCTCCCCCCCACACACACCGGCCTGTTATGGTACTGCAGTAGAACTTCCGGTTTTGATATCTCGTGTTCTAGATCAGCTATGGTCATCATTTTTGTGTGGAAGATAGTTCTTATGTGCGGGAAGAACTGATATAGGTCTGAGCCCTCTAGTTTCTTTCCTTTTTGTGTTCTTTTTGTGTTATGTCAGGCTTTATTACTGTTCCTCCTTGTTTACGTCCAGAAAGGGTATGTCACCCAGACGCGTTCGATTGTTGGAAACAGCAGTTAAATTGACACAATGGGGTCAATAGTGCCTGCAATGAAATATTGAAGAATTAAGTGCTTGTCCGCTGAAGGGTTCCATATTTTATTTTTATTTAACCAGCTACCATTTACGACTTTTAATTTTATTTCATTGACATATAATTTGTCAGTATTAGCAAATGATGATGATGAGTATTAGCAATTAAATAATTTTCACCTCCTTGGTATCAGGCAAGACGCACATACGACCTGAAAATAATTAAGACCTGAAAACAATTTGAATACTACAGGCTTGTTTGGGAGCAATGACAGAAATGTACAAATGATACAAGTAACCTAAAGTGGACCACGGCTTTAATAACGTCCCAACATGAGAACTGCAACCCTTTCCAGAAGCGTGTATGTCGGGTGAGTGACAACCATCCAGATTTGAACTTTTGACCAAGTGGATAGGTCACATGCAAACCACTGGACTACGCACGCTATGTTTGTTGCCGTACATGTACTGCAAATGTCAGATAAAGTCATTGCATTGTTACGTTTGTTCCACACTTTAGTTTTCTCTCTATGGGCAAGGACGTTTATATAACGTCTTTGCTATGGGTTAGCGTATGTACGATATGGAGGTCCATTGTTTGCGAATCCGTGCTATTGTTGGCGTATGAATAATTCATGAGCCGAACCCAAGACAACCACCCGACCAGGTAGATCACCTCATTAATATTTCACACACGTCACAACCTGTTCGGTGAGTCGGTGGCTTGGGTTCCGTAAACAAGATGGCCGATCTGCAGGAGCGTTATGTGGAATACGATCAGGTGAAGTCGTCGCAGTGCGGGTTGTGTTTGCAGCTAGCGGAGCGGCCCCGCGCCTTGCCGTGCCTGCACGCCTTCTGTGAGGGGTGTTTGAGGGAGTACGCGCACGGGAAGAGGCGGCTCAAGTGCCCTGTCTGCCGGGAAAGGGTCAAGTTACCGTCCGAGGGCGTGTCTGCACTTCCCGATAACAATGGCGTCAGGTCCCACACCAAGAAGCTGAACGATTATGCACAGATCACCCCCTCTGAGGACACTATCAGGGGGGAGGGGACCCAGAAGTGTGTGCACCACCCCTGGGAGGACCTGCGACTCGTGTGTCAGCACTGTCACGTGCCGGTGTGCCTCCAATGCCTTGATGAAATGCACGAAGGCCACAGCGCCGTCTCCTTTAAAAGGGTGTCTCGTCGCAGAAAAATCACAGTCCGTAAGCTCGTCACGGAAGGTAAGCGTACCTTAGACGACTACTACACAACATTGCAGCGTCTACAGGACATGCAGAATATACTTGATGAGAGTAAGAAACGCACAGAAGAAGATGTCCACGCAAGATATGACGATGTTTTACGTGGTTTGGCTGAGGAGAGGGCAACACTGCTGTTTGATGTAGAGGACAATCACATGCGTGATTCAGCAGCTATTGAAGCTCAGAGGAAGAGTATAGCGTCTCGTGTCAGTGACTTGGACAGCGCCATCAACAGTGCGGAAAAAGGTATGGAGCGAGGGGTCAGGGAATCTGACGTTCTTCTACAAGTTCTGGACAAGTGTAAAGAAACCCCTCCGCTTCCAGATCCTCCCGTACAAGCACAACTCCCCGTCTTCATGCCAGAAGAGAGTTATTCTCGTGTTCTGGGTCATCTAACCTGGCAACCACTTACTGCAAACAAGGACACGGATGACTTAGAAAAAGACCACCTGTCCCCAAACAATGGCACTTTGCTAGAGACTAGCATTGACTCAAGCGACAGGATAACACCAGAGTCACAATATCCACCTAAGGGTCAACTACAGAGACCAGAGTATGTCAATGTATCACCCGATTTCATCGAAGGACCAAGTCCAAGGTCTCCAAGTGCTGTTCGGAGTAACAAAATGGCAGACTACAGTTCCCCTATTCCAGACGGGAGCCCAAACCTTGACAGAGGCGGGTATAATGTCAATGGCCTGGGGGCAAGCAAGTCTATAACCAACCCCCCGACAAAGGCTAATCATCACACAGGGCTGACGAAGAACACACGGGTACGTGAACCTATTGTAGGCTCAATACAGGAGCTGAGAGAGTTCAGGAGAGGACAAGAACACATCCCTTCACACAGAGAGAGTCCCTTCTCTACTGATCACCCGCACAGTCCCATAGGCATTGGCGTCACGCAGACGGACCAGGCACGCGACAATAACATACCCCTGGGGCCAGGGAGTCCGGGGATACCGACGGGGAAACAGCAGACTTCACGGCAGGCGGACATGCGGTTGTCTCCGCCCGAACACAGCCCAAGACTATCCAGCGGTAGCGACATCCCAGATGACGGGTTCTACCGTCACTATAAACCCGAGCACGTGAACAGGAGACACAGAGTGTCAAGCGACAGTGACAATGTTGATCACGCTATCGCGGGAGGACCTGTAGACGCCATTGCCACACAGCAGGCACAGCCTAGCAGGACGACACCGACGTACAGAGAAACGTCGTCAGAGGACGGCACACATGTAGAGTACAGCTCTGGCTTCTACAGAGTAGTAAGGGGAAAAAAGAAACGCCCTAAGTCCTCAAGTGGTAGCGGAAATGACGTGAAATATGACCAAAGGGAAACTTCCGCTAATCTACAAGAGACAAACAATCAATCCTTCGACAACAGAAATGTTGATCGCTACCAAAACTCGCGTCAAGAAGAGCAAGTGATGCCGAGAACACCAACCCCCTCCAGGCAACACAGTGAACGTAGAAACGGTCGTCCCATGGTCACTGACGCCTCCCCGCGGACTGTTGATGAACTGCAGCAGCAGGACAAGGTCAGCCACGACTGGCCCGAAGTCGTCCCGAAACGTATCGAAGATGAGGTTTTGAAAGAAATAGCCCGTATGTCACAATCCAGCAGGGAATCCGAGCAGTCCGACAATTCTGAACCCAGACGGAGAAAACAAGTAGTAGAGGCAAAGATTGAGCAAGACGGCACAAAATTGCCTCACAACAAGGATAAAGAAGAAGTTACCGACGTACCAAACCTGTCTTCGCACAAGAGTACGGTGGTAGCGAGCGATGCTGATATCAAACCACTTGTGAACGCAGACGCCAGTTCTAGATCCGGTGTGCAGAACGTGCAAAGTGCAGATTTGACACATCACGATTATGTAAATATTGTCACTGAAAGAGACCAGAAGGAAGAGAGCCACGATGCTGAAGTACCACGACCACAAGAAATAGGGCGCTCATCTACCTACAGTGACGAAGACCCACATTCACCTGCCAGCCCAGATTCAGACGTGTTCACTCCGAAATACACCGAAGAAAACACCTCAAACTCTGCAAATATTCCCAATCTTGAGTACCAGAAAATGAAAGACGAAGACGACAGTCGTATTCGCCATCTTAGTGGTGAGATCCCGAGACGCGTGGGCACGAACAAACGTGGATTGTCTTTCGGTGGGGAGGGCTCTGATGTCGGCAAATTCAGCGGGCCGAGCGGCGTCTTTGTCATAGCGGATGAGATCTACGTTGCAGACCAGGACAACAACAGGGTCCAGGCATTCAGCATGCGCGGTGAATGTCTCGGGGAGCTGCCAACACTAGTCTCAGCTTCTCCGCAGAGTCCCACCAAAGGAAAGCCAGTACCGATGGAGCCGCATGATGTCGCTGTTGACACAAACGACAACATCTGGGTTGTTGGATCAGACGGGATGACGTCGGATTTCATCTTACGGTACGACATGGAAGGCCGCCCGCTGACGAAGATAGACCTGCCCTTCACCGGGTATTGGCGGGGGATCGCCGTCCACGCGCACAGGAAGTTCATTGTCGTGTCCGAGCCATTCGGGGGAGAGGTGAAGCTGTTCGCCCCGCCTCGCGGTACGCTCATCCGAACTCTGGGCGGGGAGAGCGGACTGAAAGCCCCGTGGTACGTCGCTGTTGATAACGACGGGAAAATCTACGTGTCTGACTGGTCCGGGCATTACATATACGTGTTCCAGGATAACGGGAAGATGTTGTTGCGGTTCGGAGGAGAGGGGAGTGAGGAGGGACAGCTGCAGTGTCCATGCGGGGTCTGTGTGGACGGCGACGGGAACATCATCGTGGCAGACAGCCTGAACCAGCGGGTGGAGATGTTTGACAAGGCGGGGACGTTTGTCAAACACATCGCCACAGATCTACAGGGACCGCAAGCCGTGGCGATGGTAAAGGACGGGACGATCGTCGTGACTGAAACAGACAAAAACTCTGTCAGCATCTATCACTACTGACTGAAACAGAGATACGTGTACGAAAAACAAAATCACTGTATATAAGAATGGAAACAAGATACAAAATAACCACTTTGGCTGTCTACAATCACATTACAACATTGGTGTATGGTACAAGTATTCTGCTACTGTAGGTGGCTCTTGCTAGATCAATGGAAGAGCAATGTATGCTCATTCGCGGTTTAATGGATTCTATGAATCAATCAATATAACAGGGTATTCTACTGACTGTACACATCATTTCAGATTCTCCTGCTATTTCACTAGATCTAGATCAAAATGTTGCATTTAGTTGTTTTGTAGATAAAACTGTGTCTGTAGATGACGTATTCGTGAACAACATGAAATGTAGGTATGGTCGACGTGTCTTTCATTAGAAGTTATGTAATATTTAGTTGCTTTGCACGGGGGCGCTATTGATAGGGTACCCATTTTGCATCAAAGCGTGTTTCTATATGCATGTATAGATTATATCTATACAGCCGCCCACCGCCCTGCCTATGTTTATTTGCTAGCTATATGAGTCTGTTGGTCTATCACCGCGTGGCCTTTCAGAAGAGCCGGTACATTAGTACTGTTTTTCTGCGTTCTACGATTAAAGCTTAAGGAAAAGGAAGCATGGACTTGAACTTTCTATGTCTTTTAACATGTGTCAATGAAAGAGCTGTTTAAAGAGGGCAAGTAAGGTCAGCATATCACATAACGATTCTATAAGTGTGTAACTTGGGAGACATTGACAAAAAGTGAATTATGTAGGTCATTATGCAAATTGGTCCCGGGTACCACTGTAAAGCAGTTCAAAGTCACTGAGCTGATTTACCCAAATACAGAAATAAACCAAAACACGAGACATCTAGAAAGCAACAGAAAGTTTCACTGCAGTACCATAACAAGCCCAAAGCTAATCGAGGTCCCATCAACACTAACCAACATACAAGGTATCAGGACAATCCGCCTAGGCATTCTGGTGTTATAATGTTGATAGACGGACAAACGCACGAACATTCCCGAAAACTTAATCTTTTCCATGGATTGAGGGAGTCGTCGCCATGGTACTTTTAATAACCTCTTATGTTTCGCACTGAAATAAATTTATGTGGACTGACAAAATCTAAGTGTGAAGACGGGCTAAAACTCGGACTTTAAGTGCAAAAAAATAAATGTCATACAAATGTATTCTATCTGTTAAATTATCATGGTTTATTCTTATATCATACATGCGTAAAACAGAATGCAGAACACCTATATGAGAATTTACGTTTGTTATAAAACGACAAATGTCAGAAAAACAGTAGTCTTATTAACAAGACTTACTGTGTTTGGGCGGTCACCGAAACGTCGGCGTAAATAAAGTCAGGGTTGTGAAAAAAAGAGAGTTTCTCAGATGGTACACCAGCCTGATAAACCTTATCACTGATTGAAGACGTATTGTGAGTTTGATGATGTAGAAAACCGGGTTGTTTTCAACTGTTCCGAACATTACAGATGCGGGGGGCGACTGGTGAACGTGTCCAGTTGCATGGGCCGCTTCGCCACCAGACTGGGGCCGTACTGCACGTCCAAGTTCGCTATTGAAGGCTTCTCGGACTCACTCAGGTTAGCCACATACTGATGATGATGATGTTTTGATGTAGGATATTTTGAAGTCTCTACAGTCACACCAGGATAGCCTCCATAGCAGGCTCTCTGAGGCATTTTTTTGGCTCATGATACACTTTTGCTGGTCATTTCTTTTTGTACTGGGTCGCTGATTGCTGGCCTTATCTGACTGCCGGCCCGCGAGTGTATTATGAGCCAAAAAAGGCCTCAGAGAGCCTGCTATGGAGGCTAAGGGACCGTACGATATTTATTGGGGGAGGAGGGCTGGTGCATTGGAAGTCTAATCAAAAATTTTTTTGATGGCCCTCCCCCCCATCTCAAAAAATTTAACATGACCCTCCCCCTCCACCTCAAAAAAATCAACATGGCCCTCCCCCCTGACAGGCAAAATCAAACGGGTAGAAAAACAACCGATAAAATAGTCTTAATCGACGTCAGGGCACAAGGGCGCCAGTGTTCTTGCCAGGATTTTTTCACAGCGTCGGGGCAGTGGTCCGGGGGCATGCTCCCCCGGGAAAATTTGGATTTTCAAACCCTCTAAAACAGAATTTCCTGCAATTTGAGAGGAAAATTATGCCCTCGAGATTGGATGCCGGTTGCCTTTTTTACTCCCGTTTTTCAGTAATCGACGTCTGCCCTCTCCCCCAAAATACGTTATAACTTACTATAAGCTCGGGGAATCAGCAGTCCGTGATCTGGCCCGGGTATTATTTGTCCAGTCATGTCTATATGAAAATTTTGGGTTTCTGATGCTTCCAAACAGGGCTCTAGCCAGTGAGTTCGTCAGCCCATGGAAAAATCCTGCCAATTTTTTTGCAGCATTGAATAAAAATGCCTACCTCGTGCGATCGATGTTGCGCCCTCCCACGTCAAATCAGTTTTTCCAGAGGATAGAATGACGGCGCCATCACACCTTGTGTTTTTTTCTACTTTCTTTCTTCTATTTTGCCCGATGATTTTACTCAAATTTATCATTTATTGAATCGGTCGGGTTTTACAAGGCCGCGCCGTCATTTTCCAGGAGCGTGCGTTTGTTTCGTGCGACCTCAGGTAACCCCGTTTTCGGCGTGAAATCTTTGGCTCACCGCTGGATTTCTTTTGACATAGAGTAGAGTAGACCAAGAACGTTATACAAATTATACGAAGGAGGGTGATCTGCTGCGTCTTTGGCAGTGATCAGTGCCAGTTTAGCCTTGAAGGAGTAGCCAAAAGACGTCCCAACGTGCGTGCGATCGACAGTCTGTCTGGGGAGGGGGGCGTGCCGCGCCATGTGCTGTCGATCGACGCTTGACAACAATATTGCGGCCCCTTTTCTGCCGCAAATTTTGTCCTTTTGAAACAAAAGAAATGTTGTAAATAAAAAATAAAGTGTATAGTTTTGGATTCTTCACATATTTACCGCGCACCGCTTTTGTAACTTAAATATTTGGGGAAACTCAGCCGAGCCGAGTGCGTCTTTCCAGAAAAAAATAAGTCCGTAGACGGAATGATGTATGCCTGGCGGGAACGCTGGCCCAGGGCAGCGCCACTTTGGGGGACCTACATGTAGGGGGGCGAAGCCCCCCGGAAGCTCTTGCATTTTAGGCTATTCAGAAGGCTTATTTTATCAGTTTTAGGGCCATGTCAAGATATCAAAACAAAAAATAGTATAAACAATTCTTTCAAAAAAATTAACATGGCCCTCCCCCCTATCGCAAAAAAATTAACATGGCCCTCCCCCCACCTCAAAAAAAAATAACATGGCCCTCCCCCCCTAATGCACCAGCCCTCCCCCCTGATAAATATCGTACAGTCCCTAACACCAGGCGCTGTAACTGAGGTGACCCGACCATAGCGCCATTGTCTCCCGAGATAGAAGGATATTAAGAAGAACAATTTTAGTGTCTAATCAAGGAGGTTAATGTACAATTTGTTCGCCTGATTTTTGTTGGAATTCCATGCACGACTCTTTGGCCTGTTGCACGTCACGATATTTCTGATTGTGGCGTTTGATGTGTAACGTTTAACGTCTAATACACCGTATTTATGCTCGCTGTAGGCGGTCTCTACCCAAGTTGTTCGGTGTTTCCGTGCACTTGATCGAGCCAGGCGGTTACAAGACACGTTTTGGTGATGAAAACAGAGCCCGGACGGCTTTCATGAACGCCTGGAAGCGACTTCCAGCTGAACTGCAGGACGAATATGGTGACGAGTACCGCGAACAAGGTACGCAGTTTTGTCCGCAAAGTCTGGGATGTATGTATGAGATACACAGCTGTATTTACAGTATTAGTTTGTGTGACAATGTTGTCAATATTTTCCATCAGTTTTAAGATTTCTTTTTTTTTTTGCCCGCAATGCAGTGTCTGAGGGTTTGATTGACAGCTTTCAATCGCTCGCCTCTTCGAAGACCCACGAAGTCATCGATGCCATGGAGCATGCGCTGTGTGCAGCCAATCCCCGGAGCCGATACGTGGTTGGCTTGGACGCCATGTTGTTGCTTATCCCGTTGTCATGGTTACCGACCTCCTTAGCCGATGCCCTATTCTGCAATGCTAAAAAGCCGCCGGTGCCTGCTGCACTGAAGTAATCCCACTGATGACACCATGTTGAAACAAGAAAGAAAAAGAGGGAGGGGGTACTTGACCCTTGATGTTATGATGGTTAAAAAAGATATTCGCTGCTTATTAATTACAGCAAACGTTTTTCTTAGCAACGCCTCGGGGTTTGAGTCTGTTTTTTTTTCATATCTGCAGCCGTCTAGTGCTGGGAAAATGATTTACGGGAAGTAAAGGTGCATGTCTTGTTACCGTCCACTCTATTGACCTTGACCTCGGAACGTTTATGGACTTGAGTGCTGGACAATGATTTTGTTTGGACGCATTGGATTTTATGTTCTCTATTGTATATTGTTCACAGCTGTTGTCTCCACTTTGACTGAATGTAAACACGTCTCGTTCTGTTTACATGTATAGTGGGCCTCCTTGGAAACCGAGGGGTTTATATATAGTTACCCACCCATCTTAAGTTGAAAAAGATAGATGTATTTGCTTTTTTTATGCGTGTACATGTGAAGGAAACGTTTTTCTCAGAGCTATCGTTATACGTTTTCGAGTATACTATCTTAAAGTATTCCAGAGCAAGGCATTAAATCCCATGGGGATTAGTTTTTGTATGGAGTTTGACATCGAAGATACTTAAAGCTTTTTGCACCATAAAGTTTAGCTTGTCAGAATTTTGGTTTGTAAATGTTGATTATTGCATAACATTTAACGGTGATACATTTACCACAATAAGTGTTCTGAATTTTACAAGCTCAATATATATATATACATTTAACTATGAATCCATTATTTTAGGATGCGCATGTTTAATACGCTTAGCTGTGTAAAGTCTACTTTTTTGATCGTGAAATAGACGGCTTTTTACTCGATTTGCGAATAGACCATTTCTGTATCTCGGTAACTCTGGACCAAGTTATTCGTGCTAAGGTGAGTGAGAGTGAAAAGTTCCATGCATTTACCGTTTTCATTTTGAACTAACAAACACCAACACAGGAGGTATGAGGTCGACACCGAACAGAATGAAAGAATGTATGGAGGAAGGAAGGAAGCAATGACATAGTTAATGTACATGTAGTATCAGATCTACTAGTCATTCACAGTTGCACATGTTTCTATGGGCGTACACAGGATATGACTCAGGTGTACAGAAAATTGTTTTATGGTACATTCCCATCAGAATTGATTAAACCCAAAAACGGAAAGGAAAGGGAAATGATTAAAACGGGGTTAACCCTAACATCCAATCTTCACTATTCAATAGGATATAAAGCCATTTTATGCGTCCGTTCCGTCAGGTCTTTGATGCAACATCAACAAATGATATCGATGCAATATGCCATAGGGACGAGGTATTTTGGGAGCGTCTGGAAGTCTTCAAAAAGTGATCGTATCCAAAAACAGGCTTTCGTCAAAAAATAGAACTGTAGTCCAAATATTTTCCTTAGTGACCATTGACGATCATGGTTTGATGATGTGTTTGTTAAGTAGGTGGGCTTTCCTTAATGAGGTAGTAATGAGAGGGTAATGTCAGTTTAATCAGTGGGGGTGGGTTGTCGGGAATGAATGATTTCCGGTCATGACATCTAGATGAGAAGCACCTTTCCGTGTTCACACGGGGCGGAGGGTATAAAAGGGGTACCTGAGATTGACTTGTCCCAACACCAGACCAGCACACGCCAGCGAGACAGCCAGATCGCCTGAACTTCTCTACAAGTGAAAGTCACCACAACTGTGCGGTAAGACTTTAGAATATTGTCCGGGCGTTTCTCAACATAGTTTTGCTACCCGATGCTTTCTCTAAAAAATTTAATTTGTCGAGGTTGTTTCGAATTCATGGTCGACTGGCTCCTCGTGAGAGATGTTGAGAAATCCTATTTTCCATGACGAAAGGCGAATGTCTTTCTTGGCAGGACTAGTTTACCGTTTTATCAAACATTATGGTCTTCGTGAATTGTTACTGTTACTAGTCAGCTGCAAAGTATTCAGTAAACTCTATCCACTGAAATCAGTCTATAAACTAACCACATTGGTAGCATCGTGAAATATGGGCAAGAGCTTTTGCCAGTCATTACTTTGAAATCACCTCGACAGTGTCTAAATTCTGATCAGGTATGTGTTCAATTTTCCTCCATCGTGGACAACAAATCCCAACTTTAGATGGGCTCTGTAGCTGTCTATACCCTAGCCACGTGACGCTTTGAATCGCAATCACAACTTATGTGCTAAATCTACCAAATTGTAGAAGGTGCTAAATTCTTTGTAACGTGTTTAATGTTCACGGTGCACATCGGATTTCTCATGATGCACAAAATTTGAAAACCGTTACTGTTTGCTTCTTTTGTGAATGGTGTCTTTTTTTGCGACGCCTCAGGGGTACAGGCACTTTTTAAAATGCAGTAAGTACTTCTCAAGTTGTAGATATTATGATTATCAAAAAGCGTGAAGCGTTATGAAAACCATAAAAGGGATAGCTGAGACATTCAGATGTGACTGTACCATTCTAATTATTTTTATGGAATTTCTTTTCTTTTAACTACAGGAAAAAGAGACATGGCGCCTTCCCGTATCTTCACTGTCGGCCTTCTGGCGTGTATCGCTCTCGCTGGCGCTCTTCATTGCGCAAGTGCTGCCGCCATACCAGATGACGCAACTTCCGGTACAGAAGCCATACTACAGTTACGACAAGCCCTGCACCTGATTGGTCAACAGCTGGACAGGATGGCCACAGCGCAGGTCAACCAGGAAGCTCAGGCGGAGGGATACGAAGCTGGCCCTGCGCGAACAGTCACCGAAGATCCCTATGTCATCTTCCGACCAGGATGGGGAAAGTAATCCCCAACCGGAGAAACCACTAGCATAGAGACGAGAGTCAAGAAACTGACCGATCGATGACCACCGCTGCACTTGAACCTGAAGATATCAATTAAAATGTAACGCTTGACGATTAAAGAATATGCACAAGCAACTCACATGACATGCGTCTGGTGTGTTTACTTTGTGGTTACAGTTTTGCTCATCAACATATTTAGATGATCCTTATCAATAAAATAAAGCCTAGACAATGTTGTGGACACTGTGGCTCTGTATTATGATTTTTTTACAACGCCACTTACAGCTGAATAAAATTATACAAATGAAAATGTTCTGTAGGAATTGTATCCTGTAGTTCACTTCTTGGACAACACTCTGCTATGATAGATATATCATTTGTCACGGATCAAGCCGGTCAAAGTTTCTGGTAGTGAGTAACACGGTTTCTATAGCAACACAGTCGACATTTCCGGTTCCGGTGGTGTCCTGATCTGTGCATTTCTTCGGGTCAGACGCTGGTCAATCAATATACAGCCTCTTAACAATGATTTCCTGTACAAAAAAGAGGAGAAAGCAACTGTTAATAACTCAACTTGACGTTACTGGCACACAAACATACCCTCATATAAAAGTCCGTCATCTCAGCTGTCCAAAAGAACAAATATCGCCAATAATCTAACGGCGAAACTTGGCCAAAGCAGCATTTGACCTCTCGACCGCACCACTACCCAGTGGTAAGACTCCTGTTCTAGGACAAAAAGTCCCAATTTTGTATCCCCTGATAATACACAATGAACACCTTCATACAGTAGGTCTAACCCTCGTAACAATGGTTATGTTTTTGATGTGTTGGCAAAAGTGTTGGATAAGTTGAAATAAGTTTTCTTCCAATACACAAAACAAACAATTCTACGTACAATAGAGATCGTTGACCTCCCTAGGTAGGTGCAGGGACAGCCTTTAGAAATTGGTAACTCGAACGTTTTTGTACAACTTTAATATGCTCACGGGGTACAACTACGCCATCAAATATGGCGT
Source organism: Branchiostoma floridae x Branchiostoma belcheri (assembly GCA_019207045.1). NCBI lineage: Eukaryota > Metazoa > Chordata > Leptocardii > Amphioxiformes > Branchiostomatidae > Branchiostoma > Branchiostoma floridae x Branchiostoma belcheri. The sequence continues at coordinate 20,529,608 of CM033024.1, forward strand.
CATATTGCGTCCAGAAAAGAGTAGACCACACAATATCCTTCTCTAGTGTCCTTTAGGGAAGTCAGTGTATACTATATAGTATATGGCCTATCAAGTGTCAGAGTATCATCTGAAGCCAAACTTTGTATTGTCAAGTTGGAAACACGGTGCAAAATGGCGACATCCCACATTGAAATCATCAAGATAAGGATGACTAAATCTAAATACATGACATCCTAGCACGCCCAGAACGTCAGACGAATTTCAGGTCCAGCTTTAAGGCCCCTTCACACGAGAGCAAGAATGAGCCGGACTGCCATCAGAATGAAAATTATTTTCTATTCCTGGGTATTTATGTATTCTATATTCTCACTGAATCCCAGGTATTTGTGTTTGTTATTTTGGCTGGCCCGAAAGTTTTTGTCATGCTCGAAATTGCGAGTTTTCATTGATGTACGTGCGTTTTATCGACATGTGTATTTTGTCGCCAGTGGTAAATGTTCAATGTTCGTTGTTTGAGAATATCAGAAGGTATCTTAATATCCAAAAACGCTTTCATATGATTCACTGAAATGCAGTTGTGAACCGTACATATTTGCGTCGTTTTGTCGTAATTAGATTCAAATTCCTGACATGCAAAATGATGTGTTTTGTCCAAAGAAAAGACACGTTACACAACTTTCCTCGCTCCACTAAGTTGTACAAGTGTGTACCTAACTTTTTAAAGATTCGGTTGGAAGACGACATAACACAGTGTCCTACACACAATGGATAACAACCTACTACTCCTACAGGCTAAAAAAGATTATGGGGGTTCCTTTACCATATCAAGCGTATTGTTCTCTTTATATGGCACTGTTAAAATAAGTTACTAACGTACGTGAGTACAGTACCTCATTGACCATGTTTCTGCCCAAAAGCAAACGAAAAACGTGGATATCTAGTCGTGAAGCGGAAAAGACAAGACATCATTTGACCGTGATTTAATTTCATTACTAATTACTTACTCATGATCATATAATATTATGTTATATCATATGATTATGTTGTGGCTGTCCCCTCTTCGAAAACGCCAGCAGGTGATGTGTATTTCCCGACAATATACATAAATGAAATGAAGACAAAAGATCGTCAATGATCGAGATAAGGGTCCACTGTTCGACCATGACTGTGGTCAGTACTATAGCTAGTATTGTTTTCCTCAAATCACCACACATGGAGTCATCGGTTGAACTGCCCTTTGGTCATTGGTCATTCGCTGGCAGGAGATAAAGATAGCACGATGCTTAACTTTCTTCCAACACAAAGGTATACATGGATCAAATTACTTCTGTGTTGGAAAAAAGTTAGGCATTGTACTATGATTAATACCAACGTGGAAGAGCTTGCATGATAATCTGATTGAAGAAAGATAAAACTTGCTATGTCTTGAAGAATTAATTTGCTCAGGCACATGCACTGGATCACCCCTACTTTTATTGATACGTGAACCCAGTTCTTTAACTTGTAGGTGTTAGCGACCTGATGGTAGCTTCTCCATACACGGGACTGAGGCTTTAGAAATTAGATACCCTCGAAAGACAGATTTGCTCTTGTCCCAATACTTTACGTTGCCTGCAGCTGTTGCTGACGCCAAGAAAGCCTGGTGTGAGGTAAATAACCTGTAAAAACAGAAGAACCATTACAATTACATGTGGGTCTGAAAGGGTTTCAATGGGCAACGAGATTTTAATAGAATGGTCCTCCTTGTGCCTTACCGTACACGTGGGAACCTGCACACCCGCACAAACACGACATTTCCGGCTGCTAGCTAATGGACGGGTACCGATGAAAAGGTCGAATTTGCCGTGTTTGGTCAGCCCGATCAGCCAATAATCTGTAAACACGCGCATTTCTCACGGTTTATGTTTTCTCAAACACATCACAAAGGCACGAGTAATTTGCTAAATTGGTGAAAGAGAAGGTTTTGCAGAATTTTACGGTCGCGTAGGAGTGTTTTTTTGTTGGTGAGATGTATAAATTCGGCTTGTCGGCTGTCAGATTCACCAGACCTGAACAGCAAGACCAACGAGAAGCTTCTAGACGTAAGAGAACGGATCGAGAATTCCCAACTTGGTAAGTCGCTCTTTTTCTTGTCTCTTTCCAAGGACGTTACATCAGTCCTAACGTCCTTGCTCTTTCCTACCTTCCTTGCATCAGTTTTAGGCGTCGAATGACCGAGTGTTTAGGCTAGCAGCTTCGAGATCGAAAGATCAAGGGTTCGATTCCCAGGTAGACGTAGTGTCCTATAGTAAGGAGGTAATATTCTAGGGAAAGGCACTTGACTTTACTCACTCTGTCCATTTGTGCTGACTTCAGTTGCGGAGGTAAGAGGCAGTGGAAGTAGAAGGATCGGCTCTGCCTTCCAACATCGTGTCCTATACACTGCCAAAAATGATTTTTGCTTGTTTTGCTTACCCCATGGACAATTCTTATATGAAGAAAAATATCATTGCATGAAGAAAATGTAGAATAAAATTCAAGTAAAACAAGAAACTACAAAAAAATCTTAATTCTCATGCGAAGAACAATTTTCTTATTCTTTTTTGGTGAAGAAAATTTTCTGAAAGATTTCCGCACCTAAGAATTTTCTGGAACTTAATCTTCTTGTTTTTTTCTTATGATGAAAGAAAAGAATTCCAGAAATTCTTGCTTTTTTATAACCCTTAATTAAGCGATACAATAATTTTTGCTCTTGATGTAAGAAAAGTATTCTTGGTGTAAGAATATTAATCTCAAAAATTCAAGCAAAAATTTGCTTGCCCCGAGATTTCTTGGGGACAGAATAATTTTCTTCCTGGGAGATAGATTATCGGTGAGGGAGAAAACCAAGATAAACAACATTTTTGGTAGTGTATAGACAGTAAATAACAACCCACTGCTCCTACGGCCTTATAAAGGCTTCCATAAACGGCACTGCAATGTTACCAGCCATATTCAATTCTACTGTTTTTCTTTCCTGACGTTGGTGCTCATTTTTTTTTTTTTACTTTATCACATTGGTACCATTTTTTGCGGCAAAGAAATAAAACGTCTCCCATCGTATGTGACAGTTGATACGGTATCTTTGAACTGCAAAAGGAAACTATATGAAACTTTCCATAAGACGATAGAAACTTGACACAACATATAGGAAACAGATGTAGCATATGTTGTTTTTTTCACTGATATATTTTTCTTTGTTTGAGCCATGATTCGTAGTAGGCTCGTTTCTTTAATGAAGCACGGAGAAGATATATATGAAATATACAGAGGAAGTTTGCCTTGAGGAAGACTACCTTGTATCTTGCCCGTGATCTTATAGAAACGAACGAACCAAGAGTGGTTGATTTCAGCACTATGGAAAACATGAAGCCATCGTCATGTTTAAGTCCGACGATGAACAAAGAAGTTACATATTTTAACCGTGACTATTTTTCCCTCTTCCTTTCTGATTATCTCATTTCGCCCTCTTTTCTCCGGAATATCAAAAGAAATTAGTGTCAATGACCTTTACATTACCAGTATGGCTTTAGATTGGGGGGTAAAACTCAGTGGGTTTTGGAACTTCCACTCTCGTTCATAAAACGCACTGATCTTATAGGACTTCCTGTACGTTAGATCTTTTCTCGATACAAAACTTCATAACATTTGTAACGAATTCCCCCAAAAATTCATAACACCGCCTTTTAAGAACCTTTTTGTCATGCATGCTGGAAAAATCAGATACATGGAGGGGGTGTCTGGGATACATTAGCACAGGCTGCATAAGTGTGAGTTAAGTCCAACACGAGTGTTTAGCACAGGGCACCTAGTGTCGATATGGCCTGAACTAAAACAGAATTAAAGGAATGGGTGTGTATGTATTTTTTCTACATCTTGTGACTTATTTTCTACCTATAGCTACAATGGCCATGAAGATGTACCTACTGCTGACTGTGGCGGCGATGTGCCTGGCTGGGGCCAGCATGGCGGATCCAGTACCCGCAGCTGAAGGCCAGAACGAGGCCAGTCACGTGACCACCATCCAATCCGAAGCTGTGCACCTTCTGAAGGAAATGGCCATCTTCCTGCGCAAGGTCGCCGCGCAGGACCTTGACCTTCCCACCAACGTGAAGAGGGATGACGACCCTTTCCGCACACAGGGCTGGTAACCTGGGCAACACGTCATGAGATGGTCTCGCCCCCTAGGCGTCGCCAAATATAACTACTCAGTGGACACAATTTAGTTTTACCTAAGAACTCTTACAACAGACGAAATCATAGGTATCAAAACACTTTTACTGGAAACATTAAAGACGTACACATGTATCAATCTAATAATGAAACAACAGTCTGAGCACTATGTTAATGTCTGGGTATGCTTGGTAACGTTATCTCTGAAAGGATAATTTGGTTGTGGAACTGTGGAACTGTAACTCACACAATGATGAAAAACCTTTACTGAGTCAGTAATAAACTATGACGAACATACAACATTCGTGTCTGTCTAACTGTATGAGGTAGAGGGGAGGGTAGAGTAAGGAAGTCGAAGGGTTCAAAGATCGCCAGGTAGGGCCTATAACATCCACGTATAACGTTTTGCTTAAACTACTATTACGTGACGTACAAAAAACGATTGCACATGTATGTAGGTGGCGCTTCAATTCTTGCTACATTGGCTCCGCTCCCGGCACTGAACATTGATCTTTTTTGTCAACTGGTGTTTTATAAGTCATACAGGCCATTCTACATGTAGGTGAGGATGTCTGGGCCTATATGGAAAGTGTTCCTTGGCTCTACACCTAATGTCTGGTGTATTTTCAAATTTTTAGACATTGGAACGATAAACCCTATCACAGCCTAATCTGCAGTACCGTTCCCTGCCGTATCGAGAAACGTGGCAATGGAGACCGTCAAATTGCCAAATTTCACTCTTTTCGGGAAAAGGGAAATTGTGAAAGGCTCACAAAGGGGTTTGAACTTTCGAGGCTGATTTGGCAATGACGCGACTATTCAGGGTCAATGCTAACACGTTTCGCAAAACAACATGCATATTGGATATCAGGCTTTAATTGTTGACGCCGAAATTAAAAGTATTGTTGAATTTTAACTTATCTAAATTTTGAATCCTGCCATCGTTCATAGTTCGTTGGACTCTTTTGATGACAGTAACGACATATGAAGCAAAGGACAGAAGCTGTTGTCTTTACTAACTAAATTCATTATCAATATTGCATGATAATTTCCCTGTTTAAGACACAAGGTTACTATCGTGACCAGCTGGTTACAAGACAATGAGATGTTAACTGTCCTACCAGGCATACAATGCAGTATTCCAAAAATGACATATGTTGATATAACTCGATATAGACTGTTGTTTAACCGATTAATGACTTCTGAAACAGCTCAGGTGGTTTTACCTGTGGTTTATTACAACAACAATTGAACAACATTTTCGACATCCCTGTATTAAAAATGAACAACTCATTGAACAAAATTAAACCAGTACACCATAACATACACCAATGTGTTTTATATGAAATACAATTAGCGTTATTTGAGAAAGACCAGCATCTACAAGCTGAAAGCCGAATTCACATATGGATAAATCATAATAATGAGATATTGCATTGAACTCACATTCACTGTATTCAGTTGTCAGTTGCCGATATATAAAGCATCACCGTGACTCGTCATTTTGCTTCAAAAACAGATAATTTCTGTCAATACCGTCAGAACTTTTTGCACTATTGGAAGGTGAAAGGAATACACTAAAATGTTCTCTCCTATCACATCAACTTTTTGCATTACCTTTATTCTGTGATCATACACGTTCTCGATCCATCAAAGTGCCTTTAAATAGTTCACTCCACATTCATCATTGCAACATCATTACTACAGAAAATAATTCTTAGACTTGATTTAGTGGATGACATTCTGGATATTACCAAAATAGTACGATTTCACCTAGCTTAAGAAGTCAATATCTGCTTGGAAACTTTATCGTCTTTCTATGGCAACCCTAACCTTTATTCTACTGAACTTCTGTTGATTTGCTTGTATGACAGACATTTGGACACCAGACCACAAAAAGATGTAACAAGGGCATACGGCCATGTCTATAATCAAGAGCGAGCATCAATAGGAATGTATCGTTTATCATATCACTCATATGTCAAATATTTATCATATGTCATCCACAAAATTGAGTCAGTGTGGCCTATATGAGGTGTAGACGAAACTTCTAGAAATATCACACAGTAAAGAATTAAACTAGGTAGAGAAATCCAAAAAAATTTGTTCATTGGCAAATGAATCAAATATGCCAGATTTGGTAACAAGTATTCAGTTTCATTTTGAAAGAACCTCTCGCATTTCAAAATATCAGTCAATTTTGCTTTCGATAATTGCCAACGTTTAATGAAGTTACAAACTGGAAAACTCTAAAATACCAATGAACGGAATCTTGTCTCAAAGCTTGGTGCTTTCCATATCCGGCAGATCACCGTTTCCGGTCATGCGAGCCTTGCCGTTTTTCTCCTGCACAGCGAAGCCTCTGTTGTCCACACCCCCGCCGATCTTCTCATCCTCAGGTTCCAGTTTCATCTCTTCACTCTCCAGTTTGGCCTGATCATCTCCCTTAGCCAAGCGCTTTCTCCTAAAGTGGGTAAAAACAGTAATAGGAGAATCAACCTAGTGTCTAGCAATTTAACGGTATGAAAACTATAGCCGCCACCAGGTCGCTCTACTGGGGTACGGGGATAGCGTGAGAATTCGGGAAAAAAACGGGAAATTGTCAGCTCCTCTGGTAGCAAAACTAGGTAAATTATTCTCCCTCTAACAGCCAGCGTAGTCAGTCTGGTAGAGACTATAAAAACTAAGAGAAGACGTTTTTTTAGTCAATATTCTGGTAATTTCTTTACATGGTGAGTTTAATCTACAGTATTGCGCTACTGTGCTATAAGATTCAGGTGATGAATATTAACTGTTATAGGTCATTGTGATGTATGAACGTTTAGGAAAGCTGTGGCTTCTTTGTCTGTAGCCTTGACTAGTGTGCAAGAATAAGGGTGCCTCAAAGTTGGCGCAACGAACAAAAAAAGCACATAGAATAAAATAAACAGCAATAAAACCCCTCACCTCTTGCCTACAATGAACACAGCCAGTGTGATGGCGGTGAGGGAGTTCAGAGGAATAGCCAGGCTCAGCGCCATGATGGTTCCTGCATTATAACAGACCAATGTAAGTCTACTGTTTATTCTATAGCATGGTACAAAGTATTACACATTATGCTGAAAGCACCTGGTAACACATAACAAATAGGTCTCAGTCACATCAACGGGTTAATTACTATTCAGAAGTTTAATACTGAACTTTTAATTAATTCTGGACGTTAGTTATATAATAGAAGCAAGGTACCTATTTGCTGGTTGGCCAGCGTCTCCGGGTCTATTGCATCTTGAGCTGCCGTGGTGTTTGCTGTGTGAAATAAAGAACACCAACCAATGAAATAGCTGTTAAAAACATTGATATTTCTGCTATTGAAAAAAAAAAAAAAACAGGCACAAATGAGTCATTCACGTTTCAGGCCACGCATCGCCATCTAGTACACCACGTCAATATTGAAATATCGGCACCTGTGATCTCCAGACTTGTGGTCGTTTCCATGGCTCCTGTAGTCATGGTTACTGAGGTAACATGAACGGTTCCAGATGCTCCTGTGTTCACTGTTGTAGTGTCAGCACGTACAGTACTAGGCATGTGTGACGTCATGGGATTGTCAGTGCTGGGCATGTGTGACGTCATGGCATCGGCAGTGCTGGGGATGGGTGACGTTATGGCATCGGCAGTGCTGAGCATCTGTGACGTCGACGTCATGGCATCGGCAGTGCTGGGGATGGGTGACGTCATTGCATCGGCAGTGCTGAGCATCTGTGACGTCGACGTCATGGCATCGGCAGTGCTGGGGATGGGTGACGTCATGGCATCGGCAGTGCTGAGCATCTGTGACGTCATGGCATCGGCAGTGCTGGGGAAGGCTGAACTGGGTGTGTCTGAGCTAGTGGGTTGATTGACACTTGGAGTGGTCGCCATGGTAACGGTACTGCCCCCACCTGTTAAAATGCACAAATCAAAAAAGAAAATTCTTACAAAAGATCTGCAAAACGTAAACTTTAAGATTACCCTTGCGGTAGCCAATGATGCACTGAGACGGTAGCGACATAGGTCGTCTTTTGTCGATACAGCTGCATGTATACCCGCTGAGGTAAGTACAGGTTCCATACATGGGCCCTCTTTCCTGTTAAGGACGAGATTGTATATTCTCTCATATATAGCCTCCCCGTTCAAATCATCGGTGTTCGCGGTCTAGGATGTTGGTGGATTGGAGGTTAAACGTGTGTCCCTACTTGCATGTGCTTTTTTCTGTCGTCTGCTTGACTTTGTCTTACCTTGTTCCCTATTGAACATCCAAAATTGTCTTCAGCTCTTTTGCATTTATAGTTAGGGTATAAAAACAGTTTCTTCCAGATCTCTTCAGTGTCACTGACGAAAGATAGTGGATACTATCTTAAACGTCTGACTGTTTCCAAAATCATATCCAGTTGCTTGAGTAACTGCTTTTGGACGTATCTTATAACCTGGATGTCTAACATGCAACGGCGTTAGAACAGATATGTTTTTTGATCAAAGATTTTATAAAAACTTATCAGAAACATGAATTCGTTGGTATTACATATATGTATGAAGTAAAGAAACATAGTTTGTATCTGTCAATTGAGGATGACGACAAAGACAACATCAATCATCATCACACGCCCTGTTGAGCTGACGTAATAGCGCCGACATGTTCGTACACAAACGATCTTTATTGCTCCGCCCTATATACATCTTGACACGTTACGCCAACTAGAACCTTACAAGTCAAGTCAGCTATGTCTACCTAAATCATAAGCAGCTCTTACGTGCCGGACATATTGACTTAACAGGTCAGTTAACATGTCATCACCTGTGAGGTGACAGTTTAGGGCCGGTCACAACCATCGCACGATAGGTATACGACCTTGGGGGTGTTCTTGAGACAGTCGTGGAATTGTACAAACATCCAATAGTCTTGTGACCAGAAACGTTTGTTGTAGATACGCCTAAACGGTCGGTTCGGCTACATATTTTGCTCAAAATTCTATTTCTTTTTTCTTTTTAAATCGGGTTTGTTCAAAGCAAGGCAATTTAACCACTTCTAGACAAATTGGACTAAATTGATGGATAGTGAAAATAATTATACAGGTGTTAGCGGTGAACATTGTTTTTGACGGCTTGCGTGTTGTATTCCGGAGGGAATGTTTGCCATAGTTTGGCAGTCCGTGAAAAGAAACTTGCTGTAGAAGGACAGTGTTTGAACAGTATAGCGATGTGAATAAGAGGAAAACCTAGTGTTACACTAACTAAGAGGCTCTCAACAGTGACAACGGAAGGACAAGTAGTGTGAGATCGCCATGGAAGTACCAGATTAATACTAAAAAATCGCACATAAAATAATTTGACAACGTCACACTTCTATCACTTTTCAATAACCTATAGCAGGTTCGACACTTGAATTGAGTTGGTAGTTGATGTGACATTACAGAATCTAAGAAAACATTTCCGGATTCCATAAAAAACACTTTGGTACCACGAAAGAGATTTCACCTTCATTAGTAAGACATATGACCAAGCTTTAAAATAAATGTCGGACCGGTATTGTGAGACGTAGTATAACTAAACGATCTACTAGTTTATGACATAGCACTTTTGTTGTATGTGTAAGGTGTAAACGTCTATCTTAAGGACCATTGATATGTGATTCTGTTTGTTCAAGTACGCCATGTGCAACATTGGGGCTATTCAGTGAGAATTATGACACATACAGCTGACTTTACACTGCATAAAACATGTAAGTCAAAGTACTCCTCAGGGTCTCTTTTTTTCAGCACAGTGACCATTGAATTATCATTGAGCGACCAAAGCCACTAACCACATTGGGTACGTCTATTAAAGAAGCGTTCACAATGATGTGAAATGAACGATTCTCATTATCCAAACCTACTAGCCCTTACTTTCAGCAAGCTAAGCTAAGGTGGGGGATAAGCATTTTGTGTTACACGAATGAAAAGATTACGAGACTTATTCTGGCTTATCAACCATTAAAAAGGAAGAAGAAAGATTAGAGGCAAAAATGTCGCTTTATATAAAGGAAGTTTAGCAGAGTTCTGTGGCTATTTGATATGAGAAATTTGTAGGTTATACGTCGTTTACATGTTAGTACGATTTATATTTTGTGTTTGTGCGTTGGCTGACAAAGTAAAAACCCAACATCCTTTGATCTTCTACATTTACGATGTTTACTGTGGATGTTAAAGTGTTATATTTTACATCAATGGCGCCGTAGCCTACCGGTTGGCTATATGTTAAAAGCAATGGAGTATTTGCGTTTCGTACCTAAAGGGTCGGTCTGGAATACCTCTTTACGTTTACTATGTAACGATGTATGTAAATCATCTCTTGTGACAGATAGTATTGGCATGGCTTTCAAAATGGCCTTTTTCCTATTGAACATATATTTTATTTTCATGGGTACTCCAGTAATGTTACATACATCACTGAACAGGGTATCGATGCTAACATGAGTAACAATCATCTTGGAGGGTAATCAACGTCTTATACAAAGTAAGGCTCCATCTAAACATGTCCTACGCGTATAAGCCTTTGAGCAACCAACGGCTATTGAAAAGAACATTCAGGGGTCATTGGAAGACAATGATAATTGCACACTCAATGGAAGACATCAACATTTAAAGATCTAGGATGCTAATACGTAAAGTCCCCACCAGTTTAGCACAAACTTAGTGTGTCTGTATATACGTATCTGGTTCAAACTTCAATATTGTTTGATTCGCACAATCAGAAAACCATCTTTAAGTGTAATGCTGCACACTAGTTTTGCACAGTAAGTACAAGTGGTGTAAGACCAAACTGTAATTTTTATCCAGTCACACTGGGATGAACCTCTACTATTTCACAATAAGCGTGGTGTGAGCTAGGTGTGGCCCAAACAGGGAGCTCCATTTTGAAAACGTTTTCCAACGAATTCGAAGCTTGGTACTCATTTCCACCCGAGTCGAGTTATGTCATACTGTAGGTATACTGAGTATAAAGTGCCTTTCCCAAGGACACAACTTTTGGGCCTGCTAGGGATTCTAACCCAGATCCTTTAGATATAAAGTCAGCCAGCCCAACCACACACACAAAAAAAACAAAAAACGGTTTGCCAAGCTTGGTATACCGTACTTACCAACTGTGGAGCTTGTTTGAGCAGATATCCCCTCAATGCACATCAGGGATAGCATCAGCAACGTCGTCGTACTAGTATGTACCGCCATAGTATCTTCTTCACAATCAGGCGTCTTCCTACGACTAGTAGCTAGACGAAATACCCAGTTAGGTGTGCTGTAGTACAGTATATAACTGACGCAATCACTGAACTGAAGTACATGTTAATTTGCGCACGCAGGTAAGTCAATATGCTGACGAACACGCCTCCCACTTGTCAGCTGTGTGCAGTGGCGGATTGTTTGGTTTCAAGTGGTTTTGTGAGCAGTCTGACTCGAGTCATTATGAGCTGCATCTGCAGCACAATGAAGTACAAATAGGGCGACTGTGGGGCCAGGTTTTATGAAGTCATGGTGGCACCAGTCAGAAAAGCTGTCATGGTCGCCACCTCAACCACATCAACACATTATGGATTTTGGAAATGTCCTTATTTATATATCGTAACGATCGCCAGCATCAATCTTATACTCTTGGATGATCTGAAAGCAACGATGCCAAGTAGCCTCTTCAAACGTTCTCCAGCCAAAAAAATTATCCTCCAACTTCCAGCGGTTCAGGGACGCCACCAGCATTCAGCGGAATGAATGAGAACTGCAGTTGCAGGTGTCGATATTGTATCGTGTGAGTATATTCCAATATTAAATTTCAACTAATGATGTGGACCAAAGTCTGACTTGCGGGAATATGGCCATAAGTTTCCCGTATATAACACAGAGCTAGAATTTTATTTGCTGTCGAAACGTGATGGACGTCACTCTGGAAGAAGTATTAAAGCTTAAGTATCCGTTTTTCATCCAGTTGTAGAGAGTGAATTTATCTTAAGTAGGGAATACGACATTACAGGAAACTTTTTTGGAGAGAAGTAACTAACAATCTTCCAAACAGCCGTTAAATACCTGGTATAACAACGTTGCCTGGTGTCCAGTAATTTCAAATTTATATAAATCGTCTTAGAATTTTGATTTCAGTTCTTTCTTATGATGTGTTGAATATTCACCACCATGCATGTTGTCCAGTTTATTCCTTTATTTACATATTGAAGGCTACACATAACTCACAGCTCACAAAATAATACTCTTGATATATGTATTTGCAGCAGCAAAGCAGATACCAGTGACACACCATCAAAACAGGCACTTAAACATCCATATTCCTTATCAAGGCACAACATGAGTAGAGAGTTCCCAGTTTAAAACGTCACAGTTTAACCTTCTCCCTACTGAGGGAACCTTTTGCTGAGACAAATTTTGTACAGTTGTAGTCAGGCAGTAGGGGGGAGGTTAAAGGGCCGACCATTCATGATGTATGTAACTGAGAACATTTGAATTATTGACATGTCAACTGTCTTCCATCGCAGTAAAGAGATTGCCCATTTTTCTGATCCCACCAGCTTCAACCTAGCCTGCGTTACAGAGAGCCAGTCAGTGGGATAGACTGTAGCACAATTTAGTCAAGGTAGTCACTTCAACCATCTTCAGGGTCAAATGACAAACCATTTGGGTCATGTGACTTTGGCCATGGTCAGAGAACCTGAAGAAGGCTGTAGTATAGAGAAAGCTGAAACCTGGCAAATTTTTTCTTTACAGCGTTGGATGACAGCAGGTGTACATTTTGTACGTATACTGTAGCCATACCAACCTCACCATCTGATTCTTGACATATACACGCATGTATGAAAAATGATTGCCATTCTTGTATACTTTTTCCCATTTACATGTAGTACAAGTATTTACAGGCTCTATAGATTATGACCTTAATGTATGTGACAATCTGATATATCCATCCCAGGTATCTGATACAGTAAGACTATAATAACACTATACATGATCTGGAAAGAAGGCTGTGATGGTTAATGCATGTGACGTCACAGTTGCTATGCTGGTTGGTTGAAACTGAAGATTCAGACCTACAAATTTTCATGTGAGCTAGTTTCAATTCGTTAGTACAAATGTAACAGGGGGACCACGGTTCAATCCTGGGAAGGGCATCTAGGTTAGGGTTGCACCTGTCTTTTGGAGGTAAAACAGGGTCCAGTGTTCAAGGAGGTGTCTTGGTTATGTGCCCTCTCTGAAGGGATGCAGGAACTTTAGCAAATGTACCTTGGAACTTACAGGTACAACAAACCAGCATGCAGAAATGTCTTACACCTCATTGTCACATGTCGTTGAGCACATGCCACTTATCGTTGTAAAATTACACTTTCTTAAGTGATATATCTGATTATGTCCTGTAAACATTGAAAACTTCCATTTCCAACACCAGCTCCACATAAGTTTCATACTTCTTCAAACAGCTCCTAAAGATACCACAAACAAAATCTTAAACTTTAACCCACTACATGGTAAAAACAGTGACTGATGATCTATAATACTGTTAACATTTCAGCAAGATTACACAGAAGGTAAAAGTACTGTAATACTGATGTTGTCATCTCAGCAACCTTACATTTATCTATCTTTACAGAAGTGTTTTTGAGACATGAAAATGAAATGTGCAAACTTCTACAATTCTGTATATATAATGTAAAGTCAAAGATTCCATGTCTGCATGTCTAGAATAGATGTAGTTTACATGTAGGTTTACATAACAATAAGCAGAAATACAGTGCAATTGCTGTAGAACAGCTCCAACTGATATAAAATTAGAATATGATAGAATATCCCAATAATGGTAGATTCACCCAATGTACGAACTTTCACAGCCACTCACCAACATGGATTTTGCTCTAACACCACTTTTTTCATTCACCCTTGCATTGATAAGCATCTACAACCTCTAGAGTATAATACATACTATGATAGTAAATACATAGCAGAATGTTTGCAAAATTCCCATCAGCTTTAGAAAAATGTACAATCAAAATGGTGAATGTATGGTGACATTACAACATTCAAACAAACACAGCAGTAAAGACCTACACGAGACAACTTGTCACAACTCACCAGCAATTACAACTTAAACTAAAACCAGTGTGTACAGCTTTGTCTCTCTGTTACCCATTTACAAAAACTAGACCGATGACAAACCATACCAAAAGTACCTGTAAATGGAGATTATCCGGCAAAAATCACCAAAACAAATATTTCATCATCATTGAATATTTACAGACTGATTTCTTTGTACAAACTTCAAGTATGAAAACAGCCAGTTATGAAATGTCTCCTTCCCATAAACTACCTCAGAGTTCCCAATGTGCATGTGGGAGTGATGCATTGTGGTTTAGGTCAAAGTTCAACATCCCTTGGCTAGTAGTAGGTAAACCGTGCCGTTATCTAGACATTTTTGCAAAACACAAAAGAGGGTTCAAACAATACTGAAAGTCATTGCCAATGAGCACATTTTGTATATCCTTCTGCCTACTCTCCAATGGATCTCAAACTTTGACCTAGATTGATGCATTGAGGTCTAAGTCAAAGTTCAAGATGGACCCTTTGCTAACAAACAATGCAAAATATTTTTTTTCACAATCCAGCACCTTAAACTTTGACTTAGAGTGATGCATTGTGGTCTAGGTCAAAGTTCAAGATGGATGCTATCGTAATAGACAATGCAAAATATCATTCTTATCCAACAGATCTTGAACTTTGACCTAGACCACAATGCATCATTTGCACATGCACACTAGCACTATGAAGTGACACATTTCTGGTGCTCCAGTAGAGTGGGTGTGCTAGACAGTGAGCGGTTCAAAGTCTTCGTTTGATGCACTCATGAGCACCTGCATGTCTCCGTACACGCTGAGGGAAGGCTTCCTCCATCGGCGAATCAGCAGCCCCAACACACACAGCAGGGCCACACCCAGGACGGACCCCACCACTGCACCAACAATCACCATGGTATCTGGGGGGAGAGACATAATTATTGGATGGATGGATGGATGGAAGGATGAACGGATGAATGAACAAATGAATGAATACAGTGTACAAAAGCATACACATTAAAAAAAGCCTTAAAGTGAGCACCTCTGCCTAAAAGGACCACCTGGCAAATATGACCACTTTTTTATTTTTCCCATTGACACAAGCATTAAGAATCTATAGTGACCACCTACATTGTATCTGCATATGGACAAGATCTATTGGTCTCAGTCCAGAGTGGTCTTTTTGGGTAGTTTTGACTGTACAAACAAACGCATGTGCACATTATGTACCATTCATGGTACAGACTAGTATCTGGGGCTTTTACAGGCACTCTGATCAAGTATGTATCCAGGTGTTGGTACATAGATAACTTCAATGTATCCACAAAAATAATTTTCTTCTATCCTAGTTGGTGTAGCAGTAACAGTACTTACTGTGCTTGTCTGCAGAATGTCTCCTGCTTGGTGTTCCTGGGTCTAACACAGTACAGCATTTTGTGAGGCCATAAATTTCTGACTTTCTTTTCTATTAATTCTATGATATAGAATATATAATTTCATACAAGACACATTTAAAACTAAGTTTACTTAACAGGAAAAGAGAGCTGTCTCTGTTCTGATTCCTTTATCAAATTTAGTAGCGTACATATGCATGGCATTGTGGGAATTATCTGTCTAGTACCATACATGGTACTAACTTGAGACAAGGAGTGTATTATTTGGACTTTTACAAAAAAAAACTATCAAAGCATGTTTGTATGTTTTGTATACAGATGACTACCTACAAAAAGAAAACAAAATTTACCTTTTCATAAGAATCATAGTTTTTACACAAATGTGTTTCAGTACAAAATTGACAGATTGTTCTAGAGAAGTGCATTTATGCCTTCCTGATTCAATTTCCGGTATAATTAATGTTCCAATGAATTTACTCAGTCACAATGGTAGTTACTAGCCACTATGGGTACGTCTATGCTTACCTGTGGAGCAGGCAGGCATGCTGATAACTTGTTCCCCTAGCTGAAAGAAACTGTACTGCACCGGTCCGTAACTCAGGCCTAGTACCAACTGGGAAAACACAAAATACACTAATACAGTACACATGAGTGGTTTTGCCACTGCATCTTATGCATGTCAAACTATACACAAAAGACATTTGAGTTCAATTTATATAATCATGTCCTGCAAGGGAGTAAAAAAATGTGACATATAATTATAAAGCATAAACTGTGCTTATGCTTAGCCACTTGTATCAATAGGATGTATGAAAGAGTTTTTATTTAATTTTCTAACTCTGATCTAAGGAAGTATGAATTTTATCATTTGATGGCTATAGAGATATTACGACTTCCCCAATGACATACTTACTTACTGTGTGTCCAATGACATGCTATTACAGTAAAGAAAATGTTCATTGCATCACCAAATAGACAGTGAATTCTATGCAATTATGTTCTTAGTCTGACAGAATTCTCTAGCAACCACAAAATCTAAAGCTTCAACATGTGTATGTGAACTGGTCATGCTTTCATTCTGAGTCTGTGCCCACCTTTACATCCATGCCATTGTTAACCCTGGCCATGTTGACTTGGTACACAGCTGGCAGAGTGTACCCAGCGATCGGCACCTGCAAACCTGTAGCACAACAAAGGTAAACATTCTCATGTAAACAAGTAAACTGAGTAAACAAGGTTGAATCCACCACTTATCAACATAATCTATGTATTATTTGATCAATGATGCATCTTATAATCAAGGTTTGCAGATGAAAAGCTTCTCCAATAATCATTGTTTTGATCAATACATGTATCCTGTTAGATAAATGGGATAAAGGTCTTTTTTCATGAAGAGCATACTGATTGATTGCAGAGCGTAGATTAATTATGCAAACTACAAACAGAATGACATGCACACATGTTATATGCCACATATTTTTAGTGTGACAAATAAACAGAAAAAGAAACAGATAAAGAATGGCAGAAATGCTGAAAATTGACAATAAGGCAGTAGAGATGGTAGACTTCAACCCCTCAAGCAATGCTTCATCTCTAATAGCCTGATTTAATCAAGCTTTTTATGACCCGTCCTACATTGCTGCACGTAGTTAGCCCTGGACAGCGGAGTTTGCGTTACACAGACTACATTCCTAATAGGTGAAAGATTGTGAAGAGATAATTTGTACAAAGAAACCTGAAAGCAGAGAGGCACAGTTTTTGTATGTTACAGACCTTCTATTTGGTAGGTCCCATTTTGTGTGACAGTCTGGGTGTGATCCAGCCCGACCTCAGCAGAGTTGATGGTGACATCCATGGAGACTGGGTCTGCACATCCGTGTAGGGTCACGTCCATGGCAAACTTTACTGGTGTATCCTGTAACAACAGTCTTACAATCAGAGATGGCAAACTCTACTGGTGTATCCTGTAACAACAGTCTTACAATCAGAGATGGCAAACTCTACTGGTGTATCCTGTAACAACAGTCTTACAATCAGAGATGGCAAACTCTACTGGCGTGTCCTGTAACAACAGTCTTACAATCAGAGATGGCAAACTCTACTGGTGTATCCTGTAACAACAGTCTCACAATCAGAGATGGCAAACTCTACTGGTGTATCCTGTAACAACAGTCTCACAATCAGAGATGGCAAACTCTACTGGTGTGTCCTGTAACAACAGTCTTACAATCAGAGATGGCAAACTCTACTGGTGTATCCTGTAACAACAGTCTCACAATCAGAGATGGCAAACTCTACTGGTGTGTCCTGTAACAACAGTCTTACAATCAGAGATGGCAAACTCTAATGGTATGTCCTGTAACAACAGTCTTTTTAAATTTGAGTTTGTAGTGAAGTGGCCACTGTGAAAACCGTGAACATTTTTCCATGGCAGTAAGAGACTAAAGTGCATGGTGCTACCACGTACTTAAAACCACTGCGAACAGTCCTTTTCCCCGCTACCACAAAATCAAATCCCTGCAAACTTAAATGTATTTACAGCAAAAAAAGAAAGGTACATGTAACAATATAACATTAGTGTCTTTCAGTGTCAGCACATGAGTCAACTCCTAAATGCTTAAACTTCAGCCACTTCTCCATACACAATTGCTTATAAACACTTCCAGTCCAACAACAAAAAATAACACAATAACAGCACTGAGGATGTATGGCAATGTTTTATAAAAATTGGATATCAGAATAACACAGAATCACATGTAACACATGCATGCATGCACACAATCACTCACAAACTCCCTAGGGCTGAAGTACAAAATTTACAAAAGAACATAAGTTTAACATAAGTTTAGTCATGTACTCACTGATTTGGTTTGGGCTGAACAAGTCACTCCAGTGCAGTCTGCATTTCTTTTACACTGGATGGTAGCCAGTGTGGGCATGAGGGATGTCACATTGTTGGCCATCTGGTCAATGGACTTGCACTTTAGAGATGGGTCCACAGGGGGCAGCACAGAAGTGATGGGCAACGCTTTTGTTGTTGTTGTTGTCTGAATATTAGAGGGAAATTTGTCAATGTAGGCTTGATGTAGCATTCAATTACATAGTGACAACCATATCTAGCACAATGAACTAAACAATGAACAGAAATTTTGCATCTAATTATTGTTGTACAATATAAGAGTTCAGAATATCATTCCTTATTTCTTTTTAATTACTACCTTAGGAACTGGGTATGGAAGCTGTGTGACAGCTCTGGCACTTTCAGACTAAGAAGACTGCAGACAGTGCAGTTGGTAACTTAGCTATGCTTCTGGAATAACTTCATCTCAAGCTGTTAGGACCTACTTTGGGAGTACAATGGACTATGGTCCATACTTCAAATCTTGAAACTTTTCTGGTGGTGTTGTTTTTGCTGTTTTCAGTGGGGAACTTTCCACCACAAATTGGGAACACTGTGAATATGCATTTCCAACTCATGAATTATCTACTTGTATATGCAGTATCATTTCTACTTTGAACTTATCGCACAGCAAAAAACTCCTTTTCTCTCCTTCGGCAACATAAAACCACCATGAAAATGCAAGCATTCACAGCTGCAGTATCCAGGTATTCAATAGACTGATTCATGTACCTTGCATATTTTTGTGTCATAGCCTTAAGTTCAGATCTGAATTGTTTTGAACAGCTACACTTACCTTTAAAGCTGGAGCTGGAGTTGTTATGACAGGTTTTGGTATGACGGTCCCTCTGGTTGGAGGCTGAGGGTGTACAGTGCTCCGTAGGGGCAGGGGTGGCTTTGTGGCGGGACGTACAGGCACAGGGGTGGGGCGACCTGTTAATGGACAGTGTGTGTCATTGGCATTTTTATCCCACATAAACAAGTTTTCCAGGAATAAAGAAAGGATAGATACAAAATATTCGCCATACCATTTCTGCATCTGCATCTGTATAAGTGGTATAGCACTTTTTGATGCAACACACAAACTGTCATATAAGTCTATCTGTCATATAAGTGTATACTGAAGGGCAGTTATACTGACTATACATGTGCTGATACAGAAGCTGGTGAGTTACGCTGAGGGGCGGTTATACTGGTCATACAGATACCAATAGACAAGTGGGTGTGTTACACCAAATGGTCACAGGTTATACCATCTATACCAATCTGTATCTGTATAGCTGGCATGACCGCCACACTGTAACTCACTGCAGCTTCGAAGGCATGCGGAACGGCAGTAGCTGATTATACTACACTGAATGACCTGTCACACCTAACTTTTGCGCATCTTGCTGTGTATAGTACACATATTTCATACATATATGGTACAAAATACATGAGAGTGAGAGCTGCTACATGAGTCCATTCATATTTGTCATCTCTGTATCACATTAAGATTCTCTTATTTTATAATCGAAGGGAAAAAAAAGCCAGAGTTGGGGCTGAGCGTATGTCTGGTGGTAGACTGATATTGGGTCCACAGTAGCCTATAGCTCTTCTGAAGCTTTGGGACAGCTGAAATGATTGCTTGTGCTTTGTCTGGTTGTTATTGTGATTTGGTCTCTGCAGCAGACAAACATCTGTGTAATTGCACTGTGGGAGTTTGGTGATATTTCCTAGTTGACCAGGTGGTGGTACATATGTGTTGTGGACACCACATATTTCGTAGGTTATTCTGATTAATACCTACCTGGTGTGCAAGAGGCCACAGTGATCTCCTGCTCCGGGATGACATCATACTCCAGGGGATACACCATCATACCAAAGATTTCCGTTCCACCTAAAAGTTTCACCTGAAAATGAGAAAAAAGTCTGTCCATAATGATACAACAAAACATGAGCTTCCCATCATACATGTATAAAAAGGAAGATCATTTGGAGGAAACTTCAGTTCTTGTTTATCTATGCTGTCGGGATATTCATGATGTCTACTGGCAGTTTTCAATAATCCCTTGAAGGAGAATCCTGATGTGATAACATTACAACAACAAATCATTACAATGAGACCAAAGGTTGAGTAAACTTTATAGCTGTCTTTACAAATATGTGGTAATCGTAAGTACTGAGTAGCTGCAAGCAAAACAAGGTAAGTTGAATAACAGTAATGTCTGTTTGTCCAGACATCAATCTGTGGTATCAAAGCAGAAGAAGAATGGGAAAAACTACATATCAACATAGGGAAAAATATGATTATTGATATAGGATGGTAAAAAGTGTTCGACATGGGTAAAGTTAAAGCAATTCTGTTAATCCTAAAGCAATTCCATGTGCTGTTAGTATTTTTTCCATTGCAATCTGATGCTGAAATCTTTAAACTAAAAAACTTTGTTGTTTAACATTGACTTATTTTGACCGTAAGAATTGATGTAAGATGTAAAGAACATTACCCCAATAGACAGAGTGTTCTGGTCCTTCTTCTCCAGCTTGACTTGTAGATAACCCTGTATGTGCTCCTGGATCCCCAGTACTGGGACATCACCACTTAACCCTTCAAAGACATGGGTATCACAGTATGGTCAGGTACAATAGAACTCCTTACTATGAGACAATGATAACACACTTTCCTACAGCCAAAGCTACCAAAAATCATTAATTTTTTAGTGCATTGAAAGAAGACAATACAATGGTCAGCCCAGCAAGCCCTAATTTCATTTTAATATATTTCTTTGTATTTCATAATGTTTAGTATATTTTGCTTCTAGCTGTTACTGTTATGGTAATACCATATTGTCTTGTATCATTAATTTGTGTATTTTGTTTCTTACAGGGAGACAAAATGCAGAGGTGAGCAATCACCTATTTTGTCTGGGACCCCCTCCGTTGTGATTTTCATGGTCAAGTTTGATAAACAAATAAATAATGACACTACAGTGAAATCATTTGTCAATGTTGCCGCTCAAGTCCTTCTTAGAGTTACTTTAACCTCTTACCTGCTAAGTTAGCCATTTGTCGCCAGATTCATATAAGTTACGGGATTAGGAAGCAGGGGAGGGTTAAACAGTAGAATAGCATATGTAAACTGTGGTATAGATTTATCTTTCTGACCTGGTATCTCGTACATGTCGTTGTGGCTGACCGTCTGTTGGTAGTTGACCCCTAAGGATGGCACCACCACCTTCACACTCATGGATACAGGAGAACTGCAGTGCTGTAGGCTGGCTGAGGTGCGGAATGTTTGATCAGCCTGGAGGGGGATAGGGAAGGGGTAAGTTCTATGCTTC
The DNA here is from genome assembly GCA_019207045.1 of Branchiostoma floridae x Branchiostoma belcheri. Classification (NCBI taxonomy): domain Eukaryota; kingdom Metazoa; phylum Chordata; class Leptocardii; order Amphioxiformes; family Branchiostomatidae; genus Branchiostoma; species Branchiostoma floridae x Branchiostoma belcheri. The sequence continues at coordinate 20,551,487 of CM033024.1, forward strand.
TGCATGTAGACTTAAAAGCCATGTGTACACACAAATTATGTATATACCTGGTCCGTGATAATGTTTGACGGGCTTTACATATAACATGGACCAGCACTGACACAGAGTGAAGCAGAGACTAAGAGACAGCAACGTAAAGAGCGGCTCCTCCTCCCTCACTCACCACCCACCCTGCCCTGCACAAAGTGTTCCAGACTTTTCTGTACTGCCCTGGGCTTGAGTAGCCACATGAGACGCAGTCGGGTGTGCCTAAACACCACAAATGACCACAAACGACTCAGAAACACCACGAACGACCACAAACGACTCTAATATGCAGTGTATATGGGTTAAATACCTTGTGTGGCGCTCTGGAGACATTGTTTACACATTTATGAATTTAAAAAACGCAGCAAGTCCCACATATTCACCAGTTATTTTAAGTTAGTCCGCCGGTTTCAAGATCAAAGCAATTCTTGGCCGTCATGTTGGATCGCCAGTGCTAGGGGTTTGCATAGGGAAACACCACAAACGATCACAAACGACTCTAATATGCAGTGCATATGGGTCAAAAACCTTGTGTGGCGCTCTGGAGACATTGTTTATACATTTATGAAATTAAAAAATGCAGTAATTCCTACGTATTCACCAGTTATTTCGAGTTAGTCCGCCGATTTCAAGATCGAAGCGCTGTCAATAAATGCGTGCTTGCATTTGAGGCTGAAAAACACTTAGTATACAAGTTTTATAAGTTGACAATGATAGAGTAGTGCCATTCTATAATCTATGAGCCAACGGCTTCCATAGTTTTATCGCCATGTCGTCTATGGAACCGAGGAAGGTATCGAGAAGTTCCCCATGCAAACCCCTAGCACTGGCGATCCAACATGGCGGCCAAGAATTGCTTCGATCTTGAAACCGGCGGACTAACTTAAAATAACTGGTGAATATGTGGGACTTGCCGCTGCGTTTTTTAAATTCATAAATGTGTAAACAATGTCTCCAGACTCCAGAGCGCCACACAAGGTTTTTGGCCCATATACACTGCATATTAGAGTCATTTGTGGTCATTTGTGGTGTTTCTGAGTCGTTTGTGGTCATTTGTGGTGTTTAGGCAGACCGGACACAGTCATCCATGAGCAGTAACTGACATGATCTGTCATTCTCGGCAAAGGCTGCTGCTGCTGATGTATATATAGAATACACTATATTCGGGATACAAAATACTGTAATACAGTATTTTGTATCACCTGATGAGGTACCAACCCGACTGATTGTCCAAGGACAGATTCTGATCGCATATATTTGTTGGGTAACCGGAAGCGCAACATTTGTTTTTCCTATGACTTACCAGAGCTGTCCCTGTGCATGTAATTCCCGTGCAGCTATCATTGCGATGACACTGGATGGTACCCCCTGGGGGGGCCTGGATGTGACTGATGATGTTATCCAGAGAAGTGCACTCTGGGTTGGCTGGAGCCGCATGGTAACCTGGGAGAAAATATTACAGATACAGTAGAAGCCAATAATAAATGGGAAAGAACTGCCGAGAGTGAGAGTGAGTTTTTTTAAACATTTAGATCCGTGGTATACTGGCAATTGCAAAGAGAATAAAGATCTGCTTACAACATACATGTATTAGAATTTAGCCCCCAAGGAAGTTAATTTTTGGATCTTGTTTGTGTAAATTATGTGTGTGTGTGTAGCATTATGTCTGTGTCTGTGTGTATGTTGTGTGTATGTGTGTATGTTGTGTGTAAGTGTGTATGTGTTTATGTTGTGTGTATGTCTGCATGTTGTGTGTATGTGTGTGTGTGTGTCTGTCTGCCTGTGAGTCTTGTTGCCTGGGTGTTACATAAACTCTGGTTTGTACTAAGGCATGTTTGTAAGCAATTATATAGCCTATCTCTTGTTTTGCAAGTATGTTAAACATAATAGCATTATCTTGTTTAAAAAGTCTGTGTGATCAAGGACCTTGGTGTGATGTAAAATGTAGAAGAAAATGTAGACATAGTTTGTACACACGTTTGTTATCATGCAAACATATTTTGTAAACAGTCTTGTTAGCTTTGTGTGTGACGTAGTTAACTGAGTGCCCTACAGCCTGGTACAAAAAGTGGCGGCCATTAAAGTTAGACTCTAACTATTATATTCAGGTGCGTCACGCTATCAAACAGAACATACCTGCAGGTATCAAACTATAGCTATTTTCTCAGCTAATATAACATATTGAGAAAATCAGCAAAAGCATGTTCCTAAAATGCTATTTACTGTATTAAAGTTTACAAACAAACACAAGTGTTTTAATCCTTGTGAGATCAGGCGCCCCCCTCCCACAAGTAGTCAGCGATTGTCCTCCAATTTCCAAACAGATCAACATGTCTCTTGAATGTTTTACTTACCTCTCAAAGAAAGCAGCAGAAGAACGGCACACGTGTAACTTGTCTCCATGGTTAGTTGGTGAGGATAGGGTCCGCTGTGGTAGACTTTTGGGCCGTCTCCAGTTCACTGCACATCAGCTTCACGATCGCTGCTGATTTTTGTTATGGTAATTATGCAGAATGTACCATTCACGCCAGGGGGGTGTTCGCGGGAAGGTACAAGCTGGCAGCTACGGCATAATCATACTGAATACACATTCAACCAAATATTGTAAAATTGTACAGCAGAGGTAAGTCAGACTTGATATAAGTGCAGTATTGATGCATTATATCAACGTTATATTATATATATATATATTGTAGCTGTCGAATTTTGCCATACACAGATGCATTATTTTCGAAATCAAATACTGGATATTCAGTAACGTTACTAACGTTATATGTACTTGCTACTAGCACAGATCTGTGTAACTTTATACAGATATGGTGTAAGGTGTTCTACAACCAATTACGCGGCACCTATCTCCTCGCTTAATACTTCGTTTTAAAGTATATTAATGTAACTACATGTAATGATTAAAACTTCATTAAAGTTAAGAATACTAGTACATAAACTGAGCAGCACTGTAGAAAATTTTTGCATCATGGTAATCCACTATCTCTTCTTTAAAAATCACGTTATAAAAATGTCTTTCTTCTGGTAGTTATTGTACAATTTTGCAAATGTGTCAAAATTACTTAATCTATTTACCTTTATCTAACCTACTATCTAAGATATTATACAATTTTCTTATTGATGATGCAAATTAGGTTATGACTTGAATTATTCCTACTTTCTTCCACAACCAAGTTACATAATAATCTAATGAGTATGAAGTACCTGTGACGTGAAATATAAACTTTCTTTACTTTTTATCCGGATATCCAAATGTAGTACTAATTTGCATAATTAACATAGCATTGGTCCGGTCGCCATCACCTCTCTCTAAGCTACCAATATGCTCAAGACAATGAAAATTCCTCATTCCATACTTAAAGGGGCATTCCACTCCAGAAGGGAGTCTTGTTTTCCAATAGATAATGTGTCCATGAATACATAATCAGCCGAATTTTGTGGAATTCATCTTGGGATGAATTACGCGATGTGTGTTTTGCAAAACAATAACTAGAGTTCGGGGACCTCATACCTCCATGAAATATTTATTGCTTTTTTGTGGATGGTATGTATGTTTATAGTCGGTTGTATTTGAGAGTAATGGTTATAAATGTTATGGGAAAGTAGTGGTGTATTTATTTAATGACACAGAGGATGTCCATCTGATTAGTAATTATTAAAATGTGACACTTAATTGTGTAATGTGCGTTTAAGAGGTCGACGGCATTTAGTAGCGTGGTGTTCCTTAAGCTTGATGTTTGGCATTTAAACTGTCTAAGGTTGTCAGCATTATTGAGGTTCGACTATGTGCCTCAGAGCCTAATTCCTTGTCTACCACAGCGCACTCTTGTTATGTTATTCAACGCCATGGTTTTGCCTAAAATGGACTATTGCGATGTGATTTGGGGTAATTGTGGTAAATGTCTATCCGATAGACTACAAAAACTCCAGAACCGGGCAGCTAGGCTTATTCTTGGTTTAAAATACACCCATCATGTTGGCGTTGATGAGCTATCTGCCTTGGGCTGGAAAACCTTAACATCCAGGAGAAACTTGCACCTGCTACAATCAATGTACAAGGCAGTTAACAATGAACTTCCTGATTACATCAATAGTTTTCAAAGGACTTCTGACTCTCACAGCTACCCCACCCGACACAGTCAGAACCTATGCCTCAAACTACCCCTTGTACGGTTAGAATGTGGGAAGCGCAAGTTCTCTTATTGAGGTATTACTGCATGGAACAGTCTTCCACCATCTGTAAAGACCTGCACGTCAAAATCTACCTTTAGAACCAACTGCAGGGCTTGGCTAGCCTGACCTCTGACCACTCAATGAAACTGACAACTTGATAGTATTTATTTTGTTACTATTATTATTGTTTTCTTTAGTTTCGTACCATTATTTTTCATTCATCATTTGTATTGATATCATCATCACTAGCAGCATCTATTGTTATGATTAGTATTATTGTTTGCATCAGTTTCATTACTATTGTTGTCTATTTATGTTTGCCTATGTTTGTGATGAATATGTTTAATTTCTTTTATGTAACACGCAGGGCTCCACTGCAAAAGCAGTGCAAGAGCACTGAGCTTGGACCACCCTGGATAAAGATTACAGAAATAAAAATAAATAAATAAGAGCGGTGTGGTGGGAGGAAGTTGGGAAACTCAGAAAGAAGAAGGGATGTGGCCAACTTTAGTCAGATGGTGATTTCATTTTCCACCAATATGTCATAACATCAGCTGTTCACACGGTACAAAAATGAGATGCACACTTTCCTCTGATAGCCCTACATCAACTGTAAGATGAATACTTGGCGCCAACCCCGTCTGCTAAAAAACAAGTACCATTGGCTACGAAAGAGACAACTAACAACTGTCCCTTATCGTAACGAAATCAGAACATCTGTATCGCCCATAAAACTTCTGACACCCAACCCATCTAAGATGAGAGGACCTAATGGCATTTTAATCACCATGTCACTCAAATCAGCAGTACAGTATGTGAGACATCCATACCTGTTAAGCATTACCGTTAAATGTACCTCAACTTCTTACAATTATACTTACGCTTCACATCTCCATGATATCCTAAGCAGACATAAATAAAGCTAATAATCATATTAAAAAAACTCGGGGTTCCCCAAACAGCTGTCATACAAATCACCTCACTATCTGCTTGGAGCTAAGCCCATTAACAAACACTTATACCACGATGCCTGTTCCAATATATCGCAGATATAGGGGGGATTTCTGATATTATTACATCAATTATAACGACAGATACGGCGCCCAAAATCACATCGATTCGAGCTTTCATCACAGCCCACCAACACAACAAGTATGAAACCAATCCATCCAGCCGTTCTTGAGTAATCTTGTACACAGACAGAGACACATAACAGAAAATATAACCTCCATGACATTTCATGGAGGCAACTACTGTGCCAGCTGTTACAAATATTTCAAACAGTCCTAAGCAGACATAAATAAAACTACTGGGGGTTCCCCAAACAGATGTCACCTCACTATCTGCTTGCAGCTAAGCCCATTAACCAACACATACAGCACGATGCCTGTACCAATATATCTCAAATAGAGGGTGATTTCTGATATTATTACATCGATTATAACGACAGATACGGCGCCCAAGATCTCATCGATTCGAGCTTTCATCACACCCCACCAACACAACAAGTATGAAACCAATCCATCCAGCCGTTCTTGAGTAATCATCTACACAGACAGAGACACATAACAGAAAATATAACCTCCATTCCATGACATTTCATGGAGGTAATGACACTCACTAAACCCATGCAGATCCTTCCCATGCATTCCCTCTATGCATAGACACTTTGTTTATAGTACATATTTTCGGAATAAATGAGGTACGCTAAGCAAACCGAGAAGGCAAATTGCTCATAAGATAGCAAAAAGTACAGGAACAAGACGATATTCCTTAGCGAACCTGAAATTAGTTTTGTAACCTTACCTAAAAGCTTTGCATTGTATGCAGCCATAGGATTAATTCAATTAGAGGGTACTTGGGGAGTTAAGTAGACTGAAGTAAGACTGAATGTTTTTGAGGCACGTGGAGCAACTGGGTACTTAATCGTATAATGTGAAGTAGTATGCAGTTATTACTTCCTAAGATTGATATCTATCGGAAAATAACACTCCCGTGTGGAGTGGAATGCCCCTTTAAGATATCCTCTTTGAAATATTTAAACAAAATCGCCCCTGCAGTACCAGCTCAGAGCAAGCTGACAGGGGGCATATTCTTCCCAACGACAAAACCTACCTGGCAACCAAAAAATTAAGACAGTTAATATAAAAACCAGAAGATCTGCTGCAGTACCAAGGAAAGTCGCTACAATTCGCAATATTGGCTTTTGCTTTTGTCATTTCAACGACTTTTCTCATACCAAATATCATCACAATCTATCCATAATTTTCTTACTTATACCAAGGAGATTCTATCAATATTTAAAGAAATGTTTATCACTGTTCATTGCCACATGACTATGTTTCAATCATGCAATTAGCCTCCGGGCATGAACTTGCAAATTAAATTTCTTCTAAATGAACCAAATGTTAAACCAATGAACAAAGAACCAACGAAGATAACCAATGTTGCTAAAATGATTATCACATAGCCAGGCGCCGCGGACCAATCAGAAGGCCCCGTTCACGTAACACATAGATTCAGGCCAGGCAGGTGTGTATCGCTCCTCTGATTGGTCAGAATGAATCGACACCGGCACCAGTGTCGATGCAAATCGACACTGGTGCCGGTGTCGATTCAATTTGACCAATCAAAAGTAGCGATACACACAATTTGACCAATCAAAAGTAGCGATACACACTCCTTTTTATTGGCATTGGCCAATAAAAAGGAGCAAAACATATGCCAGAGCAGAGGGAATAAGTACAGACTGCAAGGGGGAATGGCTCCTTCTAACATTGATAATGAGTTTTGTTGTTCTAAAAAGCCGCCAATGTTTCGAATATTTTCTGTGGAAATTTTTGTTTCAAAATGCAATCTGTAATATCCTTACATATGCATGTACCAAAGAACAAATGTGAATTTTCAGAAATTCGACAAAGGAATTCACACTGTGGTTTTATTCGGTGGCTATAGCAAAGGACCAGGCGTTATGTCACCATATACACCTCGGGGCCGGTCATTAACCCTTAATTGAAACACTTTTCTCAGAAGTAAAGCAAGCCGTCCGTGAACCGAAGAAAGACCATGACGATATAAGACCTTGACTGTCTATACAAGCGGATTTGAATTAACCTCCTTGGTCTATAGATTCAAGAAGAAACTTCATTGTCATGCTATGTTATGATTAACAAGGTGAGCAGCATCCCTCCGTGGCATCAACTGGTCTATCTTTTGCAAGAGATCCTCAGGCGTCGGCCGCTTCGATGGGTCGACTATCCAACAGGACCTGATGATGCGGTACACCGACAGCGGGCAGTTCTCTGGCTGCTGCAGACGAACTCCTTTCTTCAGCAGCTCCAACAGCGTGCACACGTCTGGGTGCATCGGGCCGCCAGCATAGCGCGGCTCCTCCCCAAAACTAGCGATCTCCCACAGCAGCACGCCGTACGACCACACGTCACTCTCGCACGTGTACACCCCGTCCCGTAACGACTCCAGGGCCATCCACTTCAGCGGCAACAGCTCCTCCTCCCCGCCCTGGTTGGTGCGTTCGTACCCCGACGACATATAAACGTCACGAGACAGCCCGAAATCCGCGATCTTGGCCACCTTCCTGTCGCTGATGACGACGTTACGAGCTGCGATGTCCCTGTGCACGATCTTTAGACGTGCCAGCTCCGATAACCCTTTGGCAACGTCACAAGCAAAACCGAGTCGTTCTAACAGTCTCCTATGTCCTGTCACCTTGTACTCTTCTCTCAAACTCCACAGGTACCGCCGCAGTTCTTCATTAGTAGCGTACTCCACAACAATGTACTGTGGCTCCGATTTAGTCAGAACTCCATAAAACTTCACCACGTTTGGGTGTCCCTCTTTGTCCTCGTGGATCCTTGCTAGAATGTCCATCTCTCGGCGAAAGTCGCGGGCAGCCAACGATGTCATGCGGTCAGGCTGGATACTTTTGGCGGCAACCAAAACCTGGTAGCCTGCCGGCACGCGGAGTCTTCCCCGCACGACATGGCCGAACTCTCCCTCGCCGATCATATGTTCGAAAGTAATGTCCACTTTGTCAATTTCCCATGATGAAAGGGTGTCCATTTCTGTGTCCACTTCTGTGTACTTTGTTTCTAACCCACGCCGCCTTACCAGGGTCACTTTTACGATGCAGCCGACTAGTATGACCAGGGCTGGAATAACGGAAGCCAACACTATAACAACGACTTGCTTATTCTCAGGCTTCTCACAAAATTCACCCGACTGCCCTTCAGCACAAAAACAGGTGCCGTTCACTGGATCACATGAGGCATTGTTCTGACAGTTACAGCTCCTGCTGCAGTTCAAACCAAAACTGCCAGGTGTGCATGTGTGCTCACACCTGTCTCCATGACGACCGGGAGGACACAGACAACCCTCCCACCTGTCACACGTCACTCCGTACTGACAGTCGCACTTTTGGTTACAAACTTCTCCATAATAGTTGGGTGGGTATGTGGTGGCGTTCAGAACGAAAGTTGCGTTAACAACTTTACCATCTATACGTTGTACCACACAAATATATTCACCATTGGCTGATTCCAAAATTGGCTTAAAGTTGATGGAATTGTTTTGCACTACCCCCTTTTCTTTTGTGTCATCAAGGAGGTTAACCACCTTGGTGTCATAATCATTATAGTCGTTTTCTGCTTTGTAAATCCACGTCATATTCACCACATGGATGTGTGGAGCCAGGCAGGTCAAAGTCAGATTGGTACCGATGTACTTCACGACTGAATCGCCAGGTGACGCGACAATGACGACCTCGGGCCATGGAATATCACAGGCCCTTCCTCTCCATCCAGGGCGACACTCACAGGCACCGTTAAAGCCATGGCAACGGGCCCCGTTCTTGCAAACACAGTCCTTGTCACAGTACAGACCGTACCTGCCCTCGGGACATCCTATGATATCCAACTGGAACATTAACTCCACGGCCGCTTCGACAAGTTTTTTCAATGTGACATTAGCACCACATTGTATCCGATAAGGCGATGTGGACCATATCTCATTTACCTCTACAAGCACAACATAGCGGACACTCTTTGCCATGAAACACTGACCACTCTGTGCCCACCCAGGCAACGTATCGTATCTTTTGTCCGACATCAAAACCAACTGACCCTTATTTCTCAACTCTCTGTCGCGACATTGAAGCTCGATTCTGTCTCGATTCAGCTCAAGCGCGGGGAGAAGGTATGTTTCTAACAAAAATGTGGCGTCGGTCAAAGCAGCGCACAATCGAAGGGAGCAGTCGCCCATGATAGCATCAACAGGTTCATCACGCAGCCAGGGGAAAAAGTCGGGATAATGTCCACGTGCACTAGTTATAGTGTTGACCCCATTTACTTCGTATCGTCCATTAGTACTGGTCATGACTACATAGTTCTCAGTCATCCCACCATCAGGTATGACCGATGTTTCACACCGTTTGTTGTAGTATGGCGGGTATCCCGTCACGTCCATGACCAAAATGGCGAGGTGCACCTGCCAAACGCTGTTGTCGGCAGTGTTCGTCAGCTCCAGGGACAGGTTGTACTGGCGCGAGTAGAACTCATAGTCCAGCGGTGCTGTAATAATTACCGACAAGTTCTCAGCAACAACCTCGAACCGTCCGAAATCGTTGCCTCTGGTGATGTTCAATGACCATATCGATGTTCCATTTTCCTCTTCCATGAAGTCCATGCTGGCATTAACAAAGTCTCGCCGGTGTTTGACCGTGTATAGCATCATATCTGTGTCAAAATACGGATGCAAATTGTTCACACCGCTTTGTTTAATGTGAGTGTGGTATAAATTTTAGAATACGTGTCGACGTTCGTCCCTAGTGGATCAACGCTTCACACTGCAATCCAATACGTGTGGGTTAGGGGTGGGTACAGGTACGGCGTACCGGTACCAAGTTATTTTTTCTTGTTGGACCGGTCCGGAAAAACCGGACCTAAAAATCAGTAGACCGGATTTTGGACCGATTAGAGAAGGAACAGTTTATACCGGCATTGCGGCGGCATCGGTTCTCGTCTTTTTGGGGCTTTTGGGGCCGCTCCAAGAAAATGACAAGAGCGAAGGATAGAAGAGTTGATAGTCATTTTCACAAAGTTTCTGTAGCCAAACTTGTTCCAAGTTAACAGAGGAGGTTAGCGTTGTTTACATGAAGACAGAATACTCCACCAAACAGAATCCTTTGTAGTGAAATGGTCCATTCTTTTGAGTTTTGCCCATTCAACAGTTTTCACCAACAATGAGGTCCAGGTTCAGGACCTGATCCTCTGGACCTGAACCGTACCTGGACATGAATTTTCTGTATCAGTCCCACCTCTACTGTGGGTATTTACTCAGTATGGCATCATTTCGTGTCAAAATTACGTCTTAAAAACGTTATCTGGAATATACATAAACACGTCGACGCCTATGATGCTACAAAATATAGCATGACAAAATGTTTGTGTATGCGCACGACAGTGCGAATCAAATTTAGCGGTAGATGAAACATAAATCAAAGCATATCATTAACACAGAACAAACATTCAGTTCTTATCTAAGGTTACAGAATCAAAGCTTACCACATACTGGTACGTCACACAGCTCAAACCTCTTGTCAGGATCCGTGGTGTAGCACCAAACTCCGGGTTCCCCGTCCGGATTCCGGCAGTAGTTCTCCTCCAGGCCGGATGACGGATAATTATCGGCTGTCCTGTCGTGTGGGCCGTGCGGTGTCTGACTGTCCCAGCGCTGACACGTCTTCCCTGTTTCGGTGACATTGACTGTCCCTCGGTAGGATGATCCATCTCCCATCTGGCATGATTCTGGTATCATATGAAATTAAAAAAAAAGTTGTTAAATGACAAAACTTAAACTATGTGGCCGTATGGCTGTAACGCCCAAGATAACCTACTGCAGTGTATCTAAAACCTATGTAAATAACTGAGGGACTCCCAACAAATGTATGTCCCTCGATATAATACAGTAGTATTTTATATTGCACAATGTCTGACACAGTGGAGAAATATTAGAATCTAGCGTTTAGGAGTAAAGCCATACTGACTCCATTATGTGGTTGACATCCTCTTGGCACCCCAACACTAATGCGAGCGTGCCAGAAAGAAAATCCCCCAAAAGTTGTATTTGTTCTATTAGGTGGCCAAGAAGGTTGAACAAATGACTGAATATACATAAGATGGTATACATTTTTTTTAAATTTCAAAATGAGCTGTGTTAGATATCTATCTGCATGCTGTCTCATTGGTTGTGAATAGAGAACCTTGTTGCACCCCAAACGACCTTTCCCATGCGATATTCGTAACATTGTTGATATATTGACGGTTGATTTTGCATTCCAAGATACCTTTTTAAGACGCAATTTTGAAACGCAAATGACGCAAAAAACTGTTTACCTTCCTTGTATATATGCTTACAAAACAGGAATGATTTTCCCCTTACCAATTCCGTATAGGTTCAGTTCCGTGAGGTATGGCTGATAGCCCGAGTGGGTCCGAGTGACGAGGAACCTCCAATACCGCGCTGTTCCCTGGAACCCGTCGTACTCCTGGCGTTGGGCCGTCCCTTCCGGCACGTTATCGACGGACGTGACATCCTCCCAGTCGTACGGGCTCCCAACCTGCGATTTTTGTAAAGTAAAGGCTGCGATATCATTGGTAGTGTCACCGTACTTGTTGACTGCGATGCTGTTCAGAGTTCGGGGCGCTGCGAGGTCCAGTGCGATGTACCAGTTGTTGACGTTTTGACCAGCAAGCGGGTCCGGGCCGATCAGCGGGCTCCAGTAGGTTCCAGTGTCGGTGGGGTCCACAATCTGGGACTGATTCCGTATCAACCATACATGTACAACTGGGGAAGAGAACGCAGAATCGTTAAAGGCCCCTTCACACGAGAATCGGAATGAGTCGGAATACCTTCTGAATAAAATTCTTTGTATATTCCTGGGAATTTGTAGTGTATTCTAGACATTCCCATTGCATTCCAGATATGTGTGCCTATTCTTATGGCCTTGCGGAATGTTTTATGTCATGCTCAAAACTTTCAAGGTTTATTAGAGGTGATTTATGAAATATATCGGGCGGAAGGTTAAATACCGTTTCTCGCGCCGTAAATGATGCTATAGACTGTGCTGCCGACGGACACATCCTCACGTATCGGGACATTTTCACTCCAACCCGCGGCGTCTCGGCGGGCCTGGGACGATGTCAGCAGGTTGAAGAGCAGGAACACGATACAAAACGTCGCCCACGTCATCTTCTCTGCACCGTCACGGTGTTGATGGGACTGGACTAAACCTGGATATACAATGATGTACACATTGTACTTTGAAACTAGAAATGCACCATGGCACATGCATGATAATTATGTTTTCCCTGGTATCGAAAACATATTGTTTTTGCCGGCATGCCTGAGTGCTACGGCCGCGTGGTGCGTTGGTACACCCGATCCCTCGATCTCGGAAGTAAAGCAACGCGCGGTCCGGATAGTACTTGGATGGGGGACTAACCAAGGACGTCCGGATTGCTGCACGAGCCTCATTACCCACACTTTGGGTACCTACTGGCTGCAAAATACACCCTATATTATTATATTTCAGCCATACCATAGATATGGTGAAATATATTGTATTCGTAATGTTTCTTCTTTCTTCTTCTTCTTCTTCTTCTTCTTTCTCCTGTCAAATCTTCAAAGCACGTTATGTCCGTCATTCCTGAACCGAATGACTTGAAATTTGGCACAAAGGTGGAGTGGGCCAATACCCCCAGAAGTTTTTTTTTTTTTTCATTTTTTTTCATAGCTGCTTTAAATGATTTTATTGAGTTTTTTTGGCAATTTTTTTACCAAAACTGTATATTTTGGACCTTGTACCCTGGTCTTACATCAGAATGACCTGAAATTTGGTACAGAGGTGCCTTGATTATATGTACACATGTAGTCAATAACAGTCTTGGCATACAGTAGTACAAAATGCTTAATTTTGCGATTTTCGGGCCATTTTTGACAAAAAAGTACATTTTTGGCTCCCGTACCCTGGTTTTACAACCAATTGATCTGAAATCTTGCATAGAAGTGCACTTTACATATGCGCACATTGATTCAATAACACTGTTGGCATACAGTACAACAAAATGCGTAATTTTGCGATTTTAATGCGATTTTTTGACAAAAAAATGACACTTTTGGCTCCTGTACACTGGTTTTGCAACCGAATGACCTAAATTTTGGTACAGGGGTGTACTAGATATTCATTCAAGTGACCCTTGTATTATGTATGGCATGAACTACTTCAAAACAATTTGGGGGGATTTTGGGGTCATTTTCTGATAACCACAGAGTCGTTGACCCCATTTTGAGGCTTTCTGACTTGCAGATCTCATTCTGTATGCCAATATAACTTAATTAAAAAGGTAACCAATCGCATAGCCCGAATCAATATCGTGAGGAGGATTCAGCGAGCCCGGTGTTATCTGGAAGAGTCCATTGTTTCAAGGAGGTTATGCACTGGATGGGGTTTTCCGATATACCGGTTTATATAGGACAAGGATCAACTGCTTCCGGGTCAACCATACCAATAGTGTAGTGTTGTTGCACTATCACCTAAGTCGGTGATATGGCAGTCACTTTAACACATTTAATGGATTACTGTACTCTTGAGGTTGTTTTTCAGATCATACTACAATGTAGAGGCTTTTCGTTATGAGGGAGGTTTATACGGAATACGGATAGTCCAATGCCATACTACAGGTGTGTAAAAAAAAGTGACAGTCTGTGCCAATGTCGAAGCTTTCCCGGCTATCAAGGCAAGTTTATACGGATGGAACAGAGACTTTCTACAATAAAGATTAGCACAGTTCTTGTCCTGTCGAGATTTTACGTTACTAAGGGAAGTGTACTCAGATACAAATGTGCCATACTACAGGTGTGTCAAAAAATGACACAGTTGTGCCAATGCCGAAGATTTGCGTTCTTAAGAGAGGTTTGTATGGATCAAACAGAGACTTTCTACATGTGTATCATATAGAATGAAACTGTTTTTGTCCTGTCGGGATTTTACGTTTTTGAGGGAGGTTCCTGAGAACAGTGCCATATACAGGTGCATCAAATATTTGACAGAGTTGTGCGAATGCCGAACATTTGCGTTCTGAAGGGAGGTTTATACGGATGAAACAGAAACTTTCTACATGTGTATCATATAGAATGACACTGTTCTTGTCCTGTTGGGATGTTACGTTATTAAGGGAGTTTTATTCGGATAGAACAGTGCCATGCTACAGGTGTGTCAAAACAAATTGACACAGTTGCGCCAATGCCGAAAATTTCCGTTCTTAAGAGAGGTTTGTACGGATGAAACAGAGACTATTCACATGTGTATCATATAGAATGACACTGTTCTTGTCCTGTCGGGATTTTACGTTTTTGAGGAAGGTTTGTTCAAATAGAACAGTGCCATACTACAGCTGTGTCAAAACAAATTGACACAGTTGCGCCAATGGCGAAGATTTCCGTGCTTAAGAGAGGTTTGTACGGATGAAACAGAGACTTTTTACATGTGTATCATATCAAAATTTTTCGACACCCACTTGGGAAATGGTTAACACCATCAATTTCGACTTTGGATACAAAAAGTAAAGTCGTATCTCAAAATAGACCCCCCACCCCACCCCAAAAAACTAATTTGCATTATATGCAATAGGGAACAGTCATGTAACTGTCGAACGACGTGTGCTAGGACTACCAAACTTGTTGACTTCTCCTTAAATTTACTTGGCAACAAGTTTAAGATAATAAAATAAGTTTATGGTATTTCGTGTTGCCATGGCAACAGGCAACAGGCATAGTTTACAAAATTCAGTTTGAACCGGTTTGAACCGGTCAGAACCGGTCAGAACCAGTTAGAACCGGTTTGAACCAGTTAGAACCGGTTTGAACCAGTTTGAACCGGTCAGAACCAGTTTGAACCGGTAAGAACCAGTTAGAACCAGACAGAACCGGTCAGAACCAGTTAGAACAGGTCTGAACTAGTTTGAACCGGTCAGACCAGTTTGAACCGGTTTGAACCGGTCAGAACCAGTTAGAACCAGTTAGAACCGGTCTGAACCAGTCAGAACCAGTCAGAACCGGTTGTAACCGGTCGGACCGGTTTGAACCAGTTAGAACCAGTCAGAACCGGTCAGAACCAGTTTGAACCGGTCAGAACAAGTTAGAACCAGTTAGAACCGGTCTGAACCAGTCAGAACCGGTCAGAACCGGTTGTAACCGGTCAGCACCGGTTTGAACCGGTCAGAACCAGTTTGAACCGGTCAGAATCAGTTTGAACCGGTTTGAACCGGTCAGAACCAGTCAGAACCGGCTTGAACCAGTTAGAACCGGTTTGAACCAGTTAGAACCATTTAGAACTGGTTTGAACCAGTTTGAACCGGTCAGAACTAGTTTGAACCGGTCAGAACCAGTTAGAACCAGTCAGAACCAGTTAGAACCGGTCTTAACCAGTCATAACCAGTCAGAACCGGTTAGAACCTGTCAGAACCGGTTTGAACCGGTCAGAACCAGTTAGAACCAGTCAGAACCGGCTTGAATCAGTTAGAACCGGTTTGAACCAGTCAGAACCGGTCAGAACCGGTCAGAACCAGTTTGAACCGGCTTGAACCAGTTAGAACCGGTTTGAACCAGTTAGAACCAGTTTGAACCAGTTAGAACCGGTTTGAACCAGTTTGAACCGGTCAGAACCGACTTGAACCAGTCAGAACCGGTTTGAACCAGTCAGAACCGGTCAGAACCAGTTAGAACCAGTTTGAACCAGTTAGAACCGGTTTGAACCAGTTTGAACCGGTTTGAACCGGTCAGAACCAGTTAGAACCGGTTAGAACAGGTTTGAACCGGTCAGAACCAGTTTGAACTGGTTTGAACCGGTCAGAACCAGTCAGAACTGGCTTGAACCAGTTTGAACCGGTTTGAACAAGTTAGAACCGGTTTGAATCGGTCAGAACAAGTTTGAACCGGTCAGAACCAGTTTGAACTGGTTTGAACCGGTCAGAACCAGTCAGAACTGGCTTGAACCAGTTAGAACCGGTTTGAATCTGTCAGAACAAGTTTGAACCGGTCAGAACCAGTTAGAACCGGTCAAAACCGGTCAGAACCAGTCAGAACACGTAGTATTGTGTGAGAGTAGCTCGACAAAAGGCTGCAGGGAAAACATTCTGCATTTTCTCGAAAATGTTGCCTTTCTGGTGATACAGTCTTTTTATGTATTTCATCTTTTGCTGCATTTTTATGCAGTGTCCTCACAAGCTGCTATTTGGAGAGGCATTGAAACCGACTACGTATACTATAGGACCGGTAACGGACATAAGACAGCAAAGAGATAGAGGACATTTTAGATTTTAGATTTTACAATGTAAAATGTCGTCACTGCTATCTTATACCTGTCTTATGATTCATGTGGCCTGGTTCAATATCCTATCCCAAAATACTGCAGTGACGTGGTTTGGTACCAAGAATTCGTGATAAGCACACGCCTATTTCCGGTCTGTTGTCCCAAACATTTCAGTCGTTATGAAGGTCAATAAGGAAATGAGCATAAAATCAACCTTTATCTGCAGTTCTGGGAACTTCTCAGGCGTATATTGGTTCATATGTGGTATACAGGTTAGAAGGCCCTATGGGCACTGCTTTGTATGGCGTCTAGTTAATCGGATTGACCAGGGCAGTTAAAAATAGAGGATATGTCAAAAGACGTACAGCAATATCTGGTCTCTACGACCTCATACCTTCGCCAAATTACGTTTAACTTTTTTCGAGTGAAGTATGCATGATAAATGTTGATTCCTGATTATGCAACTAAGGTTCTTATTCGCATAAGTTATATTACTTAGTTGACCATCTTCTCATCTCCGTATAGTAGCGAAGAAAGCTATTGTAGTAGTTCCTCATAATTGAATGATACGGCTCGTGATGACACCTTAGCGTACCAAATCCGTGTTGTTGTTTTTATATTGTACAAACAGAGGTTTCTGTTATAGTAGTGGCTGGGATTTCTTACCACTGTGAAATCTGTCCATTGTTTCTGCTATCACCCCCTCCGATACCTCTGCTTTGAGATAATTTGGGCACACTTTGGATACATTAGCAAAGAGGCTCAGTGGGCGTCACCCCACCGTCAGGGTAGGTCGTGACAAAGTGCTTAAGTCGGGGACATGACAAGAATCAAACCCGGAACCTCTTAGTTCTGAGGCAAAGATTGGTATCAGGGATTATATGTCGGTTCCGTAATTTGTTTTGACTGTTTGTGTGTTGAAAGTTTGGCCTTGGTCTGAGTAGTGTATAGTAGTGGTTGGGGTTGGTAGGAGGTGGATGGCTATGCTGATGCAAGTGATATGCCGTGTGAGGAAGTCTAGGTACCTTTTCAAAGCGTCTCTTCAATGTGTTATCGGAACTGGACGAACTTCTGAGGAAATGAAATCCTCAAGTCTCTAAAGTTTAGTTCAGTGAAACGCACTACCTGACGAGATAGCCAAGAAGGTCTTGTTACCACTTTGATGTCATAGAATTTTCAAGCAGATAGTGACAGAATCAGACAACAACAATAATTTAAAAGCAACCTAATAAGCAACAACCAAGTCAGTGTTGTAGAACTTCAATTATAAAAGTCATTTTCTGGGGGTATTTTTACGCAATAAGATGAAGCAACTCTATTCCATTCCATACATTTAAGGAGCAAATATTCGATGCTGCAGTGTCACGAGGACGCCGTGAAGTATAAACTTTGTGGGTAACATTATTTAGGGAATGCTAGCGCAGCCGTTTCTGCGCCGTTTTTAACCGCTGATAGTATAAAATAATGATGTAAATGTGGGAATATGATGCAGTAGATATCAATTTCATACAGATTGCCTTATCCAGATTATCTCCGCTTATAATGCTCTGATATTGCTTAGGTTACCTTTAAATTCATACCTTTCAGTAACAAGACAGCTGTGTATGACACATGTACGCCTATCCCAATCTCCAGGCAGATCTACCGTTGGTATAAGGAGTTTAGCTGACCAAGTAGTGTTCGGAGCCACTGGGGCCACCGGTAGATCTGTCTGGAGATTAGACTATCCCAGGAATGCCCTCCGTGCGATCGTAAGATACACTCATTGCGATCGTACGACGGTTGTACGTCGAATGTGAGCGTAAGCCGGGCCCTTAATAGGACATGTGTGCACAAAACGAAATGGAAAGGGCAAAACTTACCAAACCCCTACCAGCTGTCAGGATGACTCTTCGATTACTGATTTCCGCCCCAACTACCTAAAAATTAAGTTAAGGTCGCCGACCACAGTACTCGTCTACATCCGCGTCGCGGACTAATTCTGTGTTCGGCGACCCTAATAGTAGTTCGGGTACAAAGTAGTGCCGCCAGTACTTGAGCAGCTTGCAACTTGCTGTATGGTAGAAGAAAACACCAGTTTTCAGACAATGTGAGTTGGATTACGATTTTGTTTGGGCGACGTAAATTTGCGTCTTAATACTGCCTGTGCGTCGGCTGCAGTTCCATGACCTCCGCTAAGTGTCATATAAAAGAAGGCGTCAAAAGGAACCCGCTGGACACGTTTAGTTAATTTTCCACATATTTTGTACACTGTACTCTGAACTCAAGTTCGATTTTTGTACCTTTCTTATGCTCCCAACTATACAATTTAAAGCATCGTGCATAGCTTCTCAGAGGCTGGCAGCTTTTTCCGTTTGGGTAGTTGATCGTGTAAATCCCTTTGGGCGATGTACTGTGTTCTGATAAGGATAGGTCAGGTAAGGTCGAGATCAGTCAGCAAAGAACCATATCGTACGCTTATGAAAATGGCCAGACCAAGGAGGTTTAATCAACGGTTTGATTTGCATTTGAATTCCACTCATGGATTATACCTTTAATACCTCCTTGAACCAGGCTAACTATGCTGGTTAGAGGTTCTATAGGGTCCACAGAACAGTACGATGAAATAGATATAAATTGTCAGGAGGTTCTGTCCACGGGCCTACTGCTACTGGCTTACTGTGTTTATACTCCATAATGAAGAGTGTCGAAGGTATAGGAAACCGACAAGCTGCACTAAATACACGCCGGATAGTTCGGGGAAAACAAAGTCATCTGGCAACCAACTTCCGCCATGACGTCACTTTAGACATGATAGTCGTGACAGGAAGTGAGCCGATTCCCAGAAAGCAAAAATGAACAAGAGTTCAACAACCTCATACCTTCAACAAATAGAGTAGGAAGCGTCTGTTGTTACCTCCATGAAATGTTATGGAATGGAGGTTATATTTTCTGTTATGTGTCTCTGTCTGTGTAGATGATTACTCAAGAACGGCTGGATGGATTGGTTTCATACTTGTTGTGTTGGTGGGGTGTGATGAAAGCTTGAATCGATGAGATATTGGGAGCCGTATCTGTCGTTATAATCGATGTAATAATATCAGAAATCACTCCTATATTTGAGATATATTGGTACAGGCATCGTGCTTTATGTGTTTGTTAATGGGCTTAGCTGCAAGCAGATAGTGAGGTGACAGCTGTTTGGGGAACCCCCAGTAGTTTTATTTATGTCTGCTTAGGACTGTTTGAAATATTTGTAACAGTTGGCACATTAGCAGCTGTTTCCCGATGCTGGGCAACTGTTTCCCGATGCTGGACAATTTGAATATGATAAATAACTTTGTATTTAGCCACTTGTGCCTTTTGGGACCTGGTGTGTTATACTTCGTTTGCGCTGTTAGATTTTGTGCTCCGCGTGGCTTATGCTGATGTTGTGTTGGTAAGTACTTGCATTATTATATATCGGGCATCAACTTGTCCCCGTATCCTACATGTAGGTATTGGTTGACGGATATTTCATGTCCTTTTGGTTGTGTTGATGACTATAAACATAAATACCATCCACACAAAAAACATAAATATTTCATGGAGGTATGAGGTCCCCGAACTCTAGTTTATTGTATCCATTAATCATGCAATACACCTTTCTCACGCGGCGGCCATGATAGATCTAAAACGAGTTCAATGTGGCAAACAAAAGGCTGTCCATCATAATTAGCAGTTCGACCAATGGTAGCCTGCCAATTAGGAAATCGACCAATCAGTGAATGGCTGCAAATTCGTTAAAAATTTGCATTATTATGTTGTTATTTTGCATCTCTTAAGGGACTATGGGGTCAGTCTACACTACTCTAAATTGCTACATCTTTCGGTGCATAACACTTCTTGTAATATTTATTATTCTATCTTATATCATGAAAATTTGTGTGGTTTGGGGGAAAACTAAATGGGACCTGATTTTAGAAATAAGTTTTGTCTGTTTGCCTCATTGACCTCTTCTTCGATCTATCATGGCCGCCGCGTGAGAAAGGTGTATTGAGGACCCGAGTGAATAATCTATGTCAGTGGAACGTCTTCCCTCTACCAAAGTTACACGTAACACCATGTTGCCATGTTGATTTGATTATATGGATGACTTCCGCTCGCTCAATCATACTGTAAACCGTACAAACAGCTGAGAACGAGAATAAGAACCTATATGCCGTAGATTAAAAAAAAATAGCGGAAAACGTAAATAACAACGTCAATTACAAGGTCAAAGAAGATGTGACAGAAGGAAAATGAAGAAACTATTGTTCAGCATACAATACTCTGTGTGTTCAGTCATTTGTTTCAAAGTATAAGTGAACATAGAATACTGTAACATAAGAGGATGACAGGAACATAATCGATACTTATTAAACAAATTAGATAACAGAACAGATATCATAACATAATCACATAAATGAAAACCATCAAACCAATATTTCGCAGAGCTGAACAGAGAAGAATACACACAGAAAATAAGAAAAACAGAATAACACAATAACAGTTGTATATTAGAGGACAAGTTGTGTATTCATGTGTATAATCGCCTTCTTCTTTTGTCCCAGGCTTTACGTATGCCGTTAGAAATTTAGGAGACCCCCTATTCTTCAAACAATCACATAATTCTGAATTCATCCCTTTCCCAGTTGACCTCTGGACATTTGTCGAACATTTTGCGAAAGATACTTTCTCGTAATTCATCATAAAAAGGGCAGTAGAAAAGAAAGCGTGACTCGTTTTCTACGTCACCCAGACTACACATTGTACAAATCCTATTTTCCTCAGGGATTTCTTGGTACCGTCCGGTTTCAATATACAGTGGTTCGTAATATTCCCGATCGTAAATGCCGGCTAATTTCTTGACATCTCCCCGGGTGTTGTCGTGAAACACCTACGGTAACGGTTGGCATCTCCCTTCGGCAGCCCTTGCCGCGAGTCCGTGAGAAGAAGTGGGTACAGCCTCACCTGGTTGAGGAATCTAATGACAATGGGGAAGACGAACAAAGGTGTGTCCAACACAGGTGAACATGATTTCTGGTATTTGATTGGTCATCCGCGTACATCAATCAGTCATCCGCGTACATCATTGGCCGTGCATGATTACTGCTTTGCCGCGATTGGTCGAACAAGCCAGTAATTTTCATCATCAGCTGCTACCCTTGGTTGCACACTGCAATTAATGTCATCATTTCAGATAACCAATCGTGCAAATTTATGCATTCTTTTGACCAATAACACCGTTCGGATCTTTTAGACGAGACCAATCGTGGGCCAGCGCCTGTCTGGAGCCCCAAGCGTCGCGTCATTTGTCTGCCAGCTGTCTGGGGTGACGGACATATAAACCTCGCAGCTTTCCAGTACAGAACAACATCACGGCCGCTGTGTGACAGAGTCTTTTGAGCGACCTACATTAGATAACAGGTTAGTGGCGTCCTTCTTCTCAGAGAACCTTAAGTTTATGTGTGTTTATACGTTATAAGTTATCATCAGTCCCATGTTATGTCAATAATCAGTAACTTAAACGTTGATTTCTGTTGTGAAAGTCAGATGATACAAAAACGCAGACATAGCTGCACTTCATTGTTGCGCGTCGTTAGTCTGTCCTGACCTAATCATTGTTTCCCTTTCTCACTTCCAGGATCTTATTGGTGCCATCAAGTCCGGATCAACTGCAGCTGCAATGTTCATTTATGGTGGGACATCCTGGTGAGATATTGTCCGATGCCATCTCCACGCGTAGGGCTAGCTGCACGGTAACGTCCAGAACGACCGATGCTTGTGTGTACACCCTGCCAGAGGACCTGAAACTTAAAGAGAAGTTCTTGTGTGTCTTATGGGGTGTGAAATGGGAACATATCGCAGAGATGGGCTTGGAATAACTTGTCGGGATGATAGGACGTAAAGAATTTTGTGCGGCCTTTTGTGCGTTATGAATTACAACAAAGCAAGACATCTTTCTTTAACTAATTGTTCAAATTTCGCTTTGTTGCTTCCAGGTGCCATGGAGGGGACGACCAGAAAGATCGGTGCTCGAGTCTACGCCCTGCCAGAGGACCTGAAACTAAGTTAAGTACTCCTGTGTCTTACGGGGAGTAAACGGAATCGCGGAAACATATGGCAGAGATGGGCTGGGACTTACTTTTCATCGGCATGGTAGGAAGTAAATTAATTTTGATTTCGTGTTAACTGTACAAACTCTTAGTTGATGGTAAGGTGCTTGAGTGTGTTTTGTTGACATTCTGAGCGATGTTGTCGGGAGGGGTTTATATTAGGACATTTTGTAAATGGGGGCTCCTTTTGCACCCAGGGCTTCAGTCCGTTTCTGTGGTGTACAGGCCTGGTGTGTGGCTGGTTTGGTTTCTGTGATTGTGACGATAGCCGGGATGGTATTCGGTCAATTATTTCAAATTCTGTTCTTTACAAACAGGGTTTTCCCTGGTTCACCATCTGTTGTCATTTCTGTTTTATGTCATGGTCAGTGGTTGTCGGGGACCTAGACCATTACATAATCTGCCTCGTGTTGTTTTCTTGGGTCCCGAACCAAGAGAACGGCACAGGTCAGAAAGGAGGACAGGTGGCTGAAGAGCCTATTCAATATTACTAGTTTAGTTATAAAAAAACTTGGCGTCGACATAGTCACAGAAACTGAATCAGCTATACATTGGGCTTGGATATCACAGAAGCAGACTGAAGCATTGAGTGCATTAGTAGCCATTGCTCTCGAAAATTCATGCAAAACAAAGGCAGCATTATGCCAAAAGCAGCATTACTTAGGATTTCATCAAAGCACACCCAACACCCTGCCACCAAACAAGAGAAAATGATTCCTCTCGCTAATAACGTTATATATATATATATGTTAAAGCTAGAACTGAAATTACAATGACAAAACAAGTGAACTTCCTGCCATGAAGTACACGTAGCTGAGCTTTCTTTTAAGTATAGTGTTAGGTATAGTCTTCCCATATTTTTGAGTTAGGCTTAACTTTTGTGTCGTCTTTTCTCCCGAGGATCATCGCACCGTAAGAAGAAATGTCTGGACGCGGAAAGGGAGGCGAGGACTGGCGAAGGAAGGTGCCGAACGCGAGCGAACTAGTTTCCATTTTCAATTTTAGTTTATTCACCGGGGCTGTTTGTCAGGTGGAACATCTGTATATCACTGTAAACTAGTAGTACATAGTTACTGTAGTATTTGGGGTGTAGACTTTCTAGGCACTTGCCATTGGACATGCCCCCGAGGCTTTGTGTTTATGGCAGCGGTGGTATGGCAGCTTATACATATGTCTGTTTATTAGATTTGCTAGAAGTGCCTGGGCTTGGTAAGCGAGGAAAGGCACCGGGGAATGGAGGTTTCAAAGTGTCACCGTTACTACAGGTGCTTCGTGACAACATCCGGTGCATCACCAAGCCAGGGCACGAGTCTTTCCCGACATAGACAAGGTACTAGGTATTGTGCTGTATTGTCTACAGTTCCTACATGCCATTAAGCAGGCGTTGAACCTTTTGTGTTTGTTACAGCGGTATTGACGTAGCGAGCAGCTGATGTATGTCTCTTTCTTTTACTGATATCACAGCACATGATGTCTGGACGTTACCGGTACCGTCACCGAAGGCGCTTCACAACATCCGGGCAGACGGTGGTCCTGTCGGAAGGCGTCTTAGTGTCTCCCCTCGTAGCTGGATTTCAGCAGCTTCTTGAGATGACATTCCATAACTGGACGTACGTATGTAAATCAGCACTGCAAACCAGACATTTGAGTAGGTATTGTACTGTTCTGCGTGAAATCAAAACGTCGTCTTATAGCATTTGCCATATTTGTAGGGTTGTATATTGTTTAGGAAGTCTGTATAGACTGACGTAGTAGCAATTGAAATAGCATTCGAGATGTCCTAATTATACACCACATTCCCGTTTGCCATTTGACAGACATTGAGCCTTGTGTGTTTGTTGCAGCGGTGTTGAGACAAATGATGCATGTCGTTTTCTTACATATTTGTTAGAAATGTCTGGACGCCATAAGGGAGGAGAGGATCTAAAGCGTCACCGTCACTGACAGTATCGTGCGTCGTGACAACACCAAGTGCATCACTAAGTAGGTGGACAGTCTTTCTCATATACTAAGTTGTTTTTGTTGTACAATATTGTCTGAATGTAGTTGTAGCATAGCAATCTTTGTTAATGACTGGTGTCCTTGTAACTTGGCGAATCGTAAGCTTAGTTTCAATGGTTGATGAATAATGTTCGAGTGAACAGTGCTTAATAGAGTTTTCTTTTTCTTTTCAAAATTAGGAGCTATGAGTCAGATGATTCGTGTATACGTTCCGGCCCGGCCCTGCTTCTGCACCTGTATTGGAGGGAGGAAGCAGACCATGAGACTGTTGATAGGTGAGTGCGTCCTCTACAACTCGTTCCAACCTGACCCTGCCTACAATTTTTTTTCAAAAATTCAGGCTACTGTCATTGCTGTTGAACAGTTTCTACCAACTTTGACCTGGTTAAGATCAGTAAGCAACAATTTGACCATTTCGCGTTACACTCAGTTAGCGCCAAATACATTACAGTAGTTTATTAACTTCCTCTGCATAATAATTGTCACCATTTCTACTCCTTGCAGGACATAATACTTCCTTGTGCCTTTTCAAAAATATTTTGATTAGAAGGTAGTAGCAAAACGATGAAAGTCTAGTTCGTCATAATTGATTGTAATTCACTTTCTTACAGTTACAATAAGTTGGGAAGGAGACATCTCTCAGCAGCTTCCATGACCGCATTGATGCCATGAATTCCTGGTCAACTGCAGCTGCTATGTTAATGGTGGGACTTATCCTGGTGAGAGAATGTCCGACGCCATCTCCACGGTGACGCCCAGAAAGATCGGTGCTCGTGCGTGCGCCCTGCTATCTGAGTGATGTAGCCAGTAGGGCGTTAGGACATTTTGTTAATGGCGGCTTCTTTTACCCTCAATGCTCAAGCCCATTTCTGTTGCGTACAAGCTTGGTGTGTGGCTAATTTTGTTTCTGTGACTGTGTATTCGGTCAGTTACTGTTAATTCTGATCTTTATAAACAGGGTTTTCCCTGGTTCGCCATCTGTTGTCCTTTCTGTTTTATGTCATGGTCAGTGGTTGTCGGGAAACTAGACCATTACATAATCTGTCTCGTGTTGTTATCTTGGGTCCCGAACCAAGAGAACAGCACAGGCCAGAAATGAAGGCAGGTGGTTGAAAAGCCTATTCTATATTTTAGTATTTTAGTCCTTTACAAGTGATAGGCTTCTTGGTATCGACACAGTCACAGAAACCGAATCAATATAACCAGAATGCAAAGTGTACAATTTTACGGTCATCATGTATATCACGGTGTTAGATACATGTACATATAGTTAAGCTTACTTACGTTAAGTATTGGACATAGTTTTCCCTATATTTCTGAGTGTAGGTCTCGTCTTTTTTGTAAAGAGGCTTGGAGATGTAGTGTTGTTTAGACGATTTTTGTTAGCAGCCTGTTTTTTAGGGTATTCGTTTAATGCCATGCCATTCCAGTACAGGGATGTTTGACGCTGGATTCATTTTTATTTTGTGTATTTCATTTTTTTCATTCTTGTAGAAAAGTGGTCTTCGGGTTAGAATTCAGTAGATGTCAACATTGTCCGTTGATTGTGTAGAGGTTGTTTATAGCCCTTTAAATCAGTTCTTTGGAAATTTCCTTTGTACCTAAGGCTAAGGCTGGTGCTGACATTAACACGACGCACACACACACACTAACAGACTAACCCCACCAAACACACACTAACATACTAATGCAACATCTACTTGACGGACACTAATAATCAGCTCAAATGCCTTAGCCTTAGACTGAAAAAAACTTTGATTCTTGAGGTACAAGGGCTCCCAGCTACCTCTATACCATGTACTGGCAATGTCAATGTGTACTGATTCTTGTAATTGTTAATCTAAATAGGTTAGATGTTAAGTTCATTTTTGATGCTAGGGTATCTTTACTTATCATGCGGTTTGTACACTTTGCATTCGTCTATTGTCATCATTTGACAACAATTGCTATTAAACAAATATGTTGAAATCGGCTAATTGTGTAGTGTTTGTTTTACATTAGAATTGAATGATTAGGTTGGTTCTGTCTTGGATTGCCTGGATTTATAAAGTTTGTCTTTAATTTTGCATTATCAATTTGCATAATTACTATCTGTTGACTTTCTTTTTCAAATTTGAAAAAGTGTCATTTTCAAATGTGACAAGTATGTTACTTTTATCTTGGAATGCGGTGGACTTGTAAACATGTCTAATTGATAAATCAAAGTAGCCATTGATATGCAGAACTTCGATTTTTTGTATCTTCGTCTTGGACATGCTATGGTGTTGATTTTTTGGTGCTGATAGCTGGTGATGTAAGAAAGAAGTGATGTATGTTTGGGACCCATAGCGGCCTGCTCTGTAACTGCAGGGGTAATTTTGTCAGAATCTTCCATGGAGCATAACGGAACTTAGGAACGATTGATTTCAACAATATCTAGCATGCAGATATCTTTGGTGGAGATGTACATAATGTAGTGCAAATAATGAAAATTTGGACTAAATTTGCATACTTAATGAGGAAAACTTCCTCTCAACAACCGCTACACACCAACAAATATCGTGAAAATACACGACCATGATTTTGAGTAATACTGTCTACAAAGAAGCGCACAAAAACACAAAATTCGCTGCAGTAGCGTGGGAAAACGCAAATAACCGAGCTATCTACCACTAAAAAATTGCAATCACAGCTTGTCCAGAACACAGCATATCAAAAACTGAAGTTCTGCTGCAGTATCCTATAAAGCCGCTAGGAGGTCCATCGTCAAACTTTTTGTTTTCCTGACCCTTACCCACCTACCAAATATCATCAAGGCTTTTCCAATTATGTTACAGACACACACATAAACACATTGAATTCATAACCTCCTTGGAGAAGGTAATGATTCTGAATGTCTCAATGTAATTAATCTCTAAAACACTAATCATGCCTTTCTGGGAGATTTTAAGGTCTTATTTGTGCATTATTCGTGTACCTTCCCTAAAAGTAAACTGCTGCACGAACATGTGTATCATAGCGGTTGGAAATGCAATTTTATCCATCCCAACTGATATCGAGTTATCGCCATGTGTTTATGTTACCCACATTTGAGTTGACGTGACCTAAATTTGGCCTTTTATTTACACGACCTTATGACCAGTCCAAGTAGTGTCCCCCAAATCAGGTCTTATCATGCATTACTGTACAATAGATTTCTAAACTTTTTTCATTAATTGATTTTTCCCAAATCCCTTGGGAACGGTCAACACACCACCAGAAACACCCGAGACTAGTGAACACTACCAGAACCACACAATAATTCCAGAAGTGGTGACTCTAGACTATGGACAATATTTAGAATTAGGTCCTCAAGCGGGTGCATCAAGACGACCTGGAAGCGACAATGACGACAGCAATACTCCCATGGTGACCGACGACACACTAACCAAACCACCTGTGCCTGGTGGTCACTACCAAGAGCTGAGACCAGCTATCTACCAGAGCCTGATGAGACGCTGAAGACTGTATCACGATATCGCGAGAATGATCTACTTTCTGAAATGAATCTGATGAGTACGTTGATGAAGGTTAGACGTCCAGTTAAAACGCCAAAAAGCAGTTACTCGAGCAACTGGATGTGGTTTTGGAAACGGCTAGATGTTTCAAATAGTATTCACTATCTTTCGTCAGTGACACTGAAGTGATCTGGGAGAAACAGGACTTTTATACTCTAACTATGAATGCAAAAGAGCTGAAGACAATTTTGGATGTCCAAAATGAAACAAGGTAAGACAAAGTCAAGCTGAAGACAATCTGATGAGTAGATTCATTCACATAAGTTAGAGTAGAATAATAAGTATCTTATGTTGTGGCCTTAAATGTTGAAGGCTATTGCAATTTTGAAAGCTACAGCAACATCTAAAGTTACCACAATATTGAAAGTTACTGCAATATCGAAGTTATCGATACACCAGTTGCCTTTCGTAAACGTAGATCAACAGGAAATGAACGAGATAATAAACAGAGCACTTAATCTTAAAATTAGGTATTGTGAGTTAGAAAATTAAAACACTGATGGTTTCTTTGAACCTCTATTCTTGCACCACGTAGATATGTAAATGTACAGACGTTGGCGTAATATGGATGAATCTAGCTTCTTAGTCGAGTGTCATCCAATAGAGTAGTGGTGAATCATCCATAACTCAAAGTATATTCAGGTGGATGATGCGACAAAACAGAACACAGAACATATTTGAGGTTATAAAGTATTTTTTCAGCTGACGAAACATATGTAACTTTATTGCGCAACAGTTGTACAAGGTTCAAAGCATGGCATCTGCTGATACACAAAATACAGTTTTATAAGGCTAATATACAAGAATACAAGGGCGCATACTATGGTATGAGAAGACTATGAATTATTGGATAAGATAGTTTGAAAGACTGTAAGAGTTTCTTACAGTCAAACACGGTGGAAGACGAAACCCATTTTATTTCAAACTTTTCCTTTATGATCATGAAAGAAAAAAGCTTTTAAAGAAACCACTAAATTCCTCCAAAATACATCCGTATTTACAGACAAAAAGAAAACAAGTACTAGTATACAACATTTGTGATTTTAAGGATTTATTGCAGATACCAGAACCCAAATCTCCGAAAAAATCCAACGTCTTGGGAAGCAGTGGAAAGAAGTAAAAATGTAATTCACTCCTGCCACCCCATAATTGCTTATTGAACTATGCACTTACTTGTACTCGTATATATGTATGTATCTGTTCACCATTGTTACATTCTATTATCCACAAGGACTATGATTGTTCACTACATAAGTTCATGTCCAAGTTAGGATTGTCACCGCAACATGATCAAACATACCTACATATAGTTTGTGCTAAGTTAGTATGTAACTATATAAGTTTACTTTCTGTCTAGATATTATGCTTCTAATCTTACATCTTGATAAACAAATATGCCGACATGTCATGCGATGAATTCACCTTTTATGATAATGTCTCATACATGATATATTCAATCTTACACCTTTCGATCAAATAAGCAAACTCTATGCAATAACTACATAAGTTTAACATTTATGCTCAATCTATAATCCTCTCTACATGTGTATGATACTTCTGATCTGACACTAAAAAGACTGCATGATAATGGTCAGCACTAATTCGAACAAGCATACTCGTGGAAAGCACCTTGTCAGAATAACTATCGTCGATATTGGAGTAATATCTGAGTATTGGAAAGGACAGAACAGACCAGATACCTATTATCAATCTCCAAGCAGATGTAGATAGACCTACATGTCCCATGAAGAGGAGGAGGTAGAGAAAAGAAAAGAAAAGGGGAGGAGGGGAAGAAGAAGGAAATAAAAAAGACTGAGCTGGATCATACATCTGCTTGAAGATTAGCTATTATCACCATATATGTATGAGTAACATGTTACACCTTATTTAGATAAAGAAAATTTCAAAAGACATAATTCAATTTATTGAGAGGTTGTTCCTAGGTACAGCACCGAAAGAGCCCCAAAACTACGCTAGTTAATTGTTTAGCATATAGACTATAGTTCGCTCTATCAGATTTATTTCTTTGCTGTGTACAGTGATGTTGTATATACACTTTGATGCTTAGCCACCAAAACACAACAAATCAGACAGTAACTGAACTACTATGTGTGGCTATACTACTGTCTTAGTCGGACCTACATTTTATTTATCACAGGGTCTGGGTTCCTGAAGGATCTACGTGTATTCAAAGGCTTTCCGATCAGAACAAAATACAACCCATTGTTCTGAATCTCAACCCGATTTGATTCCGAAATTCAATCTTTTATTCACTACGTAAAGGCATTGCTTCAAGAAAAGGTCGACCTACAAAAAGAGAGAATGGCAATGTGTGGATGCGCCTGTCTCACGGAGCCCGTGGTGAGTGGCAGATGAAGGCCCTCCTGTAGCTGCAGGGCACGACCTTCCAGCGGTACCGGTGGACCCTCCGTGCGACGACGCAGTCCTTCTCAGCCGTGTTGCGCGGTTGGTTGGGAGACCAGTCGGTGAAGTCGTTCCCGTCCAAAGCTGGGCCGTCAGCCCACAGGAAGGTTTCCTCCAGGTCCGCATCACTCAGGCCTACCCACAGACTTGGGGCGCGATTGCTGAAATAGACATGAACAAGCCATGCCGCTGTATACTTGTGTACAATTTAAAACAGGATCACTCGTTTTTACTATTAATAGCACGTTGAGGGTGAATGTTAACGTTACCACCCCAAGAACTAAATTCATTGTAGACTCACTCGCACACTATATGTGGTGTTTCAGTAGTTACTTTGCAATGTCACTTCCTAAACAAATGTAGCGAAGCTAATTGATGTCAAGATGTATGTTCTTAGTACAATCAACTCATAGAGTCATTGAGTATTATTTTTCCCAACTGCTACATTTTATAAAACAATAAAATAATCTAGTTTCTTACCGGATCAGTTTCCTCTTGAGTGCAGCGACAGCAGCGGCGCTCCTCCACATGTAGATGTCCCCTCCGTTCTCCTGACACACCTGTCTGGCACCGCTGTAGGTCTGAGCGTTCTTCCCGCCATAGAAGCGGTAGCAGTCATCTCTGTGTCGCCTGTATCCATAGGGGCAATCTGTAGACAGACACGACAAGATTCATTGTGTGTGAACAAGATAACTAAAGAACGGCTGGATGGATTGGTTTGATACTTGGTATGTTAGTACAGTAGGGTTTGACGAACACTAGAAATGGTTAGATTTTGAACCACCTAGCGGCTTCCCTTGGTACTGCAGCGTATTTTCCGTTTTTTTTATCTTGGGTTTTGAACAAGCTACAGACACGATTTTGGGGCGTTAGATAGCTCTTGTGCTCGGGAATAGGTGACGTCAGTTTAGGTATTTGTGTAAAGAATTTCCGAAAACGATAACTCAAGTTAGGAATAACGGATTTTCATGGTTTTTGGTAGCAGGTAGCTTAGACCAAAATGTACAAAATGAAATATGAATTATGCAAAAATGAGAGACATTTGCATAATTAATGAGAATTTTCCATCATTGCCTCATAGCTTTTTTTCAACATATCTCTTGTCATATGCATGTTGAAACATTGACTAGATTGTCAAGACAACATTAATATTTTACAAGTTATCATCCCTTGGTATTTGTTTGCTTTTCTTTCTTGTTGTTGTCCTGTCTCGACTATGTTTTTACGCCAATAATCGTATGCTGTCACCTTCTGTGCGAGGGGTAGGTGTCGGTGTTGAAGGACGAAGGCTGGTTGTGTCTGCTGGAGTTGTAGTTCCGCTGGTTGTGTCTGCTGGAGCTGTAGTTCCGATGGTTGTGTCTGCTGGAGTTGCAGTTCCGCTGGTTGTGTCTGCTGGAGTTGTAGTTCCGCTGGTTGTGTCTGCTGGAGTTGTAGTTCCGCTGGTTGTGTCTGCTGGAGTTGTAGTTCCGCTGGTTGTGTCTGCTGGAGTTGTAGTTCCGCTGGTTGTGTCTGCTGGAGTTGCAGTTCCGATGGTTGTGTTTGCTGGAGTTGCAGTTCCGCTGGTTGTGTCTGCTGGAGTTGTAGTTCTTGACACTGGAGAAGGGGTACAAAAATGGTAAGTATTGTATATCGTACTTGAGTTTGAACTAGCCTTTATATTTGAAATATTACATTATATTTTCAAAGGGAAATCTATCTGCGAATAGAAAAGCCCATTGCTATGTAGAAAGTCTAAAGTCAATTTATGTTATTCAAATCAAAGTACATATTATATCGTCTAGAGGAGTAACGTGAGATCAATACAAAGAAAGGAAATAAAGACATTGGGAATGCCATTCAAAGTACTCAAGGACAAACAGGACAAATGTGAATATCGTACCACCTATTGAACTTCTACAATGTATGTAAACAAGATATCATAACAAAAACTGGACAGCAAAGCATGCAGTACTACATGAATTGATATATAAATGAAATATTTGACTGAAATATTTCATTCAAAACGAACTTCAGGAAACTTCATAACTATAATGGCGTATTTTTTCTTTTACTTTGCCAAGTACTTTAAACGCTACTTATTAATGATCTGAATCTAAATTGTTCTACAGGTATGACTGTCTCTCGCAAAACATTAACTGATGACACTCTTGGCAAGTCAATTCGTATAGAGTCTCAGAGAATTGCGCAATTTGACAGTTCGTTGACAGCTAGACTGAAGTAAAGTCCAAATTTATGTCAAGATAGAAACATGGAAAGTAAGCAGGTGGTTGAAGATATAACACACACATTACGCAATCCGTCTAAATAGCTTATATCGATCAAATATCACACATTGTCCCACAAGGACTAAACATTAAGGACGCGAGGGCGAAATATTACATTATAATCAAACATTACTGATAGACATTTGAGTGTGAGTATATTAGAAATTAACCCTACCATCCGGCAGAAGGCACTCTTGGTCAGTTAGAGTTGGACAAATGGAGTCCTGCCAGTCCAGACCGAGGGCCAGAGCTCGTTCCCCACATGTCTCATTTATCTCGTAACAAAATGAGCGACATGGTAGTCTGTAAGATTAAGATAATGCTGTCTTTTAGATATCGTGCTTTCCATATATCAAAAGTGATGTGAATGATATCACTAGATATAACTAGAGTTCCTCGACCTCATACCTTCGCGAACCAATGTCATCTTTTGATCGCATAATGGTATAACGACAAGTATCATATCTACGTCATATCAGATGGTATGTGATGATTAGGACCTCTAAAGGTAAATGTAAGGGATTGCATATGCCAGGTGCAATTCAGATTTGTTAGTTAATCAATCTGTGTAAGAAACAACAAACAACCCATGTTGGTATAGTGTCATTGAAAACAATAAGACATGTAATATTATATTCGCTGTAATACTCACACGTGTCCTTCAGACGTGCATTGGGGAAACAAAATAGAACACAAGAAGAAGTTCAAGTCCGGATGACAGTCACTGATAGGATCGTATGTTGGGAACACAAACGGGGCAACCTGAAGAGCAAAGTCCTGACTCGGCCACTGGACTAGGTTCGGGAAGGATGTTTGGGAGTACGACAGGCCCATGCAACCGCTGTACTGGATGGCTTCACAACCTAAAGTTGAAAGGTAATTGGAACAATAAGATACAATAATCACATATCGAAAAGGTAAACACAATGCCACATGAACTGTCATCAACTAAAAAAGGTTATCGAAGTGTACGCTAAACAGGATAAATCTACAATTTGAGATGGTATGGTTTGCAGTAGGTTGCATTATGGACAATTTGCAAGTTATCATCCCTTGGTATCTGTTAAATGCTTTTCTTTTTTTGTTGTCCTGTCTCGTCTCTGATTTTACGCCAATGATCATAGGTTGTCACCTTCACCTGTGCGAGGGGTAGGTGTCGGTGTTGAAGGACGAAGGCTGGTTGTGTCTGCTGGAGTTGTAGTTCTTAACCCTGGAGAAGGGGTACAAAAATGGACTGTATATAGCACTCAAGTTTGAACAAGCCTTTATATTTGAAATATGACATTATGTTTTCAAAGGAAAATCTATCTGCGAATAGAAAATGCCCATTGCTATGTAGAAAGTCTAAAGTCAACTTTATAATATGTTATTCAAATCAAATTACATATATTGCCAAGAGTATCAGCGTGAGATCAATGCAAAGAAAAGAAATACTATAATATTAATTGCACATTGTCCCACAAGGACTAAACAATAAGGACGCGAGCACGAAATATTACATTATAATCAAACATTACTGATAGACATTTGAGTGTGAGTATATTAGAGATTAACCCTACCATCCGGCAGAAGGCACTCTTCCTCAGTTAGAGTTGGACAAATGGAGTCCTGCCAATCCAGACCCAGGGCCAGAGCTCGTTCCCCACATGTATCATTTATCTCGTAACAAAATGAGCGACATGGTAGTCTGAAAAATAGACATATTAAGATAATGTCGTCTTTTAGATATTGTGCTTTCCATACTTTAAAGTGATGGGAATGATATTACAACTAGAGTTCCTCGACCTCATACCTTACCAACCAATATCATCCTTTATGATACTATAATGGTATAACGTTAAGTATCATATTCACGTCATATCTTCTTATCAGGTATTTATTTGTATAATCTGTAGGTGTTTCGTATCCGCATCTGCAGTAGGAAGCAGCTACGATGCTCATTATCGAGCTTGGCTTTTGTATTTCTGACACCAAACCACATACCAAATTAGCCTGAGTACTATCCTCCGTAGTGACCACTGGTTAACCAGCGAAAGTATTGAGCCGAAATCATCAACGGCTTCTCGAGTTATGCGCACATATACGTCCAAAACCGTTACAAGTTTTGCCAAGAACATAACCTTCTTGAGGAATGTAATAATAATGTGACATACGAAGCTGGTATGTGATGATTGTGACTTGAGGTAAATGAAATGTGTTAGATATGCCAGGTGCAATTCAGATTTGTTAGTTAATGCATCTGTGTTAGAAACAACAAACAACCCATGTTGGCATGGTGTCATTGAAATCAATTATACATGTAATGTTATATTCGCTATAATACTCACATTTGTCCTTCAGACGTGCACTGGGGAAACAAAATAGAACACAAGAAGAAATTCAGGTCCGGATGGCAGTCACTGATAGGATCGTATGTTGGGAACACAAACGGGGCAACCTGAAGAGCGAAATCCTGACTCGGCCACTGGACGAGGTTCGGGAACGATGTTTGGGAGTACGACAGGTCCATGCAACCACTGTACTGGATGGGTTCACAACCTAATGTTGGAACAGTAAGGTACAAGA
The DNA here is from genome assembly GCA_019207045.1 of Branchiostoma floridae x Branchiostoma belcheri. Lineage (NCBI taxonomy): Eukaryota > Metazoa > Chordata > Leptocardii > Amphioxiformes > Branchiostomatidae > Branchiostoma > Branchiostoma floridae x Branchiostoma belcheri. Next base: position 20,586,987 of record CM033024.1, read on the forward strand.
ATCACATATCGACAAGGTAAACGCAATGCCACATGAACATCAACTAAAAAAAGGCTATCGAAGTGTACGCTAAACCGAATAAAACTACACTTTAAGATGGTGTGGTTTGCAGTAGGTTGCATTATGGACAATTTGATGTCACTCGTGGCAAGTCCCTTTGTCTACAGACTCAGGGAATTATTTCCTTTTTGTATATAGACAGTAGAAGACGTTGGGCATGCACATATATATGTCAAAGAAAAATTAAGAAAGTAAATAGACAACCAGGGGACTGAAAAAAGGGATGATAACTTAGGGCACAGGCATATGCAACAAAGACGAGACGAGCTAACCTGCTTTCGCGACCGGAGCAATACAGTTCTGTGGATCATCGGCTTCGGGAAAACCGAGACAGCCATTTGGATCCCATCTGAGGCCGATGGCATTCGCCCTGGCTGCGCAGGCAGCAGTGACGTTCTCACAGAACGGGCGGCATGGAAGCCTATCAAAGCACGAAAGGGTATGTGATTAGCAGTATGTCTCATGTGATGGTCAAACACATACATTGCCTGTGTCTTTGCAGCTCATGAACCACGTGCACATCGTTCGCCTCCGTTCCCGTCAGTAGTATAGTAGGGACACGCTGCTATCATTTATTCTGGCGGTGCAAGGTGGCGCAGGTCAGAGGTCATCGTCTGACGGCCTAGTCTAGGGATATTTTCTGAGCTCTGGGTAGGGTGAAACAGGGGTCAAGGCGACCTTTTGACCCTCCTAGGTAACAAGACAAGACCCCCCCCAAGCCCCCCCCCCCAGACCCCCCCTCCAAGCATGAGGGAAATGCCCTTATTTGGCCTGGTTGTACGCCTCTACGCCGGTATACCTTTCAGTTTCTTTATTTTATCTATTTTTTGTTCAACTAAGGTTCAGGCTGACCTTCTTACCCACCAAGGTAATTCTTACACCCAACCCCCCAACACCGCCCCCAACCCCTCGTGTGAGACATGCCCTTATTTGCCCTGGTCGTAAGGTTTACCTTACTTTTTCTTTATTTTTATCTATTATGATAGTTAAGGTTAGTTTTACGTACGAACATATACCATCTATATGTACATGCAGTGAATCATTGCTTTGGAGTAACCATACGTGTTGCTCCGGAGTAAAAACACTGCTCCGGAGTAAAAAAACTGCTCCGGAGTATGCTCCGGAGTAAGTGAGTAAGTATATTTGTTGTAAGTAAGTATATTTGTCATGTACGTATAAACATGTGCCATCTATATGTACATGCAGTGAATCATTGCTTTGGAGCGGCTATACGTGTTGCTCCGGAGTAAAAAAACTGCTCCGGAGTATGCTCCGGGGTAAATGAGTAAGTATATTCGTGCTAAGTAACGTGTACGTATTTGTCATGTACGTGCCTATTATGTAGGCATGTATCAACACAACAACACAAAAGACAAAAGTGTACGGTGATCCTGGTTCGTAACATTTTACTATCACTTGACGTGTATAAAAAATATATCAAAGAATTCATAACCAACGTATATTTCGTCCTATATGTGAAACATGGTATCACATCAGGAAAGAAAAGTTGTACTGCAAACGATATGGCGACCTCACATTACTTCAGGACGAGGTAACCATATTTTTTCATCAGTGTCTGTTCTGAGACCCACTTCTTGCCGTATTCGATCTCATTACTGTAACGAGGCAACGCAGCGAACTCTATTAGATAAAACTTTTTGCCAGCGCGCTTCGTCTGTTTGATGACACTTTGAGGAACATCGCCTGGCTGGTGAGGTAGTGCGATGGACCAGTCTCGATAGAGTGTCCACTCCTCGTCGTCACCGCTGTGGTAGCCGCTGTCGTAGCCGGTACGTTCACTTTCATCAGATGATACCGTCCCGGAGGACACATCTGTCCCTGTATGACTCTCGGAACCACTTTGGGCGCTGTCGGTTTCTGATGTGGAGTCTCCCTGCTCGGAGCCCAGCACAGATTTGGCGTCTGAGAAGCTTTCTTCATCCTGTGACGCCATCGCATCTTCGGAACCAACCGTGTCCGTGTCGCGTTCAGATGCCACGTCGGAGTCGTCAAAAACATCGCGTTCCCGGTAAGAGCCCGTCTCGGCATCAACGACGACTTCTCCCGAGGCACCACCTGACTTGTCTCGGTGTTTTCTTTCCATATGACGCTCGAGGTTGAACGCACGATCAAATTCCCGATCACAAATGTCGCAGCCGTGAGGCATGCTTTTTTGTCCGGTGGACAGAATGAAAATGATAAGATATTGATGTGCACACATATATTTGTCGCGCATTTAAGTTTTAGGGACCATACGTTTATCTCCTCCCTCTCCCTGTTTGTCTCCCTGTTTGTATCTACGTATGCCGTAAATACATTTGTGGTATGAAGTATAGATGTATGAAACGTAGATACAAACAGGGAGACAAACAGGGAGAGGGAGGAGATAAACGTATGGTCCCTAAAACTTAAATGCGCGACAAATATATGTGTGCACATCAATATCTTATCATTTTCATTCTGTCCACCGGACAAAAAAGCATGCCTCACGGCTGCGACATTTGTGATCGGGAATTTGATCGTGCGTTCAACCTCGAGCGTCATATGGAAAGAAAACACCGAGACAAGTCAGGTGGTGCCTCGGGAGAAGTCGTCGTTGATGCCGAGACGGGCTCTTACCGGGAACGCGATGTTTTTGACGACTCCGACGTGGCATCTGAACGCGACACGGACACGGTTGGTTCCGAAGATGCGATGGCGTCACAGGATGAAGAAAGCTTCTCAGACGCCAAATCTGTGCTGGGCTCCGAGCAGGGAGACTCCACATCAGAAACCGACAGCGCCCAAAGTGGTTCCGAGAGTCATACAGGGACAGATGTGTCCTCCGGGACGGTATCATCTGATGAAAGTGAACGTACCGGCTACGACAGCGGCTACCACAGCGGTGACGACGAGGAGTGGACACTCTATCGAGACTGGTCCATCGCACTACCTCACCAGCCAGGCGATGTTCCTCAAAGTGTCATCAAACAGACGAAGCGCGCTGGCAAAAAGTTTTATCTAATAGAGTTCGCTGCGTTGCCTCGTTACAGTAATGAGATCGAATACGGCAAGAAGTGGGTCTCAGAACAGACACTGATGAAAAAATATGGTTACCTCGTCCTGAAGTAATGTGAGGTCGCCATATCGTTTGCAGTACAACTTTTCTTTCCTGATGTGATACCATGTTTCACATATAGGACGAAATATACGTTGGTTATGAATTCTTTGATATATTTTTTATACACGTCAAGTGATAGTAAAATGTTACGAACCAGGATCACCGTACACTTTTGTCTTTTGTGTTGTTGTGTTGATACATGCCTACATAATAGGCACGTACATGACAAATACGTACACGTTACTTAGCACGAATATACTTACTCATTTACCCCGGAGCATACTCCGGAGCAGTTTTTTTACTCCGGAGCAACACGTATAGCCGCTCCAAAGCAATGATTCACTGCATGTACATATAGATGGCACATGTTTATACGTACATGACAAATATACTTACTTACAACAAATATACTTACTCACTTACTCCGGAGCATACTCCGGAGCAGTTTTTTTACTCCGGAGCAGTGTTTTTACTCCGGAGCAACACGTATGGTTACTCCAAAGCAATGATTCACTGCATGTACATATAGATGGTATATGTTCGTACCTACATGACAAATATACATACTTACAACAAATATACTTACTTACAACAAATATACTTACTCACTTACTCCGGAGCATACTTCGGAGCAGTATTTTTACTCCGGAGCAGTGTTTTTACTCCGGAGCAACACGTATACTTACTCCAAAGCAATGTTTAACTGCATGTACATATAGATGGCATATGTCCGTACGTACATGACAAATATACTTACTTACAACACATATACTTACTCATTTACTCCGGAGCAGTATTTTTTACTCCGGAGCAGTGTTTTTACTCCGGAGTTACTCCAAAGCAATGTTTCACTGCATGTACATATAGATGGTATATGTTCGTACGTAAAACTAACCTTAACTATCATAATAGATAAAAATAAAGAAAAAGTAAGGTAAACCTTACGACCAGGGCAAATAAGGGCATGTCTCACACGAGGGGTTGGGGGCGGTGTTGGGGGGTTGGGTGTAAGAATTACCTTGGTGGGTAAGAAGGTCAGCCTGAACCTTAGTTGAACAAAAAATAGATAAAATAAAGAAACTGAAAGGTATACCGGCGTAGAGGCGTACAACCAGGCCAAATAAGGGCATTTCCCTCATGCTTGGAGGGGGGGTCTGGGGGGGGGGGGGCTTGGGGGGGGTCTTGTCTTGTTACCTAGGAGGGTCAAAAGGTCGCCTTGACCCCTGTTTCACCCTACCCAGAGCTCAGAAAATATCCCTAGACTAGGCCGTCAGACGATGACCTCTGACCTGCGCCACCTTGCACCGCCAGAATAAATAATAATAATAATAGCCTTTATTGCACATTCATGCCCTATCGGGCTAAGTACAGGCATATGGATACAAAAGGTAGTAATGCAGTACACATGGTTTCTAAAACATGGATTCTAAAACTAGTCTAATACATTTGTTCGGCTTCTTCTCGTTTCTTAGTAATGTTGAATATGTAGCTTGAGATGTGTTTGTATAATGTCGTTCGATCAAACCTCATAAGAAAAATGAATTTTTCAACACTAGACAAAGATTCAAAGCGAGGGAACTTTCCTATAATAAAGCTAAAAAGAATACTTCTATCATTACTATATAAACTACAATCTAATAAAAAGTGGGCTTCATCTTCGACCTTGTTCATGTTACAAAACTGACAGATTCTTTGCTCCAGAGGTGTGCGGTTGTGCCTCCCTGTTTCAACACGGAGTTTGTGGCAGCTGAGTCGCAGTTTGGTTATTGTAGTTCTTTGTCGATCGTTCGGAATTCTAAGGTACTCTTCTTCGTTGTAGGTGGATTTGAACAGTCTGTATGAGCGTAATTTGTTCTTTGCGAATTTGCCTTTGTTGTCATTATGGATTTCGCGTAGGAATGTCTGAAAGTAGATGTCCTTTAAACGTTGTTGAATAGCAGAGATGATTGAAGGCACTTTTGAAACAATTGAGTGTGGAGAATACCAGACAAAGGCATAACCACATTCTTCTAAAGTTTTCCGCACACCGGAAGCCCAGCATTTACTACCTAAAGAGTCTAATTCTAATTGACATAAAAGTGCGTCTGCCTGGAGACTATCAGCCGGTACATTTAAGCAGATTCTGGTGAAAAACTTAATGGCGTTTAGGGAGGCCTCCAAATGTAAGGGATACCTCCCTAATTCCGCCCGTGCAGCAAGATTGCTAGCTGTTTTGGGGACATTGAGGGATTGTTTGCAGAATTTTACATGTACGGATTCGATTGGGCAAGATTTTGAACTTTTGAAAGAACCCCAAATCTCCGACCCATAAAGTAATGTAGGAATAAATGATAGCAGCGTGTCCCTACTATACTACTCCCGTCACCGCATGGTCTTTTTAGCGAATGCCCACAAACGCCCACTCTAGAGAAGTCCGCGCTGCACGAATCTCATTTTTTTTTGCTTGGAATATGTCCACGTTGTGCTCCCATGTATTAATCCTGAGTTTCAAGTCAATCCATTGACCTGAAGTGACATAAAATCAAAGTTTTCGATTCTCGATGGTCTTTTTAGCGAACGCCCAGCAAAATGTCTTTTTAGCGAATGCCCACTATATCCACAAAAATATCGGCCGTCGCGCAACGACACCTAAACCTACCGCCACAAACATGTTCAAGATTGTGTCCCATTGATGTGTACGGAGTTTCCGTGCTTTACAAGCATTTTAAGTCCCTGTTTTTGGTCAAAATGTACGGCGACGATACTACCATACTTTAACTATAGCAATTCAAAATGGCGGGCACTAGTCATGTGACCTCCTTGCGGGACTGTTCTATAAGTATCGCGGGAGGGACTGTTGTAGCATAGCTTCTCATACAACCATTTTAGAGTGAATTCTGAACAAGATTTTCATTTCATAGTGCTATCATCTGACTGATATTTACAATGTGGTCATTTTTTCTGTGCTATTATTAACCAGGTTTGAGGAACTTAGTGCAAATTTGGATATTGATTCACCTCAGTGCCCAATTAATGTACAAAAGGCTCAGACACATTAGTGTTATAAACCTGAATAGGGGCAGGTAACCAATACTAGAAAAACATAACTATTTATTATTAACAATACTATTTACATTATAATAATAACTCTTCACCAAACTGGACTTTTCTTATCTTTATTCATCACAGAAACATTGTTACAATGAGGATTTGATTAGATGAGTATCTGTTACAGTGTGTACAAACGTATTTCAAATACAAAAATGTATTTCGTTTCACTTCCTAAATATTTTTAAAGTATGGGAAGAAGTTGACACATAAACAATATTAATTGCATTATTTATGTCCAGTAAAATGTGACCACATGCTATCAATAGCCTAATAAAATGTTGGAACATGGCACAAGCGGGCTCCCCTTCTGAGTACAGAAAGGAAATGTTTTATAACATTTAGTTATGACGTAGAAAACTTCAATTGTAAAATGTACCTTTATCAACATTTACAAACAAATTGTTTTTTTCTCTTCTTAATAAATGACAACAATACAGGTAAGTAAGGTGTGTTTTCTTTTACAACAGGCCAGGTAAGACACCGTACAGGTAAGTAAGGTGTGTTTCCTTTATAGCAGACCAGGTAAGACACCGTACAGGTGAGTAAGGTGTGTTTCCTTGACTACAGGCTAGGTAAGACACCTTACAGGTGAGCAACGTGTATTTCCTTTCATTACAGACCAGGTAAGACACCGTACAGGTGAGTAACGTGTATTTCCTTTGATTACAGACCAGGTAAGACACCGCACAGATGAGTAAGGCGTCTTTCCTTTGCCTATAGACCAGATAGGGCATTATACAGGTAAGTAAGTTGCTTTACTCACCTGTTTAATACCTATCTGGTCTATAGGCAAAGGAAAGACGCTTTACTCACCTGTATAATGGCCTATATGGTAGTATATAGGCAAAGGAAAGTTGCTTTACTCACCTGTATAATACCCTGTCTGGTCTATAGGCAAAGTAAAGACATCTTACTTACCTGTATAATGGCCTATCTGGTCTATAGGCAAAGGAAAGACACCTTTCTCACCTGTTTAATGGCCTATCTGGTCTATAGGCAAAGGAAAGACACCTTATTCACCTGTATAATGGCCTATCTCGTATATAGGCAAGGGAAAGACACCTTACTTACCTGTATAATGCCCCATCTGGTATATAGGCGAAGGAAAGACACCTAACTTACCTGTATAATACCCTATCTGGTCTACAGGCAAAGGAAAGTTGCTTTACTCACCTGCATAATACCCTATCTGGTCTGTAGGCAAAGGAAAGACGCCTTACTCACCTGTATAATGGCCTATATGGTATATAGGCAAAGGAAAGACACCTTACTCACCTGTGTAATACCCTATCTGGTCTATAGACAAAGGAAACACACCTTACTCACCTGTGCTGTGTCTTACCTGGTCTGTAATGAAAGGAAATACACGTTACTCATCTGTATGGTGTCTTACCTGGTCTGTAATCAAAGGAAATACACGTTACTCACCTGTACGGTGTCTTACCTAGTCTGTAGTCAAGGAAACATACCTTACTCACCTGTACGGTGTCTTACCTGGTCTGTAATCAAGGGAAATACACGTTACTCACCTGTACGGTGTCTTACCTGGTCTGTAATGAAAGGAAATACACGTTGCTCACCTGTAAGGTGTCTTACCTAGTCTGTAGTCAAGGAAACATACCTTACTCACCTGTACGGTGTCTTACCTGGTCTGTAATCAAGGGAAATACACGTTACTCACCTGTACGGTGTCTTACCTAGTCTGTAGTCAAGGAAACACACCTTACTCACCTGTACGGTGTCTTACCTGGTCTGTAATCAAAGGAACTACACGTTACTCACCTGTACGGTGTCTTACCTGGTCTGTAATGAAAGGAAATACACGTTGCTCACCTGTAAGGTGTCTTACCTAGTCTGTAGTCAAGGAAACACACCTTACTCACCTGTACGGTGTCTTACCTGGTCTGCTATAAAAGGAAACACACCTTACTTACCTGTACGGCGTCTTACCTGGCCTGTTATAAAAGGAAACACACCTTACTTACCTGTATTGTTGTCATTTATTAAGAAGAGAAAAAACAATTTGTTTGTAAATGTTAATAAAGGTACATTTTACAATTGAAATTTTCTACGTCATAACTAAATGTTATAAAACATTTCCTTTCTGTACTCAGAAGGGGAGCCCGCTTGTGCCATGTTCCAACATTTTATTAAGTTATTGATAGCATGTGGTCACATTTTACTGCACATAAATAATGCAATTAATATTGTTTATGTGTCAACTTCTTCCCATACTTTAAAAATATTTAGGAAGTGAAACGAAATACATTTTTGTATTTGAAATAAGTTTGTACACACTGTAACAGATACTCATCTAATCAAATCCTCATTGTAACAATGTTTCTGTGATAAATAAAGATAAGAAAAGTCCAGTTTGGTGAAGAGTTATTATTATAATGTAAATAGTATTGTTAATAATAAATAGCTATGTTTTTCTAGTATTGGTTACCTGCCCCTATTCAGGTTTATAACACTAATGTGTCTGAGCCTTTTGTACATTAATTGGGCACTGAGGTGAATCAATATCCAAATTTGCACTAAGTTCCTCAAACCTGGTTAATAATAGCACAGAAAAAATGACCACATTGTAAATATCAGTCAGATGATAGCACTATGAAATGAAAATCTTGTTCAGAATTCACTCTAAAATGGTTGTATGAGAAGCTATGCTACAACAGTCCCTCCCGCGATACTTATAGAACAGTCCCGCAAGGAGGTCACATGACTAGTGCCCGCCATTTTGAATTGCTATAGTTAAAGTATGGTAGTATCGTCGCCGTACATTTTGACCAAAAACAGGGACTTAAAATGCTTGTAAAGCACGGAAACTCCGTACACATCAATGGGACACCATCTTGAACATGTTTGTGGCGGTAGGTTTAGGTGTCGTTGCGCGACGGCCGATATTTTTGTGGATATAGTGGGCATTCGCTAAAAAGACATTTTGCTGGGCGTTCGCTAAAAAGATCATCGAGAATCGAAAACTTTGATTTATGTCACTTCGGGTCAATGGATTGACTTGAAACTCAGGATTAATACATGGGAGCACAACGTGGACATATTCCAAGCAAAAAAATGAGATTCGTGCAGCGCGGACGTCTCTAGAGTGGGCGTTTGTGGGCATTCGCTAAAAAGACCCTCCCCTCAGTCACTCAGTGGCTTATGTGGCGGGGAAAAAGTAAGCGATTAGCAGTAAGTCTCTTATTATGGTCAAACAGTTTGTTGTCGGTGCCTTTACACCTCATAAACCACCTCGTTCGCTTCAACCACTCAGTGGTTTATATGGTAGTTATATGAACTGGACAAGCACATGTCTTATGACACTGTACACACCTCAGTCATTAGCTCTATAACATGTACACATCATAGAAATTAACACAAAAAGAACATTTGAAAATTAGTTTGATAAATTCAAAATACTCTACCTGGTTCCTGTTGGCGTACATTGAGGGAAGATCACCGAGCAGAGGTAAAACTCTAAGTCAGGATGGCAGTCTGCGATCTGGTCAAACGCCTGGAAGGTTCCGGGGGCGATGGAAAGGGCGAGATCTCTGTCCCAGCCGAGCAGGTTCGGATAGGTGGTGAAGTTGTAGGGTATGGCCAAGCAACGCTCGAACTCTACTTCCTCACATCCTGGAGAAACTAAATTATAATTTTCGTTAGTACTCGTGTTAAGGCGTGTTCTGTTATGAAATGGTCCAATTTTGACGAATGACTATATAGCCTCCGACCAAACTAAGTGAAATATATATAGGTAGACAGAAAAATTATATTCCTCTCTCTCTCTGTCTCTAATTAAACGGGACGGAGAGACAGAAAGAGAGAGAGAGAGAGAATTCACATTATGTACTTCAATATAATTCTTTACCTTGTCCTTCACACGAGCCGTCCGACAGAGTGACATCGTCCACCCCTACTCCTCCGTCATCGGCTACGTACGCGTCCAAAGACACCTGCAATGAAAAAATCAAACTTTTATTTTGTTCCAGGGATTGCCATGATAACTAGACGTTTATTGCATTGATAACTGGCGAAACAAGAACATAGTCACAAAACCAGGAATATAATTGTGTTGAATTTCAGGAGATAGCTGCTTCTTGAACATATAAATCGAAAGGAATATCTGGTATGAAAGTTTATCAGCTAAGAGGTAAATAGATTTTGATTCAAGATACACATTCGTTTCTGGTCGGGCCTTTTTACCAAATTTTAAACAGTGCGCAACTAGCAGTAGAATACGTACCTTCTATATACCTTTTCTTAAGGTAACGTATCTAGATTACCTTGAACCAAGGCCATCCTTTGTTGATGTTCAGACTGAGTGATGACCATCCCATTCCATCTTCATCATCATCATCAGATTGTCGCCACGTGAAGAAGATACTATCTCCCGGTCCCGACACGTACACGGTTAACTTACTGCCGTCACCTCTCACCCTATAGTCCAACTTTACACACTTGTTGTCAGTGTACATCGTCGGGCTTGTTGGTTTTGACGAGACTCCATCCAAAGATAGATACATGCCTATTGGAATACAACATTCGAATAAGAGAAAAGATAATTCGGAGTAGTTAACGTTTATATGACGTTGCATATTTATCCTTGTGCGATGAGTTGTCTTGGATGCAAGGGGGTATCCACAGTTGTTACTAGTAGTTGTAACGTGTTGAAAGATGGGAATTTCATCGTTTATTCAAAGATTAGTAGAGTTTTTAGACCTAAGTTCGAACCTAAGTTTATGACATCGTATCTAGTTTCATCTTATGTATGTGAATCTTATTTCTTACGTATATTTTACCGTGAATGTAACTGTATCGTATGTAGTGGGCCCTCGTTATCATCCCAGTGCATGGTACTAGATAATTATATTGAAGCACTGACCAAATTTAGAGTCGTTTCTTGGCTGCAGCATCTCAACCTGACTGTAGTTGCCGGCCGTCCACCCACATGTATCTTCGTCGAAGGAGCAGTCAAATTCTGCAACGGGAATTAGAAATTAAACTAGCAACTTGTTGAATTCGAAGATGATGGAAACAAGTATACATTCTGAATATAACATACTTGTTTAATCTGCAGATTTGTCAAACATATTAGTTTGCATGAAAATTCCATTCAGGTGTCATATTCATTCCACAACACCTTTGATCAGCTTGCATGTATCCTTCTGAACAGAATCCGGAAAGATGCCGTCACAGGTGCTCTTTGTAAACTCGAACCCAATCTCCTGTATCTCCGCGGAGCAGGTTTGTCTGACCTCTTCACACACAGTACGACATAGGGGCTGGCCTCGCACACCATCCTTGACGCACTCAGGAACCGCCTGTGATAACAGATTATATTTGTGTGTTAAAATCCGTAATATGTATATATACAACCGGTGAAATTATAAAAGTAGCTGAGACACATTACCAAAGGTACTAGGGGTAATGAATTTGGTATTCTAGTCTGCTCTGACTTCGTGATGTCGATAAAAAGGACAAGCTATACTGGTGACGGAATATGTTAATAATGAATTTGACGCTTTGTAAGTATTTTCAACTGATGAACATTTGTAGTGGTTTAGAGTTCATTCCAGATGCTTAATGAAGATGATCGAGGTAAGCATACCATATGACAGTATAGGAATTTCACGTATTCGTGGCACGCCGTGTCGGCTAGAAGAGACACATTTGCATGTATGTCGGATTCCTCAATCATCGTCACATTCTGCTGCCCAAGGTAGTTTGGAAACGTCGTTCTGTTGTAGGGAACTTCATCCTGGCAGAACTCAAGCTCCATGGGCATGCACGTATCTGAAAATAATGATTTCCTTTTGCATTGTACCACAGCATAGCAAACGTAAACACCTTACAATTAGGTCTGTTACCAATCGAATATGTCTTATATAGCACTTTCTACAATGAAGAGTCATCACTATTATTAATGTTGATATCACTGATTTGGGGTTAAGACAAAAACCACAAGCTTCCTCCGATATAACTTAAACGATGCGTCTCATATTCATTGCCTTCGACAACATTGGGATGGACTAAATGGATTTTCTACCAGCTACATGTATAAACACACGTCCATACAGTCGTTTACTTTTGGGGCAGGTATACTCTTTAGTAATACATGAATGTGACCTTAAATTCTTGGATAAAGGCATGGTTATTTGGCGAAGGTATGTGTTCCTGGTTGAAGTTTTTATGACTTCTTGTTGAATGTGCGTCATATAACAGAATACCTACAACTTCAACATTGTTTTATTTAAAGGCTACTTACAGCTGCTGCAGATACTCTCGTCGTCATTGAATGGACAGAAGCTGTCTCCATCACAGAACTGCCAAGCACCCACACAGCTTCCGGGAGATCCGTAACATTCGTACGGCCAGTCATCGCACGTCGCTGTAGGGAAGGTAACAACACAACACAACTCAACTTACAACAGCTTTCTGCTTCGATTGAAATACCACAAGATACAATGGGAATGCACCCCGTGACAATGTACAGCAAATGATTCCTTGTAGCCAAGAAATTACGATTTAACTGTTGAAGGCATCAAACGTTCAGGTTAATATTGAACATGAAAATAGAGGGGGACTTAGAGGAGGACTGAAATATTACATTTCTTATACAAACAACTACGGCTTAAAAAGAACAAGCAAATGGATCGTGAGATACAGCTGCGAACAGCATAACCCTAACTACAATACTCCGTCAGGAGGGGACCATCCTTCCCGGGGTAACAAAATGAAAACGATACCTTCAGGAGCGATGCAGCCCTCCCCATAGCTACTTGCCGGCAGTGTGGTACATCCAGAGGTGTCCCACGGAATGCCAGCGGAAAGGGCGGGCACTGCGCATGCGTTATTTATCTCATCACAGAAAGACCGACAAGGAAAGCTGTAAACGGCGGGAAATAGGTGTCTTACAATTTGGCCATTGCATGAACACACAAGTAGAAAAGTCGATTTATCAATGCGTGAATGGAACAGACATTTGCACCTAGATTATATCGATCGAAAGGCTATCTTAGGTTACAAGAAAAGGCAAGCAGGAACATTAAGAAGGCTAAAATCGCCGTATTTCTATTCTTGCAAAGACCTTGTGATAAATGTAAATGCAAATGTATGCAAAATAGATTATTGTCACTCCAGAACTCCACTTGAACGCAAGACTTACTGTACTCCAGTTGCCAGTGTGCACGATGGAAAGTACAATGAGCACAGGAAGATGCCCAGGTCCTTGTGGCAATCAGAAATCAGATCCAGAGCTCCAAATACCAATGTCGCATTTGCCACGGCGTCTTCTGGTCCCTGCCAGCCGAGCCAGTTCGGGAAGGACGTGTCGGAGTTGGACATGTTTTGGCAACGGTCGAATGGTATTGGTTGGCAATTCGGGGGTGCTGTAAAAATAGAGACGTCTTAATTCATTAATAAAAGTAGAAACATATATTGTATTACTATGTAAGTGAAAGCGATTTTCACCTTAATCTGAAGATTAGCGTGGTTGAACTTTTCGATAAACAGGATATTATAACAAAAATTCGACAGTAAAATATTTACATGAAATGATACACAAATGAAACATTTGACGACTAAATGATACCAATCCAACAAAACAAAATATCATAACTATGTCCAAAATGACATAGATAAGCCATTATTTCAACTCACCGATGGGTAAAGAGCAGTTGTTGTCACTGAGACGAGGGCAGATCGAAGCATCCCATTGAATGCCGGCGGCCAGTGCTCGTTCTCCACATGTGGCGTTAATCTCATAACATAAGGAGCGGCATGGGAGTCTGTAAAATAAATGATTGAAATAGTAGATGTTATATTGTCCAAAACAAACAATTACCCGATTGCTATTCCTGTTAGCGATATAGGATGGTACTGAGCATTTATTTTTGCCTGGATGAGTTGGATATGAGTTATACACTATCATTAGATAACACAGCTCTGTTTGCATTCCATCACCCAATCAAATGAAATGTATGTGTACTCGTCAACTTCCCACCATACTCACATTTGCCCTTCAGGTGTACACTGGGGAAATAAAAGTGAACACAAGAAGAAATTCAGGTCCGGATGACAGTCACTGATAGCATCGTATGTTGGGAACACAAACGGGGCCGTCTGAAGAGCAAAGTCCTGACTCGGCCACAGGTAGAGGTTCGGGAAGGATGTTTGGGAGTACGACAGACCCATGCAACCGCTGTACCGAATGGGTTCACATTCTATAGTAAAGGAAGACAACAAAATCAGCCTACAGAGATGGCTGAATATTTAAGACTAAGGTAATATATGTAAAACAACTGCTTACAATGTACTTTATATTAAGGTTTAAAGTACGGTAGCATTTCTTTATGAAGTTGTGAAATGGTTTGTCACATATTGACATATTTTTACCTGGTTGCTGATAGACCGAAAAGCAAGTTGGATCGTCATCCCGGCTGGGAAATACGTCACATGAAAATGGTAAACCTAGTCCAACCGGAGAGCAGCTTGTGTTGATCTCCTCACAGGCGCTCCTGCAAAACTGTATCTGCAGCCGAAGAACAAACAGTATATGTCATATATCGACCTACTGATATTGACGCTCTCTATAGATTACCTGCAACTTTATACAATACCTCTATATACTTACACTTGGCTGACAGCGATTTTTCAACAGCCTAATGTATGAGTTAGTAAATTATGCTGCATAGAAAAAGACACAACAAAACTACGGAATATTTGTTGAATGTTTCAATTGCATACACTGTTCTTACCTGGATACCATTCTCACACTGAGGCATGAACATTCTACAAAACGCTGTATAGACGCCCGGGTAGCAGCTTGTTGAAATATTGCCTAGAGCCGACCCGAAGAGGAAGTACTCTTGAGAGGTTACCATCTGCAGGAACGACAGATGTCCGAAGGAGTTGGGGAATGATGTAGCGTTGTATCCGGTGACGGATTTGCATAAGTCCTGAAATGCTTGTGGAAATGGTTCACATGTACCTGCACAGAAGGAACATGACAGATTATAGTAAATGTAAAATCAAAGTAAAATCCCCTGACTCCTGTCCCTTTTACCTATACTAATACACAGACATAATTGTGAAATCTATGCACTAATGGTGTTGTTTTCTTGATACAAATTATATCTACCAGAAGACCAAAAATATTTGAAAATTAAATCTTACACATTCAAGAAATCATAAAATCATCAACGTTTTGCGAGCACTGCTTTTAGAAATGATGAATTAGCACACGCATCTAAAATGGCCAAACTAAGTATGACCTCATTCAAGTCAAGGAAACTTTAATCTTACCAGATGTTGTTGGCTCAAGACATTCCTCGTCATCCCTGCTCGGCAGATCTGAACAGTCTCTTGGCCATTCTTCACCCACAGCTTGCAGTGAGGCTTCACAACTGGCCCGGACTTCATCACACAGTTCTCGGCATGGCGGGACCTGAGGAAAGAATAAGATAGCAGAATTCAGGAGACTTGATCGGATTCATTTGCTGCTAGCTTCAATATGAAGATATTGCTTCGTTGTCATCATCATTCAGTACAAAACCCAAGCATTAAGCGAAGTCATGTGTGGAAGATACCTTGCATCAAGGTTTCGATGTATTTTGCTAGAAAGTGTCTTGCACGTTGAGGGTTTTATTAGTATGTTACTCACTAGCTGGTCATCCTCGCACTTTGGAAACACTGTCGTGCACATGAGGAATGTGAATGATGGATGACATCCCGATGCTTGGTTCAGGGCAAATGCAGCTTGGAGAGACGATGTCTCTGTGGTGTGGTTTAGGTAGTTCGGTAATGATGTGTTCTCATACAGCAAGACATTGTTACAAATGGCGTTTGCTGTAGGACTGATAGGTCGGCATACACCTGTATGAAATAAGACAATGTATAATTATAATATAAGAGAGAGAGAGAGAGAAAGAGAGAGAGTCCCAAAGTCCCAAACTCTGCAAAGATGTCCATTTCCACACTACAGTAGATAATTACCATGATTGTGTCTCGCAGGAAAACAATAGCTCTGACTGTAATTTATCAACATTGGAATCCTGTAGATCATAATCGCATACATAATGCAAAAAACGGTAAAATGATAGCTTACCGTGGGGTTCATCATTCGTGCAAAATGCCGGGTGCTCGTCGCTGCCATCACTACAGTCCGGAACTCCGTTACAGGACTTGACGAGGGAAATGCACTCGCCGCTGAAGCATGGGAATCTTGTACATGGCTCTGTTCAAGGAGGACAAAGGGTTTTGAGCGATTGAAAGGTGACCGTTAACAGTTCAAGAATTACAGTACAAAAACATCGTTTCTCTGCTCGACCAAAAATTCAATCGTTTTTTCCTGAAGTGGCTTGAGTTCAAAGGATGGGGATTTCGGGCGATTTGTAGACATAGCATTTACATTATTAAGAGCCCATTCTAACAGGGGAGGATTTTGTTTCAAATTCAATTTTGGAACAGTCCATTTTTGCATAAAGAAGAGGGTGGAGTGAAATATGCTGAATTTGCTCAGAAGCAAATACTTGCCTTTCTAGTTTTACCTAATAAATCATTGATGTTATGATTTACAGACGTTCTGTATCTGACGTGTCCAACCGGTTTGGCCGTCCTTCGGCGTAACATATCAATAGTTGTCACTCACAGTTCATGTAGTGTGTCAGAGGATGACGTAGTTTTTCGTATGTTGACAGTAGTAGACTGAGGTACGTGCCGAATTTATGCCAGAATTTAAATGAGAATGAAACATGGTAGATGAACGTACCTGTTGTTGTTGTACCTTGAGCAGAACAGGACGTTACGTCTGAAAATGGAAGGTATAAATTGCACAAATTATAATGCATAACTTCGAGACTATGGTAAGTAGTAAGTCGTTCATACGCTCATGGTAATATTTTACTTTGTTGCCCGGAGTACTTCATAATTTTGGATAACCGTGAAAAAAGTGTCCAACATTTGAGGAAAACGACGTGATGACCAAAAATGGCCCGAAAGTTGCAACAATACTTTTGATACATGCAGTCTAATTACCTATATATGATTCAAATTTGAAGCCCCAAGAAGTTACCGTATCGGCACTTCCAATGTTACAAAGTTGTGACCAACAGTACATTTTTGGCAAGAAATTCAAACAGCGAATTGCTTTCAGGTTGCCCAAGAACTACAATATATCTGATTACACAATAAAGCTAAGAATGATGATTTCCCTGTTTGTGAGGCGCCAAAAACGGGGTATTATAATGGGTAGAAAAGTGTTTCACCAGTTACCATGGCAACTATGAGTTTTGATATAAAAACTGATAAAAAAATTAGATAGCGCTTTTGAGGGGCTGTGGATTACAAATGTACGTAAAAAGTAGAGTTCAAATAACATCACATTTTTCAGCACCACAATCACAAACATCAAAATACTAATTCCTGTACGTGTCCAAAATATAGACTACTTTTAGGCACAAGTATACAGTTACACTTGGATAGAGTGAGGTGAGGAAAGTCGTGTAAAGCACCTTTCCAAAAGGCACAAGATCGGTCACGAGCATGACTGGACATCATACGTATAGCGAAATAACATGCACAAACATATACCGAAATCACTATAATATGATCTTGTTATCCTCCCTCATATTAAATCATGCAACGATGCAAATGTTTGCGTGACGTTTATGTCATAAAGAGAAATGATAGAGCCGTAAGATTTGAAAAACTCTTACCTGCTAAAACTATGGCGGCAGTGATGACCGCAGTTAGAACAGACAGCCTCATCCTGAGCTCTGAACGACAGGACAGAATAAAAATTTTCATCAACCGAGATGACAGGCAATATCTACAAGCATAATACATAGAGATAAATACATAATGCATATTGAGTTTCATGACGCAAACATGAACTACATAACAATATAGATTCAACACGGCGTGGCTTCAAACGAATGTTAGGGTGATTGATAGCTGCATATTTGATGTAGAAGAAACCAACTGTTTTGCTTGGTTCAATGATTCCCGTGGGATAATCCTTTACGAAATGCTTGCGTGATACAGTTTGAATGTCAGTGACCCTCGTTAGCCTGAGCAGGACAAGCACAGCAACCTATATGCTATATTATGCACAGCACAGATATCACTATGCCACAGCCGCAGGCTATTGAAAACTGGTGACAAGAATATAAGGTGTCTGTCTATGACCTTGGGGAAGTACAGGATATACACACAGATTTCTTGTTTTTATTAAATACGAACACAAAAGATTCAATTTCAGGCAGATACAGTCCTTTTGGAAGATACCTGGCCTTTTGGAGGATATACTACCTGATTCCAGACAGCTGCAGAGCCGGGCTGTTTAGAATAGACAGGTTAAACTGCAGTAGAGGAATTGCAACAGAAGGGGAGAGTACAATTCTGACTATTCAACAAAAACACATTACAAGGGACATAAGCCCACATATTACAGCCACAGTAGAGACAGTACATCGCATACGGACCCACATGGGTTCTTCTCACCTAGCCATCAGTTCACTTCAGTTTATCCAGGACTTAAACCACAATTTACACAAAGAGACTAAAACATTGTAAGGTGTAATTACCAATACAAAAACATGTTCAGAGATACTTACCCGAGCTCAAATCAGCCACCAGCTAGCCACAGGGCTAATTCAAACAATGGATTGCCCCTTGTCTTCTCAAAGGTGGCTGAAATCCTTCTTACAAGATGGACCTGTAATGTCTACCTGACTAGAGAGATGCTGTGAGTTGTCGTACACTCTGACAACGACAGTATATTTAAGAGAAGGCCTGCAACTGAAATGTGCGGTGGGCGCAACCGTTTCTCACGGTGTGCGGCTTCTCTGAAGTAATGCTCTTAGAACGGATGGGCGAGTTCAGGTTATCCACGCAGGGATGCATTTTGGTTAGTGAGCTCAAGTCTGTGTGTGTGTATGCCTATCTCTCTCTCTCTCTGTGTGTATGCCTATCTCTCCCTCTCTCTCTCTTTCTCTCTGTGTATGTGTGTGTGGTGTGTGTGTGTGTGTGTGTGTGTGTGTGTGTGTGTGTGTGTGTGTGTGTGTGTGTGTGTGTGTGTGTGTGGTGTGTGTGTGTGGTGTGTGTGTGTGTGTAGTACTATTGCAATAAATATTATTGTAAAAGATTAGATTAAAGCATGCTGGCAGAAGTGGCTGAACAGGTTACATACGAGCCTCTCTTCTCACTGACGTCATCTACGCCAGAGGGCTTGTTGCTTAGTTACAAGCCGAACACAATGCACACAACTATTTGAGCTTGCCCTTATTTGGCTTTCTTGATTGTGAAGGAACAAATTTCGCAAAGCAAAATGCGGTGGGAAGAAAGGAAGACCAGAGTCTTCGACATTAGTGGGAACCGAGACATTGTCGCCTTAAACCTATTCTTTAAATGTGCCCCTTACACTGCCAGGGGCGTAAGTGTGACCTTTATGTGAATTTGATATGGAACGTTTAGGAGTAAACAAAATGTGACTTCGTCAAAAATATGTGAAAGGGATAATATGAAATGTTTTGTGAAATTATGAAATGTGAATAACACATAATTGCAAAATAGTACCTAAATGTTGGAGGGAAATTACAGAATGACAGAAATGGGGGCGTTGTCGCAGACAACTATACAACGAGCAAATAGGGTCATGGCATGTAAGTATGCCTGGATGTTTGTCTGCATCACATTTCATATTTCACATTTTCCCAACATTTCAATTGGTCCCTTTTACATATTTTCACTGCAATCTTAAAGCGTTTCTAGAGGTTTCTCCGTTAAATTCACATAAAAATCACGTGGTAGTGTTATATAGGTCAAGCTATTTGTGAAACAGCGCATTACCATTTTACAGGTATCTGCAGATACAGGTGCGGAGCTAGTTACTCGGAACATTTTGGACGCTACACAATATGCTTCAATCTTAAAGTGTGCCTTGACCGCCATTAAACGGAATTGAACGAAAAAGCAAACTAAACGCGTGCAGAGTTTCTTCCTTTAGTCACAAATTGCTTAGTCTGTTTATCTATTTGCCTCTGAATTCAGCTGGCACGAAAGATTGAGAAAATGCAACTATTCGTAACTTACTAGCATGTGTCACATCGCCTACGCTAGAAAATATTGTTTAAAGAATGTTAACGTACCGATGTAGGGTAAACTCAGGAATTCCGAAAGCTGCCCCCAAAGAATTGTAGTATTCT
Source organism: Branchiostoma floridae x Branchiostoma belcheri (assembly GCA_019207045.1). Classification (NCBI taxonomy): domain Eukaryota; kingdom Metazoa; phylum Chordata; class Leptocardii; order Amphioxiformes; family Branchiostomatidae; genus Branchiostoma; species Branchiostoma floridae x Branchiostoma belcheri. The sequence goes on from CM033024.1 coordinate 20,607,441, forward strand.
GGAGCACAATGCAACATCTGTACCATGTACGGGTATAAATGAACCAAAAACAGAAGTGGTTGGACAACATGACTTAATAACAACGACTATGTATCTAGGGTACTGGATATCACCTTTCACTCTTTTTAAATGAAAGGCAAGAAAAAAAGCCATCCGAAAAAGAGGGGTATCAAAGTTTGTATTCAGAATGTCTGAATGTTCAAGAAGTTTTGCAATTCGTGTTTTTCTTTCTTTTTCTTTCGCAAAGATTATATATCCCTTTGAAAGGAACATGCGTGGAACTATAGAATCATAAGTATAGGTAAACCACGTGTTTCAATAATTTTACCCGTTGGCTTCTAAATTAATTTTAGTCTTTGGGATTGGGTTGCGTAACCTGCAGAGTATATGGCTCAGAAACCAGATATCATGAGTTCGAATCCTGTCATGAACTTATACCCTTGGGAATGGTCGGAATCATGTCAGAAACAAATGATGCCAGGGAACGATTGCATAAAAAGTGGCTGTTGCCATGGCAACCGGTGAACACCACTTTACCCAAAACTTAGAAATTTCTGTATGTATAGACCAATGCCCTTCTACCACCCCAAATGTTGAGAAAAATCAAATTTGTCGACTCGGCCACATGAATTGGTTTATAGACGGTCTCTTAAATTACCCATGATGCATTGCGATATTTGCAGCAATTTGGTAAAAAAAGTCCATTGGGTGTAATTATTGAAATACTCATAACTCTTGATAGAATTGACGGATTTTGCTGCTTTAAAGCCCAAAATGCAGATAAAGATGTAGCGAATGAAGTAAACGTATCAAACAAGGCCCAAAGGCAAGCCGAACAAATGCTTGATTTTGGAATGTAAGCAATGCCACTTTAACACAAAGATTACTCCCAAAAACAAACAGACTTTTAGGACTCATAACTTCCTAAAGATGCAAAATACCGACAAGGAACTTTGTCATTTCTGTGGCATGCTTCACCTGTAAACCAATTTTTATGGGAATAATTGATGTTTTATATATATCTATCCCGTCCCTTTCAAACGGCCAGGTCAATTTGGATGACGTCACTTAGTCACGTGATTACAATAGAAAAGCGGTAACAACTGTGTGTAACAGCTGGTTATCATAGATAAGATTAATTTTGGTTCCTGTTGATACAAAAAATCCACGATATCACTTGCCCCTCTCGGTAGTACCAAAACCCTGTAGTCTGACTCATGGACTATGAGCTGGTTTCAGTATGTCAGTGTTGATGCACTAGTTTGTAGAAAGTGGACTGTGCGCTCCTCCTTTCGGAGGGATGGGGCACTGCAAGTCGTATAAGAGCCAGCCCGACTCACACTAGGAAAATGTCTCTTCGTAAGTCTTTGTCATACGACGCGTTTTCTGCTTCGTGTGAATACATCCGAGTAGTCGGGCGACAGTTATTTTATGGCCGTACGTATGTCAAGCATCATGAACAATGGATATAACGTTAGGTTATCCATGAATAAAGGCAAATTGGACTGTAATTATAATATGGATGTAACGAAGTAACTGAATTACAAGTACATACCAAGTGAGCACAGGTAACATACTTTTCGACGCAAGTATGGTTTATGTCACACACACACACACACACACACACACACACACACACACACACACACACACACACACACACACACAAATTCACATACACACACGTACACACACACAGTGACACACACACCAAATGATGCATAGTTACGTGGATAATGTTTTAAATGCCTGTGGCATTTTTCGGAATTCGTGATAGGTTACCTGAGCCTCGCCCATCTTATCGGAGTACTTACTTCAGAGAATACGCAGACGGAAACGATTGATTCCACCGCACATTTCCTTTCCACGCCTCCTGAAGAAAATGTCTACTGTCAGAGTTTGTCCATGTGCGCGACAGCACTCAGCGTCTCTCTAGTCGGATAGACATACAGGCCCAACTTGCGATACAGCGAAGGATTTCAACCACTTTTGAGAAAACAAGCTAGAGGTTAACTCCATCCTCTAAGTTTGCCCTGTGGCTAACTGGTGGCTAATTTGGACCCGGGTAAGTATCTCTGAACATATTTTTGTATTTTTTTCTACACCTTACTATGTATTTTTCTCCTTTTGTAAAATGTGGTGTAAGCCCAGACACTTCGGATAAATCGAACTAAACTGATATATCGGTCAGAAACTCCTATGAGTTGGGGCACCCCCTGAAAAAGCCATCTACTAGCTATAGCTATAGCCTCCTTCATAGGCTTTCAGGTCAGCGCAGAAACTCCATGTTCCAGGGGACTGTAGCCTCAGCAAGGCCTTCCTACGGAGGTACTGATCGTAGAATTCAGCAAAAAAGTGAATAATTCTCCTTCGCCCAATGAAACCCTATGGTGGCCAAACTCCCCTGGCAAACTATTCCCCCTGATTCCCCTAACTATTAGTTAGTCTGGTAGAGACAACATTAGACATTAGAGAACCTCACAGCCCATATTGAAAATCGCAAATCAGCCCCCCCCCCCCAAAAAAATAACGTCAGTGCTGTATAAGTGAAGGAGGCTAGCCATCTACAGTGTCTACTGCCACTGTAATTTGTGGGTCATAGTCCTTTGTAGATACTTATCGGTAATGTGTTGTTGTAATCAGGATTGCACTGACAACTTTGCAGCTTAACCTGCAGTGTCTTTATGTCTGCATCTGTGATGTCCATTTTGAGCAGTCTGGAGGCAGGCATTCTCCAAAAAGAAAAGAACAAGTTGTGTGTACCTCAAAGTTGACAATCACTCGAAATCATATCAGATTGTTGTTGCCCCTTCTCAATAGCCCGCGGCTGTGGAGTGATTGGGCAAACTTTGTGCATGTTCTGCTCAGGTTAACTGGGTTCACTGACATTCAAACTGCATAAATAGAACATATTCAGTCAAGGACATTGGATAAGAATTTCATTTCTTCTTCTTAACCGCGCAGTCTAGTAAATGGTTTAGTCAAGGATTCAGTAAAGGATTATCCAACGAAACTACATTGAACCGGGCAAAACATTTAGTTTATCATCTATGCAGTTATCAAATGACCTAGAATATTTTTGAAGCCATGTGATGTTGAATCTACGTCGCTTTGGTCCGCATTGTAGTTGGTGTTATGTTTGTTTCTTCAGTCCACATGGTGTATATGTATACCTCTGTGTATTAGATTTATCGTAACAGACATTGCCTGTCATCTCGGTTGATGAACAGTCCTTGAGTCCTGACATCCAGACCTCAGGATGAAGCTGTGTATAATAACCGCGGTCATCACTACTGCTCTAGTATTAGCAGGTAAATATTTCTCAAATCTTACTGCTCTGTCTCTATTCATAAGCAAAACTCATGATAATCTGGTATCCAAGTCAATCAAACATTTTTAGCGTTGCATGATGACTTGAGGGAGGATGGAAAGATCATATACATAATTTGTTTTTGCATATGTATATTCCCTATACATGTATACGTAAGATATACTCATGGGATATAAACAGTAGCAGCACTTGGGTGAAAGATAGGAGTGTATCTGCACGAGATTGAATTTCATGGCATACATTCCAGTGTAAGGTAAACTTGCACTGATATGTTAAGTCGAGCAAATCAATGCGCATTTTCTATTAGCCTTGAGCTGCAAGATACGTATCTTGTTAACAATCAAGAAACTAGTCATGGTCATCATCATTATGGTTTACAATCCTCAATGTGTTGTTATTATGAGCGTATCAATGGTATAGTACTTATCATACAATATAATTGTTGATTAACTGTCTCAAAAGAAGCAGTCAGACCCAACGAAACTAGTCTAGTATCATGTATACGTATATTTTAGATTGTACTGTAAAACTGGAGGTAGTTGATATTATAATTGTATTTTTCATTATAACGTGTATATATGACAACTTGTACTTTGTAATAAAAAAATAACCCTCCGGCATATGTAATTACAATAAACTTTATAGTCATGATGTCAAAGTTATGCATTATGATTTGTGCTATTTGTACCTTACATTTCAGACGTAACGTCCTGTTACGCTCAAGGTACGTCCATCTGTCTATGTTTACGTGCGCACAACATGACTTTAATATAAAATGCTCCATGACACTTATTAATGTTTAGTCTGGAAACGTGAAGCAGAAATGTTGAAACAGCGTAAATCGGAGATGGTGTATTTTTATAGTCTATTAAGTTACAGAAAATTATCAATATAGTTGCTAGAAATTGTCATGTCTTCTTTTAAGATATAAATGTCCATGCTGAATTAGATAGATATGTGTACTAAATTCAATCAGATAATGAAAGCATTCATAAACACTAAAAAGTATCGAAGAAACATACCGTGCAGCAGTGATAGTATCACTGTTGTTATCTGTGTGTACATATTGCTTGTGCACAGATGATGTATCTATTACTGTAGTGCGTGATACATATATATCTTCTCAAGCTTCATCTATATGTATTTTCTTCTTCTTTTTCTTACGATTTCTTAAGGATGCGAATCGATCAGGTACAGCCGTTGCATGGGCCTGTCGTACTCCCAAACATCCTTCCCGAACCTCGTGCAGTGGCCCAATCAGGACTTTGCTCTTCTGGCTGCCCCGACAGTGTTCCCAACATACGACCCTATCAGTGACTGTCATCCGGATCTGAATTTCTTCCTGTGTTCGATTTTCTTTCCCCAGTGTACGTCGGAAGGACAAATGTGAGTATCGCTTGGAACCATAAAATAGTCAACTGGATGGCGCACCGTAAACAGAGTTGTGTAATTGATTATTTTCATTCAACATATATAAGTATAAATAAGGACCTCTGTCCCAATGTCAACTCATCAAATGCTAGTATATGACACGCAACGCAATATATGATGGTTCAACAGTGTAAAATTTAACGCTCTTTCATATCTTAGCCATCCTGTATATGTAACATAATTTTGTGTAATATACCGTGTAAATTAAACCTGTCGGCTGTTATGCTGTCTCATTTGCAGCCCGTCTTTGCAATATGATATTTGACTTTAAAACAGACCGTCTTTGTCATTTTGTGAGTTGCTCGAGCCTACCACCTGTCTAGAACGACCACGTTTGCCCGGTCGCCAGATGGTCGTCTTTGACAGGTTCGATATGTAATAATTGCGCAATATTAAATAGCTATCCTATTAATAACAAATCTAAGAAACATATTTTAACCCAAAAATAATGATTGAACTGTTGTCCTTTACAGTTTCCCATGCCGCTCCTTTTGCAATGAGATCAACGCTACATGCGGGGAAAGAGCTCTGGCCGCCGGCGTTCAGTGGAATGCTTCACTTTGTTCGCAACTCCCCGAGGATAGCTGTTCCGTACCGAACGGTGGGTTGAATATAAGGCTTTAGACCTCATTGTAGGTACATTGTAGGATTAGAATAATTCTCTGAGTTAGTAATATAACTGCCTTTCAGGGGTTTTAGATGTTGTATTCATTATATAATATGTAGTTTATCTCCTTAAACTTCATGTATTTTCCTAATTTGCCTTATTTATTTATCAGAATGTGAGCCTATCCAGTACAGCGGTTGCATGGGCCTGTCGTACTCCCAAACATCCTTCCCGAACCTCGTCCAGTGGCAGGATCAAGGCTTTGCTCTTCAGACTGCCTCAACAGTGTTCCCAACATACGACCCTATCAGTGACTGTCATCCGGACCTGAATTTCTTCCTGTGTTCGATTTTCTTTCCCCAGTGTACATCTGATGGGCAAGTGTGAGTATCTTGGGGAGCTATTCAATAGTTGACTATAACTGCATAAGTCCTTGATCATCTTTACTCAACATTAAAACTAAAGAAAAGGGCATCGGTTTCAATTTCAACTTATCCAATATACCATGTACCATGCGCAGGAAGATACGACGATGATTCAAACGATACAACTTTTTGTTCTTTCATTTTTAGTCACCTTTCATTATATGATACTATTTGTGTATAGAAGGTAAGCCTGTTGGTCGTTATGCTGTCTCAAATCTGTCTGTCTGTGTAATATGATATTTGATTATTATGTGATGTTATGATCATTAAATGATTTAGTTTGCATGTATGTCTCGGTCAGTGAGTTGCTCCCCACCAAGCCGATCACCAATCAAAACGACCGCTTTTCACACCTGTTATTGGACTGATTAGAGCACTTTGGACTAATTCTTTTGACCGTTTACAGCTTAAAGGTACATATCTGGTATTTTGAGAAAAAGTTAAACAGCGGATCATACTTCGAGACAATCTTGATATCTCTCGAGACAATCTTGAGATGTTTCCAAACAATCCTGAGATTTTTCATCTGAAGATCTTTCAGAAAGTCTCATGATTTTTGTAAATGATTTCAAGATTTTTCCAGACATCTCCAGGCATGGGAGATTTTTAAAGCAACTTTCAAAATATCTTGAGGTTTTGGCAAAGAATCTTAAGATTTAAAAAAAAGAAACATCTCAAGATTGAGTGAAAACATATCAAGTGAAGTCAAAACAGCTCAAGATGTAACAAAAAAATCTCAAGACCTTTGGCATAAATCTCAATATTATTCGATTTTCAACGAAGCGTAAAGACCTCCGCTGGGGGACATAAAGATATGTTGAGTACCTGAGAAGTTTCTCACAAATGTCAAATCAGGGTTGTAGCCAGCCTGAAATCATTTTCAGTCCCCTGGATTTTGAATGGGAATCCTATCGAGCACCGAAGGCATGGCGTGACGTTGCGCGTCATTTCTAGGGGGTCTGGGTCCCAAATTTTGCTTGTAGACTAAGCTGTTCAATGGCATCTGTTTTTGTGAAGAAGAACACATGGGTTTCAGTTTTTTTAATATCTTTACATATCAATTTTTGTCTGTCCCAGGGGACGGAATGGGGAAAACTTTTTTCATTCCCCAACTGCAAAATTCCTTCAAAGGACTGAATGACAGGTGCTGGCTACAACCCTGTGTCAAATAATAATTATGCAATGCTGGAAAAGGCTACAAGCATTAGTCCAAAGTGCTCTGCTCAGTCCAATAATGATCTGCTCGCTGTCAGATCATCGGCTTTAACAGGTTCGATATGGAAAAATTAGAATAACTGTGCAATATAACTTTATCTTTGCAAGCAGCATCTATCTTACTTATGATAATTGATTAACAGAAAATATTGATTGAATTGTTTTATTTTACAGTTTCCCATGCCGCTCTTTTTGCAATGAGATCAACACTGCCTGTGGAGATCGAGCTTTGGCCGCCGGTGTTCAGTGGAATGCTTTGCTTTGTACGCAACTTCCTGAGGATAGCTGTTCTCTACCAAACGGTGGGTTGAACGTACGACTTATACCTCACTGTAGGTTGATTAGGATGATTCTTTGGCTCATTTGATGACTGTCAGTTAGGTATTTCAATTGTACATGTGATGTACATGTATTGATTTCCAGTTTTTGTCATTTACATGAAATATTTTTCTTCTGTTACTCTAACATGCCCGAAAGCCCCTTCTTCTTGAGTGTGCGTTCTGATATCACCATGTATGTATCACCACCTGATTATGAATTATGATATTCACTGCTTGGTTACTTTTTTTATTCCTTTCCAGCGGAAAGAGCTACAACACCTGCGGGCACAACAACTCCACTGCCAAGTACCACCACCAGTAAGATCACAACAGTCATTTCTGCTAAAACAACATGTGCATGTTAGCAACAAAAATGTCTCACATTGTCTTCCGCCCCCTTCAATGATTAAAGTTAAATCGAAACTTAGAGAAGAAATGTACATATTATCTAATCCAGTTGTTGGAGGAAGGCTTCTGTCTGAGTTTGGTATTGTACAACGGTATTTATATTTCATTACAATTAATAAATAGTTAAGGTCACCAGGCGTTTTGTAAATTAGTTGCATGTGAAAGGTAATCTACAGGGAACATGTAATCATGTGAACAAAATCTAAGTCAATTCTACGCAAAATTGAATGTTCATATTATTGACCTTTTGTTCAATGAACAAAAGGTTGATAATATGAACATTTAAGATATAATTAGATGACCACATTTTACGTTGTCCTTTAGCCTTCAGTAGAACTTGCGGAGAATTGACTTACATTTTCTTCACATGATTTTGGGCCGGTTACTCAAATCATGAAAGAATGCGTACTGCATAAATGTTTCCTTTCTTGACGTCTTTCTATACCTCTCGAACAGCAATGTACAGGATTCCCATTTCGATGCATCTTCAGCGGCGAGTGCATATCCTTGGTCAAGTTTTGTAACGGAGTTCCAGACTGTAGTGATGGCAGTGACGAGGCATCTTGTATTAGTAATGAACCACTCGGTAAGCTAATGTTGTACCATTCTTTCATTATCTTCATTCTTTCATGAAGAATGTATACGTCTGCCTGTTACGAGAAATATCGAAATTTGCAAATGAAGAGCTCATTTGTATAGTTGATAATATGATAATTCTATGGTGGTAAATTATGATAATTTCATACGACATTTAGAATCTAAGTATAGGTAAACTTGAATATAAGTGATATGACTGTCATGACGATTGCCTTCTTTGCTATATAGTAAGGACTTTCTTACTTTATTGTTGTGTTATTTCGGTAAGGAAGATTAGAAACATTTATCATATATCATTCGAAAACGTTAATATCAGTAAAGTGAAAGTAAGAAGCCGTGTAACTCGAACTAGTTTGATCTTTTTGTGTCATTTTTTACAGGTGTATGTCAACCTATCACTCCTTCAGCAGAGTACATTTGTACCAATCTGTTGCCGTATGAGAACACATCGTTGCCGAACTACCTAAACCATACCTCACAGACAATCTCTTTCCAAGCTGCATCTGTTCTGGACCAAGCATCAGGATGTCATCCGTCATTTACCTTCCTCGTGTGCACGATAGTGTTTCCAAAGTGTGAGGAAGATCAGCAAGTGAGTTATTAAACATCGTCTTCTCCAAGTGATAATATTAAGTTCAGCACCAAGGACAATGTCCAATCATTTACTCTATATCAAGTTGTTTGCACCTATAGTATTTATGATAAAGTAAAAAAAAAACAACAATATAACGTATATTTTTACACAAACTTTCGTACTAAGCTCTAAAGCACCAGTAAGATAACCAAGAACAACAGTACCAAGGTCACGGGGACACAGAAACGATACAAACGAGGGAACAATACATAGGTTTTGCTGTAGAGACTGTAGAGACTGTAAGCTTTAACAAAGATAGCAGAACCAAATGACCTGGGATTTGGTAGGGGTGTGCATGTATATATCAAGACCAAAAATTATATTTTGGCTCATGCATGTGCCACGGTATTACAACCAAATGACTTGAAGTTGGTATAGAGGTGCCTGGGAGACATGCCTAGGAGATACGGTAGGTTGATATGGAACAGTCCATTTTTTTAATTGGGGGAGAGACGGACTCAAATATCCTTTTGCTCCTAAGTATATATCAGCATTTCTAGTCGTCTTCTTCTATTCGTTCCTCAGGTCCCGCCATGCCGAGAACTGTGTGATGAAGTCCGGACCAGTTGTGAAGCCTCACTGCAAGCTGTCGGTGAAGAATGGCCAAGAGACTGCTCAGATCTGCCGAGCAGGAACGACGTGGAATGTCTTGAGCCAACACCTGGTAAATTCAAAACTTTGTCAGGTCGAGAAAATATGAACACATCGATTAAGATACTTCTTTTTGTACGATTTAAGTACGACTTTTCCACTCCACTTTCTAGAGCGTTGCCTCCGAATTGATTTCTAAAACTGTTCGGAAGCAACACTCAATGTGTTATGATTAGGTTTTCAATACACCAAGCTGCAAGACGTTTTTCTGTCTTGCAACGCATCATTTGTCTGTAGAATACAATATCAACTAAGTTGACACCATTTATAATTTCTGTCACTACTACGACACTAGGAGTCGGGAAGCTACTCGTCGACAACTGTATCAATTTTAAAGTTTATTAATGATATTATGTTCTTTTTCCACAGGTGCATGTGAACCGCTTCCACAAGCATTTCGGAGCACATGCGAACTCTCCGCCGGCTACAACGCTACATCATTCCCGAACTCCTTCGGACATCTGTCGTTCCAGCAGATGATAACCTCTCGAGAGTTCTCCCTCTTCTATTTGTCTCTAGCCAACATTTCAACAAGCTGCTACCCGGATGCCTCTTTCCTATTACTGTGTAGGATGTTCATGCCTGAATGTGAAAATAACGCGCAGGTAAAAGAACAAGTATTGTGAATACCTTAGGGCATTGAATCATGCTTGCAGTTTCCACAACTTTTATCCACCCCGTTGTAGACTACATGATGCATTGAACCATTCACATATAGGCCGATTCCCGATTCTGACTGCCTATTACAATTCGTGGTTCGACCAATGAGAGAGTTTGTTAAATATACGCGTTTTAAAGTTTTTATTTTGCATTTCTACATTTTGACAGAGGTGGGTTATAGTATTAGTATATTGCTGTCAGCCAATTGTTAAGCATATTGGCATTACTGAAATCACAGGTAGTTGTGATGCATGTTGATCTTTATTCTTTTCTAAATGACTTAAGATACAGTTGTGCAGGAGTGTCTGTGAGGAAATAAACGTGAGGTGCACACCGGTTGGGTTGGGTCTACCATTTTCATGTGACGTATTTCCGGACAAGAACAACGATCCGGGATGTTTTGCAGTAAAGCGTAAGTAGAACCATGTTATTTAAAACATTCTACAGTTGAATGTTCATTATGTGTGACGAATGCTACGATTAAATGCATGATCTATTAGCAAACCAATATTTCTTCTGTCAGTACATTGCGTTCTTCAGTATTTCATATGACTGAACCGGTTCACAACCAATCAGCGAACAAGAAATGTCTTGTATATTCATTGAATCAATCTTGATATTCTTACACTTACACTTAAGTGTCTCAAGAGGAATATTTCATGCCTAATTCTAAATTTACTTTCGTTTGTAATTCTATTCAGTCTTTCTGAACCAAATAGAGCATACGCCTCTCCTGATGACATATCTGAACAGAGATGATATAGCTATTGATGTAGTTGATGGATGTGTTTCTCCTTAAGCTTTATATATGTGTAGTTTCCTGTTTTTCTACTTTAGAATGTGAGCCTATCCGGTACAGCCGTTGCATGGGCCTGTCGTATTCCCAAACATCCTTCCCGAACCTCTACCAGTGGCCGAGTCAGGACTTCGCTGTTCAGACAGCCCCGTTTGTGTTCCCAACATACGACCCTATCAGTGACTGTCATCCGGACCTGAATTTCGTCCTGTGTTCGATTTTCTTTCCCCAGTGTACACCTGAAGGACAAATGTGAGTAACGTTAATAAATTTTACATGAATCTATAAAATAATTGAATGGATGGATGGATGGATGGATGGATGGATGGATGGATGGATGAATGGATGGATGGATGGATGGACGCATAACAAATTCAAAGCTTTTTAAATTATGTTGCTTATAGACAAAAACCTACTTCGCGAATAATATCTCTATAGGGTCTAATTTGATAAGTTTAAAGTATCACCTTATCGTAGCAACAATAGTTATCCCACTTCTGTGAGGAACACACTTTGGACAGACGACATTGTCTTAAAATTATTTTTCTACTTTACAGTTTCCCATGCCGTTCCCTTTGTTATGAGATTAACGCTACATGTGGAGAACGAGCTCTGGCCGCCGGCATAGAATTTGATGCTATCATCTGCTCACGTCTGTCTGAAGACAGCTGTTCTCTGCCGAATGGTGGGTTTAACGTACTACTTCAGTATATCTTTGTATCTATGATGACCATGGCAGTTTGTTGATCCAACTTTCAGGAATAATTTCAAAATAACAAAATCATTTCAGCCCCACATTTCATATTATTCTATTTCTTGGTTTGTCTATCTTTGTGTTTGTCAACACAGTGCTCATAGACTCAGAATTTTCTATCCTTTTTTTACCTGAAAGTTCGACATGCTGTTTAGAGTTGAAATGCTGTTTAGAGTTGAAATGCTGTTTTGAGTTTGGCAGCCCTGGCTGTCTGCAAACAGCCGAACGAATAAATAAATAAAGAAACAGAGCTGAAACACTCCCCTTTCTTTGAGTGTATATGCTTTGCACTCCTGATGGATCTTTCCCCAGATATGTAACTTTTGCTATGTAACATTTGATTCTTAGTTGACTTTATACTCGGTACATAGATCTAGTCTACTTGCAGATGAATATCTCTTTGTGCATTAGTTTATATAATATTTCAAGTAGGAAGAATAACATTCAATTCAGTCTGATTTTCACTGATCAGACATTTTTTTATCCCTTTCCAGCCACAAGTGCTACAACACCTGCGGTTAATGTTACCATTGGAGCATCAAACACAACTCAACTGCCGAGCACCACCACCAGTAAGATTTTATCAGCCAGTTGTAATCGTACATGCATATTAGCCATATTCACTTGCTTCACATTTCCGTAACTATGAAAAAATTAATGTTTGACTGAAGTTCTATAAGAGATGCCCCCTTCATCGACGAAGACATTTTCAGCCATAAAGTACCAGTATGTCATGGATGTTATATTTTCAGCAGAATTTGTCTGTCAGTCGGCTCAAGAACAACTGAATGGACTTGTATTTTGGTCTGGTGTAGTTTAAAAACATTTTAGCCATGTTCACCTGTTTACCTCAACGTTCGGTGTGTTGTTTAAGCTAACACAACACCTACGAATGCGCCACCCACCTCTCAGCAACGTAATACAGTCATTATGGCATCCACTGCGGCGACTACAGTTATTCAAGGGCGCCCTATGGCTACAGGTAAAACTATACAGCTTGTAACTTAGCCATGCAGTAGGTTAAAATGTGTTTGAAAAAATCAACGACTTCTTTCAAAATTGTAAACGTTGACCACTTTTATGAGAAGCTTGGATATAGGAGGATTATTTTACACATTCAACCAATCTGTACTCACTTTGCTCACGTTTCGGTGTCTCTCAGGCACCTTCCTCAGAGCTTCTAACTGGAGTACTACTTCTCGCCGCTTTATGTAGCCGATGTAGGTGGCGCTTTTGCGGCGAGAACACAATCCCAAACATGGCTACGTTTATATACCTCCTCCTCCAGGTTCATAACTGCGGTTGACTTTCTTATCCAGCCCGCCCCCTTTTATGAGAAGCATTTGACATTTTAAGACTTTTTTTGACATTCTAATAGGAGGAGGGATAGGTTCAGGAGGCATCGCCGGTATCGTGATCGGAGTGCTTGCAGCTGTTGCTCTGGCAGGAGCTGCCGCGTACATCTTGATTCAGAAGAAGCCATGTGCAAGGGTACGGAGGACGGAGGTACGTGCCGACAAACGGTTGGTTTGAATTGAACATCATTAAAACCCATTTGAATGCAAGTTCAATTGCACTGCTACAGTTTCTGTATATGGTACGTATACGCTACACAAATGTCTGAAAAAGTAGAAGTTCAGTGTTGTACAGCAACAAGGGTACACACAGGCACACGCACATGCACACACACACTCAAACACAAAATATATACACGAACTTGCACAAAGGCACACTCACACACACACTGTTTCCCGACTTGTTTATTGTGATTAGGACTCATTCAAAAAGGTGTAGAGTTTGTTTCTGATATATGCTGTACTGTTTTTGCTTGCACACGAACATTAATACACAAGCAATCTACACGCGCACACAAACACGCACAAATACCAATCACACACAAGCACCATCATCATTTCGGGTAAGCATCACACTCGAGCAACACACACACACACACATCTACATACATGCTTACCCACATACACACACCGTTACCTGTTGCATATTCTTCTTGCCTCATGTCAGGTATTTTGTGGTCGCTATTCTTAAACCTCAAATTAACCATAGTTATTGTACATCATTCGAATTCCAGAACCTTAATCTCAAGACTCGAGCCTAGTAAACACTACCAAGCGCTGAGGCCTGCCCTTCGCCAGATCTTGCAGAAACACCAAAGACTTAATCAGATGTCATGGAGAGGATTTTGTTAAGTTAACATGTTCAGTTAAAGTTGAAATAGAAAATTGTTAATGAACAATTAGATTAAACATTCTGGAGTGACCACCCATATCTCTGTAACCTTCCTCCCAGATGAGCTGATATGCATGGTGTTTGAAATTTGTAGCAGTCATAAAAAATAAACATGACCCCCTGGGGAATAATCCTTGTATGTATAAATATGCATAAGGTTCCGAGGGCATGATTGTGCATACGTTTTTGAAACATTTTGCAGAACTCTTGGCACCTTATGCATAATGTATGATTATGCATGAAACTTGACACCTTATACACAATCATGCATACCCCTTGGAGTCTTTTGCATAATTATGCAAAACTCAAAGAACCTTATGATTATGCACAATTATGCATATCAGGATTAACCCCTAGGAATAATTAATGGCTGGTAATAATGTTTTACATCAGTTTTACATAAAATTATACGTGATATCAGCCCGTCTGTGCGTAAGGTCACTGAGATACGGAGGCAACTCCATAAGTATAAAATAGACATCCAGAATCAAACTGGGGACATTATTACTTAGTAAACAAATATCTGATAGCCTAAGAATAACTTTGAAGGAATATGTTATATTATCTGTTGGTTTAGAATATCTTTTACGTTGTTCTTTTTCTTGATAAGAGACAAGATTTTGGAATATAATTATTTCGTTGATAATTAGGTCAGTAGGCAGATATCAGACAGGAGAAATTATGTTTTCTGTTGGTTTATTAAGCCATTTCTATATTCTTGAAATAGACGTATTATATTACACTGAGGTGAGAAGTACATACTCATCACTATTATATCACATTTTAAAGGTGAATCACAATCAGTATCTTTGAACAAAAAACTAATAGTATATTCATATCCATATCCAGCAGAATGTACTTGTAAAGGAAGTTGAAATTTTACATTGTATAACACTGCATATTTCTGTATAGGTCCTATACTGTAAACAGTTTCTGTTGTAAGTCCGGAATTTTCTACTGAGAAAAAAAAGATTTCCATGATGCAGGAAAATATGCATAGAAATATGTTATCTAAGTTTCAGACCAGGGATACGTTGGTTCAGGGCAGTATATTGTCTATGTATATGTCCTATGAGGCCAGTGAGGTTTTGAAAACTTGCACACCTGTAGACTGTTATGTACAGAGCTCAGCTAATTTGTTCAGCGTTCTTCTCTGAACCTTTCTCTGATCCTTTTCTTCTTTGTTCCAAAACCCATCTTTGAGACGGTTTTTCTTGACCTCGACCTTGGCAAGTGCTTGGATTTGCTGCATCTACGTTTGTGCTGTTATCTGGCCTTGCATCAAATGACGGGCGTTTCATCTGACGATTCTCTCGACGTTTCTTGTGCCTGTGTTGGGCGACCCTTTCCCTCACCTCTTTCCTCTTCTTTTCCAGATATTTCTTGGAAAGAAAGCAGGTTGGTATGTAAAGTGTTTGGTGCCTCTGCCTTTCTCTCGCCAAGAACTGTCCGTCCTTCGCCTTCTGTCTCTCCCGGTACGCCTTTTGTATTTCCGCACGGCTTTTCCCCATGTCTCGGGGAATAGCAGTTCTGCAGAAAGACGGCCCAAATGAATTAGGATGTAAATCTAACTATGATAACAAAGGCTTAGTTTACATGTCGGTCATATACGATTTACGTAATTGTTTATGTACTTATTTCCTAATCCTTACACCGTTAATGCAAAAGATTGAGACTTGCGTTGAAGAGGTTCATCAGTCACGTATGTTTAAGTTACTATCAATTTTCTTCGAACAATGACTGTTTATTAAAGGTAGAGAACATACCTCCAAATTTTCGATGTCTGTCAGCACATCTTGGACGCGGAGAATGGTCTAGTCTCAATCTCGTGAGAGAATACGAGACTAGACCAGGCTTGATTAGATCACATAGCATCGTTACTGAGAAACGAGGTAGTAGGTATCCTTCAGAATGCCAAACCCCCTAAGTCTAATCTATCTAAAGAAGAGCATAAAGCTTTGAAGTCTCTGAAAGACAATAAGGACATCGTCATTATCCCAGCCGATAAGGGCAAAGCAGTAGTTGTTATGGACAAATCAGAATATGTAGAACATGTAGATATGTGTGAGAAACTACTGGATGACAAGAACACTTACAAGGTTATTGGCCCCACCAACCCCACTAAGACACTAAAAGGGAGACTGCAGAGAAAATTGAGGGAAATCAAAAAAGCAGGGCACCTTGATCCCCAGGTATATGATAAGGTATACCCTACGTCCGATGCCACACCCAGGTTCTATGCCACACCCAAGATCCACAAGAACCCACTTAAGATGAGACCTATAGTATCAGGCATTAACTCTATCACGTACCATCTAGCGAGGCATTTAGCCGACCTGCTCAAGCCCCTAGTGGGACAATCTACCGCACATATTAAGAACTCTAAAGACCTTGTCACGAAGATCAGTGAGATTACTTTGGAAGATGGGGAAGTGCTTACCTCATTTGACGTCACGGCCCTCTTTACCAGTGTCCCAGGAGAGGAAGTAGTTCAGATGGCCACTAAGAGAGCAGAGGATGATCCTACCTGGAATAACCGTACCCGGCTGACTCCCAAGGAATTTGGAGAACTCCTGTTCCTTGTGGTTAGTACAACGTATTTCCAATATAATGATGTTATATATGAACAAACATACGGCATGGCTATGGGCTCCCCTTTGTCCCCTGTTCTAGCTAATCTTTTTATGGAGGAGTTTGAACGTAAAGCCTTGAACACAGCCCCCCACCGTCCCAAGTTCTGGGGTAGATATGTAGATGACACCGGTGTAGTGAACCAGCGTGAATATGAACAAGAACTTTTCGAGCGCATTAACAGTCAACATGATAGCATTCAGTTCACCATAGAGAGGGAGAAAGACAACCGCCTCCCTATGCTGGACGTCATGATGATCAGAAATCCTGACAACACTATTACGACAGATGTGTTCCGTAAGGAGACCCACACCGACCACTACTTACAGTGGTCTTCCAACCACCCTGTACAACAAAAACTTGGCATAGTAAGAACTCTTATGCATAGAGCAAATACCCTCATAAAAGACCCAGCACTGAGAGTGGCAGAGAAAGAAAAAGTGAAGGACGCTCTCAGGCAATGTGGCTACCCAGAATGGGCCCTGAGGGAGGGGGACAACAATAGTAACAAAGGAAAAAAGCAGAAGGACAGTCACACGGAAGAGAAGGCACCCCCCGCGAGTTATGCCGTACTTCCATACATGAAAGGCATTACCGAACGATTAAAACGCGCGTTCGCTAAACACAATGTCAGCCTTTACTCTAAACCAGGCTACACTCTGCGGAATGCCTTAGTAAGACCAAAAGACCCCTTACTGCCTAGTGAAAAATGTGGAGTTATCTACAAAGTTGCGTGTGAGGAGTGTGGTGAGGTGTATGTAGGTGAAACGGAAAGGTCTTTGGGGGAACGGACCATAGAACACCAAAAGTCCTTAGACCGTCTGGATAGTAAATCCGCGTTAAGCCAACACCACCTGCAGTTACGTCACTTAGTTACTACTAAGCCAATCTCGGACAATATTGAAATCATTGACCTTGAGGCACGCAAGGCCCACAGAAAGATCAAGGAGGCTATCCACATCTAACTGGAGGGAGCAAAACTTAACCGCAACGAGGGTTGGGAGCTTCCCAAGTCCTACCTACCTCTTCTCCGCAAGGAGGCGGGGGGAGGGGGCAGATGATCTAATCAAGCCTGGTCTAGTCTCGTATTCTCTCACGAGATTGAGACTAGACCATTCTCCGCGTCCAAGATGTACTGACAGACATCGAAAATTTGGAGGTATGTTCTCTACCTTTAATAAACTGAGTCATTGTTCGAAGAAAATTGATAGTAATTGAGACTTGCACATTTACGACACCATCTTGTGGTAATGTGTACATATGGGCCTTTCTTCAACCTCCTTGCCGAAACCAAGTGTTCATTACAACCACCGAAAACGCATTTTGTGACATAACCTGAATATTACGGTCTACAAGCTTATTTGGAATGTTGGTTTATGTCTCTTTAAGTTCTTTAACACAGTGACAAAACAAACTAACCTTACACGGCACAACGTCAGGTGTTGAAACCTGCTCCGGGAAGGTGACCTGAAAAAGATGGCGTACCGGAAAAGGTGATTTATTAACAGATGATTTGTCTACCTGATGATCTTGTTAACAGCAAAATATGTCAGCCAAACGGTCTACACTGAATATTGTTCAGTTCTGTTTAAAGGGTCTTTCGGCTTTTAGTGAAATCTAGTAATGGAAGATTTAAACAATCGAATTTGATGTCGCTTTACAAAGATTATTCAATAAGCGTTTTTGAAGAGGATTTGATGCTTAGCAATTTTTTTTTTGCGTACACGTACACGTGTATTTAAAGTAGTGTACAGCGGTTATCGTTAACGTATCTTATCATCACATGATTCAGGAAATTTTATCTTCATGGGACAAGATTTTGGTATATTTCAATCATATCTTTTATCATCAATCGGTGGGGTTGTAAGGAATGAAATTACAATATGACAATTGCCAACAGAATACGAGTTATTACTTGCAAGATTAATCTCCAATCAAATCGCAATGCACCTAGATACAGGGCGTTAAAAGAAAACCTGAATAATTTTCGACATTAGTATGATCGCGGTTGATAAAATCCACACGAAGAGACAAATGTCATCTACCATTTTGAAATACATCGTATATTCCAAGCCCCTGCCTCCCCATGCACAGACCCGAATGTAGCAGTCTAAGTATATGATTACGTCATATCCGGCCGGCCGGTGACAGAAGAAGCCAATATGTGCGCTGCAAAGACGCCAGGTAACGATCTATTACATCATTTTCTACCAAAAAGCGGATATTTTAGTAGGGTCTATAGAGTGCTAGATGATTTCCAGACGTGCTACGCCTAAAATTGGTAAAGAATCTTTACACAACCCCATTCTGCTGGCTACATCAGCTTTCGTTAGTAAACGTCACCGGTTACTGCGCAACCAGGACTGTGTTTCCTCTCCTAATGCGCAATTATCAAATGTGGGATCATTTTCCCTGGCAAAATGATCTCTAGCAAAGAGACAAATATATCCACAGATTACTGTGGATATATGATAGTGTTTTGTATGAGAAGGGAGCAATAAGCGTCTAGTAAACTAAGCCGCTCACCGCGGTTTTATTTTCTACCTTGTAGGATATGTCCTTAGTGCTGAAGTGTTTTCATCAGCAGAATGAGTAGTCATGGGTGGGCCGACCAACTCAACTTGTGGGGGACTTGGCTTTGGATACAAGGTGCTACATGCAGTTCACCGTTGAGAAAACATCTTGTGGATTCATAAGAGGGCAGAAAAAACAAGTTGAACCACAAGCTGTTACTAGAAGGGTGATATTGATGCGAAAATCAAATTATTTTTTGTCTCTGAACTGGAAGGGTAAGAAGCAGGATGGGTAAGGGGTGAAGCCTGCCATCCCTGATTGCCTTGTTTCTCCTTTGTTTCTCTGCCTTAACAGATAAGGAAGGTTCCTTGGACCAGACAACACCGTCCACAACACCGTCCACGACACCATCCTCCTCCTCCTCCCCACCCCTTCTGCTGAGGAAGGAGAGCTGTGGAGATCTTCAGTCTCGTCTTAAGACACGTAAGATGCTGGGGGTGGGGGAGGATGATGATGGGGAGATACACCGCTCCAAGGTAAGCAACCTCTTGATTTGTCTTGTTCATGCATCAAATAGACACATGTATAAAACTAGCAACAGTTTTTCTAATGTTCATTACCTGATCCATAGACACAGATATACATGTAGGTGCCAGGGATTTCTTCTGGTTGCACATATTGCGGTATAATGAAATTTAAGAGTTTGCATTGTCTTGTAAATAGCAGTACACCAATGCAAGACAGAACAGATGTTAATGATATATTGAGTTTGCAAAAAACACAAACATGAAACCCCTGCAAATATTTCATGATTTACAGTAGCTGATTTCTCATGATTGACATTTTCCTTTTTCCTGTAGATTAGCCAGATCTTGGGACGAAGTGAACATCTAAAAACCCGACTACCACCCGGACTGAGGTTGTTGCTATGTTACCCCTTGTACATTTATCCTTAGATTGTGATTGATTAATCATCTCTTTAAAATTAATTTTCACCATTACCAAGAAGCAAGAAGAAGCCAAACTTGTTAGACTAGATTTGTGATACTTTTATATGTATATATCTTGACTTGTTGTGACCTGTACTTAGCTCGGTTTGGGGAAAACTGTACAATAAAGGTCTTCATTCATTCATTCACTAATATTCATTTATGATGTAAATCAAAATTTCTTTTGGCTGGCTTGTGTACAATACTTTGGGTACATACAATTTGAAATATGGGGTCACAAGCCTAAACTTAAGTCACTCTTGTCTTGAAATTATCAGACTAAGAAGCATAATGCATCATAGTTTGGCTGTCCAAACAAAATTGCGGAACTTAGGTGACACAATGGTAGAAAGAATGTCAAGATTTTGATAATCTTTCAGCTTATTCTACATGGTCATATACTTGGTCTAATTTGTTTGGTACACTCCTTGACAGGACTTGGCAGGTGCTGTCTGCAGCAACCATCACAGCCCTGGCCTTAACTGTGAGTTAGATATCATGGTCATGAAATCTGCAGGCACACTGAATGTGTATCAGTGGAAGATGTGCAATAGTATGGCATGGCATGCAATGGATGGATAAAACATCCCACTATGAGCAATTTTTCTCAATCCTGAACCTTTCCTCATAATTATCAAGTGACTCTCATTTCATCAGAATGCAATACCAGCAAAAATAACATTTTCACCGTATTTCGACTGCAAATACAAAAGCTATATATGAGACCCTGTAGGTTTGTCACATAACATTATCAGATGTCATGTGTATGGGAAACTTCAGAAGGTAAACTTGTTGAAGGAATCAAATCAGGCTCTCGTTGACAAGAGCAGGTGTGCTTATCTGGAAATGTGAGCTGTAACAAATCAAACTACTGTTAAATAATTCAAAAAGCATCATGTTCCAGGACTAATCAGAGGATGATTGCTTTATCTTATACCTTGATTAATACTGATGATTGTTATTGTTGTTCAGATGTTGGTGTTCCCTGACACTGCTACACAGACAGTCCTGTCCACCAGTGTGGCTGATGTCCGGACTGGCAGCTGCAGTTCCCTCAATGGTCGCCTCCATGGCACTGCTCTGGCAGGTAAATTTCAACTATCTAAGTATTATGTCTTTGTACAGATTTCAGTTAACAGAAACAATCCATATTATGTCTGCCCAGAATACATCAAACATGCAAACTTCCATTTGAATGACCTTTCGTAAGACTTTTATCAATACAATGACATGGCCCTTTGTTTATGTGATGTAAATCCCTTCTGTTCCACCCAGCGGTTGCACTTCTGCTGTGGAGTGCTGCAACTGCACCTGAGAAACTTCTCATCAGGTAATATAACTACAGACATCTGTGTATGTTCTTTTTGTGCCACTTCCAGGATGGAGGCCCTTTTCACCCTAGCTATATGTTAGCAGATTTAGCAATGAAGTCTAAGTATATCATTATGATAATGATATGATTATTCACCTTGGTGTATTATTGCAGCCAATAGGTACCCAATCAGAGTAAAGAGGCTGTTTAATGTTGCTCGAACATGGGACCTCCCTTACGAAAGACAAAAGCAATTACTTGCAACATGTCCTCAGCTGAGACAACCATAGGATTGAACTATAGACTTGTACTCATAATGCGCACGTGAACCATCTGTATCTTCTCTTCTCAATCCATATACAAATTGCTGATATTTGTGTTTAATTCTACCAAAGGTGGGGCTTGTTAATGGAGGCCAGTTTCCTGCTGTTCCAGGCTGTTGGTAAGTCATCAATTGTGATGTAATGTGAGTCACAGTAATACACGTATGCCCTGTAGTACCATCATGTATGATCTATTTCTGTATCCTATACTGTTACATGTATGGCTTGACTTTTACATCTAAGGGCAAGCCACAATTTGCATGATGAATCTAAAGGTCAAGGGGCAGTATCATTAATCTGTTAGCACATTTGATGTAACTGGAAATGGACTGTGGGACATAACAGGGAGAAACCATGAAATGATAGTGAACTTTAAAATGGGGTGAAGTCTGCCATCTCTGCTTTTGTCTTGTTTGTCCAGCCACGGAGATGTCAGTGTGGGGTGAGTCGGAGCGACCAGGCCTGTCCTGGGCCCCGGTGGTGCAGATAGCGCGACTGCTGGGCGCCATGACGTCCATGGTGTTCTATCGCCTGACGGGAGCCCCTCCTCGCAAGCCAGGCACCATTAGGGACAATCAGGACTAGGGAAATATCAAAGGCCCCTATTGTAGGATCCGAACAAAAATCAGTGTTTTTTTAACACAAGTTATATCTGCTTCAACACACATTACTGAGAGGAATTCACATGGCACAATTGTGATGCTGTTGTGCTGGACAAACATGTTGAAAAATTGGCCATAGGGTTTGATTAAAATTCAGCTTTGTTACCTCCATGAAATGTCATGGAGGTTATATTTTACCCCGCGTTTGTGTGTCTGTCTGTCTGTGTGTTTGTGTGTGTGTGTGTAAACAAGATAACTCAAGAACGGCTGGGTGGATTGCTTTCATACTTGGTGTGTTGGTAGTGTGTGGTGAAAGCTGGAAATGATTAGATTTTGGGCCCTCTAGCGGCTCCCCTTGGTACTGCAGCGCAACTTCCGGTTTTGCTATCTCGGTGTTCTGAACATGCTATGGTCACGATTTTTGAGTGTTAGATAGCTCTTGTGCTCAGGAAGAAATGACATAAGTTTGGGCCCCCTAGCGTCTAGTTTTGGGATAGCAGGGGCGTTTTTGTCAAAAACTTCTGAAGAGGATAACTCAAGAAGGGAACAACGGATTTTCATGATCTTTGGTATGTAGGTACCTTAGACAATGTTGTACACGATAAGATACTAATTATGCAAAATAGGAGTACATTTGCATAATTAATGAGAATATTCTATAATAGCAGTTTTTTCAATGTATCTCTTGTTTCAGACATGCTATGGTCTTGACATTTAGGTGGTAGATAGCTTTTAGTGCCATGACATATTGGGGCAAGTTTCAGCCCCCTAACATTTAATTGTGGAACTGCAGGGGCATTTTTGTCAAGACACTTCAAAGAGGATAACTGCAGAAAGGAACGACGGATTGGCATCATTTTAGGCATGCAGGTAGCTTGGGCAAAGATGTTCATAATGATATGCATGTTATGCAAATGAGGACTTAATTTGCATAATTAATGAGGAAATTGTATAGTTCCATTGTTTTCATTAACTGGACCTCAACACATGTAACACATGTTAATTATGATAGGTGGAATATAAGCAGATACCAAATATGGTAATGAGGAACTTATTTGCATAATTTATGCAAAAATTGCAAAACCACTTTATGATTAATAATGGGAATTTTATAATTGTGACATGTGTATGTTAGTCAATGATGAACAACACCATGCATAAATTATATTAATGTGTTAGTCAATTGCATGAAATTTACGAAAGCTCTAAATTTTCATGGAGGTATGAGGTCGCCGAGCTCTAGTTTTAAATATATTCTGGAGTATCAGGTCATCTTTTGGCCATAGATAAACACTTGAAATGTAATAAATGAGAACATAAGAAGCTGTTAGGAATACAAACATTGGACAAAATTTTTTTTAAGAGCACCAAAATCTTACAGAAGGGGCCTTTAAGGGTCATGAGGCCTTCATAAATAACCTGGTCTGACTTAAAGAAAATCTGTACCTGATGCTGAGATATTGTGCCAGTCAAGAAACTGTGGTTGCTGTAATGTTGCTGTGTATATATCGTATAGTATATATTTATACAAAATGTCATGTACATGTAGCTGATACAAGAGCCAGAAAGCTACCCTGTTTGTTTATCTTTCTGGTATATAATACAAGATATATTGACAAACTCCTGTCAGTTATTTATAGAGCATACTTCATGATACCTTAATGTTTTTCAACCTAGGTAAAGATTGTATGAAATGAAAGTACTACACTTTCTGGTTATGTGCAACAGCATGTAATATCATTAAATTGACATACACACATTGCCATTAAATATGCATACTTGTCCTCTGATCACACCATAAAAAAACAAATCAATCGTTGAATGTTATAGTGACCATGGTCACCAGTTTGGAACCCAGAATGGCAGCTTCAGAAAAACATAAAGCTGTGATCAGTGTGAAATGAAATGATGCAAAAAACTGTGAAAGTTCTTTAAAAATACTAAGTAATGACCATTTTAGTCCTAATCTCCTGTCACTGTTATAAACATCTACCTGTATAGATGACCAACTTTAGGCACGTGCCAAGCAAGATGTCATTGAATAGAAATAATGACATGATTATATATTAACATTTGTTGTAGGATTACTTATTTCTTTTAGTGTTTATATGTTTTAAAACACCTAATAAAATGGTGAACAAAGTTTGTTCCCTGATCCTGATGAGATATTTGAATATCTACATGCAACGTAATGGACCCCGCTTGTTCAGAGCAGAGTATGCTTTCAACATACATGTTGATCTACAAGGTGTACAATTCTGTCTTCTACACAATGCATGCAAGTAAATGTGCACACACAATGCATGCAAGTAAATGCACACGTACAATTTTGCAGTTAAAGCCGCATTGGAGATAGCAGTCAAATTTGAGCTCATGTATCAAAGGTAAAATCTTGTTTCTTTGTCAATGTTTGCAACAGGCCTAACTAAAACTGGCATAAATCCATTCTAAATGCTGTATTCTTGAGAATTCCTGTAATATTTTTCCTTGACAAAAGCCTATAGAAGTGATAGTATCTGAACAAAAATATGTGGCCTAAATTTCCTCATCTCTGAGAGATTAAATTTTATGTCATAAAAAAATTCTATAATATATAATCTCATGGAAACATGACAAACTCTTGATTGCTATTTATCTGATTTATTAAAAGAGCTACAACATTGATACTTTTTGTAATTTTCATATCAAGCCTGTTGGCACACATTCAAATGAAATCTATGGTCATTTCCAAGTTTATTGCTGAGATCATTGTCAAAAATTATGCAACATTATCAACTGAAAATGCACGATTTAAGGAATTGGTTTTCTACATTACATACTAAACACTCCAAACATTTGCACAGTTTTCACTAATTATTAATTTTTTTGGTAAATTCTTGCTATAACTGGTTTGTATCACCTTTTAAATATCATACAGATCCCAGATTTCACTTTTGGAACATTGAAGTATTACATAGTTACTATACAGAATAACATAGTCCTTAATGTACACAAAAAAAGTGTTATAGTCCAAAACAGCATTTTGGTGACTGTCTGTCACCTTCCTTAGGGTAATTCGGACTGGTTCACTGTGTGACTGCTAACAGATGTAGTGTGTATAAGAACCAGGAAGGTGACAGACAGTCACCAATACGTCCATCTTGAAACACTTGATTGTGTACAAAGACTTTCGATACCCAGTGACATACCAACCTGATGAAACTTCACAGATTATACAATTTGCAGACATATGGGCACACGTGCATATGAATGCACCAATGTCTGTACACATGAAACATTCAATCCTGCCTGTTTTCAAAATAGAGGTGGGTCAAAATACTCCATTATGTCTTATCTTTTCCACAACATGAATCAACCTCACAAAAGTATGTTTGTTAGTTTTCCTAGTCTACTGCTACAATAGATGGTTTGACTCTCACCAATCTCTCTAGTGATTAAAAACATTCCATATGTGTTGATTGCACATTTGAAAACAAGCATACAACTATAGACTACATGTAGGTCTACATTTTTTGGAGACCATGGAATGATGAATGTCATGACCATGGTATTCCTCACTTACAGTGGTTAGAGTTTGCGGAAACACAGTAACCTATCTAAGTAACCTACGACTATAGACTTTACTACCCAAAGTGACGAAGAAGTCCATGACTTTGAATTAAAGAATGTTCATAGCCATGGAATTCACCACTCTAATAATGCATTTCATGGCCATGGAAATTCATTGATCCAAGGTTTCCATTAACAGGTCTGATTTCACCACCGTGCCAGTAGATCTCCGGTGTTGATGCGAGGCCTGGGCAGGTCTCCGAACATCTGGGTCCCGTCCTCCTGTACACTCATGGCCAGCGCCTTCATACTCGCCACCATCTGTTCTGGGTCCTGTATGGAGCTCTGAAATCAACATATTGTGTTATTTATTATAATATAAGAATTCTGAGTCAGGAGATTTCAAAGTCAAGGCTGCTGAAAGATACTTGAGCATGCAAAAATATTGACAGATTCTGTTTCCATAACATGCTTAGTGAGCATCAGCCACAGAACATTAGACGAAGTCAATACTGTAGTAAACTGCAAATCTCTGTAGTAAGAGCACAATATCAGTGGCAATCCATGTTGCACAGCTAACAATTCTAAAGAGTTCTTGCAACAGTGGCAAATCTGGACATTGATGTTAGAACAATCCTTTTTTTTTATTAGAGGATACCATCCTTTCAACTTCGGGTGCATTTTGTATGACATAAAAAGAACACAACGCGGTGTCTTCAGCATCACTCTACTTGGTCCCAGACCTCCAGCAGTCTGGCTGGTACTGTGGGTTATACAGAACACATTGTGTATATATAGAATACAACGTGGAGTGTTCCTTATTGCCCGAGGTACGACCCAACCGTAGATAGGATTACCTGGAAGCTGGGACCAAGGGCGATACAGAATACACCATGTTGTATTTTATTCAATGACATATGATGCCAACTAGTGAGAGCAAACTTAAGTTTATCTTTTATCAATGAACAGTTGAACAGCTGGTTTGAATTTTTGACAGCACTGCACGCAAGCGAGTTCTAATCGTTCCAATTGAAGTATGGAGCTCCGGCACTAACAGTAAAATAAGGACCAGTTGGAATATAGTATACCAATATGGAATGAAATACAGCTTGGGCATGATATAATATTATTTATTTACCGAGAAGCCAGTGTCCTCCTCCTGTACGTGCGCTATCCTGGCGCGGGTCATGAAGGGCATGTCCATGGGGAGGGAGGAGGCGTACAGTCTGTGGTCCAGGTCTGGGACAGCGGGCAGCTCGGACACGGTCGGGTAGTGGTCTTCTACTGGCTTGTCTGTGTCAGACAACAACACAAACATGTCCACAACACAACCACAACATCATATCATAAGAACACTCTGTGGCAAAATGAAATCCTGTCACAAAATTATCAATGTTCAAAAATTATTCACACCCCTTAAAAACTTCCAGGCATCATATGTTTTGTATGTTGTGTATAAACCTCTAAACCATTACATTATGCCAACAAGCAATTATATGAAAAATATACAAGCAAAAATATACACAGTCAGTAGGAAACACAAAAGCTCAGTAATAAACACAAACAATAGCCATATTTATATTGTCTTTTTTTATCAGAGCAAATTTCTGGAAGGTTTTAGATAGTTTACAACAAAAAGGAGAATACATGTCTGGGCCTGGTTCTTGACAATCATTCAGTTTTTTTAACTGAATCAAAATGCATTTAGAAGTCCAGTTCTGGTGAGGTAAACAGTATGCAGTACTATAATGACACATAAAAACAGTCTGATCCATAAGAGTCTAACAGACATACCTTCCACCCTATCAGATGTACCAGTTGCAGCATTAGCCTTTTCCATTTGACCTGGTGTAGATGGCTGTGGTGTGATGTCATCAACTTCAAACAGTACTGTAAAGCACAAGTGAAAGCTCAACATTTCAATACATATTGGGTACATGTCATTGGTCATAGCCTTATGTCTCACCAGGGACGAAGAGGATAAGTAAGTAAGTAAGTAAAACATGATACACTACATTGTTCAAATACACTTTTTTCTTTTCTAACATTTATTTGCTATAGCACTATTGTTTTAAAAGTTGTGTTCTTTACAAGAAAGGTGAGCATATTTCCCCAAACATAACATGTCAGAATTTGTTACCTTCAGCAACACCATATGGCACTTCCTCGTCAAAGGATGAGAAGATTTAATGAAAACTAGGTACTCATTTCCATCTGAGTGAAGTGATGCAATAAAATGCTTTTCCCAACGACACAAGATCAGTGACATGACAGGATTCGAACCCAGCACCTCTGGGTTCTGGGCAGAACACCTCGCTGTTACCCCACACGACATTGACTGTAGAAATGTTGAATTTTGTGACATTTTATTGGGACTATTTGCCACATAAGGCTTAGCTGGATGAGGGTGTATTAATACAATTACATTGTGAGTATCTTAGCTGTGTTTACAGACTGTGGTCTTCATCTTTTACAAGGTAATATAAAAAAACAACATTTCACAACATGACCCAACTAAAATATAACATTGACTACAAAAATGTATCCCAAAACAAAGAATATCTTACTGTCTGCATCTGTGTTTGTGCTGGAATCCCATGATAACTGGTCTGTATAGTCTTGCCTTGGTTTACTATGTCTGACCTGTACAGGGCAACAACATACATATATTGGAGACTAAGGCTACGACACACAGTCCTAGGCATGTTCATGTTGGACACTATGTACAGGCCACAAAATACAGGGACATGTGTTGTAAACTAGACACTTAACAGTAGTTCACCTTTATCCACATGGTAACCTTTATCCGTTGTTTGCAAAAAAAGATATTTAGGGGAATCTAGTCGACGGCTGTGGTTTGAAATTGCCATATTTTCAAAGCACTCCAGTCTGAAACAGCTGTTTGTCGACTTGATATCCCTAAATACTCCGATTTTATATACAACGGATAAAGGTTACCCTGCGGATAAAGGTGAACTAGCATTACACGCTAAAACATATAACTTTTTTTACATACATATTGGAGACTAGTACTACATTGTAAGAAATCTACAAGTACACTTCTATGATTAAGTTCCCACCACAACAGAAAAAGCATGAAAACATACCTGTGCTCTCCGACCTGCACCCGGGACTTTAAATACTGGTGGCCTATGGGGCTTTACAGCGGTCTTCTTAACAATGGCTTCTATAGATAGAAATATTGCAAAAACTTTGAATGTTATTTTAGTTCTGAAAAGTCAAATGTAAACACCCTCAGGCAAAGCAATAAGAAACTGCAATTGAACATTAAGAACACCAGAAGGAGCTCAGGTTAGATGTCTTGCTTTTTGTACATACTACTTAGTATGGTAATCACATATAGATCTATGACGAGAATTTCATACGTTTGGAAGTCAACTAAAGATGAACTTAGAGACAAATCAAGCAAGTCAAAAACAAAATCAAAGAGCAGTGTGGACAGAAGAAAACAATAGAACCCATTGAATAGAACAATTTAAAAGCTAATTTCAAGATGATTTACGTTTCAGTTTTTTTCCAAGACTGTTGTTCTATTAACGATAGTTTACCTTTATCCGTAGTGTAACCTTTATCCGTTCTTTTTAAACGCAATGCATTCAGGGATAGCAAGTCGACAGATGGTGGTTTCAAACTGCAATATTTTGAAAATGATACAATTTGAAACTATTGTCCATCGATTTGATATCCCAGGATACCCTGTTAAGCAACACAACGGATATAGGTTACCATACGGATAAAGGTGAACTAAGGTTACACAAATATTAGTATATGGCGGTAGAATAACAGTAAGATTGGAATGACTTCACCACTATTTCACCACTACTCACCAGAAGGTGCTGCCTTCTGATTACTAGCCTGAGGAGTAGCCTGGCTCTCAGGCCCTGTGGAGGGTACATTGGTACCTGACTCTATACCAGACTCTGGCCTCAGGGTTGTGGCTGACTGCTGGGCTTCAAGCTTTCTCTGACCAACAGCATGGAGAACGCTAGAAAGTAAAAAAAATTTTTCTTAATTTCTAACATTTTTCAAAATACTGCAAAATCAATAACATTACAAATAGGATAATGAAATGAAACTTGGATTGAGTTACAGTTGGAATCATCAAAATGTATGGAGGTATTGAGTGTGAACTGTTAAGTGCTCACTTACCTGAGTAGCCGAGTTTCATCCACCAATGCTCTCTTTTCCAACTCTTCATATTGCCTTTGTTGTTCTTCAGTTACTCGCCTAGTACAGAGAGAGAATTGTTTACTCTTTACATGGGCTTCTTTCTTATTATTGGATTTCCTCCAACTCATTTCTAATGTAAGATACTTAAAGAGAACAACAATTATAGCCAGGAAGTACACATGTACAACGTCCATGCAGACAACGCCCATGAACAAACACATACATGTAAACATACCTGTCTTTGGTACAAAACATAGCACATGCAAGTAATACACCTGTCTTTGGTGCAGAACATCATTCACTCACAGGTAAACACACCTGACCATCTTGCTAAACTCTATCTACAAACAGATGAACATACCTGTCCTTGGTACTGAACGCTATCCATACAAATGTTAACATGTCTGCCCTTGGCACTGAACACTGTCCACATACATGTATGTTAGCAGACCTTTCCTTGGTACTGAACACCACCCCCACACATATAAACACACCTGTCCTTCATTCTGAACACCATCCACACACACATAAACACACCTGTCCTTGGTACTGAACACCATCCGCACACACATAAACACACCTGTCCTTGGTACTGAACACCATCCACACACAAATAAACACACCTGTCCTTGGTACTGAACATCATCCACCCAATCAGTTTATAACACCAGAGACGTATGAGAGTAAACTGACCTGATGGCTTCCTCCATCCTTGCCTTCTGCTGTTGAAGGTAATGAGAGAGCCTGTGATGAACCTCCTGACGGTCAGCAGAACAACTGTCTGCAACATAAGAACCCATATCCGCACTGCTGAGGACTTTTTACATGTATGTGTCTTACAGATATGCAAAGTAGGGTTAATGTTTGAAGTCTATTGAATCATGGCATACCTATACTCAGTGAGTGAAAACTTATGCAACGTCAATGAGAATGTTGAAAAACAGTGATCTTACAATACATTTCTTAGCTGTCAGTTATATACTTGTTTAAGCACACTTGGTATTGGTAAGCAAAATACAACACAATACAGTGTGGTGAGGTGTATGTAGGGGAAACCGAAAGATCACTAGGGGAATGGACTGTGTAACATGAAAAGTCCATAGACTGTAAGGATTGTAAATCCAC
Organism: Branchiostoma floridae x Branchiostoma belcheri; assembly: GCA_019207045.1. NCBI lineage: Eukaryota > Metazoa > Chordata > Leptocardii > Amphioxiformes > Branchiostomatidae > Branchiostoma > Branchiostoma floridae x Branchiostoma belcheri. Next base: position 20,638,753 of record CM033024.1, read on the forward strand.
ACTTAGTCAACATCAACTTCAGTCTGGTCACAAGATCAGTACCAAGCCTATATCATACAATATTGAAATTACTGATCAAGAATCAAGTAAAGCCCACAGAAAGATCAAGGAAGCAGTCCACATCTGGTTTGAAGGTTGAATCACAAGCTGAATGACAATGTTGGCTGTGAGCTGATAATTGCACATTTATATAATATATTATAGGAAAAAGGTGAATTTTACCTAAGACTTCTGGACGGGTGGGTTCGGACATTCCATCTGTGCCAGCTGCACCTATGTGTACGTCTGGCCAGTCTGCACCTGACAGGACCAGCTGGAAGGCAGGTGAAAAGTCTACGGACTGGTCGCCTGTGGGAGAAGATTGCGGTGATGTCTGCAAAACAAAACATTTCATGGTGATGGATATGTCTGATGTCATGACTGGATATGACTAAGCACACAGGTGTTACATGCCAGAATGTATACCTGATAGGAGTATAATCTGGTTTGAGGGGCTATAATATATATGTATGTTATACTGAAAACTAGCTTTACTGTCTTTAAAACATTTCAGACTTCAGTACATGAAATGTGTATCTTTCAATGAATTGCAGACATCAGCTAAAAGTTCCTCATAAAAACATATCAGAAGCTTTATGTTTATTGTCTATCTAACGTAAAAATTTCACTACTAAAATAATGCAATTAACCAGACTATGTGATTACTATAACAGTTAACATGCCCCCCTCCCCACCTTCAATAGGAATACTCTCTACCTTGGAGAACCAAACAACTACAGGGTCCTCATTGATGCATGATAATACATGCACAGTCATGTCTAACTCATCTGCATACTCAGGATAACTCACCTGCATTTTCCTACTGACCAGCACAGCCCCAGTGGTTTCATCCACCCTACAGGCATGGGTTCTCAGACCACAGTTAAGACATTGTAGCACCTTCCATTCACCTGTTGACGTCTCCTCTGTCAAAAATGGGTATTTCTATAACAGGGCAAAAATATGAGAGGGGTATACATGTAAGAGTACTTCCATAATAATCAGAGTATTCTCAGTATTGATAAAAAACAATTAATGTTACTGATAAAGCACATTGATTCATTTTTGATTGAATCTTTGAGTTTTAGAGAATACTTGCACAATTCGTAGATAGATGTGCCCAAAATTAGATGCGACAGGTCGTTCATTACAATTCAATTGTATAACCAGCTGCTACCATGCAGAGTGCCTGCGAAGCTGGTGTGTTATGTTGAAGGGCAGTTAAATCGGCGATGCAGCTACAGATATTAGTACCAGGCAACTGTTGTGTAGGCAGGGAGTGAGACTTACCACTGTGACCCCTGCTAGTCCCAGGGTTGCCTCTGCTGTGTCCTCACCACTGAAGAAATCTGTGTGTGGGGTCGACGTAAGAGGGTCGGATGTGTCGGCAAAATCTAGTGTCGCCTCTCGAATCTCCACGGACACGTTCAAACACCTACAAGACAGCCGCATGGTCACGGGGCTCACTTACACCAAGGACTTACACGGATCTGGAAATGGACAAAAAAATGGTTCATATAATAATGTTACATAGATTTCTGAAATAAAGCAGTGAAGCAGGCAGGAAAACTAAATATTTATAAGAAAAGAGAAGGATCACATCATGATCAACACACTAAGCTCATAACCTTTTAACGTTATAAAATGGATGTTCAACGTGTATTAATGACATTGATAGTTAGAAGTAAAAGTTTTAAAACTACTAACGTTATATTCAAAGGATAAATGATTCGTCAATTTGTTCTGGATGGATTGTCCAAACATTTAAGTTATCTCTAATCAATGACAAGAAAGGCGAAAAGTAAGAGTTTACCGCTAGAAAGGTATTTCAACCATATCTCTCCCCTGAGCAAAAGTTGACTAATCCAAGATTACCCTTGCAGAAATAGACTATTCCAACATTGCTTATAACTCAGTTTACATCAGTCACGTAAAGGTGTTTACATACGCTACATTTATACGTTATAATATTCACGCTGCCAAACTACAATCAAAAGAAAAGGCTAAAAAAATACTTAATTGTTTTCACGTCCCCATAATGAACGGTTGACCACTACAACAGTCACAAACAGCGAGTCAGGACCTACCTTTCAACCCTCAAAAACATCATGGTCTAAATCTTTTTGCCAAACTCGCCTGGAACTCGTTCATCGTTTACTTCCGGGTCATGCACAACATCAAGAGCGTCCTCATGCGGAAATACTGTTAACTGCTACCATGTTAGGGATGACATATATCGGCGCGTTATACGTCGCTACCCTCCGAAATACAATGGCGTTTTCCCTAGAAACCGCAAGGTGGCAGTTCTTCACAGTAAAAGCAAACACAACATCCGGGCACTGACCCTCCCATCATCCTCTCTTTCCCGAAACTGCCCTTCTTCGAAGTGGTTTGTGGTATCGTTTTGTCTCTCGCTTCGGTGTTTTTTTCCTACCTTAGCGGGACTTTTTCTGTCCTTTTTAGTTCACAGTAGGTTCTTGAGACTTCTTAGTCTCTTTAGGTCGCTTTTGTGACTTTGGAACTGTTGTTTTGCATCACTATTCACCTTTTTGCTGTTTTCTTTCACAGCGTTTCTTTTCAGGCTCACGTGCTAGACGGACTTGTTCGAACATGCCCTGTTCTTCGTGTCTAGCGGTGATGATCAAAGTGATGATCCCAACCACGTCTACGGACCATGGTTGGAATCTGTACCCTCCTGTATCTTTGTGCAGGCAGGGAGGCGTGACCCCTCCCACTGGCTGGGTTGTCACGCCTGAGTCTTACGCAATCCTCTGTCCTTCGTGGCAGCAGGTTTTCTGCGAGCAGTACCAGTGCTTGTCCGCCGCCACTTTGTTGCCGGCAGGCCTTCTTGAAGCACCCCCGCTGTTTTCCTATTACAGCGGGGCCAGGTACTGGGGTTTTTATGACCCAATCCCCTGTTGAACACTTGTATTGGAACGTGTTCACGAAGTTTAGCCGTCTCATGACTGACTTGAGACCGGCATTAGTTCAGTCCCGTCAGTTTCACGTGGTTCACGTGCGTGGGTTTTTCGTTTCAGACGATAAACGTTCGAGGCGCGGTTTGCGTCCTCCACGTTATAAGCCCAGTTGCCCACTGAGAACATACTCAGGGGTGTGGTACACGGAGGCCAAGGACCAGTCGGTCATGCGCCTCCTCCAGATTCGGAAATGTTTTCCGAGAATGTGGAGTGCTCCGGTGCTATTACTGAACAGGTAAGTAGTCAGACTATTCTGTACTGGAGAGGCCTTTCACTTTCCTTTTAGACCTCACCAAACCTGAACACAGGGAATGTTGTTTTCCCCTGGAGTTCTGGGTTGGTTTATGAAGAAAGGCTTCACACCTGGAACGAGGATTTCCTCGCTGATAAACCGTATCTTTTGACGGTTCTCAGGTGTAGGCGGTCTCCGCCCCATCTCATAGCCGGTATTGAAAGCGAAATGGCGGTCTGTGTAACAGACTTTTTTAGCTATGCATGCCGCATAGCATGACGATTCGCTCCGGCTTAACCAATAAAGGCACTGCTTTGCAGGCCTTACAGTCCATTTTGAAGGTCATTGACCTCTGGCAACCTCATTGACTCGTTCATGAGGATGGATTTCCTTGCGAACAGGCAAGGGCCATGAATGACAGGTAGGACCACGAATGGCCACCTGAATTTTGCGGGACATTTGAACGTTTGGGCCCATGTCACCCAAATCAGACGCTTCGTGCATGATTGGGTTAAAAATAGGTTCTTCTGTCTGGCTAACTACAGTCAAAGACACAAATGATCACCTGACCAAAGCTAGCTGTAGCTAGTTTTGGGGACTTGCTATTCCCCAGAGGATAGCAGTCCGTAAGGCACCCAAGACGCCGATCGACAGGACTGGTATAACAGTCCGTTGGCCACAGTAACGCCTAACCGTTTGGTTTTTGGGCGTGGCTGCAGGGAGAAATCCCTTTCCTTCCGTGGCTGCTACAGGCCGGAAGGGTGTAAGGGACACCGCAGTTGGTAGGCAATAAGTAATTGCCTCGCCTCTTGTGCTTGAGCACAGGTCGCTTTTTGTGTGTGGTACCTTGCTGCCCCAGCTACAAGTAGATTTGAGGGATTTTTTGTTCCCTCTTGTGGACAAACATCTGTTCAGACCCTTGGGTACTGGGCGTTGTGTTGTCAGCTCGAGATGGACCGTTGTTTCATCTCTCAAGGCGACTCCGTCTTTTTGTCCCTCCAGAGGAGGTGACAGGGCCAGTAGTATGACTTGTGGCTTGTTTTCGCTTCAGCGGAATTGGGATCTCCTTAGAGAATCCTCCAATCGGGGACCAATTTTTGGCCCCGTTTTTGGTTTTATGGTTCCAAAGAAAGATGGAACTTGGCGTCTAGTCATAGTTTCAGACCTCTGAAACAGTAGGGTGTTTTCAGAACACGTGAACTGGAGAACATCAAGGACGTGATGTCCCTCCTAAGTGGGGATGACTGGTTGGTATACCTGGACATCAAGGTTGCCTTTTTATTATCACACCAGTCACTTAGAAACTCCTGTTGTTTCTTTTCAGAAACAGTTGGGGAGTTTTTTCAAGTAAAGTGTCCCAGGGTCCTCTGGCGCTCCTAGGACATATGCGGTTTTTAAACCAGTAGTTGGTGCCATCCGATTCAAAGGGATTCGGATAGTTTTTGTCTGGATGACTTGCTGAATCAGGCTCGTCTCGGGCAAAGCGTCTCCAGTACCTGCAAACGTGTTCGTTGTATGACGCATGATGTGGGTTTCCTGATCTTTTGGGAAAGTCCCAATTGATCTCAACCCAGCAGTTATCTTCCTGGATGGAAGTAAATCATTTGTCTTCTTATGACCTTATCTCTTCCTCAAGAGAAAAAGGTGAAGGTTTAGAAGACTTGTACCTTCTTGCCTCATGTGTCTCTTTGGCACTTTGCCGAAGTGATAGGGCGCATGGATGTAGCGTCAGCGGTGGTCTTACATGCAACGCTCTTTCACTGGAGCTTGTAGAATGGTCTAAACGAGGCTCTGAAAGAGACTCGTCTGTGGGACACCGAAGTTGTGTTGTCCCCAGAAGGTCCCTCGGGACTAGCTACCGGGTCAACTTGCTTGCCACGGTGGAGTAGTCGAGACTTTTGGGCGAGTCCGGTAGTTTAACTATCACAACGGACGACTCGCTTCAAGTCCGAGGAGCAGTTTTTGCGGTGGACGCAGGACGAGAAAACGGTTCCTCTCTTCAAGAGAGAGACACGTATTAGCGAGCTATTTTTAGAGCTCGCTACAACGTTTACTCGACCAAACCTGCTTTGCAAGCAACAGTCAAGTCCACCTCAGGCTTATACATACGTCAGCAGTGGCGCACATATGTAGGCAAGGAAGTTGTTTTGCCAACTTCTATGCCAGACAGCCATAGCGTTGTGGTAGTGTGCCTCTTTAGGCAAGGGTTTGGTGTTTTCATCGGAACCCTTGCTGGGTCCGATTTCCGAGGCCGACATGGTGCCCGGAGTGTTTCCAAGACCAAAACCAGTGGAGTTTTTCGCCCACTCCTTTTCCGCCAAGCGTATGCTTCAGTTCTACCAAAGGTCGATCTGTTCGCATCCAGGCTGAAATACAGCTGCGTTTGGCACTCTGTGCCTAGAACCAGAGGCGTGGAAGATCGACACTTTCAGTTGCAGGGGACAACTTGAGAGTGTACGGGATTCCACCTTTCTGCCTCCTCTCGAGTTATACGTTCTTATGAGAAATTTGCCTCGATCAGGCGAAATCTATGGCCATAGCTTTGGCCATCTCAACCGTGCTTTCTGTTCCTACAGGAACTCTGGTTTGAGATCTACTGTCTTTTCCAATGGAACAAGACGGTGTTCCTCTTCCGGGTCAGAGGAAGTTCATCCTCGTTAGAGGTTACTCAGACCAACAGCCCGGATAGTGTCAGACAAGCTCTGATCACTGCGGGTTTGTCGTCTGAGGCGCGCCGGCGGCACCTGTAGCGTGTGCTGCGCCGCAAGACTGTGTTCACAGAAACAGTATCAGGCAGCCTGGAGTGCGAGACTAGGGCATTGGATCCGTCTAAGGCGACGGCCATGGAGGTCACTGATTACCTCTTGTGCCTTAATCAAGGGGGTCTTTTTTATAAGACCATAAATGTTCATGGCTCTGCGATTTTCTCAACTCGTCTGATCACAGACGGAGTCCAGTCAGAACAACACTGGTCTGACTGGAGAGCCTTTAACTCTAAGCGGGTGTATTAAGCATACACGCGTGACCCTCCAAGACTGAGGTACTTAGTCTTGGGACGTGGGTACGTTTCTGAGATTCCTTCAGACTTGGGAGCCATTAGGTCCCTGAATTTGAAACAGCTCTCGCTTAAGCCAATCTTGCAATTGATGGCTTTGTAATCTGCTGACAGATGTTGGACTTTGGCGTCCTTGTATCTCATGCTGTACGAGAGTTTGTTTCCAGAGTTGTTTTGTTCTTATGGAACTAACAAATCTGATAGGCTGACTCAGCCTTACAGAGAGATCGTTGTTCGATTGCACCCAGATCTTAGAGAGATCTTGTGTGGTGAGCTACATATCTTACCTAAGGAGAAGTCACTCCTTTCCTAAGATCTTAGTGAGATCTTATGTGTGGTGAGGCATTTCTTACCTAAGGAGAAGTCAATCTCCTATCAGACTCAGGGGTTTCTTCTTTAAGGCTGATAACCCAGTGGTGTCGGCCTTTTGGGCCAGTTGGCTGAAAGATGTTGGATCTTTCAGGCTTTGACACCAGTCTATTCAATGCTCATCCTCACCACAGCACTGCTGCTTCTGCATCGGTGCGCAGAGGTTTTTCCTTGAAGGATTTGTGAAAGCTGACAGACTGGGTGTCAGCCAGAACTTTCTAAGTTGTTGTCGGCCAGAGGCCGAGTCCGTTTGGGCAGAGCACACTTATCTCAGTTATAACTTATAAGTGGCAAGACTGTACCCTTCGGGCACTACAGTCGGTTAGGTCTGCCTTTGCATCCGGCACTTACAGCTGTAAAATTGGGGGATGAGACAGAAGCATCCTTCGATAGCAGCTGGATGACTCTGGAGGGAGGTGTGACTCTTAGAGGTCTAGTCTCCTGCTCCCATGGGGACTTGGTGAGCCCAACAAGGTTTTAACCTTCTTGGTGAGTCTCAGTCTACCTCCTTCTCGCGGCTTTAAAGTCGCCATTGTATTTCGGAGGGTAGCGACGTATAAATGAAAGTTATCATACCTACCTGGTTAGATAACTACAGTTATACTAGCTACCCGGAGAAATACAATGGCGTTTTCCCTAGAAACCGCAAGGTGGCAGTTCTTCACAGTAAAAGTAAACACAACATCCGGGCACTGACCCTCCCATCATCCTCTTTTCCCGAAACGTCCCGAGTCGAACTACCTCACTCGAGCCTGGGTCGGGCTAAATAAAGAGGGTGGGACATTGTATTTCTCCGGGTAGCTAGTATAACTGTAGTTATCTAACCAGGTAGGTATGATAACTTTCATTTCAGTGATTTACCCCCATTTGGAAATTTAAAAAAGAAATGGTCCGGAGATGGCCTACTTAATTAGAAAATATTATCCAAAATGATAAAATAAGAACGTAAAGTTACACTGTAACGTTACTTGTAGAAGTGAAGGTTTGGCTACATTTTATGGAAGACATCCATGTTTGTTTTTGCGCCATATGGGACTATTTTTGCAGTCTGTAGAGGATGTCATTCATAAAATTTACTTGCTGTGGCCTTAGACATCAGTAGATGCCATACTTTGTACATTTTCCAATTTTGCGCAATGAATTATAAAGTTATCATTCGTTTATAACGAAATTGGTGTCGGTTTGCCGTTCATCCGATGTCATAAGCATAAAGTTAAACATTGCCTTTTATGTGGACCTGCATACTTTTTTTTTTTCAAATTTCTATGCGTAGGCTAATTTCATATCCCTTGATTCGTATGCGTCTTATTCACGTGATTCATAGCCTAAGAACTAAATTGTGCATAATCTAGCGTAATAAGAGTTCTCCAAAATTTGACGTTAGTCCCATGGTTGATTTTATTGTATCAGCGACATCCGTGCGTGTCAATTTTCGGACGTTTTCGCATTTTGATCATTGTAAATCGTGCAAAGCAGCTGCGGAATAAGCAAAGTTACATGCCGCAAATTCATTTTTGAAAAGTTTTGAAAAGAAAATGGAAAAACGTCTACTTATGTCGTAGAATGCCAAAGTCAGTCCGAAAGTGAAATAAGAAGATGTAAAAGACCATGCGTTTGTTGAAAATGAAGCATCTTTTGTTCGGTATATACCATACTTTGTGTGTTCAGTCATTTGTTCAACCTTCCTGACCAATTAGCTATACATCTCATATTAGAGGCAACGATTTTCTTAGCACGCTCGCACCAGTTTCGGGGTTCCCAGGTGATGTCATCCATATAAAGCTAGTTAACCTTTATCCGTCGGGTAACCTATATCCGTTGTTTACTGAATAATCAGAGTACTGTTGCATGGATATCAAAGTCTTTCACACTGCAATAGAATTTAAGGTATTGCATTTTAAAACCTTCGTCTGTCTACATAATTAATGTACCCTGTTTGTAAGAAAAAAACGGATATAAGTTACGCACGGATAAAGGTAAACTAGCGTTAATCAATAAATCAACATGGTATGTGTCGTTGTTGGGACCCCCATGCAGCCCCTCTAGCTCTCCTTCATAATCAGCCAAATCTGCCATTGTGACCTTTCGGCTTCGTTGCGATAATTAAGCTATTTGATAAACAGTTCAACCGGTTTTTGATAGTCATTGTCCTGAAAATTGGAAGGTCATTGCGCAGCCTAGACGCCACTTACTAGTACTACTCGATCGGGTCAAGAACCTCAGCTATTCACAAGCGGTTAGTTTATCTTGTACGTTTCTTCGGTTCAACTGTAACGTTTATTACATTCAATCTGTTCATTCCGATAAGGTTCAGTTTGGGTAAGAACCTTTATAATGTTGTTTTTAGTTATAGATATTTGAAGTCAGAGTAACATGGGCGAGGCAGCATAATTACCACGTCAGCTGAAGCGTTACAGACTATGGGAAAGCTGTGTATTCTGTATATTTTGATGCGGTTTTAAATCAAATTACAAGAAAAATGTAACTAGTATCATTGTTCCGAGAACCTTGGATGTTTATGTTAATGTTAGAGACCTTAAAGCCAGTAGTGCAAACATCGTGTTAAATTCAATATGCAGAGACCTTTCGACACTGTACTTTTGTTGCGTCACGTCAATAGACTTAAGATTGTTGTTGAAGCGCTTTGACACATTCCTAAGTATACATGTATTATGGATAAAATAAACTTTACTTAACCAACACCAAATTTTCAGCCGACTCCGTCAGCCTTAAGCTTGCTCACGGAATGGACCCGTGAAGCTACAGTAGACGGGTCCATTCCGTAGACAAGGCTGACGGAGTCGGCTGAAAATTTGGGGTAAGTCCCAATCAATTCTAGTGTTGGTTAGGTAACGTTTAGTTTATCCACAACGTCATTTATCAACACAGATGAATTTTCATGCTAACATTCCTAAGTGGTTTTTTACTCTTGGAGGAAATCCCGTAATATGTCTTGATTTTTCTCTAGAACAGTTATAACTTTTATTGTTTAATTTCTTCTGATTGAAAGCTATGGCGTCAAGAAATGATGGCAACGAAAGTTGGACAACCCGTCAACTAATCCGACTCACGGCCATTTGTGTAACATTATTTTCAACATTTTACATACTGCTATGGGCTGTGCCAGTAAGGTAACAGCGTTTTTTAAATTTCTTTTTTATCTATTCAAAATGCAGCAGTACATTACACATGCAGATTTATACACATCACTTGTATGATGTCGAAATAAACTGTACGATAAGTGCCCGATTGTAGAAATTTCAAAGAAAGAAACGTACAATAGAATAGAAACAAATTTTACTATTATTTTATATTTTTATTTTATTCACATACATCCATTTAATGAGCATTAGACAAAAAGCACAATATTAGCTTATACACGTCTTCTGCGTACTATTATCATGTGTAGGCTAGACAATCAACTTATAATACTCATTGGTAGATCACCATTAAATGTCTCGAGAATCACTTATACCTAAAATAATGAATCACAGGACTATTGTGTAGGCTTGAACGATCTAATGCAAATAGGGACACCAACATGGCTATCAGCTCCTGCTTGCTTTATGGATATGGAGTAAGTAAAATGATTTATACATTTCAACTACATTGCAGTTATAGACGCAAATGGCTGTCACGTTATAGGAAGATACCCACATTAATGTATTTTGCCTACAATACTCATCAGAGAATTATTACAACTCGCTTTTGCTGTCCCGATCACCAAGACACGCCTGATGCTAACTCCGACTGTTCAGTCGGCTCAAGGCTCATCAAGGGTATTTGGGAACTTGGCGGCAGTTGAAGTCAGTGTTGCCGATAATAACCACACGAGGGACGACTATCCGACTGCTCAGCCAACTCGAGATTGGGTGTTTGGAAACCTGGCGCCGGATTCGCCATGGCAGTTCAACGATGAAGCTTTGAGAGAAGTTAGGTCAGTAAAACTTTACATATTTTCTTTTAGCTTTACTTATTTATATAATGTTGTAAGGATATTTTGTCCTGTGATAATCCATAATTGCAATACTAATGTCTTGTGTACGGATTAACGAAAACATTTCTCGCCACTTCGAGCTCGTCTTGACTTATGTTACAGTCACATTTTTAAACCGATGCCCAACCAGACAGTTTACGGGCTTATTTTTTGCATTTTAGAATATGGATCTCGGCGAAAAAGACGCCGAATCTAAGCCGTACCGTGGGCCCGATCTAGCCCCAAAATAGCCCGGCAGCCACTGGGATCGGAGCCCCACCGAAGGTAAAAAGGGACAACACGATATGTTCATATAAACAACCCGGCGGGCATTGGTTCAGAGATGTAATTGTAGCATGATCTGTCGGGCCAGACGTGACGACCTTGCAAATATGACTCACTGAGACATCACTACAAACTTGTCTTACAGAAATATCACGGCGAGGAGGCTGAACCTCGGGGCTCGCTTGCAGGAGCATAGGTGGGGAAATGCCACAAAAGATACTGCGCTTCCCATCGGTCACTACAACGCATGCGCTATCGTGGGCAATAGCGGGGTTCTCCTCGGCAGCCGCTGTGGTCCGGAGATCGACTCCAAGGATTACGTCATCAGAATAGACCTGCCTGTTCTCAGAGGGTTCGAAAAAGACGTTGGCGGACGGACCAACATGACAGTGGTCAACTTGAAAACGCCCGGTCGACTGGCCCAGTCCTCACGTTTCAAAAATAGGTCACAGGACGTGTACGAGAGTCGACTACAAGACGTGAAAGATTCGGTTCTACTTGCAGATCACAGATCAAAAGACAAGATCATGGAGGCTCTAGGCGTGTATAAACTACCACTTACAGTGCTGACTACAAAGAATAGACTGCGGAATGGTGTTATGTCGTAAGTAGCTGTTTTATCTATCAACAATGAGGGAAAAAGAGATTGAGAAACCTCGATACAATCATGTGAAATCCAACATCACAGACACTTTCAAGCATGCCATGACCCCATGCTTCGCAATATTGTCCCAATTGCTTAGAATGATGCCTTAAGGCGTCTTTAATAATGGTGTCAACTTCAACCTAAATTATAGGTGTTACAAGAATGAAATCCCCATCATTTACCTCTCATTAATTTGGATTTTTTAACGCACAACTTCCCAAATGCAAAGGTCAAAGCAAGCACTACCCACTAGGCTATTTCATCGGTTCTGACTCAGACAATGCTGGAGTTGATTAACCTCCTTTTCTCGTTTCTTCTTGTTACCTTCTGAACCAGGATTGCATCCAGCGTTGCCAACAGGTCGATGGGGCGGAGTCCCACTATTGGACTCGTGACTGTCCTGATGGCGACGGCGTTCTGTGACCACTCTTACGTATACGGATTCTTTCCCTTCATGAAGGACGTCAACAACGTCCCCGTTCCCTACCACTACTATCCACATGACAAGGTCTATCCCCCATTGTTCAATAACTTTGACAAAAAACACAACGTGAACCGGGAATACGAGTTTCACAGGGATCTGCATAGACGAGGTGTTCTGAAGATGCATCTCGGTCCATGTGATAAACATTGAGCGGTTTGTTCACCTAGCAAATGCCTGATCATCGTCGCTGATTCCAGTCAGGCCCGCCGCTTGACTGTGTCGAGGAACTTCTTTCTCCATGAGATTTCACGTCGTAACAGTCACCGGTAATGATTCGCATCGGCCCAAAGGTTTCTTTAAAATATAGTAGAAGTAGCAGAGAGGCAGACATGAAGAACTAGCTCGTTGTATCTTAGCTTAGGAAGAGAATAAAAGGTCAGGACGTTTTACTATACTTGTGACTGCTGTTTTCCTGATTGGCAAGACTGAAGGCCATTCCTCACACCAAGGAGGTTAAAGAAAGATTCTTTAACCTCCTTGCTCACACCTGTTCAGCCAATCACCTTGCCAGCCTATCCCATGTAGCAACATGATTGGCTGTTAAATTTCCCCTCCAACTATAGAGGAAGTATCTAATTGGCTGCTAATTACTACTTTCACAGCAAGGACAAAAACATGGGCCAGTATACCAGGATCCATACTTGTATATAGTTACTAGCATGACAGAATATTGGAAACCAAAGTCACATCATTACCTTTCACCCAACTTATCAAAATTCACTAATTTGAACTTGGTAATGAAAGTAAAGTAGATGATAAAAATTAGTTTTAGCACTGTGATTGTTAGTAACTTGTTGCAAAGAAGATTTTCATGTAACATTATAAATAAAATGTACATAAGACGAGTGCTGCAACTCCTTGAATCTTGAAATAGCTACATGTGTACTGTCAGTACTAAGTAGTCTGCCAAAGCAAGGAAAATTCTGTGTGAGCTTAAGCCTTTACAGAGATGGCAGACCTTACCTCCTTCACAAATGAACACATGCACACGTACATGTATGCATACATATTACACACACACACACACGCAAACATACTAAAAATATTCACACAAAAATCTTGCTTACATGACCATGGGCTTTCAACAGCATAAAAGTTCTTTGTTTTTAATAAGCTTGAAGTACATGAAGATATGCTGGAATATACATGGTCCTGGACCTTACTTTCCAACTCTCATTCTTCTTACATTTAATAAACACTTTCACTTGGAAACTCTACTCTTAGATCTACCATACTCTAAACTGACTCAATACTTGTAGTAACATGACTGGTTTTCTTAACATTTTTACAGCTGTGTGCCCATGTCTCACTGTCTCCTACTATCTTCATCATGTTCCTTTATACATCTTCCACCAAGTCTAAAGATACTTTAAAACAGAACTGGAATGGATCATAACACCTTGGAAATAGAAACTGCCAGCTGTTACTGTCTTTGTTGTATTTCCACTGATAAAGACAGGGATGGATAACTATTACAACACAACAAAATGACTGAAGTACAAACAACTTCAGTGTCCTTTTTTGGGGATATATGGACAATAAATGAACCTATACAAGTGATCGACTCTACACAAGGACCACCTGGCCAATGTGATCACTTTATGGTAATCCTTTGGATATTTTTTCCTTGACACAAGCCTTAAGAATCCTGTCAATATTGACCACCTTTCCACATAGAGTAGATTCTAAAGGTCCCTTGAGTGGTCTTGTAGGGTAATATTTCCAAACAAGTGGAACAAACCCATCAGAGTTTGTGTTCTGGTATTGTTCAGTTAGTCAGTTATGTTAAGTCTATGTTCTATGTACAAGGGATGAGACTGTTAGCTAGACCATCTTCATGTCTGTTCCTGGGGCCCATACTCCACCACGTATTTGGTGTAGTGACAGTTCTCCATGGCCTGTGGTCGGCTGGAGGTCTGACAGGGCACCAGGCCGTCCACACGGCCCAACAACCAGTCCTACAGTAAACAAGAATAAAGCTGTTAGAGATGGCAGACTTCTGTAGTAAGTTGTGTTCATGTCCATTGTTCCATCGGCAGTAGCTTGTTACACATGGCATGTAATTATAAAAGTCTTTGTATTTTGTTGTTGCTAATAAAGTATCATTAACATTGACAGGAGAGAAGCTAAATTATGCTTTCTGAAAACCTTGAAACTTGTGCGGTTTTCCTTTCGAGGCTTTCAGTAACCTCTCCCCTGCAAATCTATGACACAGTGAACACACATTTCCAATGTACTACTACTGGACTACAGGGCTATTCTAACTGCAAACTTACAACACCACAAAAACCTTCTTTTCCCCTCCTACTGCAAAATGTATAGTAACCATGGATTTCCAAAGGTCATACAAATCATTTGATTAGTATGGAATTATTTCTATTTTACTGCATATGGTAAGAACAAGTAGTAAGTGTGTTTAAGTGGTAATGACTACTACAACAGGGGAATGATTGGTCTGGCAATTGGTAAACAATTTGGGATATTTTTGATGCCTTAGCTGTTGCTCAACAGTTTCTATCCTGTGGAAAGGTGGCGTGGGGGAAATCGGGTGGGGGGCTACGTTCGGTTCTCTACTCACCTGAGTCTGGGCCTCCTCTGCAGGACTGACATGCTCCTTCTGCCAGTTGTTCCACCAGTGAGAGAATCTCTTGTGCATGACCCTGAACACCTGTCTGTGAGACTGGACAGGAAACATGCAGCATCTTCAGTACACATCCCTTACAATGTGCAACACATACAATGTAGTCTGTACCGGTAAAGTGACCACCTCAGTGAAAGGACCTAGACGATATGGACACCTTTCGTGGTACCTTACATTATTTTCTTCATAGATCCCAGCATTGTTAGTCATGTTTATGATTACCACCTCACTACTGTAAGTATTTTCTTTATGTACATTGCATCTTTATAATATTGGCACCAGCTTAGTGTCACTGGACTGTTCTGTCCATTCTGGATTTGGTTAATTCTTACCTAGACCAATAGAATTGACAATGTATGTCAGTCAGACAGAATCAAACATTGCACATGCAGCAAAACTTTGGTGAGAGAAAACCATAGACTTGACAAGACCTGGCTAGAACTAAAACCTGTAAAAAAACAAAAGAACTTACCTCTCTTGCTCGTCTGATGGCTGTACGCCGATACATGTAGTCCTCAGAGTTAACGACGTAAACCATCTTGTAAGAATTCAGGTTGAACTTGCACTCCATGTTTGCCTTGACCTAAACAAAAGTAAGAGCAAACATATTCAAGAAAGATCATGCCCTATCTATGACATGTACTTTATAAAAGAAGAAAACAGCAGAACCTGTTACAGTCATGCTTTTCCATCCTTCATATAGTTAACAGCAGCTCGAATATCATTGCATTATACAGATTATGAACTTTTTCATGATTTCAGAAATGAAATGGCAAAGTACAAACTACCTCTACCAAAGCATACACACAGTAACAAGGACACAACAAAGTTATCTGTGATTATGAATGTACACGTTCTCTCACCTCCACACCTCCCAGTGGATTGTCCCACTTCCCCACCTCATCACCAGGTCCCTCCTGTTCTGCATGCTGTCTCTGGGTCTGACGGATGTTTCTGTGCACATGACAACACTCAGGTTACACATTACAGTCACAATGACACTTTTCTCATGCTCAAAACTGTCTGAGGACCACCACCATGAGGTGTAGCCCAAAATATGTTCCTCGAGAATGCATCGGTGTACTTAAGCATAGGCAACATTGCAGGACTATTTCCAAAGTGAATCCCACACTATACAACACAACACACTAACCTGGGCAGGAAGACTGGTTTCTTGGACATCTGCTGTCGCAGGTCTGGTGCAACTGGGGTCTCGTTATTCACATACTTATCCACATAGTCCGACCACTTCTACAGAACAGGGACAACATGGAAGAGTCCAATTAACATATAGGCAACAACTGCTTTAAAACATCATATTTGTTTCATCACTACTGTATCATACCAATACTGCATTTGAAACCTCGGGACAAAATCTAGAAGAAAAAACAAAAAGACATTCTTACCCACTGACCCTATTTTTAAAGATCATAACCAGCTAAATAACTACATTAATTTTGCTTTTCTGTACCTCCACTTCCACAGGGTCATCAGACTGGTCCCCTTCTGTGTCCAGTAGTTCCAGAGTCAGCTTGTGCGCAGCGGGGATCTGTAAAATACAGTAAAACAAGAGATACAGTCAATCAGAGATGCCAGAATTTATCGGCTGCTCGCCATTACTGATACTTTGCAATCCTTCCAGTCTCGTAAAAAAAAGCAGCAGTGTATAGTAATTCTACACTGTGAACATTGATAAACACAGATACGCCCTTAGACAAGCCCTTGCATATAATCGGTAATGATATAAATATTCAGGCCCCTTTGTACTGATTAAAAAAAAAGAACTTTTCATTCTGTAGGTGATAAGTTATCCCCTACAGTATGCCGTAACTTCAATATTTTGTGGGGACATTGTTTTCACAGTAGAAGGAGATAGACGGTTTTTGCAGTATTTTTTGCAGTCAGCCAATTCTGTCTACAGTACTTTTATACAACGGTCTTCCATATTCCTGATGTTATGATTTTGTGAAGAAGGGGTCACCGGGAGAACTAAACCACCACAAACATTTCCACATGTACGTACATAGACGATTCTGAAGAGGTTCTCGTCTGCGACGATCTGCTCAGCTTTGTGCTGATAGGCCAGCTCCACCTGCCCCGTGTTCGCCGTGTCTGCGGACGGCTGCAGGCCACCTGTCCGCACCTCCTGCAGATGCAGGTCTGTCAGCTGTAAACACACCTCGTCTGATGCCAGGTGCTGCAGCTGGAGAGACAAAGTCATATGTAATCAAAATCATGCAGGAAATCAAAGATTCGAGATGCAAAATTCTTAATTATGCAAAATAAAATGTAGACATAGAAAAATGGACTGAAGTTAACCCATTTTAAACTGTTACCTGTCTAACAATGTTCTGGATGAGTTTGTCCATAGTAAAGGTGATGTAATATGACTGTTACCTGTCTAACAATGTTCTGGATGAGTTTGTCCATAGTAAAGGTGATGTAACATGACTGTTACCTGTCTAACAATGTTCTGGATGAGTTTGTCCATAGTAAAGGTGATGTAGGCATGACTGTTACCTGTCTAACAATGTTCTGGATGAGTTTGTCCATAGCAAAGGTGATGTAACATGACTGTTACCTGTCTAACAATGTTCTGGATGAGTTTGTCCATAGCAAAGGTGATGTACGAGGGGCGTGCAATTAGTAATGGTCCTGACCCATTTCCCATAGCAGGAGATTAATGAAACTTGGCACAGTTATTAGTCTTTCTCTTCATAGGAATCACCCAGAGTTATGCATTTCTCCCATCGTTTGATGCAGCTCTGGACACCGATTTTGTAGGACACCCCAGGTTGGTCCTCCAACTGATGCCTCATCAATGGCACAAGAGGGACGACCAGGTCTGGGAGCTGTTTCCACAGACTTCCAGCCACGTTTGAATTCAGGATGCCAGCGTTTTACAAGGTCATATGATGGGGCATCATCACCATAAGTTTCATTTATTTCATCAAAAGTCTTCTTTGGTGTGCGTCCTTTCAAATACAAAAACCGGATCACTGCGCGACACTCAACTGGTTCCATTTCACACCTGGTCCATTTCGCACCTGACTAAGTTCAAACACCAGTAAATCAGAAACCACAATTAGTTCAGAGCTGTCTTTTGCAACATAACCCATAGAGATATGAATCATTACACATACAAAATTTCATTTAGATCAGACAACTGGAAGTGGGTCAGGACCATTACTTATTGCACGCCCCTCGTAACATGGCTGTTACCTGTCTAACAATGTTCTGGACGAGTTTGTCCATAGTAAACGTGATGTAACATGACTGTTACCTGTCTAACAATGTTCTGGATGAGTTTGTCCATAGTAAAGGTGATGTAGGCATGACTGTTACCTGTCTAACAATGTTCTGGATGAGTTTGTCCATAGTAAAGGTGATGTAACATGACTGTTACCTGTCTAACAATGTTCTGGATGAGTTTGTCCATAGTAAAGGTGATGTAACATGACTGTTACCTGTCTAACAATGTTCTGGATGAGTTTGTCCATAGTAAAGGTGATGTAGGCATGACTGTTACCTGTCTAACAATGTTCTGGATGAGTTTGTCCATAGTAAAGGTGATGTAGGCATGACTGTTACCTGTCTAACAATGTTCTGGATGAGTTTGTCCATAGTAAAGGTGATGTAAGCATGACTGTTACCTGTCTAACAATGTTCTGGATGAGTTTGTCCATAGTAAACGTGATGTAACATGACTGTTACCTGTCTAACAATGTTCTGGATGAGTTTGTCCATAGTAAAGGTGATGTAGGCATGACTGTTACCTGTCTAACAATGTTCTGGATGAGTTTGTCCATAGTAAAGGTGATGTAACATGACTGTTACCTGTCTAACAATGTTCTGGATGAGTTTGTCCATAGTAAAGGTGATGTAACATGACTGTTACCTGTCTAACAATGTTCTGGATGAGTTTGTCCATAGTAAAGGTGATGTAGGCATGACTGTTACCTGTCTAACAATGTTCTGGATGAGTTTGTCCATAGTAAAGGTGATGTAGGCATGACTGTTACCTGTCTAACAATGTTCTGGATGAGTTTGTCCATAGTAAAGGTGATGTAACATGACTGTTACCTGTCTAACAATGTTCTGGATGAGTTTGTCCATAGTAAAGGTGATGTAGGCATGACTGTTACCTGTCTAACAATGTTCTGGATGAGTTTGTCCATAGTAAAGGTGATGTAGGCATGACTGTTACCTGTCTAACAATGTTCTGGATGAGTTTGTCC
This sequence comes from Branchiostoma floridae x Branchiostoma belcheri, assembly GCA_019207045.1. Lineage (NCBI taxonomy): Eukaryota > Metazoa > Chordata > Leptocardii > Amphioxiformes > Branchiostomatidae > Branchiostoma > Branchiostoma floridae x Branchiostoma belcheri. Next base: position 20,657,696 of record CM033024.1, read on the forward strand.
ATAGTAAAGGTGATGTAACCATGACTGTTACCTGTCTAACAATGTTCTGGATGAGTTTGGCCATAGTAAAGGTGATGTAATATGACTGTTACCTGTCTAACAATGTTCTGGATGAGTTTGTCCATAGTAAAGGTGATGTAACATGACTGTTACCTGTCTAACAATGTTCTGGATGAGTTTGTCCATAGTAAAGGTGATGTAAGCATGACTGTTACCTGTCTAACAATGTTCTGGATGAGTTTGTCCATAGTAAAGGTGATGTAGGCATGACTGTTACCTGTCTAACAATGTTCTGGATGAGTTTGTCCATAGTAAAGGTGATGTAGGCATGACTGTTACCTGTCTAACAATGTTCTGGATGAGTTTGTCCATAGTAAAGGTGATGTAACATGACTGTTACCTGTCTAACAATGTTCTGGATGAGTTTGTCCATAGTAAAGGTGATGTAGGCATGACTGTTACCTGTCTAACAATGTTCTGGATGAGTTTGTCCATAGTAAAGGTGATGTAAGCATGACTGTTACCTGTCTAACAATGTTCTGGATGAGTTTGTCCATAGTAAAGGTGATGTAGGCATGACTGTTACCTGTCTAACAATGTTCTGGATGAGTTTGTCCATAGTAAAGGTGATGTAACATGACTGTTACCTGTCTAACAATGTTCTGGATGAGTTTGTCCATAGTAAAGGTGATGTAACATGACTGTTACCTGTCTAACAATGTTCTGGATGAGTTTGTCCATAGTAAAGGTGATGTAACATGACTGTTACCTGTCTAACAATGTTCTGGATGAGTTTGTCCATAGTAAAGGTGATGTAGGCATGACTGTTACCTGCCTAACAATGTTCTGGATGAGTTTGTCCATAGTAAAGGTGATGTAGGCATGACTGTTACCTGTCTAACAATGTTCTGGATGAGTTTGTCCATAGTAAAGGTGATGTAACATGACTGTTACCTGTCTAACAATGTTCTGGATGAGTTTGGCCATAGTAAAGGTGATGTAGGCACGACTGTTACCTGTCTAACAATGTTCTGGATGAGTTTGTCCATAGTAAAGGTGATGTAACATGACTGTTACCTGTCTAACAATGTTCTGGATGAGTTTGTCCATAGTAAAGGTGATGTAACATGACTGTTACCTGTCTAACAATGTTCTGGATGAGTTTGGCCATAGTAAAGGTGATGTAGGCATGACTGTTACCTGTCTAACAATGTTCTGGATGAGTTTGTCCATAGTAAAGGTGATGTAACATGACTGTTACCTGTCTAACAATGTTCTGGATGAGTTTGTCCATAGTAAAGGTGATGTAGGCATGACTGTTACCTGTCTAACAATGTTCTGGATGAGTTTGTCCATAGTAAAGGTGATGTAGGCATGACTGTTACCTGTCTAACAATGTTCTGGATGAGTTTGTCCATAGTAAAGGTGATGTAACATGACTGTTACCTGTCTAACAATGTTCTGGATGAGTTTGTCCATAGTAAAGGTGATGTAGGCATGACTGTTACCTGTCTAACAATGTTCTGGATGAGTTTGTCCATAGTAAAGGTGATGTAGGCATGACTGTTACCTGTCTAACAATGTTCTGGATGAGTTTGTCCATAGTAAAGGTGATATAGGCATGGATGCCGAACATCTCCCTCAGCTGGTCCTCGTACTGTGTGGGCTCTAGGTTCCCATCTAACAGGTTCCTCACCATCTCCAGAAACACAGGGTAGTATTCCTCTGGGTCAATGTCAGCTGAAGAAGAAACACAACACCAGGCTGATTCAAGTTGTTGGTTACAGATTTCAAAATGTTTCAAACAAAAAATGGAGTATAGTATTAACAATTCAGTGGCAAAACTACAAAACACAAATTCAAAATGTTATGATTTCTTGGTAAGTAGTGACAGTGGAAATCAGCATTGCTGCCTGGAATTTTGGGAAAAAAGCCAATTGCCCGTACTACTGTTATTGGATAGAAAGCACAGAGCAACTAAAGACAGAACACACACAAAAAATTATGATGTAGTAAATAGGGCGAGTGCAAAAACAGCCATATCAGACTTCTTTCAATTTGAGCTTGTTTGACATTTTCAAGTTAGCATGAAAGTTCATATGAATTGGTACATTACGTAATACTAATAAGAAAAAGAAACTGTTCTCCAACTCAAGAAATTTCACTCTCAAAAGTTGTAATGAAAGGTTCTTACAGGATGCCTTCAGCCGCAGGGCCACAGCGGTTGACTCGTGGCGGCGCTGCCCTCTGCCCTCCTGCTCAGCGATGAGCATGGCCTGCTTGTACACCTTCAGCAGCCGCTCACACAGGATGTGGTGCAGCCGCAGGAACAGGTACCAGTTGTTGTTCCCCAGCAGCAGCGAGCACCCGTCCTGATAAACAAACAAACAAACAGTCACTACTTATTATCCTTCAGCAGCCGCTCACACAGGATGTGGTGCAGCCGCAGGAACAGGTACCAGTTGTTGTTCCCCAGCAGCAGCGAGCACCCGTCCTGATAAACAAACAAACAAACAAACAGTCACTACTTATTATCCTTCAGCAGCCGCTCACACAGGATGTGGTGCAGCCGCAGGAACAGGTACCAGTTGTTGTTCCCCAGCAGCAGCGAGCACCCGTCCTGATAAACAAACAAACAAACAAACAAACATTCACTACTTATTATCCTTCAGCAGCCGCTCACACAGGAATTCCACAATTCTCCTGCAATACAAATTCCAGACGACGAAGCAAGCAATGTCCAACACAACAAGACAAATTTAAGGCGACAGTGGTTGTTGTAAATTTGATCCGTGTATACTTTTGTAGTAGAAGAAATTTTAGCTCTGAACTACGATTACTAACACAGATTAACTTTCATAAAAAGACAAATCTACATGATTACAGGTCAGCCATCTTGGATATGGTTAGGATATATGTTGTATGGAGTGTGTGATACTTTGCAACTCTTTCTTGGGACCTAGAAAGCAGTGAACATGACTGTGTGTTTCTTACCGGGTCCAGTCCCCTGAGCGGAGGTTTGGCTCCCATAGTCGACAGTGGAGGGGGGCTGATGATGGCCTGCTTCAGGGCTGCCAGGTTCCTACAGGCTTCAGCCTCACCATCTACAATTCAAAGAGAAAATATCAAAGATTATCATGTTTCACTTATAAGGCAATTGGGGATGGAGATGTAGATGAACATAGACAAATAGACATACACAGACACAAACATGCAAAAGCATCCATAGACAAACACACGATTATTGTTCTCTAAAGTAAAATTAGAGAAGACTGGCTCACCATCATCCCTGTCCTCCATCTCATCATCACTCAGTTTGCCTCGAGGCAGGTAGAAGAAGTCCGGCAGGAACTGGTACAACAGCCATTTGATTTTCTGTTTGTCCTGGAGAAAAGGAAAAAGAATATCTTCTCTCATACAGCACATAGCAGGGTGGACATTATAAAAAGGAAGATAGAAGGAAGACCCATCCTCTAAACAATACATAACATTATTGACTTCTTGTAGTAGTTCTTATACTTTCTTTGTCAAAATTGACATTTGCCAACTAGTTTTTGGACTACCGCTTAAGAAAGATTCAATCAATTAGTGAGTCATCTTAAGATTATGTTCTTTCATTTTGTTGGCATTTCAACTGAATGTTCCATTAAATATTCCTTCCTTGATACTTAACTGAACACAATGCAGAGACGTCATACTTGACCAAGACCAACTGAAATGTGACCTACCTCCTTGTGAATGCTGGTCTGCCGTTTCATGTGGTACACCACGAGTCCTGCCGCGTCGTCCATGATCCCCGTGTCCTGGTACGTCAGCACGATGTGCGCCCCGCTCACGTCACCGGCGCCCTCTGCTGCCGCTTCCTGTCTCTGTCAGTGTGGGCATACATGCGTGTTGTTAGCTAGTTTACTTTACTTTAGATTACCATCCAAAACTGGAATGGGGGTGGGGTGGGGGGCAAACAGGTGCAATAAGGCTCTGCCCCTGAGGCACTGCCAAAAACTAATTCAATAGTTGCTATTCCAGCTAACAACATGTACAGACAAAAAAAATACTTACAAAACCAATTACAGTACAAGTTATCAAAAATAACAATTTCAAAACAGAGTATCTATAAAATGATTTAAGATCACGTACCTCATCAAATATGGTTTCGATTTCGTTGAGGAAGCTCTTGGAGCGGAGTGCCTTGGAGTCGGTCTGTTTAAAGTTGATGCCCTGGTGGTCTAGACTCTTCAGGTAGTACTTCTCATTCTGTTCTCGCCAGATCTTGTCAAACCCACGCTTGGCTTCCCTCCACTCCTCTTCCTTAGCTTTCAGTCTGAAGTAGATCATTAAAATAAAGGTAAGGGTTCCATATTGCCTATTCTAAGGCTGTAGGAGTATTTGGTTGTTCATCCACTGTGCCTTGGGCATGCTATTGTAAGGTGGAGCCCATCCCTCTCCTTCAATTGCCTTTTACCTTCCTAACCAAAGTCAGGTACCCATATCACACCTTGGAGGGATAGAAGTGTCAAGTTCCCTTCTGAAGGACACAGCGTCTAGCCCAATGATCAGTGCCTGTTAGCCTAAACACTTGGCTATCAAAGCCACTCTCATCCAATCAGCATACTGCAATAAATTAATAAAAAGTTTCATACATTTGCTATATAAATCAAGGACAAAAGATGGCAGAGATACATTCCAAGGAAGCTGTTGTACTAAAGGTACAAAAGGGCAAAGACTGATCTTGCAAACAATAGCTACTACATCATGAATGCGTCATGCACAGATGATATGATATTACTGACCTGCGTAGGACCAATGGTACGGCAACAGCTGGGTTCTTCCTCAGACCTTCGATGATATCAGGGGCTTTGTCTCCATATATTCTGTACAAGGCAATGTTTGTATTTCATGTTACCCCCCTGATTACAACATTTGCATGATACAGTGAATCTGACAAATCTAATTCAGATAAGCCACATTAAATGTTTAAAACAAATCATGGTGCATTTACAGAGAAAGATAATGCTACAAGTTTACATAGTGCAAACTGTATCTATATTTTCTCCAATGTCATTCTTTGGGTAATGGTAAATCGGAGGAGACATGTTATTCTTAAAAATACAATGGTTACCTCTGAATGGCTTTCCGATGGATGACCTCTGATGTCCCGCCGAGGCAGGAGTCCAGGCGAAACTTGGCGGCCTCCTCCGACGACATCCGAGACAGCTTCTTCTGAACGGCCTCCAGCACGCGAATGGTGGACAGGTTAGTTTCCAACACCACATCCAGCTGTGGGAGGGGGGCAGGTCACGGTCATTCATATCCTCCTCATACAACATAGACTACAAGTGTGTTATCTACTACTTCCCTTGTCATTACAAGTCTTGTGTGGCCAGCATGGCTTACTTCAGCATCGCATGTCAAGACTACGTCCAGCCAGGCTCTGAAGTCAGGGGAACACAGTCATACTACAGTCATACTTCTACTTAAAAGCTAACACACAACACGGAATAGGAACACACGTACCTCGTATCTCTCGTCCTCACACCTGTAGATGTGTTCCTCATACTGGGTTTTGCGGGACGTCACAAACGTGGAGTCTTCAGACCAGGAGGGGAAGGACACCCACGTGTCATTTAACACCTGGAATGGACAGTGATTATCAGCATTTACTACTAGTCACTCTCACCAACCTGATTTACACAGCTCTACCCTATACTACTGTGACTTCTACAACATAGTGTAGTTCAGAGTCAAAACAACTATAGTAGCAACACAATGGAAATGTGTCAACAGAAATTAACATGGAAACTTCAGGATGCTGCATACATTTGCAGATTTACAGTACCTGTTTACAGAGGACTGTTCTGCCGCTGCACTTGGGTTGTGTGAAGGACTTGGGCAGAGCACGGTAACTTGAGCCAAGCCGCTTGCATGAGGAATAATCTGGAATACAACCAAATACATGTCATTAAACCTTCCTTTTTTTCCTTTTTATGACAGCCAAACATACTTCATGACATCATCCACGGTGTTCCATGAATTTCCCCTGGTGATCCCAAACCTATCGATTATTACCAATCCATGCCTGCCGAAAATGTTTGCTTGCTTATTGTATAGGGTTGTACCAACAAGCCAAGCCAAGTGGGTAGTGGAGTGTTCGCCTTGTAGTCGGTAGGTCGTGAGTTCCAACTAGTGATGGCTTGAGTTATACTGAAGACTTTTTAAATGGTACATACAGCTTGCTCTGCTTAGCACTCAACATTTGGACAAGACTGTGGTAGTTGAACACACACACCACAACGCGTTGACTAGCCCCCTGCTGTAGCGACTGTATAAAATAAAAGTTGTATGGACGAGGGTTTCCGAATTGGGGATGGGTGCCGCCCTATGCACCATCTGGTGCGGGAGGGACTTTACGAGGGGCGTGCAATAAGTAATGGCCCTGACCCACTTCTAGTCGTCTGATCTAAATGAAATTTTGTATGTGTAATGATTCATATCTCTATGGGTTATGTTGCAAAAGACAGCTCTGAACTAATTGTGGTTTTTGATTTACTGGTGTTTGAACTTAGTCAGGTGCAAAATGGACCAGGTGTGAAATGGAGCCAGTTGAGTGTCGCGCAGTGATCCGGTTTTTGTATTTGAAAGGACGCACACCAAAGAGGACTTTTGATGAAATAAATGAAACTTATGGTGATGATGCCCCATCATATGACCTTGTAAAACGCTGGCATCCTGAATTCAAACGTGGCCGGAAGTCTGTGGAAACAGCTCCCAGACCTGGTCGTCCCTCTTCTGCCATTGATGAGGCATCTGTTGGAGGACCAACCTGGGGTGTCCTACAAAAACGGTGTCCAGAGCTGCATCAAACGATGGGAGAAATGCATAACTCTGGGTGATTCCTATGAAGAGAATGACTAATAACTGTGGCAAGTTTCATTAATCTCCTGCTATGGGAAATGGGTCGGGGCCATTACTTATTGCACGCCCCTCGTAACTAGCAATAAACAACCTGAGTCTGTTTAAAACTATATCATAAAGAACATAAAGATTCACTCACCTATCTCCATGTGCTTGCCCTCTGACCCCTTCTCACTCTTCATGGGGAGAGCTTCGATACGGTCTGACTCCTGATAACCCAGGAACTGCTTAAACCAGTTGAAGAGCTCTGGGAATTTTCTGGAGAGAAGATTTAAGATTTAAGTCCTTTTTTAATAGACAGATTTGGGATTAACCATACTAAATAGCATAATCATAGCATAGGAGTGCATAAATTTTTAGGCCATACATTTTGTCACAGAAACAGATTTTCTTCTTAGTGAGATGATATTTCAACTTAAGAGGATTTTGTTGTATTTGTTGTTACTGGTCAAGCCAATCAGATCACTGCTTGACAGTGACAAGGTGATTGACTGGTAAATTAGCTGGGAATAACAGTCTAGCGAGTACCTGATTGGTTGACAAATAGAAAGTGCCAACTGCCCCAAAAGGAGGATATTTGCCTGTGTTGTCAATGCTGGTGCATTACATCATACATAAGCAGTGCCCCCTGGCAGATAGGATGAGTATTACAGCAAACCTACCCTAGGAAAGGTGTGACGAGCTGCACCAGCTCTGCCCTGGAGATGACTTCCTGGTTAAACAGGACCAGACATCGCAGGAAGTTCTCATACACATCCTGACTGTGGAGAGCCTTCCTCACCTGGGAAAAAAATTATTTCTACATTCAATCTCAGAAATATGTAGCACTAGCAGTGACCAAATAACAAACCATGGCTTTTCTAATTTCAAAAGTTGAAACTAAACTTTACTGTGCAAAATAATTGTACATTATCTCAACTTGTTTTGCTGATATTAAAGCGTAGTGAAGAGCTTTGCAATGTTGAGAAGTCATTTACAAGAAAATTTTTTTTTTTTACAACCAGTCAATTTTCTAAAGGAGGTTTCCCTTGCCTTTACCTTCCTTCACTAGATAATGTTACTTTTTACAGCATGATGGCATTGTAACAAGGAGAATGCTATTCCAAACATGCCTGGGTCTACTTGTATATCCCACCCTTGTCTTTGTTCTTTGACATTTTTGACAAGACACACCTACCTTGTCAAAGAAGGCAAACTCTGTCAGTGTGCCATGCTTGCCTGCTTCTGCCAGGGAGATGTCTTTAAGTCCTGTCTTCATTTTCTTGGGTGGTACGGAGCCCATGGGCCCGCCCGGCCGGCGCACGTGGTTCCCTCTCTGTGCCTTACTGAAACTGCTCTGTTTCTTGACTGTCGAGCCATGGTCATTTCTGACCTGTGCCTCCCTCTGTTGCACTTCTCGCTGTTGGGCAGCCTTCAAAACACAATGCAGCCTCATGTCAATAGGTGGTTGAGAAAATGTCAACATAAGGAAGGCAATCTTCACCCAGTCAGGTAGAATGTACAGAATTACACTGCTCCCTCTGGCTTAACATACAGGAACAGCAATGTGGATATACACACGTATTAGAATCAAAGGCAACCACACCAAAAGCAATACTTATTTCCATTATTGTTGCATATTACACCAAAGTTTAGCAACTGTGTCATCTAAATTATTTGTCATTGAAACAATGTTAAAAACAACAGACTCAACTATTCTAAATTTTTCCTCTCTTTTTATTAGCACATTTTTTCTATTCAAGTGACATACTTCAACAAGATTGGAGGTGAGCAACTTGTTGTGTTGAAAGACAGCTAAAAACTTCAATAGGCTATGCCAACACAAATGAAATTTCATGTTAAAAATTTCATGTTAACCAGCTCTCCCAGCCACCAGCATTTATAGTTGCACCATACAGTCATATGTTATAGAAGAGTATATGAGAGTCAAATCCTAAAAAAAAGGCCTATGCTTAGCAGAATTTATCTATGCTATGCTTTCTACATATCAAAATCTAGATAATGAACAAGGTAATAATAAATGTCCACTTACAAACTGAGCAGCACTTACAAACTGAGCTGCTGCAGCATTGGCATCAGGGAGGAACTGGCCAAATTCTGCCAGCAAGTCTTCCTGGTTCTGGAACAGCTTTGCCACTTGAGCATACACTTCTGCTTCAGTCAGGGTAGGGGCTGTGGCATAGCCCTGGGAACAAAACAAACAAGAAACTTAAAAGGGAACAAGTGCGCTGCATCCCCGTGCCCATACCCACTCTGACAAGTAGGGGTGGGTGCCATTACAGAAAATTCAGATTCGGGTATGGTCCAGGTCCAGATCTAAACCGGACCTAATTGTCCAAGAAACCTGTGAATAGGAGATTCTCACCATAACGGTACCCGCCCCTACTGACAAGCATACAATTCCGATTGACAAGGGATTCTACTAGGTCAAATATGGCCACAGTCTTCTGCTGTGACCTGTCTGACAGTTGTTTTTGTTCCCACCATACAAAGGACCAAAGGATTAATGTTCCCTATAATGGACATATGCAGTCCATATAGGAAGCTGTGGCACAAACCTTTATCCTATAATATAGACACACCAACAACATAACCTCAATTCTCTTATGGTCTCACAAAACACTCCTCCCTTGTAAAGAGAAAAGATACTGGAAGTACAATGATAAGAGAAGTATTATTCTATCTGGTACTGACTATGCCAAAGAAATTCTCCGCCCTGAGGCATTGCCAAAAATGGTGCAGCTTACCTCTTTGATGTTTCTCTGCTCCTTCTGGTATGTGTGGAGTATTTCCAGGAAAGCCTTGTAGATGTCTGGCTGGCCTTGGAAACGGTTCTGAAATAATAAATGTCATCAAAATAGGACAACAGTCATATATATTTCAAACACAACAAAAGTGGCTGGAAAATTTTTATAAAACAAGTTGAACTTTATTTTTCTGTAACAGATAATCAGAATTTTATATGGTGTTGGATCCACAATAATAACCTTTTCAAAAAACAGACTTTGTTGTTGTTTACCTTAATCTTGTTGACATAGTTGATAGCATGGTTGAACTCCACAGGTTGGCTGCCCTGTGTGTTAGGTGATGAGCTGAGCTGGGGTGCCTGGACCATGGTGGGACCTGCACTAGTCTGCTGTACAGGGGGGAACGACGCCTGGCTCTGGCTGGGAGGCTGCTGTTGGGTTGGCTATAAAACACACAACAAATTACTATTGGGCTCACCACTGAGGTGTCGCCAAAATCATGAACATGGCATGTCAATAACATGAAATTCTAGGATTGCAACTTCTGCTATAGTTCCAAGGAAAACTATCAGGTGGTTGAAACATCCTATCATTTCTTCAACGTAAGACCTAACATACATTATACCAAATTACAATTTTAAAATCCCATAGCTTCTTGCGTTATGCTGTTCTATAAACATAAACAGGCTACTGAAATCATAAATTTCAAGCAATACAATTATACTTTTATAGTCTTGCATCAGAATCACTTTTTGACCTGAATGTATGTGAAGAGTATGCTACATGTATTCACAACACAAAAGCAACTGGAGAGATTTTAACAAATCATGGCAGTAGGAATAAGTCCAGTGTTCTCACCAGGATTTTTTCACAGCGTCAGGGCAGGGGTTCGGGGGCCGCCGAAGGCCCCCGGCGGGGTCTAGTGGCAGAGCCCCGGTGGGGGGCCCCAGGGGGGCGAAGCCCCCCTGAAGCTCTTGCATTTTAGGCTATTCAGAAGGCTTATTGTATCAGTTTTTAGGGGCATATCTACGATAATTGTAGCAGTTTGACGTAACGATACTTTGAGTCAAAGCATCAAAGACAACTAAAAACTCATAAACAACAAACTTTACTCAGCTCAACAGTACTCATAAATATTGTCCGGTTTGCCACCAACTTTTTCTAGATAAACAACTTTGACAGTCTCTGTTTCCATCGTATTTTTTTTCATCGTAAACAGAACAAAACACGCAGAAACATGTGCTCGGCACGGGGAATCCCCGGCCGACTTTCAAGTTCGCGATCGGCGGGCGAATAATGCGTTCACATAAGAGGTGTTGGACGTAAAAACAACAAGAATACCTTTGCTTCCTTTTGATATGAGTTTTGGGCCCGCAAAATCTCCAAAACGGCAGAAATTTTCGGGGTAAAATACGGTAAAATTTGCTCTAAAAATGGCGGTCGTTGCTGTTGTTTATCCTAAACCAATGAGATCGCTAGTTTCCCCTGACGTCACAGAGACGCATCAGATCTCGCGAGAATTTTTTGCGAGATTTTACGATGTTTTCGCCGCCATTACCGCTAGCTGCCTGCATGCACGCACGATGTTTTCGTCATTTCTCAACGCAAATTTCTCGATCTTTGGAAGGTTTTAGATGATTTACAAGTATACTGCAACATAAAAGGGAATGTATACAAGTGCTATTTTTGTGCAAGTCCAAGAAGCGTTTCTTGCCGTTCCGATTTTAACCGGACTTGAACCGAAACTTTTTACAAGTTTTGTGCCGGTTCTCTGTTTACAGTACAGAATTAGAACGCACGCCGCGCAAGGGGCGGTCCTGGGTGGGGGCTGCGAGATAGCGGTACGCGGGGTGCTATAAAACACCTCCCTTCGAGCTGAAACTTCCTGAAACAGCGGAGGCGCGTGCTTGGCACGTGCTTTCGCATTTTTACTACGGTATTTTTCCAGTTTTCCCCCATTTTTTTGCCGCTACGCTGGGTGAAAATACAGCATAGCGGGCTTTTTACAGCGTCATTTTTCCAGCCCACAGCGTATCGGCCCGCTATGCTGAAAAGGCCTGGTGAGAACACTGAAGTCTATCTAGTTGTTTGAATTTTTATGTATTGAGCATCTTACTACTTGGATGTTGAAACTACATCTTCACACTGTTTGTATTCTAAGTTTATTTCTTAGCCGTTGTTTCTTCACTCTTAACTAGAGGGCTGTTTCAAACCCTGTCACTTTAAAGGAAAGCATCAGAAAATCTTCAATTCATTATTTTCCAGTAGTTTACTCATTAAAAAGTTGATTTACGTCAATTTTTACATTAATCCGCCCAATATGACCCTGTAGACACGTTTGAACTTCGCGCTCTCCTCCCCTCTCCCGCCGCGCTGGCCGATGACGTAATGGCCTCGTTCTGATTGCCTGCGCGCTGACGTCACAAATCAGAATTGAAACTTCTTTCCATGCCAGCCATTTTGCTCGGTGAACCTCGGTCCCTTCGGCGGGAAATCACACCGCCATTCTGGAAGCCAGTCCGTTGTTGTTGACAATTAACTTCGTGGACCTGTAAGTCGCGTTGTGAGCTGTCTACGAAGCCATAGTCCCCGGGAGACTGAACATGAATGGGCTTGTCTGCGAGTGAACCGCGCGACGGTACGAATCAAAACAATGGTGGTGGGGGAGGTTCATGCACCGTGCCATTCTGGACTGTTACAGGAGCGAGTTCGAGTATATTCTTACCTTCTCCTTTCCGGACAGCTCAGCGATAATTACACGTAAGCTTCCACGAATTTTGGCTGAATTCATAGTTGTCCAACTGGCAGTGACAGTAAAAAAAACAAGAGTATCCGTGACATTTTTCCTCTGACAACATACCCTTGATCGCTACATATCGAACCTCCCCCACCACCATTGTTTTGATTCGTACCGTCGCGCGGTTCACTCGCAGACAAGCCCATTCATGTTCAGTCTCCCGGGGACTATGGCTTCGTAGACAGCTCACAACGCGACTTACAGGTCCACGAAGTTAATTGTCAACAACAACGGACTGGCTTCCAGAATGGCGGTGTGATTTCCCGCCGAAGGGACCGAGGTTCACCGAGCAAAATGGCTGGCATGGCCAGAAGTTTCAATTCTGATTTGTGACGTCAGCGCGCAGGCAATCAGAACGAGGCCATTACGTCATCGGCCAGCGCGGCGGGAGAGGGGAGGAGAGCGCGAAGTTCAAACGTGTCTACAGGGTCATATTGGGCGGATTAATGTAAAAATTGACGTAAATCAACTTTTTAATGAGTAAACTACTGGAAAATAATGAATTGAAGATTTTCTGATGCTTTCCTTTAAATAATACGGTGTCCTACCGAATGCTGCACGGGTTGTTGCTGAGTCATGACCGGTGTCTGTGGGCGCGGGATCCCAGCGTGGGTCAGCGTCGTGTTTCCCCCGGGGCTGCTCACGCTCACCTGTCCGTCGGACGTCTGGACCTCGATCTTGTATCCCGGCGGCAGGAAGGTGTTGAAGCCCACGATCAAGTCTGGGTGGCCTTTAAACAGGTTGGACACCCGGTTGATGACACCAGGGGTGTCGATACTGGAAGGAATGGGGAGATGGTACATATGCTGTCAATTCCATTTGTATTCCTACCATCTAGAGTTCAGTGTTCTCGCCAGGCCTTTTCAGCATAGCGGGCCGATACGCTGTGGGCTGGAAAAATGACGCTGTAAAAAGCCCGCTACGCTGTATTTTCACCCAGCGTAGCGGCCAAAAAATGGGGGAAAACTGGAAAAATACCGTAGTAAAAATACGAAAGCACGTGCCAAGCACGCGCCTCCGCTGTTTCAGGAAGTTTCAGCTCGAAGGGAGGTGTTTTATAGCACCCCGCGTACCGCTATCTCGCAGCCCCCACCGAGGACCGCCCCTTGCGCGGCGTGCGTTCTGTACTGTAAACAGAGAACCGGCACAAAACTTGTGAAAAGTTTCGGTTCAAGTCCGGTCAAAATCGGAACGGCAAGAAACGCTTCTTGGACTTGCACAAAAATAGCACTTGTATATATTCCCTTTTATGTTGCAGTATACTTGTAAATCATCTAAAACCTTCCAAAGATCGAGAAATTTGCGTTGAGAAATGACGAAAAACATCGTGCCTGCATGCGAGGCAGCTAGCGGTAATGGCGGCGAAAACATCGTATAATCTCGCAAAAAATTCTCGCGAGATCTGATGCGTTTCTGTGACATCAGGGGAAACTAGCGATCTCATTGGTTTAGGCAAAGACTTTAGGATAAACAACAGCAGCGACCGCCATTTTTGGAGCAAATTTTACCGTATTTTACCCCGAAAATTTCTGCCGTTTTGGAGATTTTGCGCGCCCAAAACTCATATCAAAAGGAAGCAAAGGTATTCTTGTTGTTTTTACGTCCAACACCTCTTATGTGAACGCATTATTCGTCCGCCGATCGCGAACTTGAAAGTCGGCCGGGGATTCCCCGTGCCGAGCACATGTTTCTGTGTGTTTTGTTCTGTTTACGATGAAAAAAATACGATGAAAACAGAGACTGTCAAAGTTGTTTATCTAGATAAAGTTGGTGGCAAACCGGACAATATTTATTGAAGTACTGTTGAGCTGAGTAAAGTATGTTGTTTATGAGTTTTTAGTTGTCTTTGATGCTTTGACTCAAAGTATCGTTACGTCAAACTGCTACAATTATCGTAGATATGCCCCTAAAAACTGATACAATAAGCCTTCTGAATAGCCTAAAATGCAAGAGCTTCCGGGGGGCTTCGCCCCCCTGGGTCCCCCCAACGGGGCTCTGCCCCTGGACCCCGCCGGGGGCCTTCGGCGGCCCCCGGACCCCTGCCCTGACGCTGTGAAAAAATCCTGGCGAGAACACTGGAGTTTGAAGTGAAAATCGAGTTTTTCTTTTCATTAATTTTGGCATTACCATTAGAATCTACAATTGGATAAAAGGACTGTCTTATCGTTTTAGCCAAGCTAACTAACACTTATAACTTGTCCCTTCCACAAGTCTTGGGGAGGAGGCCCAATCTGCTATAGATTCCTAGCATCTAGAGTTTGAAGTGAAAATCAAGTTTTTCTTTTCATTAATTTTGGCATTACCATTAGAATCTACAATTTGCCAAAAGGACTGTCTTATCGTTTTAGCCAAGCTAACTAACACTTATAACTTGTCCCTTCGACAAATCTTGGGGAGGAGGCCCAATCTGCTCCTGGCAGCAAGAGATTGTGTGACACGGCAGGGTTCGAAATACACATAATTAACTTGCAATTTGCACATGATTTTAGAGATTTGCACATAAAAATATTCTGAACTTGCAATCTTGCATGTTGCAAATACCTGGCCTATAGTAAAAATACTGAGGAATTAAACACCCTATTCTTAGACAGAACGACAAATGGACGTCTTTCTTTTTTCCTTCCTTGTTTTTGCTGGTAACTTTCTCCAGTAGCTTCACTAGATGTACTAAAAATTCCCCAATTCAAGCTAGCGAGACTCGCACGTCATTGGTCCATTTTTGGAATGATGGATGCTAGCTAGAACATTGCAGCATAGACTAGTTGTATTTTGCATGTAAATTTTTCAAATTGCACGTAAAATTTTTGCCAACTTGCAATTTTGCATGTAGCAAAAAAAAAGTATTTCGATCCCTGCACGGACTTAGTGGGTACTTGAGAGAGATTACTGTAAGAATCGAGAACTGCAAGTCTTTACAACCTACATTACTCGGCTTGCGGGTTTAGATGGCTAATTTGAGCCTTGCAATGTGAAACTATTGTCAGACTAATCCATACCTTTGTGACTTGAACTCCTTCATAATGTCCAGGAAGTCGTTATAGACTTGCGGCTGGTTGCCGAACTGCAGCTTGACCTGGTCCAGGTAAGACAAGGCATCCTCCACCTTGAGTCGCTGGAACTGCTGCTGTTGCTGCTGGTGCTGTTGCTGCTGTTGTTGTTGCTGCTGCCCAACCAGGGCTACGTGTGCCTATAAAAGGTGTACAGCAATTAGAGAAAATTGACGACAGAAAGCGCCATCTGGCACAACATAAAGAAACCGCACTGTTTTCTGACAGAATGGAAGAAACTACATGGAAGGAAACAGAAAGAAAGCAGACATGGATACTATCATAGAGAGCGAAACGCATACTACCATTATAAAAATCAATGGACGAACAAAATACATAAATTGCATTATTATTTAGCAAGCATCGTTTGAGTATAGGGACCCTGTGACTCCTTACAAATCTCTACGGAAAATACACTTTGGCTTTAATTCTAAAGACTGTGACCGAGGGAAAAAAATTGCCGCTTAATATGCATGAAATAGTCTTGAGGGATTCTGGCCCATTTACTGTGGTCATGTCTTCGGGATCATGAAAGTTCTCTCCTTTGTTCAGAATTTTTGGTGAGAACAGTGCTAATTGCTGTAGAACTCAATCTTGTACCTGTGTGTGTGCATGTGCCTGGTGCAGCCCCTGCTGCTGGTGTGCCTGTTGTTGGGCCTGGTGGGGCGTGGCATGGACGACAGCGGGGTGGGAGTGATGAGTGGCAGCTCCTGACTGACTCACTGACGCAACCCTGAGGACAAAACGATATTGGTTCAAGAAACAAACAACACAAAATCGACATAATCATGTAAATAGTTTGCCTCTTGGACAGAATATACCTGAAAAGACTGACATTTTGAAGTTGCTTCAGATAGGCAGATTGACCAGCTAAAATCCTAAGCTTCATGAAACTTGAATGTGATCCTTAAATGTCAGAAATCAAGAGTCCACCACCACTACAAAACAGGTTTCATGATTCATGGAGCATAAATTGCTTAGAACTCAGAATGGACATTCGTGGACAAAAAAAGTCAAACCCCACTCACTGGTAGCCTTGCACAGCAGGATACTGCAGACTGGCCGGCATGTTCTCTCCTGCACCGGTGGGCAGGTCGTACACAGAGGCATGGGCAGGGGCTGGGGCCAGTATACGGGGGTGCTGGTACCCTGCTGCACCCTGCTCCATACGCCGACCAGGAAACACGGGCTCACCTTGCTCTTCTAGATGTCGTTTCATGATTATTCAATGGACATCAGAGCTGGATGACAACAATAAATTTTGAAACCCATGTAATATTTCATTTTCATTTAATTGAAGCATATACTATAGATTAACGTTTCATGACTATTTGCTGGACATTAGGGCTGGACGCAAAATTGATGCCAACAGATAAGGTTGAAACCCAAATATCACTTGAAGGCTATGCTGTACTCAGCCTGTAGATTACGATTACTGTGAATCTCTAAGTGTTCACAGTTCGTTTTTATCTAAAATACCATTTCTCTTTTACCTTTCAACTCCAAAGTCACTGTTAATATATGTCTCCAAAAAACTATATCAAATTACACTGTACTATGGAATAAAAAACCTCCTTTCTTTTTTGCTTTGAAATTGACTTCCTGCGAAGATAAATGAATCTACAGTATTTGCATGGCGGCCATCTTGATTTCAGCTGCCGATACCAAATTTGTTGGCAACAACCTAGATTTCTACTTTAACTAAACCTCTGAATAACGACAAAAATCGCACAACCGTAGGAAAATAGTCATAGATTACATGCCTTACCTTCGATTCTATTTTAGTAAAGTCAAAATAGGGATTTATGGCAATTTCGTCCTAATCTGTCCCGTTCCGCCCCCCTCCCCCTCCCCTTTCAAAAACAAACTTTCCTTGTTTGTGTGACTGCGAAATAGTTCGTGGACGATCATGCGGGAGTACTTCAACAAAACAACGAGAATCGTAGGTCTAGCTTGCATTAATCCATTCGTCAGAAACGTTTGTGTTAGAAAGATTTGGCGCAGTTTAGCGTCTACGCGCCAAAACAAAACATCCACACAAAACAACAAAATGGCGATCTATCGGCAAAGCGAAGTGCAACTAAACAGAGTCATCTTCTGTGCTAACGTTTGAACTTATAAGTATTTCAATCAATCGCCCCGATCCAGGAAGTCTTCAAGACTAACACACGAAGATCTATCGATGATCGACGCCCCTAAGCCAATGCTACTACGTTTATTTTGATGACGCCACTGTGAGAGTGAGCCGGCAAATCCCGACATCCCACCCTCCCCATGTTTACCTGCATCTTCATACGCATAACCTTGGAAAACTAGACAATTCATCAGAAATGTCCACACACAGCTGATGATTACGAATCTGGCTTTCAGCTTCTGTTAAGAAACTCACCTCGAAACGGATGGATGTTGAAGATGCAGGGTAGATGCCTTTCTCTACTCCAGCATTGCGCCCTGCATTCAAAACAAACCTGGTGATGACGCTGATCATGTGACCGTTTTTGGCAACGCCTCATACTTGTGGCGCGGCGCCTTACTTGAGGGTCTGCATGCCTTTTTCCGTTAAGCGTTACGAGCCATTTTAATTCACCGTTAATCGTTACCGACCCTCTCTAATTTAACGTTAACCGTTATCGGTATATTCTTCGTGAAGCGTTATTGGTCGTTTTAATTCAACGTTAACCGTTATTTGTTATCCCGAATTCACCGTTAAGCGTTACCAAGAAATTTTTCGTAACCCGTTATACACACGAAGTCAAATGCCAGATAGAACCCCGGAAAATGCAGGAAATGGCGTTTCAAAGGGTCCAGATTTCAAAATTTTCTCCGAGCCTCCCGGCCTTCGGCTCTGGACAGGGTAAAATATGTTGCGGAAGCATCGCCCTCAAAAACTTTATCACTCATACAGATTTCAGTGTAAACTCAGCTTAGTTTCGGGCAAAAAGTACTCATAGAATGCAGAAAATGAGGTTTCTCCGGACCGTCCTTGCGACGACTGGCGCCTTTGGCGCTCACGATGACATAGTGAAAATATGTTAGGGGCGTGGGTAGCCACAAAAAAACTTTTCTCTCTAATAAAATGTCATTTAATTTAGCTTCGTCTTACAGCAGAATGTGTCCTGCAAAAAGCAGTAAATGGCGTTTCAGACGGTCCAGATTTAAATTTTCCCGGACTTATATTGCAACGTCCCGTGCCTTCTGAGCTCGAAATGGTAAAATATGTCGGGGGCTCTGGGGGTGGAGGCCAAAGCTATAATCATTGTGTAATTTGATCAAAATGTCAAAATCAACCTAGCTTAGTCAGTCGGCAAAATTTGCCGAAAATGCAGGAAATAGCATTTAAGAGGGTCTTGATTTTAAAATTTTCCCGGGGGAGCATACCCCCGGACCCCCCTGGAATGCGTCGCGCCTTCGGCGCTCCAGGTGCTGAAACTCACAATAGTCCAATCCCCCCATCAGAAATTTGCTGCCGCCGTCTCTGTGGCTGGCCGGGAACTCTGCCTCCGTCAATTTACAGATGTCATGGACAATGCCCCTGTCATTCCTCCGGGTTCCTGGCACCTTTTGCTTGGTCATTAGACGGATATTTTCCCCCATTCCCCTACTCTAGCGTTGTATAAATAGGAATGCACGTCAATGTTACTTTCAACGGTGTTATGTTTTGTAACTCCTTCTGAATTTACCGTTAAGCGTTACCGGGCCTCCTGAATTTAACGTTAACCGTTACCGGGCCTCCTGGATTCACCGTTAAGCGTTACCAAGACCCCCCCATGCAGACCCTCTTACTTAGATAGGGACAACTACTTTGTTCATCATAGCGGACAAGGATTCTGGTATCTTTAGAATAAGATGTATCTCACTGATTACTTTTCTGATTTAGAGACAGAAGATAGAGCTTTCTTCAGGCAGCTGGCTTCCCTTGCGGAGTTTCATCCCAACATCTGCTTGAATTTTGCGGATGCGCCACCTTGCGGCCAATCGGGTACTACTGGCAAGGGAATGCTGGGACCCACGTGACTTCCTCTCGGCGAAAGGTTGCTGGAAAAGAAGGTAAAAATCTACTTCGTACTGAAAATCGACGAACAAAACCGGTGTATTTTAGAGTATCTACAGATTCTTTCTTTACCAAGCAGACATACTTCTATTCCATAAAAATCTGTTAACAATAAAAAATGTTAAATGATAGTATATAGGCAAAGATGCGGTCGATATTTAGCAGATACTTCACGTTGCGTAGCGCTGCGCCATGTTACTAGTACTATGGTGGCATCCAACATGTCCGCATGTGAGCGCCACAAATTTAATATACATGTATTTGATTATGACAAGGCTTGAGATTGTCTTGGCTAACTATTAAGATCCGTTTTAACTGGAAGAACACCAGAAGTATCTATTTCATGTTTATATCTGTTCCAGGGTTCTCCCCAGAATTTTTTAGTATAGTGGAGGGGCTGGCAAAAATAACCCGCACCAACGCGCTGCACTTTCATGAAAATGGGTTCATTTTGCAATGACAGAGGGTGTCAAATACTACAAGTATAATATACTGTTGTTATTCCTTTGTTGTGAAGTGGCAAAACTACTATTGTTTTGATCATTGCTCATTCACAAGTTTTTGCAGACAATGCTGACTAGAAAAGTGATGCCACTTGGTACAAAAATCTGTGAATTGTCATTTATCTTAGCAAAACTAACAAAGAAAATGGGGAAGAAACACACTAAATTTGAAAAATAGTATAGTGGAGCTGGCTTAGAGTATAGTGGAGGGCCTCCCTTATTCCACTCTCTGGGAAGAACCCTGTCTGTTCCTTGTTGTACAGAAGGCTCCTCCATAATTAATAGTAACGGGAGGGGACCATACTTCGACAGGGGTCCAAATTTCGACAGGTTTTAAAAATCATTGTTGCGGAGAAATGCATAGATGCCTGCACATGAGAAGTACACTAGCTGTAGACTAAACCTTGTTGTAAATAACTACAAAGACGGGGTATGTGTCAAAGTTAGCAAGTCCCACAGATAACGATTGAAAAACTTGCACAAGTTTGACGCCTTCCGTGCAAGTTGACGAGCGAACGTATCGAGACCATGGCCCGGGAAACTCTTGAATTATTCTTCGCAAAATACGACATGTGAAAAAATACCACCACACATAGAAATGATGTTTATTAGCCTTCCGAAAAATAATACCTGTGTTCTGTTCGGCCTTTAACTGGGTTGGATAAACGGAGCTAAAATGATGGCACAATGTTTACGCAGTCGGGGCCCCGCCATTTTACTATCACGCACGAAGGCGGGCGAGTGATGCTCAACACGTTGAACTCAGAACCCGTCCGTCGAGCGACAAACATTCAAGAAAAATCGATCCCTACCGACTAAAAAATCCTGTAGCCATTGCTGCTGCCAAAAGACAGGATGAAAAGGCAATCAAGGAAGCCGAAAAGCGAAAATGCCATCACAGTCTAACGTAACAATGCGCTGCCGTTTTGCGGCAAGTTGGTCTCACCGTGAGAGGTAAACGTTTTAACACACCGTATTTGAATAAGTCGCGTAATACAAAATATGACCCATATTTGGTACAAAAAAATTATAATGAAGACTTTTAGTGCTATTCTATTTGCAGAAGTTGTTTAAAAATGCACGGCGATGGTCTGGTTGTTACTATGTCGGAGTTTGGACCCCTTTTTTGTGTTGGAACGTTCTGCTAGGACGCAAGCCGAAAACCTGCCGTAAGTTTCATGCGCTGTCAAAGTACAGTGCGGAACGCTACTGTTAAATGAAATATATATCTGTACAGCTTCAATAACAGTTATATGGATGCATACAAGATCTTAACTTGTTTTTGATGAGTTCACTGTAAAATGTACATTGACAAAAGCCATGCGCATCCACTTAGAACGGGTGTCGAAGTATGGCCCCCTCCCGTTAACGTTACAGATGGGAGCTCGATGTACTTTTTGGCGACGCCTCAGGGCCGGAAGTAAATTATGAATCATTTTTGCTCAACGTACGCAATGTTTTTATTAAAGCTGCCTGCCGTTATTAACAGAGTTTTTGTTTTCAGATCTTGTCTTTAAACCCGCTTGTGGCAATCCTTGAACTACATCAAGATGGTCAGGGAAGACAAGGCTACCTGGAAGTCAAACTACTTCTTGAAGATTGTGGTGAGTGAATATGCCACATCTACCCGTTTGTTTGTATACCTCTCTGAATGTCTGAAATCTTAAGGTTATCAGGTGTGTCATCTCAAGTTTGTCAAGTGTGTCATCTTAAGTTTGTCAAGTGCGTCATCTTCGTGTGTCAGATCATCATCAGGAACCAATGTAGCTCCAAGAATTAAAGTTAACTCTAGTGAATTGGGCATACCACGGACTTGATATAGGGTAATCCCAGGTACAGGGATTGTAGAGGTAGTGTCTAGTACTCCTACAGAGAAAATGTTTCTAATGTTAGTGATTTTCCGTTGGTCCCTGTAGCGTCTGTTGGATGAATACCCCAAGTGTTTCATTGTCGGCGCTGACAATGTGGGGTCCAATCAGATGCAGCGGATCCGCATGTCCCTCCGAGGAACTGGTGGTAAGTCTGTCAATTTACCAATACCTGGTAGGCACACAGTTTTTGGACTTACTGAAATGTTTTTGATCCCAGCATGTTGATGTGGCATAGTAAGTTCATTTGTAACATGATTTTTGTCAACAGTATCACAGGATTCTTGCCAGCAGTTTTTCACAGCATTTGAAGCATCTTATTATGTGAAGCCACTTGAATTTTTAGCAGAATAGGCATTAGCATTGTAACATTGGTCTGGGCCTCTAAGGTAACTTCCCACTGGAAATTTTGAATTGACAACCCCCCTCAGAAACACTATTTCCTACATGTTGAGAGCAGAGTTCAATGACTTCTTTTTATCTTAATAATAACAAATCAACAACATATGGGATACGAATCACAGTGGAGGGGTCCCCAGTGCTCAACTGCCCTAGCAATTACCCAGATATTGGCAAAGCATACAGATTCATATCACTGCCAGATTGGTTAAGGTCTTTCCATCCCAATTGTCACTTCGTTTTCTGCCACTTCACAATGGGATTCATCTATATAGTTAACTTTACTGCAGATAAAGTTTCTGGTAGTCTGCACTATCGCATGCAGGGCTCGAAATACTACCTGCATATGCACTATAGTGCAGGTGAAATTGGAGCTGTGCAGGTATTTCTGGTGTCTACCTGCACCTAACCTGCACTGGTCCATGTACTGGGTTTTATACATATATGTCATATATTGTCATATGATGTAAATGTATGTGTATTGTTATTAGCTGCATTGAATGTTACTACCTATAAAGTTTAAGAGAAAAAATAGCAATTGTTCCTGAACAATTTTAGTATGATCCATACTTCCTAAATTCAGAGTGGTGCAGGTAAAATTTGTCTGGTGCAGGTAATTTTCAATGTTACCTGCACCAGTGCAGGTATGCAGAAAAAAGTATTTCGAGCCCTGGCATGTAACAAAAAGCTTTTAGTCTCTAGACTAGCTTATGTATTAGATTGAGTTAATAAACCTATTCCGAAACTTCTTTGGTTTCAGAGATTCTCATGGGTAAGAACACCATGATGCGGAAGGCTATCCGTGGGCACATGGAGAACAACCCAGCCCTGGAGAAGTGAGTAGTGTCTCCTTCCTAACCCTAGTTACTTTGGTTCCCTGATTGCTTCCATAGTATAAGCTACCCCACAGAGTGATGCATAGCGGGTAAATGCATACAGAATATAACTCATGTATCATCCAGGGTACCTGTCCGACTGTCGGTAGGACTGTCTGAAGGCCATAGGGTGATCTGACCTGCTGGAGGGTTTAGCCAGGTTACCAGACCCCAGCCCAATCTCAAAAATATCTATCGTGCAGTTAGATATTTTTGAGGTTGGGATCTGGTATCCAGGGTATGAAAAGTTGGGACAGAGAGCATTTTATATAATAGTGTCCTACCCACCCAGGAAAACACACATTGCAATGGGAAATGTGCCAGAAGTTGTGAAAATTTGGTGTCCTCAAACTAGAATTTCTGACAACAGCAATTCCAACATCCAAATCTTGTATTTGAATTTTTGACAACAGCACACTCAAAGTTTGTTCAAATAATTCTATGGAAGCCTTTGTGCTAACATTATCCCCATGTGATAACCCAAGTTATCACCTGATAAAGAACAGCCGTATCAAACATTATCACATCCCAATTATGACATAGATTTTAAACTCTGCTTATCCACAGTGCATTTTATGTGTTTGAAAAAACTGGCCTATCTGTATGGTTATTTGGTGGTGTAACTTGGTTGTGACGCCGTTTGTAGGATCCTCCCTCACATCTCGGGCAATGTTGGCTTCGTCTTCACCAAGGGAGACCTGAAGGAAGTTCGTGACAAGATCCTGGAGAACAAGGTACATCTGGTCACTGAATCATTTGCAACAAATGCTACTAGTACTAGTTTGTATGCCATGTTCCATTGTTACTAGGGGTGGGTACCAGTACTAAAAGTTAATTTCCAGTGGATCTGGTGCAGGTCCAGTCCTGAACCTGATTACTCAACTGTAACACTATCATATTTTGGAAAGGATGAATCATACATGATATAAAAAGGAATATACTGTTTGAGAACCAATGTATTTCATTATAAATCTGTGTTATTGTGTAGTGCTAATTCTCCCTTCCTCCCAGGTGGAAGCTCCTGCCAAAGCCGGTGCTATTGCTCCGGTGGACGTTTACCTGGACCCACTGAACACCGGCCTGGGTCCGGAGAAAACCTCCTTCTTCCAGGCTCTGTCCATCCCCACCAAGATCTCAAGGGGCACCATTGAAATTCTGGTAAATAAATTTTTCTTTAGATGGTTGGAACTTTTTTTATTAGAAATATTAGCTCATGGATTCTTTTAAGAGAGCCTATCATTTCTGACAGCTGCTGAAATACCCATGCTCATACAACAATGATAAGCTTTAATAGATTGCACTTGTAGTGACTGTGTTGGTATTTGTACTTTTTTTAACTAGGATCATGTTTTACAAGCAAATAGCCCCAAATTCTTTGTAGATGGAGGTCCATAGAGCCCTAGATGGGTTTTTTTGTCGCCAAACTTTAAGATTTAGAAATGTTTGCAGTTATTTATTGGTGACTATCTCACTGCAAATTTATGGTACCTTTGCCTTTGATATACAAACTTAAAAAAGGAACCTTCTACGTCCTGTCATAAAAGTAGTCCCAGCGGGGGGAAAAATGAATGTACAGTGCGTGTAATGATAAAGCTTTGTTTTTGTTCATTATAGAACAAGGTGTACCTGATCAAGAAGGATGAGAAAGTGGGGGCTTCTGAGGCAACCTTGTTGAACATGTTGAAGATTTTCCCCTTCACATACGGCTTGGGGATCCAATATGGTAAGTTTTTTTCATAGTCTTAAAAGAAAAAGAAAGATATTTAGAACTTTCATGATTTATGGTTCATTTTGAGAACTACAAAATTCAATCATCACAGTCTTAAAAAATTTCAATAGGCAGGGCTTGAAATAGGTGGTAACAGTCAATGCAGCTAATAACAATCCATAAACAACTACATCATATGAAAGTTATGTATAAAACCCAGTACATGGACCAGTGCAGGTTAGGTGCAGGTAGACACCAAAAATACCTGCACAGCTCCAATTTCACCTGCACTAACCTACATATGCAGGTGGTATTTCGATCCCTGATGGTGAAATGTCAATCATTTAAGGTTTTAAGTTTATGGAAGGTACTCAAAACACATAAATTTGTCAAATAAAATGTTGTAGGATTAATGTCTTTCAAAACTTGCAATAGAAAGTAAGAGTTGGTAACATGTAAGCATGTGTGTTTTCCAGTGTATGACAGTGGGTCAGTGTTCCACCCATCCATCCTGGACATCACTGATGACGACATCCTAGCCAAGTTCATGCAGGTGAGTTGGACATTCTCTTTACTTAACTAATCTTAGCTTCAAGGGGTCATGAATATCTTATATGTAAATGTTTTCTTCATATTAAAATAGATGCTGAATAAAAAAAAATATGAAAAGAGATGAACAATGGAACAATTGTACACCAGCTCTGAATTGATAATGAATCAGCCAAATAATCTATATTACTATTAGATAATAGGTCATGATCAGACAATGATCAAATTGTGTAGAAGTCTGGTGTATATGTAAATTGTGAGGGATTATTGTGAGCCATCATGTGTGCCTACATGAAGAAACTGATGTATGACATTGACATTGACATTTGCAGGGCGTCCAGAATGTCGCCAGTGTCTGCCTGTCCATTGGCTATCCTACCGCTGCCTCCGTGCCACATTCCCTCGCCAACGGCTTCAAGAACCTGCTGGCCATTGCAGCTGAGACAGAGATCACCTTCTCCCAGGCTGAGCAGGTGAGTACTACTGGAAAGTACCCTCTTCACTAGGCTTGTAGAGTGTAGCATGCAAGCAACTGCCCTAGCCAGATGCCAGCCAATCTGACTCTACCCAGCACATGCACACTTATGGACTCCTGGGAAGTTACTACCCAATCAGGTGGCTTATATGGTCAACATTGGATGTGATTGGCTGGTAACTTCCCCAGGTACAGTGCTATAGCCTTGAACAAGAACACCCAAAAGGGCAGGCTGTTGGCCGGTTTGCTAGAGTTGTTGTTTTGTGTATTGTGTAATACAAGCTAAAGGCATGGTAGAGAGGGTGGTGTAGAGGGTCACATGCTGGCTTGTGTAAACTTGAGAGATTTTATGACAGCATATTGAGATTTAACTAAATGTCTTATCATGTGAACCATTAGAAACACTTCCCAACTTTTGCCTTGATATTATAAAAGTGCAAAAGCTGATCTACACAGAACAATTTAAGAATATTAGATTATGCAACTACAGTAGCTGATCTATAATCTACTCCCCTTCAGTGGCCAGTTGGACATTGTGTAGCCCGTTGGATACAGTCTTTTCCCCATGTAGATCTGCTTGGAGATAAACTGATCTAGTAAGATTTAAGATTACAGAGCTACAGTAGCTGATCTATGATGATGTATTTCCCAGATGAAGATTAGTTGATCTAGGAAGATTTAAGATGATAGAGTTACAGTAGCTGATCTATGATGATGTATTTCCCAGATGAAGATTAGTTGATCTAGGAAGATTTAAGACTATAGAGCTACAGTAGCTGATTTATGATGATGTATTTTCCAGATGAAGGCCTTCCTGGCCGACCCATCAGCCTTCCAGGCCGCAGCTGCGACCTCTGCAGCACCTGCAGCTGAAGCAGCCAAGGAGGAAGCCAAGGTCGAAGAAGAGGAAGAAGAAGAATCCGACGACGACATGGGCTTTGGATTGTTTGACTAGTCCACAAATGGTGTTGCTGTGGTGGTTCCAGTCTATGATGCAGTGGATATGTCTTTCAACAGGCACACTCATTGAATATGGAACCACCAAACAGCTAATGCCAACATGAGTCCCATCATACAGTCTATTAAAGTGAAATAGACACAAAATTGGTTTGTTGTCTCTGTTCTTCTGTTGGGTTTATTTCACAGATGGAATAAGGGGCGTAAACAAGTACACTAATCAAGAGGTAAAAATGCCTGCGAGGGGAGGAATCCTGCTTGACTTTTACTTTGTTCTCCCCCATCTTACATAACACAGTTATCAAGCTCATGAAGCCTAGGAGTGAATGGATAGAACACATCAAATGCATCTTCCTTCATTCATGCTGGCATTTCAGACCCAATTTACTGATCCCATAGCCGTGCCCACTTCACTTAGAATGTACAAATGCAAATATTTCTCTAACCTGCAGCCACTATGGTCAATATGCTAATTGCCATGCTACCATTGGTTGAATTTTGATTGTATTGATCCTTTCTGGTTGGAGCTACAGCTTCTGTTTCATAATGATTTCTGCCAATACAGATAAACTTTCCTATGAAATGTTTACAATGGTACTTGAAGGAAAATGTCAAATGCCCATCACACTAATTGCCTACGACGATGATCAACAACTTTTCCGAACATTTTAAGTTTTATTAATTGTGCCAAAGTGGGATTTGAAATGGGAAGGGTCCCGAGATTTCAAATCCATTAGAAATAGCAGACCTCTACAATCAACAGCTCTAGTAGCTGACAGAGCCAGGCATGTTTTCGCGTGTCCGTTTACAGTAATACCATATGTGATGGTGGTACTAGGTTATAAATAATGATGCATTTGTACTTAGACTAGAAAGTGACATAAATTGTTGTCGCCCAGGAGCAAAGTTGAACCAGGTGATGACAAAAGTATGCACGAAAGTTATCCATGCTATCTGAGAGATTCTGCCACAATGATTTTCCAATAGTTGACAGTATAATGATAAACACAAAACAATGCAGATAAAGGTTTAAATGCTCTCCGAAGTAAGAGACTTCCAGTATCATAGTGACCATGATGGAATTAATCGTACCATTTATCGAGTTTTTACGCATTTTTAAACTTCAAAATTGAATAGGTGCTACATGTTATCATAGTTGGGGTAAGTATTTTGATACTGATGCATAGATAAATGATAACAGGACCTCACAGATAGAGCCAATGTCAAGCAAATACCTGGGGAAAAGAGAAGGGAACATAAATTTGAATTTTTTTTCAATACAAAATATGTTAAAGTTAGGTGAAGGGGGGGGGGGGGGGCTGCGTAATTTATTTGAGGACCGGGGAATATGTCTTCATCAGCCCTATATGATCGCCAGCTCTTGTAGGTTCCATTCAGGTTGTTATGGCTGCACCTGATAGTAGTGAGATATCATTATATTTCAGCCATACCATATATGGTATGGTGAAATATATTGTATTCGTAATGTTTTTTTCTCCTGTCAAATCTTCAAATCCCCACATCTCGGTCGTTCCTGGACCGAATGACCTGAAATTTTGCACAAGGGTAGAGTGGGTCAATACCGAGGTGTGTTTTTCTCATTTTTTTCATATCTGCCTCTAAAATGATTTTATTGAAGTTTAAAGGTCATGTTTTGACCAAAACGGTATATTTTGGCCCCCTGTACCATTGAATTACAATGGAATTACCTTAAATTTGGTGTAGATAGGCATTAGATAGTTGGTAAAATGATCCAAGTAAAATTTTTGGCATAAACCAATTTCAAATTATTAATTTCTGTACTTTTCTGAGGGGAAATTGGTTTTCTTTCGGCCTTCTCCCGTGACCCCAGAGCCCACACGTGCCAGGTGCCAGCGGTCTGGGGAGAGAGTTAATTGCTTTATGGACGCCAGCCAATCAGCGACGAGGAAGCCGAATGCTAGTTAATATTCATAAGCGGGGCCTTGCTATCCCGTATATACACAAACAGATGCATATTACAGCCTTACAGTGGCCATATGTTACCCTGTGCCCGGTTTAAATTGTAGTTTGCGAGGATTTGGAGTTAAGACAGGGTCATTTGAGCGGTAACGGACGGTACGCGTGCATTGAACGTTAGAATGCAAGTCTGTGTCGATGAATTTACCAACATTCCGCATGGCACTATCAATCATTTTGGGCAGATTTGACTTTTGGGGTTAGTTGAGACAATCGAGAAAATGGTACTTGGCAGAAAACGCGGGAAAATTGGACAGTTTGCGTTTAGTTTTGATACGTAAGTTTGACAGTGGCGAGAATGCATGTATTTTTTCCCGAACAAATGTAGGTACTTCTAGTGTTGTTGTTGTTCTTTTTTTACGTAAACTTTGTACATTCAAATTGTAAGTAACTTTAAACTGCCAGAGTTTGAGCCCAATAAAACACTCTCAGTACCAGAGTATCACCACTGACCTCCGCAAAGAAATCCCCGAACAAGGTAGAAACTCCTATCCTCCAGGTCTCGCACGCTACGAGCAGGAAATTATAACACTCAGACAAGATTACGTCCGATGGCTGATTGCATACAACGTAAATCAATTTAACAGTGGTATGCAGGGGCATATACTTAACAAAGAATTCGAAGGAAAATGAAATACTAGTATATAGATAAAGCCAAATCAAGTTAACTTATTGGTCCTGGGATTTTTCAGAAAAGAAATGAAGCGACAGGGTGGTAAAATTCTTGTAAAAATTGGAGACGTCTCCGCTCATACAAAACAAGAAGAAGATTGAAGTTTTTAGCTTGAAAAAAAAACACTCCTACTGCACAGTACCTGCACCTGCTTGACAATTATTAAAAAGTATTTATCACAAGGAGACTATGACGGTACTTAGACCTAGTTATCGAAGTGGAAATTGTTGAATGGCGTAATGTAATTTTATGATGAAAATTTTCTGAATGGAAGATGCGTTTTTTTTCACTCTCGGAAAAATAAGAGTTGCCACAATTCTAAAAACCAATCAGTAATGCATAGGCGCTCCTGTGGAAGATTACTGTATATTCCTCCATATGGGCCCGGGGCATATTGGGCAAGCTCTGTTTTGACCTGGAATCAATTCACAATATTAGTTCTCTTTTGGGGATAACTTACAGTTAAAATATTGCATTTTTGCGCAGGGGTGACTTGGAACAGTCCAATGTTGCGTGGGAATGGGTATGGTGTATTTGCACCCAAGCAAATGTCGGCCTTTCTAGTTGAGTACTTAATCAGTTAATGATAATACTGTGTGATGAAGTGTGTTATGATGTATTTTTGGCATTGTGCATAAGTGAAGAAAGGTGATTTGTACGTAGGCCTTCCAAATATACGACTAATTACGCAAGATTACAATATGATGTCGCCCTGAAGCAGAGCTGGTGTCAACATTAAGATGCGGTTCTCACGCTAGGACCGTTGTTTTTCTCTCTCTCCTTTACGAGACATTAGAACTTGCGTACTCAGTTTGTCAAAATCACGAAGAAGCGATGAGTACCAGAGGCAACTGCATCAGGGTGGTGCTAATGGTTCTGCTGGTCACAGGTCGTTACGTCCAGATGCCCTCAGCAGCCGGGCAGGACACTGCTAAGGAGACCAGCAACGACACGGACACAGTCCACAACTCAACAGACCGTTATGTGAACTGCAGCACCTTTGAGAGGAGCACCGTCTCCAAGGTAGGAGAAAATATCAGTTCAAATGCATCAGAATGTGTGCAGAGTGACAGTCCATCTCCTACTATGTACCAGTCCGTGGCAATCACCATTGCATGTGTTGCTATAACTCTCGGTGCCTGGTCATTCGTTGCGAACATCCTCCCGCTAGCAGCCATCATCAGGTACGAACAGCTTCATACACCAGTCTACATCCTGATGGCTAATCTGGCTGCTAGTGATGTCTTAACTGGCCTGACGTTCATGGTTGGGACTGGTACTACATTGGGTTACATTCAAACCGACTCCGTCCCTTCTTACGCCTCGGCACGTCTCATGTTCACATCGATGTTCCTATCCGGGTTGTCCTCCGCCTACAGTCTAATGGCCCTGACGGCTGAGCGCTACTGGTTCATCGTCCATGGGATGACCTACATCAACAACGTCACCAACGACAAGTGTAAAGTCGTGACTATTATCGTCTGGGTGTGGTCTGGGCTGCTGGCCATGCTACCCGTCTTCGGCTGGCGTTGTGCAAGTTATGTCCACATAGAATGCCTACCGATAGCCGGAGGACTGCCTCGCAGCTATGTGGTTGTCGTGCTCGTCTTCGTTTTCATCCCGATGGCGGCAATCATCCTCCTCAACATGGGTGTGCTGTGGTGCCTCTGGAAGCAGGTGGACGCCATCACTGCCCAAGAAGCGGCGGTGGGCGCCCAGTCTAGCGTCAACAGAAAATCCGGCATCACCCTCGTCATCATCACCATCTTGTTCCTGGTGGGATGGATGCCGATCTTCAGCAATATGGCCCTATTCACTCATGACTTCCCGTCACTTTACAGAATGATGGTCTTCATCGTGTTGAATTCGGCAATCAACCCTGTCGTCTACGGCTTTCGTTTGAGAGAGGTCCGACGCGGCGTTGCACGACTCTTCGCTAAAAGTAACTGAAACACCAATAAAAACAACTGAAGATGCTGTTGTCGCCGTATCAGTGAAGATTCGTCAAGAGCGATGGCATAGAAACACTAGTGTTTACTACATCTGGCAATTCGCAAGACAATCAAAGAACAAAACATGAACATGAACAAAGAATAGACTCATTCGTTGGAGTTTTTTTTCTTCTAAAATCGGAGACAGGAATACAATATCGAGGCAAGCAGCTGAAGAATGTCAGCTGAAGCAGAGGCAACAAAAGATGCAGCTAAGATACAACAGACGTACGTTTGTACTTACAAGCTGAGAGAGAAACGTACTGGAGGAATAGGTCTTGTCGACCCACTATGATTAATGCAAAGAGATATTAACAGTGACAACACACTGTTCAATGTGGTCTGGTCAATGTTGTTGCACCCTCACACTCAGGGTTGACATCGCGGCAAAGCCTAACGATATCACCCCTGACAATTCAGCCAGGGTATTTGGGTATTTGGGGCGTGGCTTCTAACCAACTGGCTTTTTGTTGTCGAAAGCTCGGAAAGGCGCCATATAAGGCGACTCATTAATATTCAAGGGCAAGATAACAGTACCGGCGTAACGTTCTTTCAGCGTCCAGACGTCTTTATCAGGTACCAAATTTAACATTTGTCGGTTCTGTGGGTATAGGGTAACCACGGCATCACCGTATACATGTACCGACCTAGCATACGAAAAAAAAACCCATTACCATCACGCAAAGATAAACAGATCTTTGTACACGCCGCGCCGTACGCTGTTTGTTCGAAACTTGCAATCCGGTCGCTGATTGGTCCGCGACAAATCAGGCAAGCTCATTAATATTCATAAGCAGGGCGCCCCAAATACCCTGGCTGAATTGTCAGGGGAGATATCGTTAGGCTTTGCCGCGATGTCAACCGTGAGTGTGAGGGTGTGTTGTTGTCGTTGTAGTAATGTTATCCTCCCCCCGTGTTACCCAGAATTGTCCGTTTCTTCCCAAAATATGGATGGATCTGTGACATAATTAGCCAGTTCACATTTATCAAGTGCGTATGTGCAGGCTTGATGTATCATGCTGTTCTAAGGTCAAAGTACTAGGGCCTTAAACTTTAGACAGCTATGTACATGGTCACCTGGAGCAATGAACTGTCTTGTTGCCTATGGCGCCAAACCACAGAATCCACGAACTGACACACTTCATGTCGACGTACCAAAAGTGGTTGATCATTGTCCGCGTCTAGCTCTTTAAATGCTGGTGCTGGAGCGTCGACAAGTCCACTTTCCTTCCGTGTGGCATTCACAGCTTCGTATGTTTCATAATAACCTCTGTCAACACACATGAACTGTCTTTTGAAAGGCATCAAAACATTTACTGTCGGAAAGCAAGGTAAATGTCGCAAAGACCGGAACACTTGTCGGCTACTACGACGACTGTCAATTCTGTTGATACTTGAAAGTGGTGTTATTTGCCTAAGTGGAATTTGAAAAGACTAAGGGTCCTACAATATCTTTGACTCATGTTAGAGTACCAAATCTATGTAATCAGCAGATTTAGAAGTTGACAGAGTCATTCAGGTTTTCGTGTGTAAACTTACAATAATGTCATATTTAATTGTGGTAGTGTCCGATAAATTACGAATCAATGCATTTGTACAAAGATTAGAATGTGATCTGACGTAAAACAGTGTTGCAAAGAAGTTAACTAGTAGCTACCACGGACATTAAGATACAGTTCTCACGCTAGTGCTATTTGCAATTGTACAAAGATTAGAATGTGATATGACGTAAAACAGTGTTGCCAAGAAGTAAACTAGCTAGAAGCTCTTACCGACATTGAGGTACAGTTCTCACGCTAGTGCTGTCGTCTCGGCTGTTTCGGCCCAGAGAGACCGCCATTCAAAACCTACACAGCAGAAGTATGCATACAGTTACGGGAGGTAATTACATTGGTGCCGTGCTGATGATCCTCATCGTCACCGACCCTTACACCCCGGTAACCATGGCGTCAAGAAGGCTGTGGAGACCGGACGTTATCCACAACCTGTCAACTCTACATAATGGTTCTTCGGAAAACAATGAAACCATTAGGCTAAGTGATGGCAACAATTCGAAGGTAGGCCAAAGCGTTCATTCCAACCTATCCAATGGTTCAGACAGTGAAACTCCATCTTTTAATGGGGACCGAGGCTCTACCGACATCTTGATCTTACTCATAACCATTTGCCTCGGTATTTGGTCAGTCGTTGCGAATTTCTTGCCAGTGGCGGCGGTCCTCAAGCATGAACTGCTTCACACGCCAGTCTACATCTTAATGGCTAACCTTGCGACAAGTGATGTCCTTACTGGCATAGCCTTCGTGTTTGGAAGTGGCGCGACACTGGTCTACGTGCGAACCGATTCTGGCCCGCCAAACGTCATGTCGCGTTTCATGTTCACATCGATATTTCTGTCCGGGCTGTCCTCGGCGTACAGTCTGATGGCCCTGACGGCTGAGCGCTACTGGTTCATCGTGCATGGGATGACTTACGTCAACAACGTCACCAACGACAAGTGTAAAGTCGTGATCGTGGTTGTTTGGGTGTGGTCTGGGCTGCTGGCGGCGCTACCCGTCCTCGGATGGAGCTGTGAGAGTCGTGTAGACGAAGAATGCCTGCCTATAGGTGGAGGACTGCCTCACAGCTATGTGGTTGTCATTCTCGTGTTCGTTTTTATCCCGATGGCGGCAATCATCCTCCTCAACATGGGTGTGCTGTGGTGCCTCTGGAAGCAGGTGAACGCCATCACTGCACAAGAAGCGGCGGTGGGCGCCCAGTCTAGTGTTAACAGAAAATCTGCCTTTACCATCGTCATCATCACGATCGTTTTCTTGGTGGGATGGATGCCGATCTTCAGCACAATGGCCATGTTAACTACAGACCACATTTCTATTTACAGAGTGATGGTCTTTATCGTGATGAATTCGGCAGTTAATCCTGTCGTCTACGGCTTTCGTTTGAGAGAGGTCCGTCGCAGCGTTGCACGACTCTTTACGAACAATAATGGACGATGAAAACAGCTCTGTGTGACTTGATGATGATACGATATATATGATTTACATGTGTGCAAAGAGACTGTTATAACGTATGGAAATTCAAACCTTCCTGGACGTCCCTGCTAACCTTTTAGCGTTATCAAAGTCTTGTAAATATCAACACGCTGTATACGTATAATTACATCTATGTAATGTGATTTGTCCAAAATTAAGTCCGGCATTGCTTTATATATACAGATCAACATGTAATTTATGTCAGAATGAGTTCAATAAATCATTCCATACGTCGATGAAGGTTTAAAATCCTTTATAAATCATAAATGTTATAAATACAGGTTTAAAACACACAACACTGCTACCGTGACGAAGATATACAATGTATTACACTTTTACTGACCCTTAAAAAGTAGTCTTGATGAGGTTTGAAAATACTATAGCCCCTCACCAGCCCTATATGATCTCAAGGGCTTGTAGTTGCAGGTTATCATAGATAGACTTACCTGCAGTTAAATATCAATGCATATCTAACGGTTGTACTGCCTGATGATGTATGTCTATTTGTCTATTTGATATGTGTATGGTTATTACCTTTGCCAGAATGGCTAAGGTTATGTTTTGGGCTTGTGAGTCTGTCTGTCTGTGTGTCTGTTAACAGTATAACTCGAGAAGCCTTGGATGGATCCCGATGATATTTGGTAGGTGGATAGGGGTCGGGAAAACGAAGGTCAAGTTCGATAATGGGCCCCCTAGCGGCTTGCTAAGGTACTGCAGCAGAACCTCAATATTTGATATCTCGTGTTCTGGACATGCTGTGGTTATGATTTTTGAGTGGTAGATAGCCCTTGAGACAGAGAGTAAGTACTATAAGTTTGGACCCCCTAGCGGCTTGTTTGGAACTGCAGTCGCCGATTTCCTTTCAAACTTTGGACGAGAATAACTCGAGAACGTGTTGATGAATCATCACGATTTTTGGTATGTAGATAGCCCAAGTAAAAATGTACATTATGAAATACTAATTATGCAAATCAGGAACTAATTTACATAATTAATGAGGAAAGTTTATAAATCCACTGCATTTCATGATAGGACTTTCAAACTTGTCACATGTATAGATGAGAAAGAGAGAAATATCAATGCATGTTAATTATGCAAATGATGACCTAATTTGCATAATTAATGAGAAAATATAAACGCATTGATGGATCGTCATGTTTTTTGGTATGTAGATAGCCAAAGGGAAGACTTACATGATGGAATCCTAATCATGCAAATCAACACCTAATTTGCATAATTAATTAGGAAAATGTGTAAATCCACTGCATTCCTTTATAGGACTTTCAAACTTGTCACATGTGCAGCTGAGAAAGACAGAAATATCAATACAAATTAATTATGCAGATGATGATCTCATTTGCATAATTAATGGGAATATAAACGTGCTGACGGATCGTCATGATTTTTGGTATGTTGATAGCCTAAGTAAAACGTTACATAATGAGATACCAGTTATGCAAATTAACAGCTAATTTGCATAATTAATGAGGAAAGTTGATAAATCTACTGTATTCCGTGATAGGACTTTCAGACTTGTCACATATGTAACTGAGAAAGATGGCAGAGAGTAAGAGGTGTATGTTTGGGTCCGCTAACGTCTTTTCTTGAACTGCAGGAGCCGGTTTAGTTTCCTAATTTGAAAGATAATAAGTCAAGAAGGGATTGAATGGATCATCATGATTTTTGGTATGTTGACAGCTTAAGTGATGCTTGATACAATTTAATATTAGTATGTAAATAGGGATCTAATTTGTATAAGCAATGGCAAAATGTTATGAACCAACTCCAGGCATATAATTAAAAATAAAATATAATGAGTAGCACATTTATGTCTTCAGACATCATTCTACATAACAAACCTGGTTTATTTGACAAAGGTATGTGTTCGTGGAACTCTAGTTGTAAAATGAGCCGTGTAAGGCTGTGCGTAAGCTGATACAAAATACCATTTATAATATGATAAAAAATAGCGTGTGATGTTACTGTTGCCTTGAACCTCCTTGGTATTAGCAATAAGATACAGTTCTCACGCTAGCGGTATTTTTCTCTCTCTCCTTAATTTTAGAGGGATTAGAGCTCACGTACACATATATTACTATTCAAATATCACAAACGAACGATAAATCACGGCAGTAACTGTATCTTGGCGGTCTTAAGCTTAGTGATTCTACATGTCACAAATCGTTGGAAAGTCTACTATAATGTTAGCCGCTTTTTGAGATTATGCTTATATGACCCTAGAGGTTTTACCTCATCTAACGTAGATCTTGTAAGTCGTATGGAGACATGGTGCTGTGATGTCTTATCAAGATACCACAAGCGTATATGTGTGATCATTGCGTCTGCAAAAGAATTGGGAAGGAAAAGCTGTAGGTTTGTTGATTGTACGAATAGCCACTTATTGTCTTTTCAAGAGTCTAGAACCAGCCTAATAGAATACATGAGAAACGGGTTATCATGTTGTATGTTGTTGATGATAATAGTGGAGAGTATTCTATATCTTTATAGTTATAGCTGACGTAATTTTGATATGCAGTTTGCGAGTATATGTAAGATGGCGACATGGTTCCATTGAATCTAATCAAATATGAATTTGTTGGAATAAATACTGCACACGATAGAACATTTACAGAGTTTGTTCTTTAATTCACTGCTAGCCTAGTATTGTTTCCAACGCGGAAGACGTCTGTATTCTATTCTCAACATCAAAAGTAAACCTTCTAAAAACAACAAACCATAAAACAGAGATCTATCATCTACTACGTATTTCGGCATGATTACTGAGCTGTTACTGCATAATTACTGAGATGTTACTGCATAATTCCTTGATGTTACTGCATAATTACTGACACGGTACTGCAGAGTTGCTAACCTGGTACTGCATACTAGTAGTTACAGACCTGGCACTGCATAGACACTGATGACCTGTCTCTAGATTTCAATAAAAATAATATGCAAGGGAAAGTAGTTAACAGCAAAAGCCTGTATTGAATCACATAATATACATTTGTCAGGTTATCAACAAAATTTGAGGCTACTTCAATTTTGACAAAGGTGGCCTTTCGCCATTTGTACGATGATTGACAAGGCAAGTATCACGTGGTTACAGACGTCATGCATATATGATGACAGAGCCGAGGACGAGGACCAATAAGAAAGCGCCGAGCAGCAGCTTGTCGACGACGAAAGCAGTGTTCTGCCACTCGTCTCTCACTAACTCCTCCCTGTGCTTCTCCTGAACCTTGTCCACCAGGCGCTTCAACATGGCGGACTGAAATGTATAGAGAAAAAAAATTCGGCTCGGGATTTTGCAATGGTCACGCAGAAGATTAAACCTTCAGTGTGCCTTATACGATGTTCATATGGTTTGCAAAAGGTCTTCCTGATGAAATCCAACTGCGTGATACATAGTACTAAATTCAATTCACATTATTCTATATTGCATAGTTGGAGAGCCCCGGAAGCCCCGAAATATTGGACCTTCTAGATACCTTCTCATCGTGTTTCCTTTGTATTGTGAAATCTTATTGATATGGCTGTACAACATTAAAGGAAACTCATCAATTCATACTGTATAATCAGAAGTATGAAAAACCCACCTGCTCGTCGAGTTTCCGTTGCATCATCGCGTACGCTCGGGAAAGTTCGGAACTCCTGTTGTCATTTCGGTCGAAGTTGACTTCCGTGAAGCCGTTCGATGTCTTCGGGCGATCAGTGATGGCACTGCCCTCCTTGTCTCGGAGGTTGTTCTGTTGTTGGTCCACTATCAGGGCTTGGACGCGTATGTTTTGTCGGAAGACGATTCTCACCTTCTGGACGAAGGTTCTGGATAAACGTAAGGTATGTGAACAGTAAACATGGATATTGTTGTTGCCCTGCAACCGATATAGAATAACAGTGGCATGGGCTTCCTACGTGTACCTTCACCTACGCATAGCCTTACCTGCAGCTTACACAATACATAAAAAGTGGAAATCTCTTCCAGTTTGAGCATAGAAGCCGCGGAATACCAACGGCTCCGTGTAGGAGAATGACTACATTGGAACTACTGCAGTATTGTCTTTATTATAGATTAGATAAATCTGTGTGCTAAGCACAACATTAAAGTTTGCTGTTGATAGAGTGTTAGTGTTTACCTCAGCCAGTTAGGTACTGGAGTTGGCTTGGGTCCGCGGAAGTGTATATTCAGCACCAGGACTGTGATGGCGGATGAGATGGCGACGATGCACACACTACAGCCGAAAAACTGGCCTGGTAGGGGCGATTAGGAATGTTATTTACGATCAATATGACGTTTTACATAAAAGTCTTCCCTGCAGTTTCAGATCCTGGCGACAGCATCTCATGTGTCAGCACCATCCTTAATCCAGAACTGATCAGTTAACCGTTACTACGATTTGGAGTGCTGTTTCATTCTATCAGTCGTGTAGCTAATTCTCGTGGTCAATGAATCAGCGTTTCCTGTATACATGTGACCATCCCTCTTTAGTTGCCACCTGTCTATAGTTTTATACATTTGGCCCTTGAGTGGCTGCTATAGACAGGTTTGACTGTACCCCAAGAACGTCAAAACACTGCAAACAAATCGAGAAGAGGAGGGGTTCTTCCCCGGGTGTGAGTGGATCAAACCTATCTGTCTGGTCTTAGTGCACCTGGTTTGCACCTAGTCACAGTACTACAAGACTGCTGTGAAGAGGCGGTTTGCGGTTTGTGCCGAACAAACAAAATGTCGCACGTCCAGGACTACTCAATTGCAA
Organism: Branchiostoma floridae x Branchiostoma belcheri; assembly: GCA_019207045.1. Classification (NCBI taxonomy): domain Eukaryota; kingdom Metazoa; phylum Chordata; class Leptocardii; order Amphioxiformes; family Branchiostomatidae; genus Branchiostoma; species Branchiostoma floridae x Branchiostoma belcheri. The sequence goes on from CM033024.1 coordinate 20,697,032, forward strand.
CATCCTGAAATGTGTCTAGAACAATCTTGGAATATTCCAAATTTGTTGGCTGTTGTGGCACACGATAGAATGTCAAGTTCTGGATTAAGCGTGCTCAGGGAACCAACTGCGCACGTGCAGGTCAAAGTTGAATGTCCCGAAGACACATTTGAACAGCGCTATGCAAACCGACCGACGGAGGTCACATACTTTTAGACAAGTATAAAGCAGGATGGAGACACAAGCTCTCATGGGCCTTCTCCTTTGACCTGCTCATGCGCTGTTGGATCTGTAAACATGCTTATACGGCGAAGACCACGTACCGATGAGCGGGATGTATCGTGACGTGGCCGGCAGACTCTCGGCGATGATCTGCGCGAACACGACGAGTGCCAGCAGCATGGTGATCCCCACAGACAGCTTCTCCCCACAGTCAGGCGGCATGAGGAACACCAGCAGCCCCATCACCGCCATCATGGCGCACGGGCTGATGACGTAGAACATGAAGTACAGCGACTTCCTGTAAGCGATATATGGGTAAGACACTCGTCACCTACACTGTGTGATTGTTGATTGTTACCTCCATGAAATGTCATGGAATGGAGGTTATATTTTCTGTTATGTGTCTCTGTCTGTGTAGATGATTACTCAAAAACGGCTGGATGGATTGGTTTCATACTTGTTGTGTTGGTGGGGTGTGATGAAAGCTCGAATCGATGAGATTTTGGGAGCCGTATCTGTCGTTATAATCGATGTAATAATATCAGAAATCACCCCTATATTTGAGATATATTGGTACAGGCATCGTGCTTTATGTGTTTGTTAATGGACTTAGCTCCAAGCAGATGGTGAGGTGACAACTGTTTGGGGAACCCCGAGTTTTTTTAATATGATAATTAGTTTTATTTATGTCTGCTTAGAATATCATGGAGATGTGAAGCGTAAGTATAATTGTAAGAAGTTGAGGTACATTTAACGATAATGTATGGATGTCTCACATACTGTACTGCTGATTTGAGTGACATGGTGATTAAAATGCCATTAGGTCCTCTCATCTGGGTTGGGTGTCAGAAGTTTTATGGGCGATACAGCTGTTCTGATTTTGTTACGATAAGGGACAGTTGTTAGTTGTCTCTTTCGTAGCCAATGGTACTTGTTTTTTAGCAGACGGGGTTGGCGCCAAGTATTCATCTTACAGTTGGTGTAGGGCTGTCAGAGGAAAGTGTGCATCTCGTTTTTGTACCGTGTGAACAGCTGATGTTATGACATATTGGTGGAAAATCAAATCACCATCTGACTAAAGTTGGCCACATCCCTTCTTCGTTCTTTCTGAGTTTCCCAACTTCCTCCCACCACACAGCTCTGAGGCACATAGTCGAACCTCAATAATGCTGACAACCTTAGACATTTTAAATGCCAAACATCAAGCTTAAGGAACACCACGCTACCATATGCCGTCGACCTCTTAAACGCACATTACACAATTAAGTGTCACATTTTGATAATTACTAATCAGATGGACATCCTCTGTGTCATTAAATAAATACACCACTACTTTCCCATAACATTTATATTATATAACCATTACTCTCAAATACAACCGACTATAAACATACATACCATCCACAAAAAAGCAATAAATATTTCATGGAGGTATGAGGTCCCCGAACTCTAGTTTTGTCTTGTTTGAACCGCACGATTACCAACAAGGCTATGACATTAGCAACATTTATCAAGGACGTACGACGACACTTTGAGTTAGAGACAGCTGGATTTTGTACCACTGAAACACTACAATGCTGTCGCAACAATGTCCTCAACCTGCTGGTGTAAAGTGACTTACGTATGTGACATGGGAATACGGATAAAAAAGTGACCAATTCTATTTCAGCTTTATGGTGTAACTTAGTAATCTGTATAGAAGTATCCGATTTTGTGTATCATTGATTATGTGACGATCGTGAGTTAGTGGATACAGCCTATTTTCAGTTCTGTCGTCTTGGCTTGCGCAAAACTTTGATTTTCTAACAAGCGTACCTGCGGATGGATATGTAGAAGGAGGCGTCGGGGTACGGCTCGGGACAGCAGGGGTACACGAGTTCATGCCTCACCGCATCGATGTCCAGCAGATCCCACTGTTCGTTCAGTATAAAGCTGCTGCTGTCCCCTTTGTCGTTTCTTTAAGTAATATATCATAAAAACGCAAATCAACACCGATACATTTTTCTAACTCGTTTATCATTGAACTCGTTTATCATTGAAACAGCTTTAGTGCATGATAAATCGACCGTTATTAGCCAGACTAAGATTATCATATATAAGAAGAAAAGCACTGGAAGAAGTTTACTCTACATCACCGGGTTGCAATTGATTAGGATGTACAATGACGATGCAGGGAATCAATGGATGATTATGGCAGTGTACTACCTATAGTAATCGGAACAAGTCTGTCTTTGATGAGACCACACCACCTCCCGATACTCCCCGGGGATGATTTCTTCTTTATACACCAGCTATCCAATGTAATGATCCAAGAAAATCATCGAATGTTCCTCTCCATCTCCATACATACAGACCAAACAAGCCTTGGCTCAACCGTTTGCACAGCCTTGGCGATTGCGACATTTCAGTCAACTTCACAAATGGACGGTATCCATCAAACAAAAGTGCCTTTAGAAAATGCCAAGAAACAAGTGAATACTTGTTATAGCCTGTTGGTACATAAATGCAAAAAAAACTATCCATTTTGGCGACACCTCAGGGGTGGAGGTATTCTTTCCACTACATGTGTACAAATACAAGAGATAAGAGAGACAGGCTAACCGGTTAGTGACATTGACTTTGAAGCCGTCGTATGTCCAGGAGCCGAACTGCAGTCTGCACACATGCTCGTCAAATGGGAACCTGTAAACGTTCATCTTACACGAGCTGACCATGGTGACCGGGTAGAGCCATGCCACGTCACCTGATGACGCAATGATGGCGTTGGTGTTCGGGATGTCACTGGTTTCGTCACCTTCGATTCTATGCAAAGATTCAGACATAAACTTGAATAACAAACCTATCTTCAACGATGGTTCACCAGTACAAGGTGGTAACTTTACCCTTGACAGTCTAGTACTATGGGTGAAAATAGCGACGTTTTGAAATGAAATGTGAGTAAAACGAGTAGTAAAGCGATAGCCCTAGATATGTTGCAGGAAATAATCCAAACTGTTGACTTAAAAACAGTAACTCGATCTGCAGTTGCTGTACGTGCATCTGTGTATCAATATTGTAGAGAACTTTGAGTGCGATAAGTTAACACTGAGTTTCAAACAACAGAATGCCTTTGTCACTCGACTTTTCGTGTGTTCAGTAAAAGAAATGTAAAAGAGGTTTACACACTTGTTGTACAAAACGATATCGGGTGTCCATATGTCGGCGCTGGGGATCCGTATAGTGGACGCACCATGGTACTCTGTCTCGTTCCAGCGGAGATACTCATCCTTCCAGTACTAAGTTTGGGAAATAGATAGAAGAGCCCAGACTGGCTTTCCATTAAGGTTTCTCCTATCTAAATGCAACGAACTTTAAATAGATTGCTTATTAACGTTACAAAAAAATCATGAACTCACCAGTCTCATCCAAAGGTTTGTAACGATCTGCTGGTTCTTGGCGTCCTGCCAAAAAAGAAGAGATGTGTTTTTGTTTACACATAATCATTCGAAGACGAAACAATAAAAACATTCTGGCGCCAACTTAGTATAGTACGACCATAGTACAAAGCTGAAATTTCACGGCTAAGACGATACTCATCTCTCTTATTGAGATAAATGACAGATAGACCGTTTAACATAATCCTAATCACCCATGTCTCTAATCCTTTTATATGCTTGACAAAGAACGATCCAAATGAAGCTAGTAACGTTAGCTGCATCGTATTGTACCCGCGGGACATGGGTATCTTGCAGCCAATAGCCTGGCATATCGATGAGGGCGTGTAACGTTACGTCATCAGCAATGGAATCCAACATGGCGTAACGCAGCTCGCACGGTCCCACAATGCACCCGTCACCCGTGCACTGTCTCAGCCAACAGCAGCACAATAAAGAGAGGATGTGTGAACGGCCAACTGGTAAAACGAGATGATGTAAGGTGGACCATGTTTACAGAAAGGATTGCATAACAGGTCTATTTATGATCCACCCTACCCTCTCAGTACCTCTAAGGTATCCTGATCACCCAAATCAAAAACGTTCTTCTTCCGCAACGCAAAATGAAAAAAAAACTACTCAAGAATAGTGTTTTGTCCATCTTATTTGCAGAAAGAGAAATTTGCACAATGGTGATTTTATGAGGCAAACATTTTTGTCTGAACTTTTGTTTATAAGAAGCTCAAATCGGCCTGCAGGCCACTTTTCATTGAGGTCATGAGGGAAGGGGTCAGACAAAATATATAACAGAAGTACGGATAGCATCATTTATTTGAAGTCCTAGTAGGTCTTTTCTCATATTTTTTCACGCATATCGTACAAAATACACAAGAGTGAGAGCTGCGCGGAATTTTGAATTATCATGATAGTTTGCAATATGGAATTGTAAAAGGAAATGAAATAATGCTATGCCATCCCATTAGAAACATTAATTTAATATAAGAAATGCGAGTGTGTTCAATTTCTTATCCATTTGCAGTTATGCAATCTGTAATGATCTTTGTCTACTCCTGCTATGTACATTGCGTGACGACACTAAATGTTTTCTAGCCAAAACTTCACCTTAGAGATGCAAAATCACCCGAGATGAAAGGAAAACCAAGAGCATTTTTCTCACCACGCGGATGATCTGCGCCAGTGAGATGTCTATGGCAACTGTCACAACTGTCTCACTCTCCAGTACCGGCCTCGCTTTGGATACATAGTTCTGCAGCAGGTCCGTGATGAGTCGGGACTCTTCGGAAAGTCCCACTACATCTGGAACAGTTAGGGGGGCAGGAAAACATTCAATCGTGATGAGTCGGGACTCTTCGGAAAGTCTCACTACATCTGGAACAGTTAGATGGACAGGAAAACATTCAATCGTGATCAAGTCCCACTACATCTGGGACAGTTAGGGGGACAGGAAAACATTCAATCGTGATGAGTCGGGACTCCTTGGAAAGTCCCACTACATCTGGGACAGTTAGGGGGACAGGAAAATATTCAATCGTGATCAGTTGGGACTCTTTGGAAAGTCCGACTACATCTGGGACAGTTAGGGGGACAGGAAAACATTCAATCGTGATCAGTCGGGACACTTCGGAAAGTCCCACTACATCTCGGACAGTTAGGGAGACAGGAAAACATTCAATCGTGATCAGTCGGGACTCTTCGGAAAGTCCCACTACATCTGGGACAGATTGGGGGGACAGGAAAACATTCAATCGTGATCAGTCGGGACTCTTCGGAAAGTCCGACTAAATCTGGTACAGTTAGGGGGGCAGGAAAATATTCAATCATGATCAGTCGGGACTCATCGGAAAGTCCGACTACATCTGGGACAGTTAGGGAGACAGGAAAACATTCAAATCATGGTAAATAAAACTATGGAAAACATTCAAATCAGGGATAGTAAAAGGATGGAAAACATTCAAATCAGGGAAACTTGAACGATGGAAAACATTCAAATCAGGGAATGTAAAACAATACCATCTACGTGGGTCTATGTCATATGCATTTGGTTGAAGTTGGAAATATCTAGCTGGTATCATGGACACAGCAATGTATTCCAAGTACTCCCCAGATGCATAGACATGTGGTTATGGTAGGAGTTGGTGCTAGATTGGTCATATGCACAGCGATATCAGTGTTCCATGTAGAAAAATATATGATCATTGACTAGAATAAATAGATGGAATTGTTGTATGATCCTTGGCATTGCAATTATGGTATTGGCCTACGTATTTCTTCCACACAACAGCCTTTCCTTCGCCCTTAACAAACAGCGTTAACGTAAGCAAAAAAAGTTTAACTTACCCCTTCCAGTACAAAGTACAAGCACAGCTACAAAATAACTGATGATCTTCATGCTTCCTCAGTTGACCTGATGAGATGAAATGGCCATAAGGAAAATCCTATCGGTTTTAGAGTACTTTATAAAGATATGTTATCATTTATATGGGTATTTGGAATGTGTATTACTACTATTAGAACACCGGTGCCGGAAAATCAACTATAGTCTTTCCAAAATGAACCCACTCTGTCCGCAGTCTTCTAAAATTTGTCCTTGGACCAGAAGACTGAACGGCAATCTCATACTCACTTTGTATCCTGTAAGTGTTCCTCACTAAAGTTAGCACACTTTTAGTACTCGTAAGTTGAAAGTAATGAGTGATATTCCTACTTTTAGCCAGTCCGAATATTACTCATATATGTTTAGGATTTCGCAATCATGATCTATAGAGTCCTCATATAGTCTGGCGTTTGGTTTTTAAACTTTAACTGTTCTCCTTCACAAGAAGACTTCGCCATCTTTAACTGCCCGGACGCTTCTCCTACGTATACCACCAACTCTTTACTACACGATTTCCCTTATTCAGTATTCCTAGGTCAGTTTGACTCACACTACCCTTGATTCTTCTTTACCAAGATTTAGCACACAATTATCATTCCCCAAAGCACTTACCTTTGAGAATCTTCAAGTTAAGTTTAAGAAATGGCCCGGCGCCACAGCGCGCGCTTACAAGCGTCCTATCATTTATTTGCGTGTGATCAATCTTAAAGGTGATATAGTAGTCCTCTTTGACCGACTGGTTGTTTTGTAACCTAAGGCATAATGTAGCCCACCGTCAGGGTAGCTTTGTGCAAACACCAGCAGTGTATCGCCCACTCAAAAATAGGTCTTAATGCTCGTACGTTTGTTTGCGGTGTGTAAACGTTGTTTATGAAATAAACATAAAAAGTTGTAGATCAACATCATCAAGGGTTTAGACGAATTCGCATACACCTTCGATTAAGTGTTTAATGCCCGCGCCCAGTGCTGAATTGTGAGAAAACGTCAGGCTTTGTAAGATTGAGTCAACGTATTGCTTATCGATGTAATTCAACACCAAACCAGATACAGAGATAGCAACGTAAAGCTGAGTCATTCTCTATTGGGGATGTCTATATCTCGCTGTGGCGCTATGTGGCCGCACGACGGTTCTTTTAGCCTTGGCACGCAAACCACGGGCAACGCCTACTCTTCTCGATAAGTGTGCTGGGTTCTTTGCATGCACATGCAGCTGCAGAGGTTTGATGCTTGAAGCTTGCCCATCATGCACAGGACCAGGTCGCCGGTTTTAAGTTCCTTTCCGAAGGGAGAAACTGTTAAACAATATATGCTGGTGTAGCATTAGAGCCGCTGTGCCAAACGGCATGTATATAAGATACCCGTATCTGAACACATTTGGAGCGTGGCGTATCTACTAAATAGAGCAACTGATACCGTCGCCCAATGATGTGAACCTTTCGAGTGATGATATGTCGCATTACACAATGCTTCAAACTGATTATGCAATTAATGTTCTCATTTGCATAAATCATATCAGCTATTCATCTGCTCTACACATATAGATTGATAACACACTTTTTCAAAGTATTTGAGTCATCTTGGCAAAAAAAAGTATATTATAGCATTTCTTGTGTAAATTGAGGCCTGATTCGCATGTAAAAATGGCTATACTTAGCTTCCTAACTAATACTGTAAGTTTAAAATTTCTGTCACTTACGATCACTTGATACTATTGTATTGTACTAGAAGTATTTTCTATTATTGTCAATTATTGAGATAAGGTCTTCAATTGGTGTAGCATTCCCGGTGATCATGGAAAATTAATCATTTAATGGCCTTAACTGATCCTATTCACGATTCCAACTGTGTGACCTGCTTTCATGTTACAGGGATGGGACACTGAAACCCCCATGTAGATACATGGACAGAGGGTGTGTATAGGGGAAATTGTACACGAATCCCCTGTTTCCCGAACAATTCTATCACACGACTTTCTCTAACGTTACACCAACTCACATCTGCTTGAATATCACACAGTATGCTACTGCATATACATAAAACTGCTTTGCATGATTACGGTTACAAAATCCACCCTAACAAAGAAGCACATATGGAAAATTTTGGCCTTGTTCCTGACAAAAGCGTTAGCTTGTATACTTGACATGCTTGACTGTAAACAAATGCTAAGTGTGAAAGTCTCGAATAGGCTGTCGCGAAGTCGCCACTAGCTTCTGTCTGCTCCGAATCGCCCGCTACTTTCTGTCCATTGCAGACGACGGAAATGAGCGACGTGAGATTCATACAAAGTTGAGAGCGCGCGACGAAGACTACAACAACATTTAGACCTGACGAAGGTATCCACAATACCTCTACATGCCTTTCGAAGCCTAGTTATTGCGATCTTATAATTTGCATGAAAGCTGCATGGTTTAGTTTTGCTATAAAGGTTGTACAGTGTTTATTTGTGTGGGTGGGGAGGGGGGCGTGTGCAAGCCGGGGCAAGTTTGGGCTTGTCTAGGCATGATACAAGTACAAACCTGCCCGTTTACTGTCCATATAAGAGAGAATATTCCCTGAAAATGCTGCATACAGCTCTTCTGTCCTACCTGAAGGTTGGTTAAAGGAAAGCTCTATGTAAGTAAAGACTTGACAAAGATTTCTTCATCTGACAAATATGATTTTGTTCTCGTTTAAAGCAGGAATTCGAACTGTACCGTTTAACAAAGGACGTGACATCTTGGTTAGACAGATTACAGTGCCGCCATGTTGAGTCTAGAGGACCCCACAAGTCAGGCTGAACGACTCCTTCAGACTCTACAAGACATGAGACAGAAGGAGGAACTAACAGACGTCACTCTGGAGGTGGAAGGGCGTAGGTGAGGCATCTAAGATGTTTGAATAAAACAAGGGATTCTATTCTCATATTCAATTGCCTCGTCTCTCAACACTTCGTGTGCAATAACAACATTTCCGCTGATTGCAGCATTTTTGAGCATCTAAGAAGGATGTTTGAACAGTTTACAATAGCCACATCTGTCATCATGAACCTGATATGAGTATATAATATATCAGTTGCAAAAGGTTGCCAACAGGAAGGTCTGTCAAGGAATCATATGCAACAGAGATGATTTTAATGCAACATTGATTAACGATCCAGGTATAGACCGTATAGCTAGTTGAACTAAATTACTGTTACCAAGGAGGTTTAAGTAACCTCCTTGCTGTTACTTTTTAGTACAGAATAGCTGTGGGATGGGTGCCAGACTGTTTGGCAGGGAAGCAATCAGACATGCAAACTAGAGCTCGAACAGTTTGATACCAGACTAATGAAAGCAGCAGTAAATGAATAATGTGTGATACTAACTAGCTTGATGATTTTCCTGCTGTACTATCCACAGCTTCCCGTGCCATCGTAACGTCCTGGCCGCCAACAGTCCCTACTTCTCAGCCATGTTTGCGGGTGGACTGGCGGAAGCCAGACAGGATAGGGTCACCATCAACGGGATCAGTCATCACATCATGGGCCTCATCCTGGACTATTTCTACACTGGAGTACTGCAGGTTTGGATGTACTAGTGTATATGGAGTCCAATCAGATGTTTGAGTGGAAGTCTGACTGCAGGGCTTTTCTAACAGAACATAATGTGACAGGCTAGTAGGGAAACTGGGTAGTCAAAGACTCAGAAAATATCAAGATCTTCCATGATCCATCCCACTTCTATCTCATTATTTTCTAATATTATCTGTTTCCTTTCCAGGTGACTGAGGATCAGGTACAGGAGTTGTGTGCAGCAGCATGCCTTCATCAGTGTGAGAAGATACAAGAAGAATGTTCCAAGTTCCTCTGCACAAAGGTGTGTGAGAACAACTGTGTGGGGATGTTTGCCTTCTCTGATACCTACGGCATAGAAGACCTGAAGTACAAGAGCCGGAAATATGTGGAACAGCATTTCAAGACTGTCTGTATTACCCCTGACTTTCTCCAGCTACCTCTTTGCCAAACAGTTGAACTGCTGTCACTAGTTGATTTGTACGTAGATAACGAAGAAACAGTTCTGGAAACAGCTAAAAGCTGGCTGAAGGAATCACAGGAACGTGAACAGTTTGGATCAGAGATCCTGAAGTGCATCCATCTGCCACATCTTTGCAAAGAAGCACTGAAAAAGGTGAGCGACTTTCTCGGTGTGCCCCAAGAAGATGTAGACTTGCAGTTAGAAGAGCAAAGCAAGAGTGTTAAGGATGCTATGAGACAGGCAGAAGGAATGGAGGAAGGACTAGATACAGGAGACACAGACTCAGACACTCAAGACAAAGACACAAGCCACAGTTCAGCTGATGTTCGTTCCAGTCTTGGTAAAGACAAAGTGAAGGGAAACAACACTTCTGCACTCACTTGTGCACCTCGACTTGGGACGAGATACAAGGAAATGATGATATTCCAGACAAAGTTGGTAGACTCTGACGGCAGCCATGGCTTTCCTGCCTACGAGCCATGCTCTGGAAAACTGTACAGTCTTTTCTCTCAGAGGATCGGCCAACACATGTGGGACAATTACGAGGACACAGACTACATTATCCACAGCATGGTCGCCACACCCACTTGTGACCTGTATGCACTGAGCTACATAGATCCTGAAGGAGTCGACCATGACTTACCACTTCACGTTCACTGTTTGGTGCGTCCGAAGGAAAGAAAGCAGGTGTGGAGATACCACGGTTATGCTCTTCAGGACAATAACTACAACCTTAGATACTGCCCGCTGGTGTACTTAAACGAACACGTGTACACCATGAAGCTGGGACCGCCAGACGACAGCTCGCAGATGTGGCACTGGTTGTACAGGAAGAGCATGCAGGATATGATTGGTGTAGAGATCGACGCGCCATGGTTGAGGAGACACTGGGGAGACCAGTCCTGGGAGAGATGGGAGCAGCTACCAGCACAACGCGTCGGTACCCTGGCAGCATGCGGTGACCTGTTGTACTTCATTGGTGACACTGTCTTCTACAGGTGCGACCCTGACACTAAAACTCTCACCTCCCTCCCCCTCCCCCCAGACCCTATCAACAAGCTGGATGAGCGGCCTGTTCTCACAGCTCACAGAGGCTTGCTGTACTTCCTGAAGCACAGGACTACCGTCGACCATCTACCGACGCTGCAGATCTACGATCCAACAGAAGGCAAGTGGCGAGTAGGACCACGGCTTCCCCTGCTGTCCAACAAAGTTCGACTCCTCGTCCTACAACTGGTGGTGTATGGCGGACAGTTAGTCCTCGTGGTCGGCACCAAGGAACGTTCGTGGAGCTGTCCTGATCAGACCACCGTTCAGCTGTCGTTTTTCAAGTACGGTGCGCGCTGCTGGGAGCAGGCCGACATCGATCCTCCACCGATAGGGAAGTACTTAGCTGATGAGGTACTACCTTTTGGTGTGAGCTGTCTGGTAGCCAAGCTGACTCCAGAATCACTAGACAATGGTGACAGGTTCCAGTTATCTAAGTTAATAGGTGTAGGGTGAATGGTATAAAGTGAAAGTCAGGTAATGTTACAGGTGACTTTTAATATCTTTTTACATAATCAGACATTACCAATGGCTTATGTCATTTAGAAGTTCATAAGATCTTCTTATTTCTGACACCCACCCGACACCTGTTCTAGTAAACTAAAACCTTGTACAACCTATTATAATTTGGCAAATCTAACTTCATTCAATTTAGGCCACACTGACTTAATTTTATGGATGACATCCATGCGCGCATTGATTTTTGTCTGCTCTGATAAAAATGTTGCCACATATCACCCCATATCAATTAAAATTTCATGCTTACCAGAGTACCTGCTCTATGTGCACATGGTCAGGGCATGGGGCTACTGCCCCCTTGTTCCCTCTTAAAACAAGAAGGGCAATGCAAACATGATTGAAATAGCAGCGATTAACTCTTACAGTCTTACTGGAGGTACTAGGTAAATATAAGACAAGCCAAGCCTGGGAAAATGGTCTGGATGTTTAGTCTTGTGGTTTAGCAACACTTTTTATTTTTGTTGCATTTTTCTTTTTTTAGTTTCAGGGTTTCTATAAAATCAAGTCGGTGTGGTCTTACCATGACATTGGACATTGCTAAGACATTCCTGTAATGTAATTTAGAACCTCTCACATCACTTACTATGTGAATCAATTGTGAATCACTGGATAACTGTGCAGTGATAAATCATTAGATTGAGTACACAGTCAACTGTGGTTTCTGAGAGGTGTAGACTTGAATGTATATTATAATATCAAAGCTCAACATGATATCTGTACCAGAAAAGTTTTATAGCTTCTGAAATTATTATACATAGTTACATGTACATGAAGTAGAAATAGCGGTAGAAGTAAGTAATAAGAGTTAAACTAAATTATTTTTATCATGGATTGTTAGGATTTCTAGTAGTACTAGTAGCAGCAGTAGTAGCACAGTAACATTCTTATTTTTGTCTGTCTATTTTAATCATAACTAGAGTTCGGCGACCTCATACCTCCATGAATATTTAAAGCTTTTGTTAATTACATGCAAATGACTTAACATTAACATGATTTATGCATGGTGTTGTTCATCATTGAATAATGTACAGTACACATGTCACAAGTAAAATCCCCAATTCAGATCATCAATCATTAAGTTATTTGCAATTTTTGCAGAAATTATGCAAATAAGTTCCTCATTTGCATATTTGATAGCTGCATATGTTCCACCGATTATAATTAACAAGTGTTACATATATCGAAGTCCAGTTATTGCAAACAATGGAATTATACAATTTCCTCATTAATTATGCAAATTAATTCCTCATTTGCATAAAATGCATATCATTATGAACATCTTTGCCCAAGCTACCTGCATACCTAAAATGCAGGCAATCCGTCGTTCCTTTCTGCAGTTATCCTCTTTGGAGTGTCTTGACAAAAACACCCCTACAGTTCCACAATTAAATGTTAGGGGACTGAAACTTGCCCCACTTTGTCATGACGCTAAAAGCTATCTACCACCCAAATGTCACGACCATATCACGTCTGAGACGAGAGATACATTGAAAAAACTGCTATGATAGAATATTCTCTTTAATTATGCAAATGTGCTCCTATTTTGCATAATTAATATTTTATCTTGTACAACATTATCTAAGGTACCTACATACCAAAAATCATGAAAATTCGTTGTTCCCTTCTTGAGTTATCGTTTTCAGAAGTTTTTGACAAAAATGCCCCTGCTATCCCAAAACTAGCCGCTAGGGGGCCCAAACTTATGTCATTTCTTCCTGAGCACAAGAGCTATCTAATACTCAAAAATCGTGACCATAGCATGTTCAGAACACCGAGATAGCAAAACCGGAAGTTGCGCTGCGGTACCAAGGGGAGCCGCTAGGGGGCCCAAAATCTAATCATTTTCAGCTTTCATCACACCCTACCAACACACCAAGTATCAAACCAATCCACCCAGCCCTTCTTGAGTTATCTTGTTTACACACACACACACACACAGACACACACACAGACAAACGCGGGGTAAAATATAACCTCCATGACATTTCATGGAGGTAACTATGATATTGTATCTTTTAGGCTCATGTTATACGAGATGAACCTGGATCTATTAAAAAAACTAACCCTACAGTACCAGTTTACATGTACCATGCTATTCTACTTTTATCGTTACCATTCTTTTCTATTCTATCTCTCATAGGTCTAATTTTCATTTAATGAGTATAGCTTACCAGTGCCTACCAAACAATGCAATATGATCTCGTGCGTGAGGGGAAGTTTGATGGGTGTTAAACGTTAACAACCAAGAATAGAAATATCGTCACCAAAGCACACCTATGTATCTGCACACAAAATGCAATCGTGATGCTATGTACATTTGTCAATATGATACGTGAACACGCCTTTTGCGTCTAGTTCGCGCATGAATTCGTACTCGGTGTTGTAGTGATGCGGTTTGGGGAACAGCCCATGTCCGGGAAGGGGGTCGTCATGGTAGTGGAACAGGACAGTGCGGTTCCACGGGTCGTAGTCCAGCGGGTAGAAGCCGTACAGGTCCAGCTGGTCGCAGAACGTCAGCGCGATGAGGTACGCGATGACACCGACAGAGGGCGCTTCTGCGTCTGGGTAAAGCTTCTGAAGCATCCTACATAGAAAAAAATATGATCGAGATTCAGTTAATATACTACAGGTCTACCCCTGGACTAGCCCCCTGCTGTAGTATTTTCACAGCTGTGTGGCACAAGGGCTTAAGAAGCAGATGGAGGCTGACCAACACGTCGTTGTTGTTGGGAGGGCTTGAATTAATGCAATAGTTGTCCTCAGTAAGGCTTAGTAGTCTTACTCTACTGTTACTCTACTGTCTACTTTACTGTTACTCTACTGTCTACTTACTCTGCTGTTACTCTACTGTCTACTTACTATACTGTTACTCTACTGTCTACTTACTCTGCTGTTACTCTACTGGCTTATTACTCTACTGTTACTCTACTGGCTAGTTACTCTACTGTTACTCTACTATCTACTTACCCTACTGTTACTCTACTGTCTACTTACTCTGCTGTTACTCTACTGTCTACTTACTCTGCTGTTACTCTACTGGCTTATTACTCTACTGTTACTTTACTGGCTTATTACTCTACTGTTACTCTACTGGCTTATTACTCTACTGTTACTCTACTGGCTTATTACTCTACTGTTACTCTACTGGCTTATTACTCTACTGTTACTCTACTGTTACTCTACTATCTACTTACCCTACTGTTACTCTACTGTCTACTTACTCTGCTGTTATTCTACTGGCTAGTTACTCTACTGTTACTCTACTATCTACTTACTCTACTGTTACTCTACTATCTACTTACTCTACTGTTACTCTACTATCTACTTACTCTACTGTTACTCTACTATCTACTTACTCTACTGTTACTCTACTATCTACTTACTCTACTGTTACTCTACTGTCTACTTACTCTACTGTCAGGTCCTTTAGAGTGACCAGGTTGTACGCCATCGTTGCGCGGAGTTGGTGCTCTTCTAATATCTCCATCAGCTGTTGTAGTCTCAGGTTCGGTCCGGTAGGCACGCCCATCTCCAGTTCGTACAGGGGCTTCGGGTAGAAGATGATGGTGTTGTTAAACTGCCTGAGTCTAGTCAAGATCTCGTCTTTCCCTTGTACCTTGACACTCAGAGCTTCTTTCTTCTTCTTATCCTCGGCGTCAGGCGCGAAGCTGTTGCTGTAGATGTGCAGCTTGTACGTGCCGAGGACCACAAGGTCCACCTTCGTCCCGACGTCATCCTTGAACTCCTCTAGCGGCGCGAAGTTGAATCTCAAGACGAAGTCGTGCTGGTCGATCTCGCGTCCGCAGCTGCTGTTCAGGATGATGCCGCTACTCCCTACGATCGCACACGACTTCTGTCGTACGACGGGAGTCTCTCCCCGACAGTCCGTGTAAGGCTTCCCGTGTTTGTGGCACTTCTCCGTGTCTTGGTCGAAGTTGGAAAAGGAAACTATGTCCCGGTCGAGTTTGAAGACCGTGTTTATGTATTTTCTGCAAAAATAAAGAGAACTAGAGTTCCACGAACACATACCTTTGCCAAATAAACCAGGTTTGTTATGTAGAATGATATCTGTAGACAAATGTGTTACTCATTTCATTTTCTTCATAATTATATGCTTGGAGTTGGTTTATAAAATTTCGGCATTGATTATGCAAATTAGATCCCAAGTTACAATTAATTGATATCAAATTGTATCAAGCATAACTTAAGCTATCAGCATACCAAAAATCATGATGATCCTTTGATCCATTCTTGACTTATTCTCTTTCAAAGTCTTTAAATACACCTCTTACTCTCTTCCCTCTTTCTCAGTTACATATGTGACAACTTTGATGAAAGTACTATAATGGAATGCAGTGGATTTATAAACTTTTCCTCATCAATTATGCAAATTAGCTGTTAATTTGCATAATAAGTATCACATTATATAAGTCTTCACTTAGGCTATCTACATGCCAAAAATCATGACCATCCGTCAACACGTTCATATTTTCTCATTAATTATGCAAATTAGATCATCATTTGCATGATAAATATGTATTGACATTTCTCTCTTTCTCAGCTACATATGTGACAAGTTTTAAAGTCCTATCATGGAACGTAGTGAATTTTTAAAATATCCTCATTAATTATGCAAATTAGCTGTTGATTTGCATAATTGGTATCTCATTATGTTTATCTTCACTTACGCTACCTACATACCAAAAAACATGATGATCCGTCAACATCTTCATATTTTCTCATTAATTATGCAAATGAGGCCATCATTTGCATAATTGATATCTATCGACATTTCTCTCCTTTCCAGTTACATATGTGACAAGTTTGAAAGTCTTATCATGGAATGCAGTGGATTTATAAATTTTCCTCATTAATTATGCAAATTAGCTGTTGATTTGCATAATTAGTATACCATTATTTAAGTCATCACTCATTCTATCTACATACCAAAAATCATGACGATCCGTCAACACGTTGTAGAGTTATTCTCGTCCAAAGTTTGAAAGGAAACCGGCGCCTGCAGTTCCAAACAAGCCGCTAGGGGGCCCAAACTCACAGCACTTACTCTCTGCCTCGAAGGGCTATCTACCACTCAAAAATCATGATCACAGCATGTCCAGAACAGGAGATATCAAAAATTGAGGTTCTGCTGCAGTACCTTAGCAAGCCGCTAGGGGGCCCATTATCGAACTTGACCTTTGTTTTCCCAACCCCTACCCACCTACCAAATATCATCGGGATCCGGCCAAGGCTTCTTAAGTTATGCTGTTAACAGACAGACAGACACACACACAGACTCACAAGCCCAAAACATAACCTTAGCCATTCTGGCAAAGGTAATCAGCAACAGTACCAAACTTGTTACATGATTCGGTATGTGAAAATGGAGGAAATTACAGTATTAGCTATGAGCCTATGACAGTGCTAAGCAGAATTGTAAAGGCTTCGTCTTTATCAATTAATTAAAGACGGTGCCACAATATCTGTCTTCGTTGCTTTCACCAAGAGGGTTATGTCTAGTTGGTGTGTTTGTGGACAGCACAACCCTAGAATAGAAGCTGAGCATATGTCCTTATTTTGGAAGTGCTAAATTCGCCCACCCAAAACTATCTGCGTAACCTTACCTGATATCATCTGCCGTCTTGAAATGCTTGTTCCTCCAGTCGTTGTCTCCGTGCCACGGCCCGTCCGGACTGGGGACTACTTTCATCCGCTGCTGACGCTGTGGTGAGTCGGCTGCGGACTGTTTTATCGGTCCGCCTTGAACTTGCTGCAGCAGACTCAGACTTCTTGCGTTTCTTACTCTTCGGTCATCAAGTCTGTGTTAACATGTAAAACAGCACTTACACATGCACTATAAAACTGTGTCTTATATTATTAGGTAGCCTACATGTCATTGAATTGTTCCATTGTACGACATTAATGCAGCTAGCTATATTATGAAGTGTCAATCATTTCTAAAGATTTAATCGAGCGAGCTCGAGATTATAATGGCGTTTGTCTGCTAGGCATAGCCTAAGGACAAAACCTTAATTATGTATTGCTTAAAGTACACCCAAACATATTGTTTCTTGCTTAACACTTTTTAAGTGATACATGTAGTAAATTCTGATGGTGAATAGAGGAATGGCGATGGAAAAGCTCGTCACCAAACCGGTGTAACATCCCATAATAACACCCTCAAAGTCAAAATAATACCCTAGGGTACATTCTAACCAGGTGCCTTAACTTTTGTTTTGGGCTGTTGCACAGCCTGACTGTGACGGGGTCGAGCAATGCCCGAGGCAAATATGAAATGCACAATACCCACAGCTGGGCCCAGATAGTACATATACCAGTAGTATATATTCCCCAACCTTTAGCCAACACGAGATACAACCACGTCATCAACATGACAACCATGTTGATGACGTCGTTGCACTATGTGTGCTACGTGTACACAGACATACCCATAGTTGACGGTGTAGACTCCCAGCCAATAGCTGCCAGACATCATCAGTAACCACGTCGCAACTATCAGGAACCAGCTACGGGGGAGATCGAACTCCGCCATCCTCAAAACTGGAAAAAGCAACAACCTGAAATTCAGAAGTTCATGATCAATGAGAAACCTTAACAAAGTTTTTTTTTTGCATCCTCTTTGTACTTGTTTGTTGTTACTTAGTCTGTTCACAAATTGTATATTAGGTTTTGTTGCTTATGTTTCATTTTATTGCACATGTATATGAATTGTTACGGACTCCAGGAAGAATAGTGGTACAATATATCACTAATGGAGATCCCATAAAACAAACACACAAACAAACTAACCTCATACTATTTTTATTTTCAATGATGGCTTATAAACATGAATTGCAGTTAATATTGTCTATTTGTAAGTGATTGTATTTTATTCAATTTTCTTTTGTATATTTATTCGCTAGTCTTCCTGGAGTCATAGCATACATATCCTAACACATATGCCACGCATCATACCTACACATAACATGATATAATCTACTTTGACTGAATTAAGAATCATAAACCCAAGCAAAATTATGTTTTTCTGCAAGTACATGGTCGTCATTTGGTCGTGAAAGAAAGTTGTATTGCCGGCAGCTTTGCAAAGTTTTCTACGGTAAGTCTGATCAAGAAGAGAAAATGCATATGATAATTGATGATATTTGTTTGTATTGTATACTCGTTAAACTACCCAATGGTATAACATACCACGCTTCTACTGAAGAGTACAAGCTGCACATCCGGACAGATAATTTGATCAACTCACTCGGAATGGACCCCTACCCTTTTCAATAAGCCTATCGGGGTATTTAAGTTAAGGTGTGGTTGCCCTAAAAAACGGGACATCTTTTCAACATCCCATCCGAGGGGGTCAAGTTTGTACGTATGTGGAAATCAGTTATCTTGTACGTTACATACTAGAACCGTAGAATAGAAAATCAGCTACACTATGGCACAGAGAAAAAACAAAGGACATTATTCCAGACAGTCTTACTTTGTTTCTGGGCGGTCCCTTCTCAAATCAAATATACATGACCTTTGCTTTTCAGCCCCAGGCCTTCATAAAAGAATTTGAAGTAAACGATTATTCGACTAATGTCAAATATCTAATATGCAATAACAGACAATTACGGATAATTCAATATAGATTCAATATGTAACTGTCTGACAAATTGTTGATCGTCAATGTCTGACATAATAACTAAATTGTACTCTGACATTTCAGGCAAACAGACCGAAGCAAGAGTCATATAGTAACATGATACTACTGCAGCAACAGTCCCCACGTGAACTATGAACTCCCCACCATACTTCAATTAAATCTGTAAAGTCAAACTTGGATTCAGCAACCACTCGAGGATGATAAATGTGCTTGCTGAGGACAGGGTGGGATTAACCATATGCATGTAAAAACGAACGGGACTGTTTCAATGTGGCTTGTGGAGGTGGAGGTGGTTACCAGTGCCAGGTGGTTACATGTGCAGATTTGACTGTAGATTCTATTGGATCATGCGTAGTATGACGTGTAACGTCGTTCAGAACTCGTCCAATAAGATACAGAAACTTTAACGACACCCAGGGCAAGTGTTCAACATTTTAACCAAACAATTAACTGTCACTAACCTAGTTAGTACTCCTTTTAAGCAGTTCGAATAGCACTTACCTAGATATTAAATGTTACAATTGAAGATGGAAAGGACGCTGGCTTAGAAGGATGAATACCAGCAACAAGAGTACCTCCCAAACATGGCAGAACGTGCCGTGTCCTTACCTGTGTACTGTACTACTGTGTGGAGTGTAACAAAGCCTGAGGTAAAAAGCCTTAACCCCTGACCTCAGCCGGTAAGAAAGACAATTATGATGCTATCAAAGAAACGATAATCGTTTTGAAAACCTTCAGTACCTTGACAATTTTTTCATCGATGTTTGTCGTGTAGTTTTGTTCAATCAGACGACGTATCACTGCAGTAATTGTTTATCTTTTAGACGACAATGTAGGGCGAACATGTTAGCAAGGAAAATTATATGTTAGTTCTTCTGACCTTTTCGAAATCTTGTCCAACAGGTTGGTGACGTCAGAAGCCAACAAATGACAGATTGTTATCGCCCTTACGAAAGCGACACCTTTCGAGTTACCAGTGAGCCACACTTTTGTGTTCAGAAAGGCATCAAGAATTTCATCATACCAAGGAGTGAATGAATTGTTCCATAGTTACACAAGACTGAGAGGTGATTTGTGAATTTTGAGAGCGAATTGAAGACATCTTGTGCTTCTTTTATCGCATTTATGGTGTGCTTGAGATGTTATCAACCAAGTCCTTTTAGAAACAACACTTCAGCTTTTAAGACAGGCTTTTATGTCAATCAGAGTTAAACAAAAAATTGCAATTTTCCATTCAAATGTCATTAGCAACAAGTACTTGGATATTTTAAAACTGAAGTTTAACAGTATTCATTATCTATCATTACACCTTGAAGATACTCCGTTTATAGGAACAGAATTTACTACAATTGTTGCACATCTCTCTAAAATGACAATTTCACACTCTGCACAAGAAATTCTGGAAATGGTGTTGACAGACATCGATTTTAATACCGGTTTTTGTACACGAATTGCACAATATCTTATCAGTGCTCCACCATTCACAGTTAGACGGGTGAAAATGCAAGAAGAAATCTTAGTTAAACTTAGCTACTTGGTTATTGGTTAACAAGTCATAGCGCAGTATGTAATAATCATACAAATTAATTGAATGCAATAGTTAAAAGCAATTGATGAGATAGCAAAGATCGAATAGTCAGTTGTTTCTATCGGTGTGTAACAATGAACAGCACAATACGTGAATGACAACACAAATTATATGTCATTTCATTGATCCAGTTGGTTTGATAGTTGATAAAACGACAAAATTGTACATAGCCAAATAGTTTTCTATTTTATATTGTAAGATCCACTGATCCAGCTATCAAAAGTCTTATATCCTTGGAACGAATGAGAGAAGACATGAAATGGAGAAGCGTGCGTCGGGCTATAACCCTATTTTATCCAATCACAAACATACAAATAAACAAACAAACAACAACCTTATCACTTATCACCTCAAGCAAGTTCACATTTGACAGTTTTGAAAACAAAACTCACTTCCCAAAATCCATACACTGCAAAATGAGATAAATCATTATTGACACGAGTACATTATTGACACGAGTAAATTTTGGTGAGTCCAATTTTTTTGGGTTGGAAATTACAGTTCAACTTTTTCCAGAATTTGTACAATTGTATGTGAAGTTTGTGAACTTCAAGTAAAACATTTCTACTGTTTGTTAGTCTGTCAATTCACAGTGCACATGATACAAAGAATAACAAAACATCTTAAGTTAAAATGCAATATCATAGCAAGCATTATATTAGAAGTGAAGAAAACAATTTAGAGTAAAATATGTATCTAACATTTAATCGCTTGTAGATAATTAACATAAATTTTGTCCGTTATTTTTTGTCACTGCGAACATAAAACGGGCGAGATCTGTTCCAATGAACGACTGGAGAAAATTACATCATGGATAACGTCGTGATGAAAACGAAGATGTTACTAAGATCAAATGTGATAAATAAAGATAGATCAAAATTCTAAAACTGTGGAAATACAGTGGCCTTGCATACATGCCTCGTTGGAAACATTTTAATGCCAATTGCCCAAAATGAGCATGCACAACTAGCTCAAAATAATGTCAGTATTGAGCGTACATTACAATTTGTCATCCACGGTCCTTTCAAGCATCATGAAAAAGAAACATTACATTAAACCATAACTTTTAGATCCCTTGAGGTTTTACATGATTGTTTCAAATAAAAGCCATAGCAAAAAAACAACTTCTAAGCACATTTTTAAGTTCCCTTTAGCGGCATCAAAACACTTTACAACAACATAAGGAGTTTACAATGACATTCTAAATGGTCGTTGACTTGTATTTAGAACACCATCGCATATTAGCCCGCAGCGCGTTACATGGATAACTAAATTCCGATTGCCCAATGTTCCAAATGGATGGCTGCGTTTACACAGGCGTTGGTTTTAGCCAACTCCGAATGTGTAATGCCAGCCAATGTCTGGATATCTAAATCGCTCAATTTTCTTAACCTGGAATCCAGACTGTTGCTAAGGCCCTCACAGGCCAGATCTTCGGCAGCAGGACCAACATGCCCCGGAGGAAGTTTTGCAAAATTACCGGAGGGGCTTAGTTAGCCAGGCGGACAGAGAGGCTTACAGCGCCGAGAGAATCCAGCCTGCAGTCCCAGGACGGGCTGGTAACCAGGTTGGTATTTGCGTAATGACACAGCATAACATATATATGTACATCTTTATGCGTTGGAATTTTTTGTTTGTTTTTCCACCTATGTTACATTCTATACGCAAGAAAAATGATATTATTTTAGCTGAACTTGCCTCTGGTATTTACAATACTTCATATTTATAAACCAGGATATGCTTGTCATTGTTAGAAGTATATACAAAGCTACATGGACAAATGTCAATTCGTACCTATCACAGAATTCAAATTTGTCAGAAAGTCTAGTTATACATTTCGTGATTAAATAGGTAATATTAGATATGACATTGTCGTTGGATGCAATTTAGGTGTAGAAAATACATTGTATTTTAAAAATCATTGACAACAGTGGTAGGTGTATGCTGACATTTCTCTTCTACGCTGGCCGGTACACCATGAAAGCTGATTATTGTATATTATGATTTAATCATTTTTGTACATTATAATATATTATGGTTACTTGTGTAAGCGTCTTCCTCAAAGATCGTATTAAGTATGCTTGAGGCACAAGATTACACAATTGTTAAAGTTATAGAACTGTGTAAATGCATCATCGGCCATGCATTTAAGTTTATCAAAAGTTGCGCATTCACCCTCAAACACTGGCAAGCCATCTGCATTCTAAATATACAACATTGAAGCGCAGCAAATACCACAACTACCTGTAGAGCTGTACTGAGTAGTAACATCTTAGTAACTTTGTACATACACCCATTTCTGTTTGAAGGCACGCTATAGATCTCAATCTGATATTACTTAGCGTGACACCTATCTAAAGTGATCAGAATGATATTTTCCAAAAAAAATAAAACCGCTTTGATGACTGAAGGCAGGTTAGTGCAATTTGTAAAGGCAGCAGTTGGTCTCATACCGTTGTAGTTTAAACGAACCTCTATACGTTATAGGGACGCATTTTTGATGACGTCATACACGTCATAATGACGTAGGTTTGGACGACGCTCTAGCGCGCCCTTGGTCCTCCGGCAGGTGCATGGGCTCCAGCTCGTCTTCGATGTCGCCTTCATCCTTCTCCAAGACGATGAGCTGAGTCTTGGGGTCCGTGCCGTCCGACGCGCCCTGCCCCAGCACCACCATCTCCTTGTCGGCAGCCGCCCCCGCCGCACCGTTCCCCTTGGTCGTGCGGGCCTTCTTGAAGAGGGAGGCTGACTTGTAGAACGGAGCCCCCATGAAGGACGACTCAGTAGCTGCGTAGAAACGAAACGTTGTTTGAATGCAAGACATGAAGATTTTCAAAATGAAAAAAAAGACAGTTACGTTCATGCAGATATAGTTTATAATGTGGTGTCCATTTCAATTTATAGCCCTTGGTCTAGTAACAGGTGGCAATACGTGTTCAGTAGTACAATAGTAGATCAGTATGTACCATTCTTAGTACGGTTTTTATATGTATTATCTACCAACAGATCGATGTTTTGTTAATCCTTGTAGGGTTTTCTAGTAGACGTTTTCACAAACTTACAGACATCGTAGTCCGGCCTCCTTGGATCAAATCTGTGGATAAGAAGAAAGTAAACGTTTGAAACTGCTCGGGCAATAGCGTAAGGACTAAAAGTAAAACGTCAACACTGAAAGGGAAATGAGTGACGAAACGATTGATGTATGATACTCAGAACGACAATAACCTTCTTTGACGGATGAATAAGATTGACAGTTTGTACTTACATGACAGACGGAAGTCGTCGCCATTTCCTGATCTTGTCCCGCCGTCTCCACGCGCACACACCGCCGACAACCAATAGAACCAACACCAACAAACACACCACGACCGCTGGGAAACGTAGAAATGAGAAAATCAAATCCTCTTCATTTGAGCACAATTCACATTATCATTCTTTGCAGTAGGGGAATCGTTGGTTAATACAATTTTACAGGTTTTGCGTGAAAAAAAAATGAATCCATTCTGTTTTACCCTTGGGTAATATGTGCGCCACCATGTTGATTTGTGACACCGTGGGTCTACCATCTTAGAACGATCAGCTCACCCATCCTGACTAATCATAGATTGACTTAAGCTTGGCCTAAACAATCACAAGTCATTTTTGTCCAATTTTCAGCTTTATTTTCTGATCATAGAAGCAACTCTGTGCCTAAGTAAAGCATTGTTTATGAATACGTCAGACATGTAAATGTGGTAAATACTGACATATATATATATATATATATATATATATATATATATATATATATATATATATACATACCGATGATGATTTTCCCGTTGTTGCTGGATGTTGGCTTGTTTATAAGTGGAACTGTTTGATAAAGGATGAATAGAATATAAATCTGATGAGTTGAACACTTGAACGAACAAGAAAATGATGCATACAGTGTCAGTGACAACACACCATGAACGCTATAAAAGATATGCAATAAAAATGATATTGTCTGCATTTCGTTAATAGCTGTCAGTTCTTCGTGCTATGTGTTTCATGCTACTTTAATTGTTACACTGTTTCGTACTACAGTATTTCGCTCTACGGGTACTTTTTACTAGTATTTAGTAACAGTGTTTCGTACTACGTATTACAGTGCTTTGTACTAAAGTGCTACGTACCACAGTGCAGGTCGTTGTGGTGCTCACACGAAGTGCAGCCCACACGGCTGTCACAATACTGGTCATTAGCACAGCTTGTACAGGTGCCTGAGCAGGCCGTCCCGAAAAATCCATATGGACACACTGCAGGGGAAGCAAACGATATAAAGAATGTTGACGATGTTTGCAGTCACGTGATCGTCCCGTATTGTACGCCATGTTGGATTTTAAAAAAAACAAGTCTTAGTAAATTTGATTTGTACTCACTGACTGGTCATTATACTAATGTCTTGTAAAACGAGTACGCATTGTATACATTCAAATCTACAGGACAGGCCCTTACTTAGCTTTTAAAGACGTACAAGAATCCAACATGGCGACCATGAAGTCACACACAAACACTTCTTTGGGCTGAAATCTTAAAGTCAAAATTACTCCTTAAGCTTTCTATGCCGAAAGGCCGAAAGGAATTTCCCACTCAACACCACTTACACGGCTAGAAAAGACTTGGGGAATGGCGATTTTATATTTGTCTTTCGTAGCACAATGCTAAAAGTGTTTCACTTGATAATGTCGATTATAGACATCTGAAGACATCAACAATAATACTTAAACTTCTATTAAAGAGACATACAGAAATATTTCTACCTTTGCATGTTTTACCATCACCGGAATATCCGTCCATGCAGGAACATCGGTACCCGCCAGGACGGTTGTCACAATACGCGTTATGGCTACAGACTGGCGCATTCGGCACACACTCATCAATATCTGAGCAAGAAAAAACAACACGTGTTAAAGCATTAACATTAACAGGATGTATAAAAATTATATAAAACAAAGAGAAAAGAATGAGGTGAATAATTTGAACAAGTGCAAATGTTAACACTATGGATATGACTTTGCTTCACCTTTATCCACGGGGTAACCTATATTCGTTGTTTTAAAAAAAATAGGATATTCAGTCGACGGATAATAGTTTCCACCTTTTGAACATACATGTCTCGCAACCTTGATCGTTAACTTCACATCCCTAAATACCCAGTTTTTAATAACCACCGGATTTAGGTTACCCCGCGGATAAAGGTGAATAGCGTTATGTACCTGTTTCACAGCGCTGTCCCGTCCACCCTTCCGGACAGGTACACACGCCTGTATCGCTGTCACAGTCACCACGTTCGCTACAGTCGCATGTCTGGTCGCACTTCGGACCATAACGGTTGCTGGGACAGCCTGCGAGGGAGATACGGTAAAGCTTAAGTTTTCATTCTCAACTGACTCATATGGGTTGGTACAAATACGAACAAAATTTTGGAGACATTTCGGAGAGTTGTCAGTAGTGTCCATACTTTATCTTGTTCTGATTATTGGGATATTATCAAAGCATAAATTTGATATGATAATGTAGGATTTTTTTACTTCGTTCTGCGTTATATAGGCCGAAGGAAACTTGCTGTCCAATATGCCTTACGGCACGGGAGGACCTAAGGTCTAAGGTAAGGTCTGTGTTATTTTTTATGTCAGTATCGTAACTGCAAACTTCCGTACTTGCTACTGTGAGCTCTGCGGTCAATAACTTCTCTGGGTTTCCCTCAATGACACAACTGTAGTTGCCCTCGTCTCCCTTCGTCACGTTGTAGATGTAGAGGTGGTAGTCTCCATCGTGCATTTCCGCCCACATCCGCCGGGTGGCTGACTCCTTCAGGGAAAGGCTGTCGACGAAGAGGTTGTTGTTGTTGTCGGCGCCCTTCCTCCAGAAGAGTAGGCTCTGTCCCAGGTTCCTGTACTGGCACCTAAAGTGGGCTGTCTGGCCCACACGCAGTCTCATACCGTCGAGGTTCTTGTAAAATGCTCCATCACTGCCCTTTTCTGTAAAACAAAATTGTATCATCGATTAAACGTTATCGCCGATGTTCAACTGGTTAGAACAAACTTGGTTTGAATAGACCAATAAAATCCTGACTGTCCATCACAATTAACAGTTCAACCCATGAGAGAATGGCAATATGCAGTGTAGCCAATGAGAGAGTTGCTTCTGTCAAATATTAGAATTTTTTTGTTTTTATTTTACACTTCTACGTTTTGACGGAGATGGACGGGGATATCGGATTGCTTTATTAGATTAGAACAAAGCGTTTACAATATCTGATCGACTGTCTACGAGTCAACCATACTATTTGCAGAAAGTGACAGCATAGAAGAATTTGCTCAATCCTTGAGATTTTGTGATACTAACGCATTCAGTGGACAATTTGCATATGCCCAATTTTGCATGGTGTGGAAGTTACGGTTTATTCTGATACAGAATGAATTCTACACACACAGATGCACCTTTCATCTAATCATCAAATTTTAAGCAAAGTGAGCAAAGCCGTAAAACGAAAACCCTGAAGGCGTCAGTCTCTAATGAACTTCGAAGTTCATCTGTCACTTTTACGACAGTATGAGTACGTTAGAACTAAAACATGAAGGTTATAGATTCTACTCACGGGCACAGAAGAAACCGTCTCCGATGTATCCAGACTTGCAAGAACAGGTGTAGGAGCCCTCCGTGTTAGTGCAATCCGCGTTCTCGTGGCAGTTGTTTGTATTGTTCGGATGGCATTCGTCAATGTCTGTAAAGATTTCGTAAATACTCAAACATTATGTACTATTCGTTTGAATGTTACTTTTGATAATCCACATTCCATCAAGTTGGTATTGTTTTGTTTTGTTGAGCAATCCAAGTTTCCAGTTTATTGATGGACATCCAAGAAGAAGGACCTGCTCACTAAGATACTAAGTGATAAAAACGATAGCTGGACAGACTTTTCGGTCAACTGTATCACTGAGGAAAGACAGCTGATGGTGTCTTAGTTATCAGCAATAGTTTGGGATCCGATTTTTAAGTAATTAATGAGCACATGGTCGGAAAACAGACGGTATACATCAATGTAAAAGGACGATTTGTTTTTTGTTGTTGGTATAAGAGTTTTTTTATTCTATCAATGAACTTGAATATATTTCTATACAAAGTCTAAAGATGAACCTAAGTTCAAATAGCCGTAGTACATTACAACGAACATTGTATTCGTCTATCCTTGCCTCCTTGCATTTTTTTGTGAAATGACTTACCTTGCTCACAACTGTCTCCTTGCCAACCCTCTGCGCAATCGCAGACGCCATGTTCTGGGTTGCAGGTAGAGTTGTGTGCGCAGGTACATGGCAACATGCAGTTCCGGCCAAAGTAGCCAGGGGGACATTCTTGTGTAGTCAGAAAAAAAGTACATGTTAGAGCGTATACGTACTGTACTGGATTTTCAGATATTGGTTTTTCTATTAGCACCTTCGAGATAACATCCCAAAATATCATGTTGCTTTTATTAGATACACAGTATAAGATTCAAAGCACCGTCTGAAAGAAAAGTCTCGATAATTTATCCCTACCATGAGGTAAATATCTTTAGAGATAACTGATAAGAGATCCCAATTTGAGCCTCTTTATATGCATATACAAAGTGATTTAAGCCAGAAGGCTAGCATTCGGTACAAGCTATGTACAGAAGAACGATTAATTGCTGAAAACATAAAGGTACTTGGAACTCACTCTCGGTACAGTGGGTTCCTGTCCAGCCGAGTGCGCAGTCGCACCTGCCGTGGTACGCACACTTCCCTCCGTTCACGCAGGCGCACTTGAACTCACAGGCTGGTCCGTACGTCCCCGCGGGGCATTCTGGGAAGGACGGGGCACGATATAGACTTTTTATGGACAGATTGTTAGGGATTTAGGGAGATGAAGAAAAGAACGACTTGTATGGCGGGAGAATACATATGAAACCCGAGAAATACATACTACTACATTTTTGGAGAGCAAAAAATATAATTTTGACATATTTATGACCAGTAAGAAAACAGGTACTTGTCAACGACGAAAAACTTCTCATCGTAAGTCTGCAATTGTCTGCAATTTTTTCCTCCACGTTTGTCCTTCAAACATTTTCAAACTTCTACCTCTAGACGTTTAACTAATTCACCTTTATTCGCGGGGCAACCTTCATCTACTGTTACATTAATTTGCAATACTTTCAAAATATAGTTTAATTGTTATCTGTCGTTATAGTAAACTGCAACATTATAAGATATTGCAATTCGAAACCACTGTCCGCCGACTTAATATTCACAGTAACCCTTTTATTCAAACAATGGATATATAGTTCACCCCGCGAAAAAAGCAATGAAACTTAGAACATATAAATTTCTAACCTTCGGAACAATTGGAACCTTTGTACGGTTCGTGGCAAGTACATTCACCGGTCTCGTGATGACACGGGGAATTGTTTTCACATGCGCACTGCTTACGGCATTGGTCTCCATAGTAACCGGATGGGCAACCTGAAACAAGACAACTGACTGAGTCAGGGATATCCAAAGTAAAGTAAAGAAAAAATATTTAAAACGTTTATTAACAGTTGTAATGTGCCTCATTTCTACAATCCCCGAAGCTCAGGAGTTCTTGTGTCTTGAGGTGAAGAAACAAGGTATCCATATGGAATGCACTAGTGAACTCTCGTAAGAGTGGAATTTTTTAAATACTATACTCTGCTGGAGAAAGGATCGTGAGGAGGAAGTGTGGAGAAAGGCGAAGTCTGTAGGCTCCCGTCTCGGCATCACAGATGACATCGAATGCAGACTGCACCTGGCTAACCTTGCCATGAAGAAACTACTCTACATGTGGGGAGCAAAAGCTGTCTCTCTGGAACTGAAGCTGAAGCTCTTCCACGTATATGTCCTACCTGTACTGCTATACAACGCCGGGACATGGGGGCTTACGGAGCAGCTTGCTAGTAAGATAGACAGATGGCACCGAAAGCAGCTGAGGCGTATAGTCGGCTACGTCTACCCAAACTACACCAGCAACAAAAACCTCTACAAGAAGTGCAAAACGTATCCACGGCGGAACGAAGTACACCGTCGCAGATTGCACCTTTTTTGGACACATGCTACGTATTACTGATTCATCACCTACTCAAAAGGCACTGAACCTCGCCTTCAGCAAAAAAAAACAAACAACTGACACCTAGACTGGGTAGGCCCCGCGGAGGCCTTCTAGACTGCCTGATTGACGGCGTGAAATTGTACTACAATCAAAAAGATGGTACCCACTTGCTAAAATGGCTGCGGGACCAGACAGCGGACAAGGCACAGTGGAATAGGATGTACAATAACATTAATGAGGACACACATTGATTTTGTGTGCCAATGACAGTTTTGATAGATAAGAACTGTACATTTGCACCTAAGACCTTTAAATGTTATCATTATTATTATTATTACACTCTACTCAGCCCATTACACAAAGTAGTCTCCACCCCTAAGTCGTCGCCAAAAAAACACGAAAGTATGACGGAAAGGTCTAAATGGACAGAAGGTCTAAATGGCAAGTTACCTCCAAGCAGATCTACAGGTGGCAAGATCTACCGGTATCCAATGGGTCAACCATCTAACAGACTGTTCCATACTGGTAAACCCTTTGAGTACTGCCTTGCCACAGACAGATCTGTTTGGAGATATGTCGAGGAGAAAAGTCTCAAGTTTCAGAGGAAACATTCAAATTATTTGCACAGTGTACTTTGTTTTAGAAGAGTCAGCGTCACTCACGTTGTCCACAGGTGGGTCCAGTGAAGCCTTGTGGACAGACGCATTGCCCATCCCTGTTGTCACACGCGTGGTCGCCAGTACAATATTCACAGGAGTTGGCGCAGTCTGGACCGAACTTTCTGTGCTGGCAAACTAAAAACAGACATGAAACTCAGGATGCAGCAAATGTACTCTGTATAGTTGCTATTTGTTTTTTTTTCGACGAAAATCATCAAGTTTTCCAAGCATAATAGTGGAGCTTTCTGCTTACAGTTCAGATGAAAATGATACAAATCACAATGCAACCTCCACAATACTGGGTAACAACGTTGTCGTAAGCACAATAGTCGGAACTTAAAATGAGTTTGCTTTTATTTTTTGCTATACTATGAAAGTTTACTAGACACTGGCTTTGAGTTGAAAGAGATATGCGGTATTTTTTTAAAACATCTTGCTTAGCAACCATACAATGTTCGTGGCACGGTGTTTTATTTACGCCGACGGCAGTTCCGTTAAGCATTGGTATTTTCCTGATCTTTAGCTTTATTTAATTGGACCGACCCTGTCGAACCCATTATTCTACTTCGACCAAACTCCACCAAAACAGTACCAATGGGACAGAAATGGTCTTTGATGAAGTCGGCACCCACCGAGTATAGTTGTTTTGGGAGGGAGAAAACTTTGTTGGTGGGCAGAATGCAAGTCTAAAGCCGGGAACGTATAAGACATGGGACTCTGCACTAGGCGACTTTGCAGAAGGGCCCTAAGAAGCATACTAGTAGTTGCCATGCAGTACAAGCTCCTTCTGCGCGAGTGCCCGAGCTGCTTTCTTCTTAATTTCGTTTTTTCATCAGAGTATGCATGCAGCTATTATGCATGCATCAAACGAAGTAGAAAACCTGTCACAGATAAACATACCTTGCTTTACGCGTACATTGACCGCATGCCAGAAACCGAGCACTCCAGCACACTAAATATATATCATATGATGCCATGCGGCGCCTCCCGCTTCCGCTTTGCCTGACATTATAATGCCCTTACCACAACTATATGTCCGCCCCCTTCTCAAACGATTGGATGTGGCCTTCAAGAAAGAGCGCGGCGTATTTTTTCTCCCGTTCTTAGAGGATTTTGGGGCCAAAAAGGTAAACCCAAGTCAGTTGTTATCATTACCTTAAAACAGCTAACGGCGGTCAGTTCAAGAGGTGTTCGAAATAAAACTATCATAATGGTCGAACAGGTGTCGGGGTTTAGGGATCGGTCCATTGGCGCTCCTACCACGTGAAAATCCTACCGAATGCGAATGATTACCCTGGCGGCAGAGACCTGGCCAAACCCACGATAGACTGGATACCAGGATAGGCGGAGTACACTACGGACTACGTACCGGTACAGTCAGGGCCAGAAAAGCCGACCTCGCATTGGCACACCCCCGTGTCTGGGTGGCACGACCCGTGCTGACAGGAACACGTCTGGTTACAGGTCGGCCCGTAGGAGGTACCATTCTCACAGCGGTTGTCGCACCGCACGCCTGAAAAGATATTCAAAAGTTTTTGCTCTTGATCATTTGCAGCTAGATCTTTGTTACACCTTGATCTTGAGACGAATTGTAAGCGAAAGTGAACGTTTATACTTATATGATATATTGAAATGGACTGAAAAAAATAGTGGGGATGTCTGTCATAATCTTTTATCATAATTTGTATACTTAAAACAAAAGGACGGCCGAACGATTGGCTAAACAACTAGAGGTATATACATATATACACAAACATGTTGTCGTTTGTTCTCTATAGTTTTGTAAGAGGCAAATACTAATGATAGTTCTGATTTAAAAGATATCGGATTGATATGCAGGATTGGACAAGTCCACTAGTCCGATTGTCCCGGCCAGTGAAAGTGCCGATCGGGCAAGCGCATGTCCAACCTCACTTACCCGATCGGGAAAGTAATAATTTTCCATGATTGAGATCTTGATACTGTTTTCGTTTCACAGTCAATGCACCAAGCATTGGCCAACACAAATAATAGAGCCTATGATAAAAGAATTCCATTGTTGGAAGTTAAAATACATTTGGGCAGGTGAAAAGTTAGTTCGGGCAAATAAAATTTTATGTACTTGACCGATAGGACAATTGGATTTTGAAAACTTGTCCAACCCTGATATGAAGAGAGGAAATATTTGCCGTTAGTATGGATGCCCTAATTTGTTTGAGCGGTCTATCAAAAAGCAAATCTATCGATCTCTTCTGCATTGCTAGTGCACCTGTCATCTTATTCAGGACTTTGTCTGCCTGTTGTGTCCACGTCAAGTGCTGGTCTATCATGAAACCAAGTAGTTTTGCTTGTAGAGTTGTAAATCACACTCACCGAACCAGCCTTCCTCGCACAGACACTGCCCGGTTCTCCCGTCACACCCTGCGGCGTGATCACTACAGTTACACGGGTGCTGACAGTCAAACCCGTACGTCATGTTCTGATGAATTTTTTAAAAAAGAAATGAAAAATCAGTGAGCTGTGGTAAATACAGTCAAACCTGTCTATAGCGGCCACTCAAGGGACCGGACAAATTTGGCCACTATAGACAGGTGGCCTCTGTATAGAGGTGGTAACTTGTAGATAAAATACACAAGGGACCGACAAAAAGTGGCCACTATGGACAGGTGGCCCCTCTGTAGAGGTGGCCCCTAATACAGGTTTGACTGTATTATATTCCATTTGTATAACAGGATTTGGTAGCATTTCATTCAAAAATATCTAAGAATATATTGTTATATTTGTACTTCACTTGGTATATCAGTTGCAAAGGGGATGACAAGGTAAGACGGAGGACGTTATAAGCTGCTTGGAAATGTAACTTCTTGAGTCACGTGACCGTAATATGATGGAAACTGTGAGTTTATTCTATTTTTGTTTACCATGAGTTGACAGTCTATACATTCGTTAGGACCAATTTCCTTCTGCTGTACCAATAACAATTCAACTCTCATGCGAAAAGTTCAGTTCGCCTTAACCATTTTTGAAGTCGGATTGGCGGGTGTTTGTAGTCTGTAAAACTGTCCCCCACCTGGCAGGTTGACTCGCAGTTGTCCCCGGTGGTACCCGGGGAACAGTAGCAGGTCCCGTCGATGGGTTGGCAGGTCGTGGCGTCGGTGCAGTTGCAGGACTGCAGACAGTTCTGCCCGAACGTTCCCGCCGGGCAATCCAGCTCACACCGGTCACCAGTGTACCCTAATGACATGTTAGACAACTTAGACAGGTGCAACATATATACAATAGATTTCATCGTACTTTTACATTAATGAAATACATCGGCTACATATAGCGGCGAGAAGCAGAACTCCAGTTAGAAGCTCTGAGGAAGTCTGACAAACGTCAGCAGGTGAGATAAACTGGTTGTGTAAGAGAAAATTCTTATGTCCTATTAATGAAATAATTCTAATGCCAACGAATTTTTGTTGCTATTTGCATCGTCCATAGTCCATCTATAATTTTTTTACATAGTCGACAGTGTAATTTAGTCAATTATGTGTTCACTGCGACTACGCATTCTTAAAAACGTACAAAAAAAACCTCCAGTTATAAAGCAACTATTCATCATCACTAACACAAGAGGAAATCGTATTTTCTTCGATAAAGTCTAGGGGTTACAGAGGGATCAACCCAGAGTAAGTGAAAATATAAGATAGTGGTCGATGGATTGTGCTTTCATGTGAGCATAAGAACCTGAAAAGATGCATAAGTAATTTTAAGGTAAAATTAAAACTAATTCTTGTCCTCTTCTTCTTTGTTGTTTTGGAATAGACATCCATATCATTCGGTCTTGGTTATCATATGTTTGAATAAGAGCATGTAACAAAATGGTGTCAGAAGTGGGATTCAGTTGAAAATCGCGAACATGGGGTTTGATTTTCCATTTTAAGCACCTACACCCCTTTCCATAGTTATTGCGTTCTCACCTGGGGTACACATACACGTCCCGTCGTACTTGGAGCAGGTGCCGCCATTTTGACAGTCGCAGGTCCCCTCGCAGTTCTCACCGTACTTGCCTTCAGGACACACGGTACAGCTGGATGGTGATGATAAGAACTTCATGTCAGACTAATCTTTTATGTCTTTAAATGATGTTGGCTAGAGCATCAAGAGTGTACAAATGGATATTGTGTCGGGTAACATTACAGATTTTTCAAAATATTCACTGTTATATACTAGCTAAATATTCACGCTTTTCAAATGTCTCATCAATGTCTATATTTCTAAGCATCCGACAACTTAAATTCAAAGTTGATTTGATGCAAATCAAGTGTTTTTGCCTAGGCAGAACAAGCAACAAGAGTAGCAAGACTAGATATAGAAGAAGTGCGCATGTGCAACGTGACGCATTGTGGGAAACATTACCCATCACACTGCGCATGCACTCTTCACACCGTGAACTACCTTATTCAAATCGTTGTACTCACCTCCTGTCGTTAAGATGGCCCGGAATACAGGTACAGGCCCCCGTGACGTGGCTACATTCCTGCGAGGCGTTACATTTACAGACCTGTAGACAGTCGGCTCCAAAGAACCCCAGGGGACACATCTTCTCACATGTATCCCCTGTCCATCCGGGCTTGCAGTGGCAGGCACCTTCCCACGGTGCACAGCTTGTGATGGAAAACAAAATGCTTTTTTTTTTTTATCGTAAAGTACGAAATGCACACACATTGATGTCGTACTCAAGCTAAGAGCTAATGCTGGCGGTACCACTAAGAAAATACGGTCAATAACATATACAAAAGTGAGGGAATCGTCATTATAAAAAATATAAACAACAGAGGTGATATGAATGAGAAGATAATGCTAACATAATGCCAATAATGTACAGTGACGGTATCAACATTATAACAAAAGAAAATCTATCAATAATGAAAAGCGTTTCGTTTCTAATACATACAACCGAGTAATATGAAATATTTGAGCATTAGCTATAGAGCATATTTACAAAATGCTTTGATGAATGATCAAAAAGAAAAACCCTCAAAACAGGTTTCCTATATAAATATCTATTACTGATGTCGAGTTATGAACTGTCAAATTAATGCAACAACTTCGAAAACGTAACTTTATAGCTGTTTTTGTCTGGACAGTTTTGACAATCAACTGACGACAAATTAGAGCAAACAGTCGTTACTACCTTGAGTAGTTTCTCTGTTTCGAAAGGCACACGTAGAACTGTTAAGAGCTCGAGGTTACGACTTACGTAATATGTCTCTATCACTATTGTAGAAATGGAAATTTGTTTCCTAGCTGCCCTTCAAACAAGCTACGTTAACAACACCCAGAATGAGAGATAGATTGCTAAAATAGAATCGGGAGGCAAAAAAATATACAAGTTTTACTCACCTGATCGTATTTGACTCGTTACAATTGCATTTAAAGCAGTTGGGAGAATTCTCATTGTTGGTGAAATAGCCGTCTTTGCAAACTGGAAAAAATAGACATGAATAACTATGTTGCCATTTTGTCGTCCTATATGCAAATCCACATAACAAACAACGAAAGTTGTAAAGCTTTAAAGGGTTCATCACGCACCTTTTTCCGAGCATGATTGGCCCATGTGTCCTCGATCGCAACTGTTTGGAAAAAAGGTAAGACATCCGTAAAGAAAGGGAATATTTCATGAATACAACATAATTCTTTACCTGATAACCTAAACATAAAAAAAAAATTAGCATGGTACTCATTGACAGATGTCTTTGATTATGATACATACTATACACATGCATAACGTTAGACTGTATGTGTCTTGCTGACGCGAACAACGTTCAAGGCAACTGCAGAATCTGCAAAGAGTGATGGAAATGTAAACGTCGAATAGGTAACATTTAATTTATTTCTGTGACATCTTTTAGCAAAGAATTTACATTAATTGATGTATCATATGTCCTCGATTATAGGTTGAATTCAATGGTGAGATATATGCTTCGCTCCTGAGGCGTTGCCAATAACAATAAAAGAATAATAATGACAAAACAGCAAGTGGCACCAGGTAGTTACCTGCACATTCCGTTTGTATGCAAACAGTCGCTGTTTTCCTGACATGGACATGTCATATGACAGCCCCCTCCGTACGTACCAAGTATACACTCCTTCTCACATCTGAAACACAAAAGTAGGGACATTATTTTTGAGAATGATACTTTCTCTATGACAAAATACGGAGTCCAAACGTAGAAAATAGAAAAAAAGAACATTTATTACAATGAAGTAAGGTTGGAATTATTCGATGTTTAAATTAATCATGAAAAACAGAAGGATACATATTTCGTTCAAACGTCTATGTTCATTGAACTATACATGTTATGACTGAATGCCATGAGAATATTGTATGTAAATGGTATCACAAACCGTCTAAAGACTATACATGAATATGTTTATACATATTATATATCCCTACCTGCTGCCCTGGTATCCTGGTGTACAATGGCAGCTTCTATATCCAACACTCCATGTTCCGTCGTGATAACACGTCGTATCTAAAGAATCAGGCAACAATCTTTTAAAAGCTATTTTTAAAAGATATTGTAACACTGAACCAATGCTACCGAGCGCATTTATCTTTTATAGATAATGTTATCAAATTCAAGACCAGCTTAAAGCAAAAGAAATTTATTTTGTTTAATTCTTATTGTCAACATACAATCTAGGCAGTTGAAGTGAAATGGTTACAGAAGCAAAACACACTTACTTCTCTAGCAGTATGGAAAGGGTTATTTTAAGCATTTCTTATCAAAATTAAAGAAAGCATATTTACAGGAGAAAGTCTGTAATGTTAACACACACTGGCCAATGCCTCATGACAATGATTCTTAGACAAAAAGATAACAGATAACTACATAAGTTACTAATCTTCACTTACTGATGTTGATGGCAGCGCACTGGTCGCTTGGTGGGTCAGTTTCACTACAACATGTCTGGGGCGCCTTGCATGTGTCGGGTTCATTACACCGTGCCGGGTAACAAATGGCTGTGGGTATGAAAAATATAGGATTAATGAACAAAGAAAACATGATTTATTCGTCTTCTCATTCATTGACAGAGACGGGGGACTCCATAAACTTTTTGCAACTTAAGCTTTTGATCCACTTGTCACTGAATCACGTGTTTAGTCAGTGACATCACAAAAGTGGTGGATTTCTCATCACACGGCAAAGACTATCCAAGATTTTCCCATGCAGTATATTCTCAGTGTTAGAAATTGCATTCTTTTACATAATTTATTCATTTGTTAACAAAGGTACTGATAAAATGAAAGGGAACGATATTTTTGAAATTGAATAGCTCTAAGGCCTTACGTTCACAATGGTCCTCGACTTGTTTGTAGCCTTCACAGCAAAACAGCTCCGTTTTCAATTCTGGAACGGTCACCATTCTGTAGACCCGTATGTATGTAGTGCTGCAACAATGAATGTGTAATGTTAGTCAAAAGAAAAACATTCACAACCTTTATAAAACTAAAGTTTTTTATTTTTCTATTTTTCGTGTAAAACGTCAAACCTCAGGCCTCAATCTAAAACTGATTTCCGGCGAAGAGATGTAGAATTACATCGTTGCAGAAAAAAAGTTGGCGTTGCTTTCACATGCAAGGGGTTGTCCTGGGCTTAAAACATTATTAAGAATTTTATCGTCATTTGGAAATTCTGTTTCTTTAGGGTTAGCATATTTTCTCAAAGCGAAGAACATATTAATGAAATACTTCTTAATTGATAGGGCAAGAGTACAGAGACTTTGATATTGTCACTTAGTGATTTTTTGCAGCTGAGTTATAACAAAAATAGAAATATCTTAACACAAGTACAATTTCTTGTATCTGTACATTTAAAGTAGTAAGTTCTATGAATCCAACATGCTGACCTTATTATTGGTGGACAGAAAGCGGGTATCCCACAATTCCCATCTGATATGGTGACGTAAGGTTCTTGTTTACCAATCAGCTGCCGAGAGAAACTCCTGCAAAATAATATAAAAAAATCAGTGAACAGATAAAGTTTATAGTTAAGTAAGTATTCATGCTGTAACACATATACATAAAACATGTTTTCGACGTAACAAGGGCAGATCTTCTGAATCTTTGACAGAGCCGTTGATTGGCTGGAATTTTTCATACAGAAACATGTATTTAACAAATATGAAATTTGCGTAATTCACAACTATGTGATTCTAGTCATCACTAAATATGGACATAGTGCCTTAATTTGCATAATTGATATCTATTGGTAATACGCATTTCTGTCTTTCTTATTACATACAATGTATATGTCACATGTTTGAGAGTCCCATCATGAAATGTGGCGAATTTATAAACTTTCCTCATTTTTATTTGATCATGCAAGTTAGCTCCTAATTTGCATTATTATTTATACTTTACAATGCATGGTTTGTCAAAGCCATATCAGTGGTTCTTTGTCCTAAACACCACATACCTGACTTTCCGGTGGCAGACGTGGTCCGCGTCCGGGTCAAGTCTGGGGTTTGTGACGTCAGCTGCCACGACAGTCAGGAATGCTGACGTCATCAATGTCAGGAGCACACCCCTGAACATCGTCTGGAATATGAAAAGGAAACATTGGTGCTTATAATAATAGTAATAATAACATGTGTCAATGTTTGATCTTCAATCTCCAAGACCCCATAACAACTGCAAAAGTTTTTTAATAGCATAGTTTGTTCATTCAAAGAACTGTAAGTTGTCTTGAGTTCTTTTGACGATGGTATGTTTTTTGAGCAAAGTAGTAGACCAAAATGTAAAGACAGCTTTGCATACATAGAGGATCTAACATTTATTTATGTCTAACGTTTTACAACTGGTGGTCCGGAAGGCATAGCCGTACCCTGTAATTATTGATGTACCCGCTGGAAATTCTTGCCGTAACCCAGAAATTAGTATGATGGTTGGGGAGGGGGGGACTATACTGTATCATACGTTTGCAAAAGTAAGTTTTAATGTTACATAGAAGAAGACGCTGCGAACACATACCCAGCACATTATAAACACCTACATGTATGCCTTTTGTTTATCACCAGGTAGACTATCTCGGTTGACCACGTGTCCATTCATACGTTGCTAGGCGACACGGTAGAGGCAATGGTCTGCTACTTTCTCAGAGTCAACACTTTCACCTAATCAAAGTCCAATTTATCGTCTGATACGGAACACTGGGTGCGCTGTTGAGTAAATATTTTCACTTCAGCAGGCACATATAATTCCGAAACCTTCTGTGGGATTCTTTCTATTATTGTAGCGTTTTGGGGGAGGCAATCAATGCGTAGTACAATGTACAAGGTATAAAGTTCATTTTCCTACATGTATGATGCACGCCACTTGTGTCATTTAGTGCGGTATACATGCAAGACATTGTTATGTTCGATGCATATACTTTCTCAAAACTAGATAGAAAAATTTCTTTTTTGATACATGTATTACTCTTTCCAGACACCACCTTTGTTCATTGTCTAAAGATTACTAGCAGGAATCATAATTACGTCCATCTTTTCAACATTAAAAAACGGCTTCATTTGCAAGGATGCGAAAGAAAGATTTCGTTTTGAAAAGACGAAAGATCTATGGAATGTGCATCCTGTATAATTTAATGTCATTTAACTGAGCAGAAACCACGTATGGTTACAGCACGTGTGAGTATTGTTGCCATTGCTGTAGGGAATGTCAGGACAGGTGCGTCATAGTCAGTTGGGCCAAGTACAGAATGACAAAGACATCTAGTCAACCGTAAAGAATCCTGATTAAACATTATTGCGTGTATAAAATACAGCATATATCTCTAGCGGAAACCTTCCACGTGGCACGCGTGCGTTTTCAACAGGATCTTGCATATAGGTAGACTAACGTGTGAGGCGTTTACATACACATAAATAGATAGAAAAATACATGGAAGAGAAAACACTGCTAGATCCTCACATAAAGTTTTGAGGCATGGAGGCTATTTAAGTTAAATGATAATTTGGAGCATTCAACAAAAGATGCACATCACAGCAGCACAAAATCGGTTGGTCTCGTATAATGCTTGCTTATGTGTGCGTGTGTGAGGGGTGGTGGTGGTTTGAGGGGTTGGGGTAAATTAAGGGTAAATTAACACAAAATGTCAGCTATGACGTGTACATAGGCTGTGACGTAGCACACACACATGTACACACACACACACAAACAAACACACACACCTAGTGACTGATCAGAGACAATTCGACAAACCAAAACACGAAGACCATATGCGTTTGATTTCCTTTTAACTTTTCCGTGGACTGTTGTTTCGTACAGGTATACTCCACAGACGTTCATTTCTACATCCAGGAAATAAAGCTGGGTGAACAGGTGTACAAAACCGCTGAAGAAAACTTAGCGCTACAACTCCATGACGTGTATCTTGAAAAATGCAAATATCAAAAGAATTGTCTGCACATAGATAAAAAATGTCATTCGTGACTTCAACAGTATGGTCTCTACATGCCAGGTTGCTGGAAAAATAAATGCAGTAAAAATGGGTTAACCATTTCACGCATTTGGCAAATTTGTGCTATTTACCCTCTAGCCAAAGCCTGGTAGAGACTACTAGTATCCGAGAATACGAAAGAAGTCTCGGACAGAATCTACAGAAAATTCTAAGAAAACAATAACTTATCAGATCGACTGTCTGGTAGCCGCGTTGAATTATAGATAAGGAAGACAGTGCTTTCATTAATATTTGATAACTGCTAACATTCCGTACAGGATACAGCCCCATACGAAGAAAATTATATGATATCATATCCCGAATCCGGTCTTTTGTGTATATAGGTCATAAAACACCAGCAAGTCGGGAAATCTATCATTATATGGGGTTTCTAAGAGACTAAACGTTGTAAAGTAGTAACTGTCGACAAAGGAAAGACCATAAAAATTGATATATTTTATCATATACTGGGGACGGTTCTGTTACTACAGCTCACGCTACCCTTTGGCATTTCCCCATTGTGTTACATTAGAAACTGCGAAACAACAGTCGAATTCGTTTATGAAGGTTAGACATCCAGGTAAAATAGATAAATGAAAATGAAAGGTAAACAATATTCAAATACAATGCAATCTCTTCAACTGGATAAGAAACGGAAATCTACTTCAGAAACAACCGAATTCTTTTCCATTCGTTAAAAACAATTCTAACTTAAGAATATTGTTTTTTAGAACATCTTTCAAAGACAACAGCTCTACCCCCAAAGATAGAACGAATCTCTTCCTACTGTTTTCTGTACCATATTCAGTGCACTTTTTATGTAAAATTAGTCGTAACTTAGAAATGTGGATACTTTGACACCTGTGTCTGTTTACATAGCGGACTATCCCACCTAACAAGGTAAATAGGGGTGGATAGCAAATTTGTCTGTTTTCTGTACGCCTATGCTTTTTATCGTCAAATCACCTGGCACACTTATTTAAAAAAGAAAACTATTTTGCTGTTTACCTTGGTCCCTCTCGTCTTGTATTGGTACAGTCCTTTCACAATGAATTGGAACCATTGGAACAGTAGAGAGGGTCTCCATTCATATACGGGTCAGAGGTCAAACTTTCGAATAGTGCAAGCGGTTCAACAAGAAAAACAACTGTCTCGAATTCGCCGCAGTTAATGAAACAAAGGCAAAGTGCTCTGGTATGAACCCATCATTTGCGTATCTATGCAAACAGAAAAGTGAAAAATGAGAGAAAATGTTGTCTTTACTTTTTTCACTCCAAGACAACGTCTCTATCAATGGCTATGGAAGCACATTATTTTCACCGTCAGTGAAATACACCTTGGTCTACTTTTCTCACTAAAAACAGATTCTTCTGATGTAGATACTCTTCGTCCTTAAACATTTAGCATAGTTATGGTTGCTGTGTGTATCAAGGTTATATTGAAAGTCAACATTTATGCTAAAAATGCGATACTTTATACATGTATTCATCATGCTAAAAAACCATAATTATAGTTTACAGCCATTTTCTGACGTAAAATTTCCCAAGATCGAAAAAAAACGACCCATCCAAAGGTCTGGGCCCGAGGCTTCATTACAAACTCTCCAGGGCAAAGTTTCGAGCACGCACTTAGCATTGAAAGCACCATTGTAACAGCTTTAATGATTGGCAGCTAGTTCCCGCCAAAATCTTTGGAAGGGCACACTCACGGACGACTTAAAAAAACATCGTCTAGCATGTGCTGTACCCTTGGACTGTAGGTGCATGCACCTGTTGTATTTGTCTATGTCAACACTATGTTTGTAAAACCTTAACCTGCTTGTGTTCCCAAGGCTTAGATATTTTCTATGAAGCAAAATTTTGCATGTAGTGGGACAAATAAAGCACGACTTGTTGCATTTTTTTCCTCAACTTATTGTTACCCTGTCACCCAAGATACTCAAATTACAGATCATACAGTGTGAACAAGTAAGGTTGACCTAGTTCTATGTTAAGTACGATTTCCGAACAAAGTGACAACGCTTTACGTCAGGAAGACGAATTTCTTCACTGCATTTTTACCATGAACCGGCGTTTGCGTACACTGAACTAGACAATTATTGTTCTTACATTGTATTTTGTTATAATTGGTTCTCTGAATCGGAATTACGATGATTTTCTTTAATCCTTTATGAATTATGTCTTCACGTGATACCAGAATAGATTTTAATATAGTGACGCCTCCAGCAAAACCCACGCCTTTATCGGACCATAGTACTTTTCCAAACGTGCAAAAATCCGGACATGTTGCCATATTGCCCTAGGGGCAGACAATATATAATGAGACGGGACCCGCCTACTCAAAATATGTCCAAAATGTGCGCCAGGGTGACAACACGAGGTCTACACAAAAAGGGCACACGTGACACACCACAA
Source organism: Branchiostoma floridae x Branchiostoma belcheri (assembly GCA_019207045.1). Lineage (NCBI taxonomy): Eukaryota > Metazoa > Chordata > Leptocardii > Amphioxiformes > Branchiostomatidae > Branchiostoma > Branchiostoma floridae x Branchiostoma belcheri. Next base: position 20,740,503 of record CM033024.1, read on the forward strand.
AGATAAAAATCAAAGAAAAACAGGCTTAGTCGCATTTGCCACTGTAGTTTCTATATAACGAGAACTACACACGTCAAGGAAAACCGGGTGAAAAAAGAACTCGTTACATATCCGCTTTCAATATTTTCGGTGGGGGAGGGGGGCACACTTAACTTTCTTACGCTTAACTTTCGACGATGTACCTTTCCAACCAGGTAAATCGGAGTGTTCTTTAGGATTGATATTATCTCATAATTAAGATCACCAAATGTGAAGAACCCTAGGTAGCATTAACAGATCTACAATAAAGAGTGTGGGTTATGGCCCAAGCATCCGGTGCGTCATACATAATGACATCTTCACCAATGACCCATGCCATGTAGTTAAGACTACGGCATTGTCTCTCTTCTTTTACGTAAAACGTCTTTTCTGTCGTATTTTTGGAGAAAGCTTACTTCTTCTTGCCTCGGTGAACAAAATGGATAAGTAGTTTTGTGAGTATTTTGAAGGAGAGGGGTTGTCTTGGCAAGTATGGCAGTGAGTTCACACACACGCACACCTGTAGTGACTCATCTCCGCCATTGCTAGTGGAATTCCAGGTGTTAGGCCGTCTAGTTTCACATTTCAGTGCCATTGCTGCTTTTAATCGTAACCTACAAGCGCTGTGTAGTCTTAGATATGGCTTGGAGTGGTTAAAGAACGATGACCTAGCGCAAGGTGGTTTCACCTGAGTAGAAATATGCAAACACACGGGAAAGGTGCGATACGCCAGGTGCTCTGACGACTTCCGCGTTGGTCACACTAGTCGAACAGACGAAAGATCTTACCTTTTTTACTCGTCCTAGTTCAGGAAATCGCCCAAGTTTCGTATCAGGAAGTGGTTAGGTGCTCTCCGCGTGTAGCACAGTAGGCTTGAGTTGTCTGCGATGCGAGAAAAATACGCGAAACGGGGGTAAAGTTACATGATTCGTGTGGCGACCGTAGTTTTACGTACCATGCGACACCGTCAATTAGGGATGGTACGTTTGTGGTCGGTCACAGGGCCGTAGGGGGAGCTGCAGGCTTTAAACCACAGCCCCAAGCTCAACAAGGCGATCTTGTAAATCAGTTTTTAGATGAAATGGCAAGGAATGTTGACAAAAATTCCAAGCTTACTTCTGTTTGCTCAGGTAAAGACCTAACATGACTGTCCCGCCTGAAGTTACCGGGATGACGTCATCGGTAAACAAGTAAACAAGCGCCGGTAACCCAATATTTTTGTTTGCACTTCTTTTAGGTTAGTTTGGACTGAGTGAAAGGGATAAGAAAATACAGGAGAGCTTTCTTACGGGGAAAACTATGGTTGGTGGTAAAAGTACTAGGTAAAGGTAAAGATGGTCCCCTTTAGCTGGATTGTTATCCGCTGTGTTTTGGGTGCAGTGTTTGAAGGTAGAGCGCATAGAGCCCAACTCACTCCTTCCACCATATTTCACCTCCCCAACCGAAAAACACCCTAACCGTTGCGCCCACACGATGTCAACTGGTAGTAGAAACGTTGTATTTTGCACCACTTCTGTGACATTAAGGTCACTTGACGTACAGGACTTGATTGGTTGAGAGCGCACTCACATAATTACAACGTGCACAAATCATGTCTGTTTGTAGAGCATAGTCTTCATCATTTCCGTAGAATAAAAAAAGAAAACATTGCGTATTAAGAATCATAAAATCGAGGTGACTTGATAGAAAGGCCATTAACAGACGTACTTAGTATTTGTCCGACATTTGGCACTTGTTTGATAGTCCATACATTGTTCCTCAGGAATGCATGACTGCCATTGTATTTATCACTGATCAGTGAACTCAGCTGTCCATACCTAATTCCATCCCTAAATTCCACACAATACTATTCCATCTTCTCCTCTCGTGTAATTTTGGTCCGGTCCAAAACCTTGACCCCATCAATTGTTCGATTCCCCCTCGTTTCTTAGAAGCCGTGTCAGCCATTTTAATTTTCTTAAAGAGCTATATAAAAGTCATATTTTTCAAGTAGGCACACAGGCTTTAAGATATTAGTACACTGTATACCTTAAACCCAGCCGTCCAAACTTTTTTTTACATAGAAATAGCCTTGATGGGCATTCACAAACGTCGATGACTGGCCATCTCTAAGCACAGTACTGTCTCTAAGACTACCGAGTCACTGACCTACCCACCGGTATGTACAACGGACGATCCCGGCTGTTTTGCCCGAGGGTATGGCGGGAACGCTATGTGGACGTCATCGTCCGTGCCGAGCCGCTGACACACCTGGCTTAACGACCGGCAGGTGAGAATAGGTGAGGCCAGGTACAGACAGGATATGGCTGCGTGGGCTCAACATGTAACAAACAGTTCCTACAGCTAGATACAAGATTTATTCGCAGAAATTAACAGGGGACGTCAGAAGTTGTTGTATATTGTAGCCATTTATGTTAAAGACACACACAAAAAAGAATGTTGAGCTAGCATTAGCGCTCATTTCCAATTTTCATTTGGCTTTTGAGCTAATTTTTGGTTGGCTAAACAAATGTCGAAAATGTTGTGACGAAAGTAAAAATTACTAACCTAGATGTTATTGCCAAAAAGTTCCCGTTTTGATGCTTTCTTTCTTTCATCCTTCGTGGATTTGTTCGCTTTAAATTAGAGGAATGAGCTGTGAAGGTATGTGTGTTTGTATGTATGTGCGCGCGTGCTTGTGTGTATTGCGTGTGTGTGTGTAGGAAGGCGCATCCGGCACACTACTTGGGGAAAAGTTTATTGGATTCCAAGAAAGATTTTGATCAGCAACTGGCTAAACAGGAGTTTTCTAATCTTCCCATTGTTCGCCAATTGTTTGCCAGTCACCTTTACTCACTCAGTCATGGCCAATCAGCTTTACCTGTAAGGAATTCAAAATGTCTTACTATACACCAGCGTAGAGTGCGCTGAAAACTTACACGGCATTGAAAATACATGTACACGTACTACAAACTAAAGACGGATAGCAAAAGCATTAAAGTCCAAAAGCACAAAACTGCGAATTCTAGCTCCTGGCAACTCAAAGTATGAAACCAACCTTTCCTTGAAAGTTCCTACTGCTGCCCTTTCCATGTGACCCGCATATAAAAGTTATTTCGTTCCAGACCTGTTTAGCTTCACAGTAATTTTTTATAAGCTATTTGGTAGGCTTTTATCCGGTATCCATCTAAATTTGTCAAAGTAATTATACCATTTGACAAAAACAATTAGCTGATACAAGACAGGGATGGCAACGGAAAGGCAACGTACGGTCAGGAGGGTTTAGCTGAGTTCAAAGAGAGTGGGCTAGTCTATCATAGCAGCTTTTAGGGGTGCAACAGTTGAACTATAATACTTCTGAACATTCATGAAATATGATCCACCACTTCGGATATGTTGGCCATAGTCAGATAGACGCACCCGAAAACATGCTAAATCTTAGTAACCTTAATGGCAAATACAACGAAGCTTTGTATAAGACTAGTACTTTTGTACAGACGAAAGTGACATAATCAATTACAAACAGTATCAATAATACGATCATTGTAACGGCTATGCTGAACCCTAGCATTAGCTGCCTCATGACGTCATAGATGATCACGAGCTGTTGAGACGTCGTCTTGAATATTTAATGAGAAGCTATAAACGGAACACCTGGACTTGTTTTCTTTACGTGCGGTCATATACTAAGTACATAAACTGCGGGGTTTAAGTCCAGGGCCATTGGCCTATGTGTAAGCCGGGGGTAAAGCAAATAAAACTGCAACCTCTATCAATAGACATGTGCATAGAATGTACCATTTTTGTGGGCCAGGGGGGGGGGGGTTATGGTGCCTTAAGGAATAATTCAACTCCCTAAATACCAATGTCTCTACATTAAAAGTTACAGCAAATGTGCAAAGGCTTTAGATACCTTGTACACTTTACTGATAAACGCGAAACGTGTAGGGGTGACCCAGTGTGCTTCGCAAAAATCTTGTAGAAATAACATGCTCATGCCTTCTTACCTCTTACTGATATCTTTGTGATCTCTATTCCAAGGCCTTACTGTATCACCCCTATTTTCATTCCCACCTTCAATATCAGTTTATCACTACTGTCTATTACCCATCTGTAAATGGCTTGTCTGTTTTCTTTCAATTGCAATGTTATGGTTTATTTACATTTTAGTAGGCAACAAGGTAGTTTACATTTCCATGTCATTAATGCCAACATAAAGCCTTTACTACATAATTTATTTCCAGTCCAAAGAATTTAGATAGTCTTGTAATTATACAGTTGTATGCCTGAAACATTGCAATAAAGATGTCGAGTAAATGTTCTGTAGTCATTTTTAACTGAGCTGAAGCATTTTTCAAGTAGCTAGCTGTATAGTGCATACAATGCGGCTTCACTACAGGTACATCTTATGTTTTCAACCACGAACACTGGGCACCCCTACTCTGTTTGTTATAATGATAAGGCCTAGGGAAAAATGTTGTGTTTCTGGTTACCCGACCGACCCAGCAAAACCCTGCCAATCTTAGCCTTTTTTTGTTGGCCGCTAACAAAGGGTATAAACGTTCCCGTCCTCAACATCAGTCTTCCTACATTTGTGTATTTCACGCTCTGTTAACGACTTGGGGCTGTGAGAATTTGTAGTGAATATTGTGCTTCTTTGTTCAATTTCATGATAAACTTGTACCAGCATATGTCATCCATAAAATCAAGTCAGTGTGGCCTAGCCAGAAAAACAGCATTTTTTGGGCTTAAGTGAGATTGTGTGGTTTCTTTGACCCCATTCACACTCAGAAAAACGATTCGAATAAAACATTTATCCGAATAAAAAAATTTCTATCCGATCCAAAATTGTGTTCACACTGCTCTTCAGCAATCCGATTAGTGCGCCCTCAGTCTTATCTGAATAAAACATTAGTTGCGTTTCACAGATGTATCGCTACGTCTTGTGGTAGTTGGCGTTGAGATTCTTCATTTTATTTCTGCACTGGTCGAGGGATTTCTCAACTCCATGCTCCGCCATTCTTTCGGATATATCTTCATATTATTATGTCCCTGTTTTTATGAACCTTCCCGAGCTTTTTCTGCGTCTCCTCCCACCCCCAGATGGAAATAAGCAGCTTCGTTTGTTACGGTGTCCACTTGGCGAATGATGAAGATTTCCCTTTCTTTCCTCTTAAATGTTTTTGGAAGTAAAATACGGCGGAAAATGCTCGCTGAAAAACGAAGCAATCAGGCGTGTGTAGTGTTTCAAAGTATGACCCCAAGTTCCCGGATGAATGACGTTACACCCCGGAATTAGCGGAATCCTATCCACTTGCGCGTTCACACTGCCGAATCGCACGAATCGAGACTCCCCGCGGCGCAGTTTTATCCACTTCCCAGAGTTTTATCTACCTCCCCGAGGTGGATCGCGAGGGATTCGAATCGATGTAATCCAAGTGATTTGGGAGCGTTCATACTGCTAAGTTTTATTCGGATCGGGTAGTTTTATTCGGATAACATGTTTCATTCTAATCGTTTTTCTGAGTGTGAATGGGGTCTTTAACATGCAAAGTTTTGACACCTAGGGCTTACAAATTTCAAGTTCAATCATACACAGTGACGAGAAAATGATTATGGTACTGAGTTTTTGGTCCTAACATAATCAATATCTTAGACTTTATCTTATAGATGTACCTGGAGAATTGATGGCAGGTGTAAATACATAGAGAAACTTAATACAGGGTATTGATTAACGGAAATATTCTATACACAATGACAGAACAAAATGTTTCACTAGGTCAAAATGCACTACAAAGTCCTTTATTTACATTTCTCTCTTTTTGATGGAAACAAAACAATGAATGATTTGTCTTCATGAGTAGATCTACATCTGCATGGAACAATTTTCTGCATTGTTCTGTTATGCATGATTCAAACCAGTACAAACTAGCAAATCAACAGATGTTCTTTCCACTGCTATGCATTTCCAGCCAAACATCTTTTAACATATTTCAGTCCCTTATTAACTTATTCTCTGAGCCTCTCTTGCAGATGCCATTATGTACAGTTGAAACGAAAGTCTTTGGACACTAGTCACTTTCTTCCTCGTCACTTTCAATAATCTTGCGGGCCTTCTTCTTCTTGTTGCCATCATCTTCTTCCGCCTTTCTTTTACCGCTCTCCGAGCCCTCCTAAAGGAAAAATCAATTTTTATGTAAGATTATTTTCTTACTTATGAAGAAATTTACTTTTATGTTGATACCTTTTATGGATGTCTTCAGTTTTTGTCTGTAACTTCTCAGTGGCACAGCACAGAAAGCAGATTCCTCCACAAAAAAAAATTAAATTGTGAGGGCAGTGACACCCACAAAAGTCATATTGTAGGGGCTTTGCTTCAACAAAAAATTAGACTGAAACCCTTGTCCCTCAAGATGTAGGAAATGGTATTTTGGAGAGCCTTGATAACACAATATTTAATGTGGTGACCTTACTCTTAGGGAACAGGGAAGAATCATGAGGGTTGACATTATACAGTTAACATTACACAGGGCTTGAAATACCATCTGCATGTGCAGGTTATTAGTGCAGGTAAAATTGGAGCTGTGCAGGTATTTCTGATGTCTACCTGCACCTAACCTGCACTGGTCTATGAACTGGGTTTTATATATGAATATCGTATGATGTAGGTGTATGTTGATTGCCAATTGCAACAATGAATGTTACCACCTATTAAGTATAAGAGAAAAAAATTGCAATGGTTCCTGAACGATTTTAGCATGATCCATACTTCCTAAATTCAGAGTGGTGCAGGTAAAATTTGTTTGGTGCAGGTAATTTCCAACGTTACTTGCACCAGTGCAGGTATGCAGAAAAAAGTATTTCGAGCCCTGTTACAGTAAATGACATCAACAGCTGATATTTGGAAAAGCGCGAAGGAAAGTTGAGGGAAAGTGTCTGACCTCATCTTCCTCATCACTGTCCAGGGTGGTGATGGCCTTAGCCTTGTTCAGCCTCTCCTCCTTCTTCTCTTCCTCCTCCTCCTCCTCACTGTCTGACGAGTAGATGGGGGGCCGGAAGTCTGGGGAAGGAATGAGGGAATGAATGAATGAGAGAATGAATGACTGATTGAATGACTTTGAGTCATGTAACATCTTACTTCAATAAAGGCATTTTTAAAAGTCTTCTGTATAGAAGCAACACACAGCTGGACACTACCTTGCTGTACATATAAAATGTTGAAGCTTTTGATTGATTTTTTTGCATATAAACTGACAGTACAGCATATAAACATTGTGTTAAATGATCGCAAGAATACCTTATGCATACCAGGGATGACCACATATTTCACAGTATCGCATTGTAAATATTCAATCAAGTATAGAATTCTGTTTGTAAACTCATTGCAGATGTATTCCAATATTGGAAGAAATAAAGAAGATTAGAAGAAAGACTGAATGAAGTAGGCTGTTAAACCTGGATCACAACAGTCACTGATTCTCCTTATACATGTAGTTGATAACTTAACGCAGCAGACTGAACTAAATTCATTAATGCAAAACTAGTTTCTATTGATGAGGCATAACACTGGGGTGATCAAAATACATACATCACTCCTACTATCTGGAAAACTTAGTATGTTCCAAATCAGATTGGTTGCACAGAAGATTCAACTGGTTGTACACCTGTACAAATGTTCCCACCTTTCTTGCCAGGTTTCTTGTAGTTGCCCTTGATGGCAGCCAGGCTGATGGCTTCCTCATCATCATCCATGATCTCGTCAAAGCGGTCTGGTTCCAGGTACGAGGCGCTCAGCCCGCGGGCGTGTGCCTTCTCACGCATCCTGCGCTGCTGCGCCTCTCTTCTCATGGTGGCACGGAGTTTCTCCTCCTCTTTCTGACAGTAACAGGAAGGACAGTATGATCAGTGGCAAAAATCTGAAACTAATTAGGGTGCTGAAAAAAGCTGATATTTCACATACAATAAACAAAAAGGGTAGTCAGTGATGTCATGCATAAACAAATTCAAGGTATTGTGACAATTCCTCTTGCTATTTTGTCAGTACACCTATGAAAAAAAAACCCACAGCCTTAGCCAGCATCATTAAGTAGGAAAATAGCTCGTCTGCAACCTCTAAAGGACATTTGCAGTTGCGAAAAATAAGGTATAGTTGTCAGGTGCTGCAACCCTTGCCTATACTGCAAGCCAATCAAGCTACAAAAGCGAGGGTTTAAACACTTGGCTTACATCTACAGAAGTTGGTTCACAAACCATTGATGCACACATACGACAAGATAACTGGTAAAAGTTTAAGTGTCTCAATCCTTACTTCTTAGTATACAGAATACACTAACAAACCTTGATCATCTCAGTTCTCTGAGACTCTGGGTCCGTCCCTACAAGAGGGATGACTCGGATCTTCTGAGTCTTGGAGAAGCGGTCAGCCAGGGACAGGGTCATCTTCCTGTGGGTCGCACTGTTGGTGGAGTGTGGTCTGGGAACCAGGGAAGAAAACACAGTCAGAACATTGCACTCTGAGTTTTTGGTGAAAGTGATGTAGAACCAGTTCAGCTCACTTTTAAAAGGGTCTTCAAAATTGTTGACGTACAATGCATAAGTTTTCCTTCAACTTGAAAAATTGTACATCAATTTTGTTGTGCATTCTCCTGTCAAATTCCTAATGCACGTTTCTTCCAATATATTTCTACATTATCTAAAGAAAACTGCCTGCCTTTCAAAACAGTTTCATAGCATTAAGGAAGGATGCTTAGCTCAAAGCCCAGAGGTTCTGGGGGCAGACTCCCCCTATATACTGACATTGTGCCCTTGAGAAATGAACTTTACACATCACACACATAAATACAAATGCTACTAAAAACATAACCTTCTTGGCAAAGGTAATAACAATAAACTAACAATAGCTAGAACACCAGATGTACCTGAAGGACAGTTTAGTTTTGAAGACTGCCTGCCCCACCAGCCCTGTACCCTGCCTGATGAACAGGTGGTTGTGGTCCCCCTGCAGGGATGTCTTGTGCACGTCAAAGATCTCAGTACCCAGGTGTAGGGACATGCTGTAACATGGGGAACACAATCAACAAATCAACTCTCAATCATTGATTGACAATGGCATTGTACAAGGCACTGGCAACAACTATCAAACATCAAGGAAAATCTATCCTACATTTATACTCTCCAAGCAGAGGTTAGGCTCTGGCTGTTTTTTTAACGTTTTTTAGTCGTTTTTATCGGGCTTTCTATTTTGTCTTTTTTTTTTGCTGTGTCCGGCCTAATGTTAGACTGGACACAGCAAAAAAAATGGCAAAATAGAAAGCCAGATAAAAACGACTAAAAAACGTTAAAAAACAGCCGGAGCCTAACCTCTGCTTGGAGAGTACATTTAGACCTGCAAAATGTCAATAACTACTACTACTACTGTCAGTAAGTTAATTACTATTGTTATAGATAACAGTATATAAGTTGTATCATCACAACGTATGTATGTAGGCAAATCTACAATAGATGTCACTCGAAGACAGGGGAAAAGTCCAGACTATTCATGATGTACAAATTGACTAATAAACTGACTTATGTATCAGCTACAATGTATGATAAACCATAGGTAAGTATTTGACTTATGTATAATAAACCATAAACCAAGTAAGTACATGACTTATCGTCTTATGTGAGTACTATGTATCTAATAACAGAAAAGAAAAAGAAACAGCCATGCTTCAAGTGCCATGTGGTTATCAACATAAGATTGATGTGTTCAAAAATTGATATTTCATAATCAAACTAAGGAGTTTTAGGTTTACCTTCCGTCTGACCATTTGACAACCCTGGCATTGCTTTCTCTCGTCTCCAAACCATTCTCATCCACAGTCTTACGCCAGCGGATGGTGTTTTCAACCTGTGGGAGATGAAGTTTTGTTTAGCAGGGAGGCTATGGTTGGGGTCACTGAGGAGTCATGTTTAGTAAGGAGGCTATGGAAGGAGTTACCAAGTCCCAGTTGATTGTGGCCAACTATTGTTAGACTGTGACTTACATATAATCATTAGGCCTAGAGAAAGATGTTTCTAAGAATGTGTCACATTTGGAACTTTTCTGGATCTAAAACTCAAGAACTCTTACATACAATGATATTGTGACAAAACAATATATTCTATTCTTAACCATGTTACACACTAAGGCCCAATTTACACTTGTTTCTTGAATCTGTAGTACTACACATGGTACCTAGTCTACTACTGTAGTAAACTACAGATTCGCATCCGGTTTACACTCACTGCCAGGGAACCTAGCAGGACACCTGCTGTTTTATGATTGCCGAGAAGCTGTAGTGACCTGATGTGACCTGTTGTGACCCTTGAGCGGGAAATTTAGCACGCTTTGTATTTGTGAAAGATTAGTTTTTTTTCTGATGCGAGGCACCCAGGAAAAGAGCCTTACAAGTCGGTTTTCAGATGAAACTAGTAAATGACTGCAGATTACCCTAAATGGAACGCATTTTCAGTTTGAAATACATCATATCGCACATGGTTGTTGACTTCGAAGTGTAGTCTAATACAGTTTCTGTTTACACCCGGTTCGAATTCTCATAGGACCTCCGCTGAACTGTAGTATTACAGCCTCGGAGGGTGTAGTAGACTACAGTAGTAGACTACACTTTCTGTTTACATCCAGAAAAAAAATCTGTACTACAGTTAAAACTGCAAGTGTAAATTGGGCCTAAGTAAAGATTCTAATGACAGCCAGATCATTGACACGATTGTCAACTTCATTTCCAGTGGTGTTGCAGAGTGGCTAGACTGTGACCCTGACCTTGAGCTTCAGCCTTGTTCTCCCCTCCTCATCCATCATCTCATCTTCCTCAATCTCATCCTCATAAAGTACAGGGTCGAACGGTCTGAAATCACAACATCATCATTCTAGTAGGCATTCCAGAAATAAATGGTTAGCCTTACAGCGTCAAAGTGGAAATATTCTGAATAAGGCAATCTGCATGATATTGACATCTACCGCACTGTATTCTCACATTTACATCATAATCTGATACTTTGATCAGTTAAAAACAGCCCAGAGACAAGTTGCACAAGGATATTCCTTATTATTGTACCCCCCAAGAATAAGGACTTGATCTGGAATCCTTGTGCAACTCATTCCCGCGCTGTTTTTAACGGCTCAATTTATGAAATAATGATGTAAATGTGCTAAAATAGTGCATTAGATGTCAATATTATACAGACTGCCTTATTCAGAATATTTCCACTCTTAACAATGTGATATTGCTTAGGTTGCCTTTAATCTTACCTTAAAGGCAACATGATCATTTGTAAGACTTGACATACCTGGTCTCCACACTGAGAAAGTTTGGCAGCTTAACAAAGTGCTGAGAGCTGCCCAGGTTGAGTTTGATCCGAGGCATCTCCACATCAATCCTGGTCTCTGGTGCAGGCTCCTCCTCTGCCTCACCACCTTCTTCCATCGGCTCCCCCTGGCAGAACACGGAAAAATTGCACACATTCAGAATGCTATCTTTCTGGCCCTGAAACCTTCTACAGACATAGACAATAGACATACTTTCAATCTGAAAATGTTCACTTCACAAATACACTAAGACTTGAACAACGATACAGTATAATTTCTCCCCTTAGCACTCAGCAAAGTCTTAAGAGAAAGAGTTGAACACAACCACTACCAATGGACTAGTCCAAGGGTTGAAGAAACAGAGATGGGCACTGCCCCTAAACACTCAAATTCTAAACTAGCAGTATAGCACATTACCTCCTCTCCTAAAGCCTTCTTGATCTCCTCCCCTATCTTGGCCTCCCCCTCATCACCGCTCTCCTCCGAGATGTCATCTGCGTCTCCGAACAGGTCATCAGCTCCAGCCGCAACAGGCGTCGCACCTGCGTGGGCAACGCAAGCAAATATCTTCATTCAATCAGTTACAAGACATGAAATGCCAGCAGAAACACATAGAGACTGATGAAACCCATGAAAAAGGCTTTCATGTACAATGTACTGCATTTGTATGACAGCTAATACAGGGTATCCAACTTCATGTATTCCAATACTGAAGTAGTACCGCTTTCTGTTCAACATAAACCTTTTGTTCATACATAAATACATCTACCTGTCCAGCATTTCTGCATTCTAAAGGTTTATAGCATGTGACAGGCCAAACACCAACTTTCACCTGGTTATGTATTTCTGTGGTAGTTATATAATGTATGTGTATTGATTACTCTATGTTTACAGATTAAATAGGCTTTTAAATATGTATCATCGTTACATTTTGCCTGACCCTTACCTCCCCCCTCAACACCTTAATTGGCCTATAAACTGATTCAAGGCAGAAAGGTTCAAGGAACATCACTGACAATAATAGAAGATATTTCATACCTCCAGCCTCCCCTTCGCTGTCTGAGCCAAGTCCAAGTCCAGGAGGACCACCCTCATCACTGGATACTGCTGCTTTCTTTGGTCTCCTGCCGATCACACTGTCGTCGCTGTCACTGTCTGAACCCTTCCCTACACATAGGTAAATAAATACCTTTTAAGATAGATAAAAATGTGAGGAGTCCCATACTCCCCATAGCCTTTTTGTAAGACATACTTTCAATCTGAAAAACTTTACAGGCAGTAGGTTGTTGTCCAATGTGTCTAGGGCACAGTATGACTTTCACTAAGTTTCAGAACATATTTGTTTTACAATAAGCCTCTACGTGGTCCATGTATTACTAGAGTATCAGTATAGATTATTCTAATTTATATTATGAAACAACATATCATAATATATAAAAGAAATGAAAAGTTCAAAATTGGAGGTTAACATTACCAGATTTCTTTTCTGCATCTGACCCGCTCCCAGTTTTCTCCACTTCATTTCCTGACTGGCTCCTCTCATCATCTGATTGGTCCCTTCCCTCCTTCTCTGATTGGCTGCCTGCCTCATCACCTGACCTGACACCATCTGCTTCCTCTCCTGACTGGTTGCCCGTTGGTTCTTCATCTCCTGATTGGTTGCCTCTCTGTTCTTCATCTCCTGATTGGCTACCCCTGGATTTGTCATCTTCATCTGACCCTTGAACTCTTTCATCTTCTGAGTCACCACCAGCCTCGTTCTCTGATTGGCCACTTTTCTCATCTCCTGATTGGTTGGCCTCAGAACCACTCTGATACTCCTTCCCTGACTGACTTTCTCGGTCCGACTGGTTGTCTTCACTGCCGGATCTCGACTGCGGGCTTGCAGATCTGGATCTGGATGGTGATCTGGATCGACTTCTCTCTGATTGGCCACTTCCTGACTGATGACTTCTGCTGTCTTCATTCTCGCTGTCACTGGGTAGCTGTGTACCAAACAGCTCATTCATGTTTTCTGGTGATCCTTCGTTGTCACTGGCTGATCTTGAAGCCTTTCCATCTACAGGATGACACACAGAGCCTTATCAAACAAAACATTACTAGTTTAACTAGTAATGTTATAAGTATAGCCGTGGCAACATCATAGGAGGACAAATAGTCTCAGCTCTTTCTGATTGGAATGCAAAACTGCCTGGTCACCATGTTGGATAAGCTTCTGAGTTCTGTGATGTTTGGGACCGCTTTCGGCATTATCGAAAGTGCTACAGACCATAATTTGTTATCCTGTATTGTTTAGTCAGCATAATTGTTAAGTCAGTAGCCCCACTTGATTGTATGAAGATCATCTTTTTACAATCAGGATGAAGATTATCTTCATACAATCAGGTGGGGCTAAAATTATGCGTCATTATTTTTTGGGTATAATTTTACTTTAAACCAAGGAGCTAAAGTAACTAAAATTGCTCTTAGCATTTTACGAGCTACCACAGCACCAGATCTATAGTTAACTTCAACTTAGTCTCGTCGCTCTCTACTTGTTTCTGACTGCAATCTTACCTCTGCGGTCTATCGATAGACTGTTATCGAAGAAACAATACCTCAAAAGATTTTTAACCATGCCGCACTTTCGCCCCCCTCCCCCTACAACTAAGTCCCACGCCATTTTCTTCGTTTATAGACTCCGAATAATTGATCCAGTCAATGTAAACAATTCTCAACTCGATACACTAACTTCTTACGGCAAGTTCTAGTCCCTAAAAGCACAGAATCGTACCTGCTTGCTCGTTTTCGCTGTCGACATCGCTGCCAAACAAAGCGTCCATCTCCGCCATATTGGTTTCGTAAAGCCTCGTTTTCGTGCAACAATCTCCAAGCAGATGTAAGGATCATCCTCAATCTCTGAGTGCTAGCCTCCGTCCCAGTCTATAAAGAACGGGGCTGTTTTGTAGGGGGAGGGGGGGGGGGGGGGTTGGATCGCGATTTTATGCCGAAGATTCGAATAGAAAATAAGTAACTTCATGCCAAGAAATCGCAGTTGTGCCGATGTGTAATTGAAACTGGACATATGTATAACGTTAATGTATACGGGATAGATATCATTTTTTTTAGAAGTACAGAGAGCGGTACTAGGCGTAAATTCTAATAAAGATATGGTCCAAGTTCATCAGAAGCCCGAATCTGAGTTGTTTTATTTGTTCTGTAGTTGGAATTGGATATATGTAACGTTAACGTTATAACTTATATCTATAAAAGATATCATAATTATAATCATAATTACAGCCCTTCTGGAAATGATTTGAGTGGCCAGTGCGGAATATCGTCCGAGCACTCGGTTTCCAGTGCTGACGCCGGCTTTTCCAGTGCTGACGCCGGCTTTTCCAGTGCTGAGAGCGCGTCTGGAAGCCCAGTGCTGACGAACGTTTCTGTGCTGTGCTGACGAACGTTGGAAATCCAGTGCTGAAGCCATCTTCAGCACTGGAACCGAGTGCTGAAAAAGGAGGGTTAACCTTTCGTAGTTTTGCAACGGGAGTCGGTAGAGCATGGGACTCTTAATCTCAGGGTCGTGGGTTCGAGCCCCACATTGGGCGCCAATTGAAACAACAAAGAGGGGCGAGTAGAACAGAAAGAACCCGGTGATCGACCCGGGAATCGAACCCGGGTCCTCCAGATCACAACACTAGCCGTCTAACTGAGTGAGCCAAAAGCCTGACAGGCGTTTGGTCAGTTTCCGCTACTAGAACCCCCCACTGCCTTACAGAAGGGACTTGCCACTGACGATTTCTTTTTTCCTTTGGGACAGACGTGGACAATGTGGTAACGTTACTGTTAAAATGCCTTTAATAAGCTCAAATTATTTTAATAGTGCCACATTTATATAGACAGAAAGGAAAGGTAGTCTTTTTTGCCGACGTTTTTCAACGCGGGGTGAAGGTTGCGTAAAGTTTCCCAACCCAGGGGCACATCGTCGGCGGCACGGCTAGTATCAAATTAACCCGGGACCTCTAGGTTTGAGCCCACCGACTCTACCAGACTCTCTACCAGTTAAGCCCCGGTCACAAAGCGCGTACGATTCCTTGCGATGGACTATTCCGCATATCCTACGATGAGCGCAGTACATCGCAAGAAAATCGTAAGCATCGCAAGCCATCGCAACGCATCGGATGGTGTTCAAAATTTTTCCAGCGTCGCACGATTTTTCACTTGTGTCTCTTTTGTATAGCCGTCTGACCGCTTTTGTGCTTCTTTAACCAACAAAATGTGGACATATCTGTTAAATACCTTCCTATAATATCTTTAACTGTAAAAATAAATTAAAAAAGACCATGACAACAAGAGTATTACAAGCAAAAGTTCAAATCAAGCGTGAGTACTGGTATGGTTATCTCGGCCTGCTTACCGGCTCTACGTGTCAGGCACTTTCGAAGATCGTATCATGATATGCTATCAACAAAAAGATGCCATCATACAAAAATCAATTGATAAGCATTATATCATATATATTTCCGAATCATAGAGCCTGCCTTTATGTTCGAGTTGTCCCCATGGTTATTACGATTATGGTAAACTGACCCAAGACCGACGAGAGCTGAGATTTGATCTAATTATAAACTCACGTGCATGAAGCGATCAAACAATTGTCTGCATCACCTGTGCGGGGCGCGCTGTTCTCTGGTTGCGACTGTGGCAGTTGCGACTGATATATTTTCCCTTTTCGTCAATATCGACAATATCAGGGAAAACTGAAACCATCACAACATGCTAAAAAATCATAAATCTATAACCTCATCAGTAGACAAAAACTGCCGTAATGAACTCTGCTATGGGGGCAAATAAAATCTTACGACGATAGCGAAATTTTGAACATGTTCAAAATCCATTTCAGCTCTATTTTTCGCCATACGACGCTCCCCGATCTACTATGATTCACTGCGATTGACACAGGCACGCTCTTATGACCTCATCGTACGATCCACTACGTGCTTTGTGACCACGGCTTTATATACTTAAACCATTGCTTCTGATTTTCTTCCGACTTACGTCGCACTGCGATTATCCTGCGCATCGGAAGGAATCGCAAGGAATCGTACGCGCTTTGTGACCGGGGCTTTACGCACACACGACGTAAGACAAGGTTGCATGTTGCACAGGAGATAGAAAAAAAATGGTAACAGTAGCGAGGAATCAACGCCAATACCAATCTCCGCGGATCGCTAGTCAAATGGTAGCAATGGACAAATAGAGGGAACAGAATGCTAGGGCCCGGAGGTGGCCTGTCAGGGGAGTAAGTACGCGATCTACCGCGTACTGTCCGCGGAGCCTGGTAGAGGCAAGGACGTTATATAACGTCCTTGGTAGAGGCTATGGAGTAAGAGTAAATCTCGATAAAATGGAGCAATACATGAATATTCCTATCATCAAACTGTTAACAAGGTTTGCTATGCGTTACTTATACCGCGAATGGTTGAATTGACCCCGTTGGGAATCTAGATGACTTATCTCTCCTAGAGTAGATAATTGTATAATTAGCCTGTACTGACACTGGGCGGTACGGGCACCATCAATATCAAATCTGTCAAATATGACATTCACTTAGTCGGTAATGAGGGGTGGTGTTCTCAGGTATGGTGGTGGTGTGATCAGGTCTATCTATACATGAAGGTTGTGATTGGTCAATCCAAGTCACAAACACACTCGTTGATTAGAATGACGTTATGCTATTTATAGGCTGCTATATATGTAAGCAACCTCCTTGATATAAGTGAATGTTCTGATGAACAAGATTCCACATACGTACTGCTCCTACAATTCCTTTACGCTCAGGACTGACAACCATTCCACTTAATCAAAGTAGTTATGGTAGAATGATTAGGAAATTTTTGGCTGTTCGTTGTGATTGGAAAGTAACCTTCTTGCTCTGAGCCGCCGTTGTTGTATTGACAAATTGATATGATTATGAACGTCATCGTGTTGAGTGTCGCCTGCACTGATATCGACTGGTGCGGGCCACCTGAGTCGATATCAAATCTGGTCAAAGCCAACATCTTACTTCGGTATCTTACTTCATCGATAATCGACGAACGTTGCGTACAAGCGTTATAAACATTGACGCAAATGCGTGCGATTGAGCCATTCCATTTTACACTTTTCACTTATTTGAATACACAGCTTCCAACCGTCATACTTTAAAGGGTGAATAAAGTATGAAGATGTGCAATAAAAAAAACTCAACTAATTACAGCTTTGTAACAAGGAATGTGTCATTATAACATTTTCTTCTTGTCGCTCAAACATAGTGGGCCTGGTGATAAATGTCTGAAGATGACTCGTGAAGATTCCCATACCCATACATTCTTCCCCGCAGTGAAATTTTCTGTGTTAAAGAACTCCGGTATAATTGTAATTTATATATTGTTTGTTTCATAGTAAACTATGAAAATGACATGTCCATTTTCAACATATGTTTACATATCTTTATGAATGGCGTATGAGTACTTTGAAGTTCTGGGACTCGCCACCAGACATTCTTTTGTGACCTCACTTCAAATTACGGTGAATGGTGGTGGTGGGATGACAGCACGGTGTTAATGCTGTCGGAAATACGCATGCTAAATAGACAAAAGACATAACCGATCACTTTATTCAAGTACGTCTATACATATGTCGATACAAGTTAATGAACATCTAATTATAAGATTCAGCAGTGACACGAGAAAAGTGTGCACGTGGTTACTGTGGTCCGACGTTTAAGTTGAGGGGAGGTGAGCACTATCCCGGCCCTTAACTTTGCCCCTGACGAGGTTACATGTTGTACAGTAGATAGATGAAGAAAATGTAACAGTAGCGTTGGAATAAGAGTAAAACTAATTCGCTCAATTGAATAGAGTAATACATATAGGTATTCCTATCATCAAAATGATTACAAGGATACTAAGCGCTTCTAGCTCTACATGACTGTATCAGTCAAGCAGATCATATGATAGAAGTCCCAACTATACTTTTGTTAATTGACTCTTTTTCATATGTACCCAATTAGGTTAATTGATAATACTATATGTCTTGGGGTGGTGGGACATGGCTCAATGATATGTTGACCTAAGTTACCTAAGTTCATTAATTCTTTTGTATTTTGTTATGTGGCGCTGTTGAAATAAGTTGTTAAACTTGAGTGCAGCGTCACATTGTCCTTGTTATGTGTTTTTGAATAAAGAAAAAAAAAATGATTACAAGGTTTGCTATGCGGTATTCATACCGGGTTGTTGAACTCTTGCTTGGGGGCTATGTGACTGTCCTCCCCAGGCCAGTAATTGTATAATTACCCTGTATTGACCCTGGGTCACACGGGCACCATCAATATCAAATCTGTCAAATATGACACTGACTTCGTCGACAATGACGGGTGGTGTCCTCAGGTATGGTGGTGGCGTGATCAGGTCTACCTATACATGAAGGTTGTGATTGGTCAATTCAAGTCGCAAACACAATCGTTGATTAGAATGACCTTCATGCTATTAATAGACTGCTATATATGTATACGAATGTTATGATCAAGAAGATTCACATATGACATATGTTTCTGTATGATCATTACAGACAGCCAGTCATCTTAATCAAAGCAGTTATGGTACAATGATTAGAAATGATTAGGAATTGTTCATGTCCGTTGTGATTGAAACCTTCTTGTTCTGATCTGTTGTTTTGTTTACCGTGAAAGTTTTAGTAGCAGGGTGATATGGACGCCATTGTGTAGAGTGTCGCGAATTGGCCTGCACTGACACCGGCTGGTGCGGACTACCTTCCATATCAAATCACAGATAACATCTTACTTCGGCATCATTGTTGCAAATGCGTGCGGTTGAGATATTCCATTTTGCACGTTTGATTTATCTGAATAAACAGCTTCCAATGAAATGTGTCATCATAATATTTTCGCTTCGTTGCTCAAACAGTATGTACCTGCTGATGAATTTCTGAAGATTACCAACGCCGTGATTTTTTTCGAGAACTCCGATGCAACTGTGATTGATATAGTGTGTTAAATTTTACAACCAGAATGACATCTACATCTTTTAGTATGCATTATCGTAGCTTTGTGGTGTATGAATGCTTTCAAGTTCTGGGACTCGCCACCATGCAGATATTCTTTGTGATGTGACTTCAAGGGAAGAGAAATGACGGCGGCCGTCAAGTCGCATGCTCAGTGGCCCCCACTGGACAACAGACAAACGTGGTTAGTGTGGATCGACGTTTAAGATGAGGGGGGCCCTATTCCGCCCACTAACTTTGCCCCTGACGGAGCTATACGGTAAACAGAAAACAGTAAAAGAAAATCAAGCTATAGCGTTGGAATTAAAATAAAAAAATACGTTAGAAAATATTATAATATGTATAACCAAATGTCACTCAACCCTAAAAAAATGCAACGCCATGCACGTCTAGTTTGTGTGTACCCCCTGCAACCACCAGTGCTAACTCTTGCAGAACAGACACTTGAAACCACTAGGTTGCTAGGGCTCCACATACGCTACAACTTGAAATTAGATGACCAGGGAGAAATCATGGTGTCCAAGAGTAGCAAATGGCTGGTCGTTATCAAATGATCAAATTACAGAACGAACTATAGAACTTTTAATTCATCTCTTTTCACCAAATAAGACAATTCGGCTTTAGCAATGTCTGCCTAGATAGTTTTGATACGATCAAACTTTGTTTTAGAATCTGCGGTTTTTACTACTGTATATGAAAACAGCCCCATCATCAAGTGCTGGGTTTTCTACGCGTTTTTGTACAGTTTTGTTGAACTCCCGCTTGGGGCCCTAGGTCATTTACCTCTCCTGGATAATTACGCTGTACTGACATCACATTTTACTTCGTTGATAATGAGGGGTGGTGTACCCATGTATGGTGGTGGCGTGATCAACGGGCCTACCTATACATTTCTGAAAATGACGATTGGGATTGGTCAAACGTTTATGCTATTTATAGGCTGCTATATATGCAATAGTATATAAAAATGCTGAACACCCAGTTCGTCTGTACAGACGGAGAGTGGACAGCTTTCTGACATAGCCGACTTCGTCGACACCAAAACTTACCTGTAAGTATCCGTCTCAAATCAATAACGTGTTTCGGTAAATTTTCTACTGCCAGGAGTGCCGAAAATTATTCTGTCGAATGGTTCGACTTCGTTTTTAGGGGAAACGATCAAAAATACCTGTTGCATCAGCTTAAAAAGTCTATCAGTAACCCCTCTTGTAGAGCTTGCGTTATACTAGTACTTAGTTCAAGTTGTACCACTGCTTGCGCACCTTTTTGAGACGGTACTGTAGAGATTTTAGCTGTTTTTATGCAGCTGTGTGAAAAACTTCAACATTTTCACCGCCGTCCACCACGCATTGACAAAATTTCATGCGGACCTCATACGCACTTGACAAATTATACGCACATGTGAACCCACCTTTATTTTTCACTTTAAAAAATGCTACTGCAAGAGCCACAATGCCAGAAGTACACGCGTACGCTAGTTCAAAGAAAGTCAATACATGTATTTGCAAACAAGCGTGTGTTTTGTCCGACTATCCGGCGTAGGCGAACGGCGTTGCGGCCCCAGTTTTAGCGAGCATCGTCTGATTTTTGAACATGAAAATTGATATTGAATCTTCGAATTGACGCCAGAATATCAAGCGAATGTAGAGCGGTACCTGTGAGAGGCACGGACGACTTAAAGGTGACGTGTTAACGACCTTTGCGACCTCAAAGATCGCCGGTGACAAGTCGCCAATGTTTAGAAAAGTTTCGGTACACAGCCAGCATCGACCTAAAAATCGCCGACGAGCCCTAAATTAAAACGCGGGCTGATAGACAAAACACCGGACGTATTACTGCCGAAAATGTCATTTAGAGCTCACAGATAATTCGCCCGATCGATTTTGACGGAATGTGACAGGGCTATTAGGAATCACGTCATTGTTTGTTTTGCAAAGTGGACGTCAAGTATTAAACTCTTGTTTATCAAATTATCAAGAGGGTGAACAGAGGTGAGAATTATCACCTCTTCTGTCTGAAAACCGATGTATTTGATGACGTTGATGTAACACGATGTATTCCTCCCATAAAGTGGGAAGATGAAGCTGTTCTTTACTGCAAGCCTCTGCCTCGTGCTGGGCCTTCTGGCGCATGGGAGCTCTGGCCATTGGTTGGACAACATACTGCAGAGGGACCAAGGTAAGAATAAATGCACGCATCGTTCAGTCGAGGCATTTTGGTGGACTTTCAATTACTGATGCCACTCACGTATTGCGCAATTGATTGAATTTGGTAGAATTTAGCTTTTTACGTCGTATTTCCAGATTAAGCTATCAGGTTCACCTCACCACCTCACCTCACCTATCCCTTGACCTCTGTATGGGTTGTTGGGGCACCATGACTCCATCCACTATTCTCCTCCACCTGTCTCTGTCATCTGTCGCTCTTATGGCTTCTGCTAAGCTCAGCCCTGTCCATTCTTTTATGTTGTCTTCCCATCGTTTCTTCTGTCTTCCTCTCTTCCGGCTTCCTGGGACTGTACCTTGTAGTATGACTTTTGCTAGCAAAAGTCATACTTACCTGATATGTAATATAATTAAGATGTAATTCATTTTTTTCAGGACGTGTTGTGAAAAACCTGTTTGGCCGAGCAATCGGCACTCAGGAGGATGGACAAGGTAATAACAATATACGCGTGAATACACATTTATTGAAAAAAAAACGCTAAGAATGCTTTATGATATTTGAGTGGTACTGATGCCGCTTGCTTATTATGCAATTGATTGGATTTGATACGTCGTTTTTCCAGATCCAACCAACCAGTGTACTGGGTTATACGTATATCATAGCCATGTACATGTGAGTGTGAAATTTATATATCATAACGGCGCTTAATTCTCTCGTACCACTTTTCTTAGGGCCTACGCTGGCTCAGGTAACCAAAGACCTGTGCGAGGTTCAACCGAGTCTGAGTAAGTCTCAACAGCATTCTTTATCTAAGCTCAAAATGACTGGGTTGTTTCCGTGTTTTGTGCGAGCATGTCCACAGTGTATATGGATGACCTCATATTTCCAGCACTCCGGGCGTATTTTCCTTTTAACATGTAACGTCACACTGTCCTAATTTTATGGATGGCATCCTCTGACGACCCGAAAACTAATGCGTGATGGCGTAAAAAAGAGAAAAATCTACCAAATAAAGATGCAAAAACCACAGGACTAAACATCCAGTCCATTCTTTCCCAGGCCTGGGTTGTCTTATGTGCACCTCTAGTTAGACTGTAAGTCACCATTTCAATACATTAAATGTATTGTTTATTGCCATTCTTGTTTAAAGATGGTACATGGGCGCTGTGGCACCATGTCCTGACCATATGCCCCTTTACTCTGGAGAGCAGATTGTGATGTGGCCACAGTGTTTTTTAAACAGGCGAAAATCAATGAGCACGCTGATGTCATCCATAAAATTAACATAGTTTACACGTTTACAAACGTTGCGACGAATATAAAGGGAAATGCATATAACTGAAACAGTTAGCAAGAAAACATCTTCATGAGCTTGTGTGCAGTACAAATATGACTGTCTGTAAATGAGTACTATGCCACGTGACTATTATATATACCTTATACAAGTGTATAATTAATTGCTGGTGGCTTCAATTATCGTAGACTTGCCATGTTGCTCATTTGAAAACAAGTGTTGCTGCAAAATGACCTAATGACCTGATTTATGAGACGAATTTCGTTTTTTTTTTCAGAACGACTCTTCAATGATCAGTCACCAAATGGTCGATACATGTACACCTTTGAGGAAGCAAAATACGCATGCAAAGCGAAGGGTGGAGCCCTCGCCTCCTTTGACCAGCTTTACGAGGCCTGGCTGGGCGGACTGGAGGTCTGCACATGCGGGTGGCTGTCCAACGGTACCGTCGCTTACCCAATGCAGGACGCACGGTTGGTATTTGACATACTTTCCATTATGCATGTGTCGCGTACATGGCCAAGTGTGATAAAGTGAAATAACTCTTAGAGCGATTATATTTGAGTAGATAATCTCGTAGACCCCTCACTTTTTGTGAAATAATATTTGTAAAATGGTCATAATTTGTAAACTTGTTGTGTCATTGTAGAAGTAGCTCATTCTTGTGTCTTATTCTAAGTTTATGTTAATAACACCATAGTCCCCGACCCTATAGTTGAGGATGGGACTAGGTGAAGTTATGATATACAAGAATGACAAGATGACACTTTCTTTAAGCTTTAAATAATAACGTTTCGTTTTATTCTATTTATTTTTCATTCTCAGACCTAACTGTGGTCATGCTGGCATCAACATTTGTGAATGGCAAACCACTTGGAACGCCTGGTGCTTCGGCCCACTCAGCATTTGTGGCTAAAGAGAAAATGATCATGATGCAGACCACAAAGAGCAGTACTTGGAAAAAGAGCAGTACTGTAAAAAGGTCCATATAAGGATGTCGTTCTAGCCCTTGAATCGCTCAGAAGCAGCTCTACACGTATCTAATATTTATAGCCCTGCTTACCATCAGAAATCAATCTATATTAATTAGTGTCTACACATTACAGGTGCCAAGACGGTCCCAGGATAATAGATTTTTGAAGAGATTTTTGATTTTTCTATTCATCTACGGAGCATTCCACTGATGAACGCAACTGCAATGTTTAATTGCCCCATTCATTTTTTGTTCAAATAGTTTTCTTCAGTTATGTATGGCATTTTAGTCAAGGACACTGCAATTCCAGACGTTTCGTTTACACATGCTTTCTGACTGTATTGGCCTTCGAAGTCTAGAGATTAGGGGTTGTTGACTGCAAGAGGAGTTCACCAGATAAAAATATACACCACAGCCTGAGGGTTAGTTTGATGCTGGTGGAATTTGATTTTTTAACAGTTTGCAGGTGGTGATTTTCAATTTAAAACAGGACTTAACTTACGCTTTGTTAACACTTTCTATGTAGATAAGAGAACGACATCAGAATAAAAACTTCCTCTTAAACATGCTGTGTAGAGTCGTTATGATTAATAGTCTTAGGCGTCGTAGATTTTCAACTCGCTGACCATGGATGTTACACATTTATCAGCCAGTCAACGTCTTGATATATGAGCTAATGATGTCCAAAAAACAAGCTTAAGTTCGAATCTTTAGCCCCAGTGTCCGGATTAGGCGCCTAGGCTAATTAGGAAGTTTGTGTTGCACAGGTTCCCAAACTCTCTTTTCTGTAAATTGGAAGAACTTCGAAGTAAACAGCATCCATTAACCGGGCCACAACAGGTCAAAGTGCAACGTTAGCATCAGGGAAACAAGGACTGTTTTGAATCATGGTAAATGCCAGATTCCATGATCCCAAACACCCTTGCTAGACAATTTCACATGGTGTCCAAACATACAAGATGCACACTCAGAATAACCCATGTCAAAAAGTTAACTTGATCAATTAACATTTTTAACAAAAATTTACTGAAAACTTACATACACCAGGGCCTAGTCAGCGTAACATAAGTACTAGTTCTCCCAGTCCACGGCTCTATGGAGCCCCTCCCTTCTGCAGAGTTTGTAGTAGTTTTCCTCTAAGCCCAGGAGTCTGATCTCCAATAGGAAAACTACCAAAAGGTGCTCCGGACTTTTGTCATCATGAAATCCGTCCAATAGGAGCTCGAGATTCTCTATCACTATGGAAACCAGTCATCACATCACCATGGTAACCAACGGTTAGCCCGACATGGTCATTGCAATTGTAAACACCTGTATACATATCTGAAAAGGTGAGGATTTCCCCGATTCTGCTGACTAAGAGGCGTTCAGACTATTATGATTTTGCAAGGGCTCCCTTGGAAATCAGCTGCCAAGTTAACAAAAGAAGGGACAACGCAAACAATCAATAGACAAATAAATCTATCAATCAAGTTTCTAGGAGCCTGATCAGTGGATGATTTACGTAGGCTACACCAGGGTCTCCCAGCCGTAAGCCTCGCATTTTGGCTTGTACTAGTAGGACGCAAAACACGAGAACAAACAGTGTAACAATTGAATGATGCATTTGAAAATACAAAAGATACTTTTTTTTTAATTCTTTATTTGTCGAATTTAGTATTTCTCAACCCTCTTATGTTCATATGGCCATTTGGCGACCTATATTCGCCTGTGCACATGTATTATTATGTAATCCAATGTTGAAGATATTATTAAGCCCTCAAACTGTAACGATCGGGAACAACATAGGGACAGTGTGCACCGTGACGTAACAATTGACAATTCTCCTGCAAAAAACCTCGAAGAACCGCGAAAAAGTTTCTCTGATCACCACTGTTGGGCGTAGTCCAACGAGGTATACCGGCCTGGGAGCTTGGCAGATCGTCGGGACATCGCACGATGGAAGCCGTCGACTTCTTTTAACAGGTTGCCCCTCGCCGTCTTGCTCATCGGCTGCTGTGCTTCCCTCTTCATCAACATTCCCAGCCTCCTTTGCAGTTCCTTGTCGAGCGGAAGTGCGTCTTTCTTGGTTTCCGGCGGTGTGGGAGAGGGGGGTGGGGTTGACACTGCGCTGTCGGTCATGACAGAGGATCCACCACTGAATGTTACCGCCAAAACAAAAAAAAAGCGGTTCAACGACTACTGTTGATCAAGTCTACGAAAGCTTCACCTTCCGCACTGGTATTCTGCACTGTAAATCCAGTGCTGAAGCCATCTTCAGCACTGGAACCGAGTGCTGAAAAAGGAGGGTGAAGCTTTCGTAGTTTCGGCTGCACTCTCCAGATCCTCTCTCAATGCACTTGCGTCAAACTTGCGTCACTGCGGCGTTGAACAAGTTTTGAAAAATAATCAACGAATTTCTGAGATAAAGAGCGAATTTTCTGACTTTTTGTGTATTTTGTCGTCTTCTAAGTAATCCGTATTACGATATCTAAGTTATAAAGAATCACAGAAAATAAAGAAACGGAGTGACGCAGTGAACGAACCCCGCAGTGACGCAAGCTTGACGCATTGAATGCAGTAAGGGTGCACTTTACGGATGGACTTGTTCTTTTTACTATAAAACTAATACATCCGTGTGTCTACTGCACAATGACATAACTGATCATGAAAAAAATGCATTCGAGAACACGTCGGTTAATCACCCTAGCCCGGGCGCTAATATGACGTCCCACCAATGCTACCCTACGTTCTAGAACAATCAAGTGTCATCTAGACAATACCATCAACAGCAGAAAAAAATTATGTGAAAATCCAGTGTAACAACACATTTATCATTCAGCCAGTCAACGTCTTGTTGACAATGCTTTGGGATCGATGTGGTTGTTTTGAGATTAGGCGTATTCTAAACAGTAACGACATCATTCGATACCGTGAAAATACAGATAACAGTTCTGATTAAGTCAAATTGTAAATGTAAATAGCCCCGTAAAGGGAGACACCGAAGAGCTATACACAGATAAAAAGGCATCGCCACGTACAGATTCCCCCAATCAAATTAAGGTATATCAACCGTTATCACCACCCTACCTACTACATGGTGATGACGCCTGGCTGGATTGAGCGGAGCCACCCTCCCGGACGGAGGACACCTCGGACTCCCCTTCGTCCTTGGCCGGGAAACACCGCTTGTCCAACATCTTCTGTTTTCTCTGGGCTTCCCAATGGTACGAGGACATCTCCGACTCGCTTTTTCAGTCCCAACGTTTTGTGAACACACTTTTGGGCGTTATTTTCCCTTTATGACGTTTCGAATGGTAAACAATTCGTTATTGATAATATCACTAATTGAAGTCGCTGTCCTTAAATGACCCCTGGCCTCAGATGACCTTCTGTCCTTTTCGATGAAGTTAATAATGTATTGCATATACAATGTACAAGTGTGCTGTGGTGAGCAGTAGCATCTACCAGGCTTAGTGGATCGTCAAATAGTAGAAATTGGACAAAGAGGGGGAATAGTAAATAAAGACCTTTATTGTATAATAGAATACAACACGGTGTATTCCGTATCACCAGGGGTACCAGCCCGACCGCGGGAAGGATCGCCTGAAGGCCGGAGGGTAATCCGACCCGCGGGAGGGCTGGGACCGAGGGTGATGCGGAAAATACCGTGTTGTATTTTATTTATGCCACATCCACCTGAGAAAACACGTTTCGCTGCGAAATTCGCCAGAAGTTGAGAAAATTCGGTGAAATCTTAAAACGAATTTCAGTTTACAACTTCGTACCAAGACACATTTCCAATGATACCATGGTTTGCCTGTTTGCGAACACTTTTCACTAACCCTAATTTTAGGTTACTGTTAACGTTAACTTTAAACACTCATGATTCGCCAACAACGCCTGCAGTCCGGAAACTTCGTACCAAGAGAGGCTTCCAGTTCCAATGATACCAGATCATACCACTGTTGGTCTATTTGAAAACCACATGGCGTTGGCCGACGTTGCTAAAATCATCGACGTGTTCCAAAGGGGGTGAATGTTGAGGTTTCACACAGTATTTATCCGCAACCTTCGTCCAGTAGTAGTTCGGGTATAAAGTACTGTAGTGTGTCACAGTACTTGAAAACGCCGTAGTTAATCTTTTATGAGTACGACAGTGAGGTAGAAACTGTGCTGAATGGTAGAGAGGAATACATTTTTCACTGTACAAGTTGGATTACGGTCGTGTTTCTTCGGTCGGCGTGAATTTGCGCCTTGATATTGTTACGTGTAAAATTTGCGCCATGATTATTTGGCGATACTTGAAAAATTGGCTTCACACCGGGCACTGCCTGTGTGTTGGCTGCAGTTCCATGACGTCCGCTGGGGGGCAAATATACAGTATGTGGCGTTTGTGAAAGAACAAGCCGGCGCTCAATTTCAGATATTTTATTGACGGTACCCTGAACTATAACATATTGAATTCTGCACCCAGCATTACATTTTGAGATGTCGAACCCCCATAGGCGAAACAATTGAAACTGTGTTCTGATACCCTGACCTAATTCTAGGTAGTTTGAACTTTGACCTCTGCCTGATACTTTCACCCGGCGTCAGCTGCAGACCACAACCGCATACGTATACGACCCGGTAACATTACCGGTTCGTACAGATGCGCCTGAAGTTTCAGTGAGTTTTCTCCACTGTTGATGTGACATTTGGTTTAAGGCACAGATCTCCTACGAGACAATTGTCCATCGTTCTTTGAAAAGATTAGGAAGAAGGATTACGCCCACCCATGATTAGTTGGACGGGGGGTGGGGGGTCCCTCGGTACCTGCACTTTAAGTAATCTCGAACCAGATCCACGGTGCTTAATGTATAATACATTACGCACCGTGGATCTGGCCCAGTCTTCTGGCTCGAGATTACTTAAAGTATCAAACTTCCGGTGCCCGTTTGACTCCCTTGGCCGGCTACACTCCTTGGCCAGCTTTGATACTATCTTGTGGCACCGTAGGATCTGCTTTGAGATTACACTTTAAGGGCTGGACTTTGGTCGAGGTCTTAGGCTTCGAGCCCCTTAACGTGTGTGTGTATCTGACGATTTGGTAATCTTACGTTTAACGGTAAAGCCATATGAGTAACGCATTCACTGTGCCTCAGGTTTACAATTTTGTATATTTTATGATACAGGCTTTTCATTGACGTCATGCTAATTATAATTTGAATCCTCTGACGGTCTCTCACGACCATGCATGTTGGCGGGTAATTGGATTAAGCATCTTCGTGTGGTTTACTGACGTACGCTGTAATCCAACATACATACATACATACATACATTAAACTTTTATTTTAACTGGCCAGTGGCTCTGTCGGCCAAAGTCGCTATTCTCAGAGGTCCAGTATGTGGGTAGGTGGTCACGGGAACAAAACTAACAAATACTTAACGTTTAACTAATTATTTAAAAAAATCATAATCACGACATGGCGCAAGTGACGTCAAATGAAAAGCCTGTACACTCTTTTCCAGATTATAATCGCTACGTTCGGTGCGCATATTTAGCCTGCCTCACAAAGCCTGGGTGAGACTATAGCTAGTGTACGTGTTCCACACCCAACCATGCCTGTTGTACTTGGCTACTGGAGGCAACGAGCGGTGAGTTGGTCTACCACATTATTCTCTAGCTTTTCTGAACTACACGTCACGACCTCGCCTGAGTTTTTATGAACCTGATAATGTTATATTATCAGTTATCTATTAGCAAAGACTTGATAACACATTGATTGTTGATCGATGATTAATACGATCAGTGCTTGATAAAGCCAGTCAGTAAGACAATGCACACAGCTACACAGCCATACAGCTAGACGGACAGTCAGACAGCCAGAATTACAGACAGACCAACAGACAGCCAACTGAACCACATAGAAGGTCAGAAAGACAAACAGACAGACAGTCAGTCAGATAGCGAGGCAGCTAGACATCCACACAGCTAGACAGACAGAATGGCAGACAGACAAACCGACCAACAAACATTCAACCAGACAGACAAACAACCACACGGCTAGACAAACAGGCAGCCAGAATGGCAGACATACAGCCAGACAACAGACAGACAACAGACAGATGTATAGCCAGCCAGCCAGACATACATACATGACAGACAGCTGTTGTTGTTTTCCTTTTTTAACGTCAATTATTTTGATAGAAGTGATGTCTTCTTGCTGTGTTTCACTTGGTTCAGTTTCGAGGCAATGATACTTTAAATGCAGAAACTTTACCGGTGGTATAATGTTCGCGGTTTTCGTGGCGGCCGCTTCACCGCGAATTTCAAATCACCGCGAACATTTTTCGAACAGTGCATGGTGCTACCGCGAAATTAAAACCACCACGAAAAGCCCATTTCCCGCTACCGCGAACTTAAATGCTTTTACAGTATTTTATGTTTTGCTGACAGACAAAAGATCACACAAAATATCTATCTGCTACAGTATGGCCAGTCGATAAGACTGATGCTGGAGTACACAGAAGCGGACTACAAGGAAGAGGTGTATGTTTGCGGTGGACGTAAGAGAACTCATGCATGTTTTCTAATTTATTATGCCGGTACATAGGGTTGTAATAGTGTTGTAGGATGATCGTCATATTGGACGTCACGGTCTAACATCGTGAAGTAATCACGTTTTGTGTTGAATACTGTTAAGGTGGGGTCACACATGCTTATATATTCAAGTCCGTTTGAGGTGCGTATGGCGCTCTTAGACTCTACCAGGCTCCACAGGTCACGTGAAAAATAGTACAAATTGGACAAATATAGATACATAACATACCAGATGAGTTAGTTGACCGAGAAGTATGGTTAGCGATCCAGCTAACTCGTCTGACATGTTACCTGTTTACGTTTGTCCAATTTCTATTATTTTTACAACGACCTGTGGAGCCTGGTGGAGGCAAATACTCCCATGCGCGCATCATACGGACTTAAACATATACGCAGGTGTACGTGTGACCCCACCGTAAGACAGAACACCTGTTTAACAAAAGCGACCAAATACACGCTATGGAAGTGCTAGAGGAACTAGAAAATATTTTTCATTTAATACCAACGAAATGTTTAATGCCACCGAATATGTGTAGAAACACTACGTATTCAGAAATACAATTTTGATAGCCACTATAGAGTTGATGATTGCATGATACATATTATGTTTCATACAATTTAATTTTGCTTTCTTTTCAAAATACCCTAGCTCCAGATTTTAGCAAAGATTGCTGGAGGAATATTAAGGACAACTTCGGTCTAGCCTTCCCAAATGTAAGTACTTGTGGTCGGAAGCACACGTCTTCGTCGTAACGCTTAATGACAATGATAATGACAATAATGATAATAACCAGAAAGCAAATTCAGCAATTTTCACCCCACCCTCCTTTTTGTGCAAAAATGGACTGTTCCAAAATTGAATATGGAAAAAAATCATCCGAGGCAAGATGTACATTTCATGATGTACATTTTTAAATAAATGTTAAAAGTTAAATTTCTTAGCCCGAAATTACGGTACGTTCATACTAGTACTGTACTGTACTGTAATCACCAATCACACTTTTATTTCTTGATTACAATACGTACGCGCACAACATGCTAGTGATTCAAACATTAACAAAGAAGGCACCGTTGTTTAGTTCACAAACGGAAATTGTGTCGTGTTTGTTTTCTATAGATGCAACATGTTATGCGACCATAAACTGCGGTATTACGTATACGTACCCACATTGGACAGTGGCGTGGTTATAATTTTAAGTTTTCCTGCTTACTTATACAAGGCAAAGCAAGGGCAGTTGCTGTACTTATCTTACGTTGTCACAAGCATGATCAATCTTCATGAAAGCAGACACTACACCTAAAAGTATTTTCACTTACTTTTGGCGGATTTCTTCGGCACACGGCCTAGCTGTACTCTCCTGTACTCCCGGTGCATCGGTGCCGCACCACAACCTGTTCATTTGAAAGACCCTTCCTCATTGGTTGTAGCCGAGTTGCCGAGCTTATGCTAAGCGCCTATTCGCTGCGCCGTGTTAATCCAATTAGCCACCACGGACACCTGGCCCCACACAAGGGCAGCGTCCGCTCAATCATTTAGCGGGCGTCGAAAATAGATCTTTTCTCGCCTTCTCTGAAATGTGTGGGTTCTGTGACGTTAAGAGGAGAGTAGTTTTCTTTTTAGGACATGGGAGTTTTCTTTTATCTGTAAACGAGGAGAAATTGGGCCGGAATTTGGTGACATCTGTAAAGCGCTCTGTCCTTTCATGACCGTAGAAGGGACAGGTCGAAATAAAATGTGTTTCGTCTTCTACCATACACAACATACAGTATTCACAAGTTCTTTTGCATACAGGTAGCTAATATCGCTCTTTTTCTATTTCAAGGTAGTAAAAACGATGTGATTTTATGGCAAATTCAAACGCAAACTATACTTATTGACAGGAAAGTTCTCATTTACAAGAACACCTTGTCAATAGCCGCGACTATAAACTTTAAGGTTTCTGTTGTTTCTCATAGCTCCCATACTACATCGATGGTGACCTTAAATTGACCCACAGCATGGCGATTATGCGGCATCTGGGACGGAAAAACAACCTGTGTAAGTTCACAGCACTGTTTTATATACGTGACGTACATCTAACGAAAAATGATGAAGCAAGTCTGTACATATTAGCCTATGTATAGGTCTAAGAAAGGTCAACAATGACATTTGAACAGATGAACTGCGAACTCAATCCATCAGCACATGTTGATATTTGATTGACAAATACCTAATGGGCTTTAGCGTTTATAAATAAGTGTTGTTGTTAGGGGACCTCATAGCTACAGGTTTGTCTACAGTTTTTTGTCGTAATCTTTGAAACATTAACACTAGAGAAAGGATGGACAGTTTTTTGTGATCGTTGGTTTGTGGGTAACGTGCTTTGCGCTTGTTTTCCTGATCGCAGATGGTGTGAGTGAAGAAGAACAGATCCGTCAGGACATGCTGGAACAGGAAGTCGCGGACTTTCGCGATTTGTACTATCAGCTGACGTACAACGCAAAGGACTTTGTAAGCATTATCGATCAACGTGACTCATCATTTTCCGCCAGGATGGATAGCTACCAGCCAATCACGTTGCCTCTTGGCCTTAACCAATGACGTTATTACCTGGTACATTTCCCTCCCTTCTGATTGGCTAATGGCTAGCCAATGCTAGGAAGGATCGTCGGCTAATAGGCGATTGACTCTGCTTGTTAATATCGTACTGTGTAATACATGCGGTAGGCTTGGCAGGATAGGATGACCTGATCGGGCAAAATTAATAAATTTGACAAAATCACTGGCCGTTATACATTCTGCATACTGCCATACAGGGCACGGACATGTTTTAGTCCTATGTCACATTTCCAAACCAGGGTCCGGCCGGGCAACATTCGGGAACGTAATGTTTGATATAAAAGACACCAAACTACACAACAGAATAACCGTGGGCATTATTTTATTTTTTAAGTATACTTTTCCCCCCCATAAACTGTGGTTTGGAAAAGTGACACTAGCCTTAGTGTACACGCCATGTTCACAAACATAGATGTACGTGGCACAATTCGCAATGACGTACGGAATACAATTTGTCAATATGTTGTTTGTTTTGAACCTTAACAGGAGAAGGAAAAGGTGGACTACCTGAAGGAACTACCCAAGGAACTTAGGCGTTTTTCTTCTTTCCTGGGTGAAAAGTCTTGGTTTGTCAGCGAGAAGGTAGGGGTGTCTAAAGCTATAAACAAAGATCATAGACAACACAAAAGTTTTGACAATGTGAAAGTTGACAACACACAACGCTACATTTTTGATGGCGTCGACTCGATAGAATAAGCTTGCTCATAGTTCCAACTGCGCTTGCGTAGCGATATGCATTGTGGGTAACATCCACAATGAAGGTGAAGGCCACTGAGACATTAAAAACACGTCTGGACATCAACCATTGTCTAGACAGTGCCTTTTTAGCCTGGTATCCAGCCGTAATATAGCTCCCGAGTCTCTTCTCTCCTCTTTGCAATTGTAATTGCAAAGAGGAGAGAAGAGACTCGGGAGCTATATTACGGCTGGATACCAGGCTAGTGCCTGTTAGGGACGTTTGTCGATTTTATACAAAGTCCACGATGCATACACAGTTGGAAAATTGCACTGGCTTATTAACCTTTACACCTTTCCATGATACCTTCATGTAGATGACGTACTGTGACTTCCTGATGTACGAACACCTGGACCAGCACCGCGTACTGGAACCCACGTGTCTCAACGGCTTCAAGAACCTCGAGGTAATTACATTTAGCCGGCGGAAACCGCTAGAAAGAATCCCCTCGCCCTGAAGCGTGGTTAATTATTCCATAAACGCAGACTTCAATTGTGACTCATGTGTTCACGAAGCATGCCCTCTACGCTCCATTGTTTTACATTTTACAGTACATGTATAATTATAGTTCGCAATGCTCTTTTTTGGTCTCCCTTGCTTTGTATACTTTGATGTCACATTTGTCTTTAAGTAAGCATCATTTTGTGTTTGTTTGTCCTTCCATATGTTTCAGGACTTCATGGATCGGTTTGAGGTGAGGACTGTAACTGTTGTTGACAGTGCTTGCTTGTAGTTAAATGGGTACCCCTTTCTTTACTGTTAAATGTGTTTTATTTGCAACTTACACACCACCCAAACTAGTACTTGTGTACTGGACAGCTTATAAATCATATAATGCGTACAACTAGCAATTGAATGGACGATGTTTTCCACCCGTAGATACATGTCCAATGCCTATTATAGACACAGGGTTTATAACTTTACTGCAGCGCCACATGATCACTTCTTGTGTTTTGTCATATGAATTAAGAAACTTAAAAACTACGCTTTATGCTAGGGTCACATTTCCAAACCGGGGCCCGACCGGGCTGTTTTACGAAACGCCGTTGAAAATAAAATGTGTACCTAGAAATGAATATAAATCGTGCCAACGACTCTCCCTTTTTCGTTTTGTGTATTTTGGTGTCTTTTGTTTCAGATTTTTCGTTCCCGAAATCAGCCCATCCGGCCCGGTTTGGAAATGCGACCCAGGCATTACTATAATGATTGTATCTCCCTCCCTTGTAAACAAAACCTTCTTTGATGCTGATGTTTTTCTGTCTCACCTACAGGCTCTTCCCAGCATTGCAGCCTACCTGAAGTCTGACCGCTTCTATGTCCATCCCATCTGTAACCGCCGCGCAAAGTTCAGCAACGAGCCGAACTACGGCGCATCCGACCACATCAAAAATTAGTTTCTATTTTGTGCTATTTTAATAGTTGCCAAAGTATGCAATAGCTGTACCCAAATATTCCACCGATAAGAACAAAACTGTGGAGCAAACCTGACTGTGTGTAGCTTAAATTATCTTTTAATTTCACTTTATGTCAGATAAATATTTGAAAATCTTTCATTGATTTAAGGTCCATGGATGGCTTTATCAATATGGTAAGCCACTGTTTTATTTAAGATCGACGTTTCGGCCTGTCACCTTTCTCTTGGCAATACCGACTGATACTAATACGTACTGCAGCTAGCTAGGTATCGCTGCTAGCAGATGCGGTTCCAAATGTAAAATTGTAAACACTGCATTGTAAACACGTCAGCAAGGGCAAGAAATAAACTGCATAGATATGATATGTGTAAATATGCAAATATTACGTTTGGGACCGCATCTCTCAACAGCAACACCTATCTGCAGTGCATAATAGAACCCGTCAGCTAGTATTTGTATTGAATTGAGCACCTTTGTTGTGTACTAAGAACTTTGCGATCAATTGGCTCTATGCACTATATCTTAAGAATCCTTGCAGAATCCAAGTAATTTGATGTCTCCTTGATTATGTAGCCTTTGCAGCAAGTGAGATTCGTCTTCCACCGTATACTGTCTATTTCGGAAATGTAAGGGTTTGACTTGGTTGTAATGGAAGTCTTTGCCAGACGTGGTGTTCCCATAGAGAGAGACGGAATCACAGAAGGACAGAGCGAGTAGGACCGACATCAGAGCAGCGGACGGAGGCTCTTGTAGTCTGATGTTGAACCTTCGCAATATCCTAAGGGCAAACAAATAATGATCTCGCATTAAAAACAGTTAGCATAACATACAAGTATAATGTGCGGTGCATTTTTTTCTGTCTGTAAATTTCACATTCCATAAATAGTACATTAGTACTCATCACTGTTGTTGGCATTACATATATTTTTAGTAATACCTGGGACATAACTGATTTACACTTAGATATATCCATACACAGAACGCAATAAACCATTGTCCCTATACTTATGACGGAACGAGTAACCATAATACTATACCAAAGGCATACATATTTTACAGAGTTATCTGCGTTTCTTTGCAACAAGGTGTGAAGTAGAAGAGATCTGGAGGTATCCTCACCTTCTGCTGATGTCCCTTAATGGTTCCACGGAGAATGTCAGCGTTGCTCGTATGTTCTGTGCTTTCATGTCGTCATTGATGTTGGAGCACATTTCATCTTTCGCCTTCCCAGCGCCAAACGCATATGGTTCGAAATCTCCCATGTATGCGATCACAAGTGTCTGTAACTTTTGTAGCTTGCTTAATAGTGACGGAGAATTCAGATCTGCAAGCGGGTTTCTCTTTGTACGTTTATTTCTTAGTAAGATACTCTCGTCCAACTTTCTCAATGTTTCAAAGTCTACGATTGTAAGATTTGTTTGTTGTCGGTAATTGGTGTAATGTTCGTCGTTTAGAGGAAGGTTACATCTGATGACGAAGTCGTGTTTACTAATGGCCCCTTCACATCTGCCTTTCGAAAATGTTGCGCCATGTCCAACTACTGCGCATGATCGGTATCGACCAATGGGAGTCGGTCCTTCACAGAGGGAGAGCAGCGTTGATTCCTCCTCACATCTCGCGAGAGTATCGTCGTAGTAAGAGAAGTCAATAAAGTTCCGAGAAGGACCAAGGTGTTTAGATACAACGGAGCTAAAAAGATATATAGTATTGATGAATGTTGACACTTTCGTTGAACACAAGCAAATGTAGCTCCAATTTTAATTCACTCTTACGTCGACCTTCCTTTGAGGGGAGTAAAGTACATCTACATTAGAGCCCACCAGCCGGCACGCAACCGAGACGGGGGCCGATATCGTTTTCCAGGACACGATCGTTCATTACCCGTGTCACGTGCTTGAAGTAAGCGAATCAACATCACTCCTAAAGAAGACCGAAGTATTAGCGACTTAAGATTGGAGGTAAGCTACCTTCGCTTGTGTTGAACGAGAGTAAGTGTAACTTGTTTCTCATGATACCAATGTAATACTACATGTAATTGTCAAATCGTCATGCGCAATGTGATTGTAAAACTGTACTATGATGACAAATCTATACTAGGTGATAGTAGAACTTTGTATACCAACGTCATAGCTCCGCATGGCAATTTTACATAGAATATTACATAACGTCTTTAGAATAAGGACCATGAGTTTGTACAATAAATAAGTAAACGACATTATGTACCTGAAGTCAGAAAATGGCACGACTGCATTCAACATCCGCACAGGTCTATTCAGCCTATTGCATAAGCACCACGTTGTCATGACGACCATACCCACAACCCCGCCCAATAAGACAAACAACGTTGTTTGTCGGTCCAAACCCATGTTTTTCACCTGTAGCAAAATGAAGAAGATCCTGATTTCTATGATTATGACTTGATTATGTCATGCAAATATCATTGAAGCTATCTACATATCAACAGAATGACCCGTCAACCCCTTCTTGGATTATTTTCATCCAAAACCTGAAATCGGTCACTGAAGTTACCAACAAAGCAGCTAGGGGGCTTACATCTACGCCACTTGCTTTCTGCCTCAAGAGCTACATACCACCCAAAACTCACGATCATAGCATGTCCAGATCACGAGACATCAACTACTTTTAGAGTCACAGTATGCTACTTGTCAGTAAACATTTCAAAATAATAACGCCCATTCCTTCAAAACCCCAATTAGCTACGTTTCTCCACCTGCTTTGCATTCAGTTTCATGATCATTATTGGCATCAACATTCGTCGGTCCCTTCCAGGCTTAGCGACATTGAAAAGTGTGCACTTTCATATATATGCACTGACTTGTTTCACGTACTTTTTCTGACTTCAGTTCTAAAACTATTAAGTTTCCATA
Organism: Branchiostoma floridae x Branchiostoma belcheri; assembly: GCA_019207045.1. Lineage (NCBI taxonomy): Eukaryota > Metazoa > Chordata > Leptocardii > Amphioxiformes > Branchiostomatidae > Branchiostoma > Branchiostoma floridae x Branchiostoma belcheri. The sequence continues at coordinate 20,778,529 of CM033024.1, forward strand.
CGATTGTTCAAGTCAATAAGCCTCCAAATTTCTTGTCGAAGTAAATGTGAACAAACCTTATTTTTGATGCTCCCAGAATGGCAGTTGCTGTGCAGTTCATTGAGAACTCATTTATTTATAGATGTTGTTGTTTAGTCATAACCCTGCCAGCCATGTTTGTTATGTAACATCATGTCAAAGGTTAAAGTTCACCAAGGCAATACTAACATGACTGGTTTTTCTTCTCATCCATCGTTTCTGTCGCGCATGAAAAATCGACCTGTGTGTAATTGAGCAAAAAAGAGCGTAACTTGTTCATCAGGGTGCTATTCTTGTGGTAACCTCTAGGGGACGCTGTATACCACCTGTTGTTGTCTGTGTCTAATTACACACACACACACGCACGCTCACACGCACGCACGCTCTCTCTCTCTCACACACACACACACTTCTAATTACTATTTTTTCATTATTCCAAGGAGAAGAAAAAAGAAAATACATGAAATGAGATGTATCTACGTTTTTATTCAACCTTACCTTTTGTAGCTATACAGTTTGCCAAAGTACGGAAACTTTTTATAACCTCTCTCTAAGACATACAAACAGCTTTTTGATATACATGCTAAACAAATTAAGAAACATTTTTGCTCAAAATGACGATGTTATTAAGTGCAGTTAGTAATTCTATGATTCCAAACGCCTACTCTATGTAGGTTCCTCATGAAGTCATACTCTACATTAAACATGTGCGGTTTGAGAATTTTACCCTCCCCTGGTAACGGGTCGTCATGGTAATGAAATTTGACAGTTCTGTTGTTGGCGTCCGTTGCTAGGGGATAGAAGCCGTAGAGCGACACGTGATCACAGAACGACAAAGCGAGGAATGACGTCATAAGACCGATGGTCGGTGAATGGAATCCTGGGTAGTCGTAGATCTCGTTGATGAAACTGAAATATAAAAGAAAAGTTCTCTTCTTTAGGTACTAGCACTTGTTTCCAATCGTAATTCATCATTTTAAATTCATTTTGCCACTATGATTTCCCTCTATCAGTGTTTTTGTTGGAATCATTTTTGTAAGAACGGAAGACTTACTCTGTTGTCATGTTCCTGACACCTGTTATAGAGTAGAGTAGGGGTAGGTAGACCTTCTTTTTCTTCTTCGTAGCAGTTCTAGATCTGTTCCTAAAAAGCTGCAGTAGTTCCGAATACCTCCTGTATTGGTACGCGGTCCGACTCAACCTTTTGGGGTATATGATCATAGAGTTGTTGATCCTCTCAAATCGCTCCCATGCTCTCCTGCTTCCCCCTTCCATTCTCTTGACCATGACCCTCATCCGATACACGTTCATGACGGTCAGGTTCGACTTCATCCCGGCATCCCTTGCGTGCTTGATGAGGGGAACGAGATTGAAACGTATGACGTAGTTGTGGGAGTCAATCTCGTTCCCACAGGAGCTGTTGAGAAGAATGCCGCTGCTGCCGACAACTGCGCATGTGCTGTGGTGCTTCATGGGTGTTGTACCGAAGCAGTTTTTACCGTCTAATCGTGACAGGTTACAACGTTCAAAATTAGCATCGAATTCGGAAAATAGCACCATGTTCTGACGTGGACTTAGCAGATGTCGTATCTTTTCTCTGTGTGAAGACCGTGAAATATTAGGTCAGAGATGACAAAATTCCTCCGCCTGTTTCAAAGCCTTTTCTCATTCATCCACATAATATCACATTAACGTAACGCTGACGTCCAACCTTTCTCATGCTAACCACAATCACAAAAGACGAAGAATTAGAAGGAATAGAGGCTGTCGAGACACCAAACATGAGAAAAAACGTCTTGGGAAGCCAACATGAAATTAGGACCAAAACCATTAAAAAACGCTTTAGAAACAACAAATGTATTTGTTTCCAATCATGATTCTGAATTTTAGATCTTACTTGTGGAATATGATATAGTCCCTGCCAATACATTTCCCCACCGTTTATGAATTAGTTTTAAAGAATGGTTCTAACCTTATCATTGTTGCAATTGAGTTGTATTCCCCTGTTATTCTGAGTCCCCTTGGTTCGATCGGCAGTCTGTTCAGCATGTTCAGGTACTGGATATCGGGAGTGGGGCTGAGGTGGGCAGCTACAGTGGCGTTACTCAGCAGACGCCCTGAGACGTTCACTTCATCTCGATTGATAGGAACCCTTCAAAACGAACAAGGAACGAATGAATGAATGAATGAATGACTTGACGAATGGTTGAACAAGCTGTGTCCCTAGAGATATAGAATACCACAAGGATGACATTTAACATGTTGAGGATAATTCCATTTTATTCGTATTTAAGATAATGCAAGATGATGTAAATGACGTTACATGTCTTTTAAGTAGAAGAACATCCAAGCCATGTTGGCGGCACAGAAAAGTACCAGCATGCCAAGCAGTCGTCTCAAAGTGCATAGTCGGCAGCGCCCCATACCGTCCAGTATTGTAACTGCAGCATACAACTTCGTAAAATACAAAAGAATATGTATCGATAGAGTTATCAACAAGCATGTAGTGCAAGATCACAAATTTAAGGTGCAAACATGAATTTAAACATTTCCCCTACGTTTGATTTTGAAACAGTCACATATCTTTATATTCAATGAAATCGTAAACCCGGCCAGCCTTTTAAGCGGCTTGGCCAGTTGATAAAGTGTGTTCACCCAATGATTTACACCAAGCAAGAACGTCATATAACGTCGTTGCACCAAGGCATACGGCGTTTCTAAAAATAACAAGCTATCCACCTTGCAAATATTGAAAATGTTTCCTCAAAGAAATAACAACATACCAGTCATTCAATGGTTAGATATCACGTCCCGAGTACGGTACTACCTACTACGAATCTCAGGCGCCAAGTAATTTGCCAGTTTCTCTCTGACCCTCGTGGCGTCAGCAACCTGTTGGACCGGGTCTTTACGCATGAGCACCTGTTTTGTGTGACGCGTAAATGTGCGTAAAGTCGTAAATATATAATCTCCAACCAGATGTGGGGTTCAGCTCAGTATTTTGCCCTTTTTTCTAGGCCCATTAGCGTCTTTTGATATCTAACAGAAAGGCGAAGGGTAAAAAAACGAACCACGGAAAGATTTAACGTTATAAAAAACTAAAAGTTACATAAAAGCTTAGTACATAATTCGCGTAAAATACTGACACATTGAGCTGAACCCTACATCTTCTTCAAGGTCATAGCCATACATGGAAATGTCGTAGTAATAAGTATTCTAGGTTGAATTGTTGATTGTTTGGGGTGTGAAATAGTTTTGTTCAAAGATCAAAATGTTTCTCGGCTTTCCACCTTTCATGATCATTGTGTAACGTAACTGTCGTTAATCCATGCAATGTTACTAGTAGTCCCTAGCATAATCTGAGCCAAGCCGGGGCCGGGCCTATACGGTGATTGGACCTCTATATCAACGCTGTGGTTTGGACCCATAACCAGGCTACACAGTTGAAAGTCAAAATAAAATACAACTTTTGCCCAAAAGCTTTACTAAAAAATGTCAATAAGGAACTCATACGTATTTGAATATACAATGTGTACACACTCGTGTGGCCGCTCCCTATAGCTAACAGAGACGCAGTGCAGTGCTCAATGTCAAACATTTACGTCCGGTAGGACCTTTACACACCCACCTGTACTAACAGGAAACCGTACCCATCAATGGTCCTTTGTTTTCATTCCAGGAAAAAAAGTGTCATTGATATCATTCACCGGTCGTTCAACTCATGACTTTGACAAAGCTATGTTTACATTACAGTGAAGTCATGAATTATTGACGAACTTTCTAGCGATCAGTCTGAAATTTCCATAACGACTGATAGTAGGGTTGCTTGACAATGTACTTTTTGTGACATCTTTCCCCCTGGGAACTTTCTTGCCATTCCTTCTAGTTGAGATTTCGTTATTTTGTCGCCAAATTTGCTTGTGCTAATTTTCACCTCGTTTTACTTCCGTAATACCACATCCCTTTCGGTCGATCGATTACCAACGACCGTTTCAATATCTGCGTTTTATGTACGTTGTTTCCAGTTCATTCCCTCTTTCTTTTTTTAGCCCATTGCCAGTTTATACATGTAACGTTATAACGTTAATAGAGAGCGCTGTGCTCTTTTACCGCAGTACTGTTCTTATCTGTCTGGGTCACTGTAATCTAATGTCATCAGTATAAATAGCTCTGACTTTGACTAAGGGTACGGTTGGTTTTGAACGTCGGTTGGATTGGTGGCAATAATTGAGTACTTTCTAGCTACACGATCTTATCTCAAATCTACGAACTGAAGCAAAACGCAACGGAACAGCAATGTCCGTTTCTTTCAAAATTTGGTTTTGCACAAAAAGTGATCTTTGTGCATTTTGTTACAAAGTTTTTTTTCAAAACCCACGCAAATACCTTACGTATTTATTTATTTTTATTTATTTATTTATTTATTGACAATGATACAACTCATTACACGGATCTGCCTAGGCAGCTTTGGGCTGGTAGCGGCAGATCCACAGAGATACAGACGAACATACATCATCGGTCGACGTGATCGCACATGTTTGCACACGACGGGGTTAGACCGCCACTTACGGGGTGACATACCCTTTCATATGCGCCTTACGTATACATGTTTCAGTTTCAGTTTATTTATTTTACCAGGAATACATATATTATTTATTTGGAATAAATAGTTTGGAATACATAGTTTATTTAATTTACCAGGAATACGTATACATGTACTACCCTGAGTATTATCCTAGTTTAAGTTTATCCAAGGTGGTTAAAAATCAATCATCTTTTAAAACCTCCTCGGTTTATCGGAGCTCCCATACATACTCTTCCCTCACCAACTATTCCCCAGTATTACATGATTCAAGTATGCAGATGGTATAATTTCTGCACCTTCCATAATACAGTAGCTGCTATAAGTTTTTGATTAGAAATATTTTGAACGCAAGACTAAATAATCGAATTACATCGACCGATCATCCTATGTCATTATATTTTTCTTCCAATTATTTTCCAGTGAGTTGTGGAAAACTACAGTTCCACCCTACAAAGTGCAGTACAAACAAGTCTTTTGTAATCCAGGTGCTTGTTCGACTACCTGTGCAACGTCACTGTCACGTGACCACCCCTGCTAGGACAACACCTGGGGGACCGTCCATTGTACGAACGGGGGTGGTGCACATCGACAAGACTTGAACCATGACAAATTAAAAACCTCCAGTTTTCAAAAATAAATCTTATATGCGCTTAATCGACAAATTATAATCGGAGGCTGCCTGGGTAAATACTTTATGCACATTCTACCCTGAGATATGATCTCAATTGACATGTATAATGTACGGTCCCTGCTAAACCCCGGGGGAAGATACCAAGCGTGACGTCACTGAATGGAAACCCTACCCTGGGCGATCATCTTTCTCACGCAGTACCAGGCTGCACCAGGAAACGGGAGCGGACACAAACATTGTCCACTTTCTAGTTGTCTGCAAACATTTCCGTACATTTTCCATGTTCAAGTAAGACAAGGAAGACCCAAGACATAATAGGTAAGTCTTAAAGTCCAATTTAGAACTTGAAGGGTGTAAGAAAAACTTATGATCCTGTTTTGGAATGAAGGAGGGAGGGTGGGGGGTTGGTGATGTAAGGTATTGACGTAAGTGACAGTTTATGATCAGTTTCGCTCTATAGGTCAAGGAGGCTTACCATATTTTCAGAAATGTGACATGTTCAATACTTGATGAAGTACGCTGGAGAGGTGTTGTCTGTTCTGTGCCAATCATCATATTCATAAACGTTCATAAGAAAGTTATAAAGGTATAAGAGTTTACGTAACGTTATGACATACTGTCAGTCCGTTGCGTACGCGTAAATTATGGTCGTTATAAAAACAACATGTCAACTTGCGAAGGTCTTTAATAGCAAGAAGTTCTTCTAAGTAAAGGCATAGAACTGGTCCAATATGAGATAAAATTCGCTTGTCCAAAATATAGGTTGATATTATAAAGCCTGCTGCCTGTCCATTAGACAAAGAATGAGCTGTAATTATATTACCTTCTTTAATTTAGTTTAAAGACACCTTACCAACCTTAAATGCCTGTACTTACATGTACTGTTCCAGCCAGTTAAACAAGGGGCCGCCTAATTGTGAAGGTTGGGACTTGTTTTTCAAGTGGTCGTAAAATTTGAAATATGCAAGTTCTTTAGCAGCTTTTCATTTTTCTGTTGCTACATATCCCCATTACCACCAAAGTCTAACCATTTTGTAGAAGTCTGTGTGAATTATCTTACTCATGAATGATACAATGTGTAATAAAACTGAGTTGAATTAGTCTTGATATTATTGCACAGGTGAGAGGTCACAGTTCAGCATTGGTGATTTTAAAATTCTAATCTTAATTACTAACATGAGTGTAAATTTTCTTGTGTTCCCACCTTATTCCTCTTTCTATATGCTTCTGTTCACTGACAGCTGCATGGACTTGTAAATGTTGAATATTGTACATTATTAAATGTTGCTCTTATGATCTTAATGTCATACAAAAAGACGCAGCCAGGGTGTTTCCAAAATGAAGACATGGTGAAGGCCTACCTGATCTCTGAAAGACTTTTTTCACTGTTCTTGCAATGCCGCTGGATACTGCTGGTACCAAGGCTGTCCTATCCTGAACAGTTTGACCTAGATTTGTTATATGATCAATGTGTAAACAAAGTAATCATTATGTACAAAGTGTGAGGTGAGTGGTTGTAGGTAAACAGTAGATATTTACTTGACAAGACACGTTCAAACAGAAATGTAGACAATGGTAATAGTGAGATAGATGTCAGATAGGGCTGCATGATCTAATTTCCTAATCTACATGTACTTCCTCAAAGTTCAGAATAACCACTTCCTCCAGGAAGTTCTAGTTCACAATCATACTGCTATTAAACATTGGAGCATGTGTAAATAGTCTGGCTTCTGAGGTAAATGTGACCGTTTTTTTGTGGTCCTGTGGATTTTCCTGTAGTGATCACCTCTCCTCATAGACCTCTCATTGTACCAATATAATCTGGTCTATGAGAACAGGTGGTCACTCAGGTTCTGCATAATTGATATCTATGGATATTCACTCCAAGGAAATATTATCAAAGGGACTACTAAAATGCAAGTGGTCACTTTGGCCAGGCTTCTGGACAGTGTGGTCAGATGCAGAGACATCAGTGAAAGTGACCCTCAAGTTTTTAAATTTAATCTTCACTCCCATCACTGACTTCTCAACAAGCAAGCCACTTGGCAGCTGTGGACCATTTGACTGAACTGGAGTTTAAATCATGTATCTCTTCAGCCTAAATTGACTCCCAGATCATTATGTTCACAAAAGCCTGTCAAGGAATAAAAAAGAAAGTTTGTCCTTATGTAGAGGTGGTCACTTGTACAAGTTTAAGTATAGGCATCAGCATTACCTTCAACAGTATTCTTGGAAGATTATTGTATATATTAAGTGGTCGGACATTGAACATGCTTTTATAAAAGTCACCACAGCCCAGTATTGATAATATCAATGATATAGACTCTGTCATGTGTCGTAATTGCAGGAGTTGAACGACTGTCTATTGTTTTGTTCAGGTTGTGTGAAGGTCAGTAACCGTGTACTGCGTTTTAATTGTTTTGTGTTGTGTAAGGCACTACCTGGCACTGACATCTCCGTTAGGGACCAACCAAAAATCACCATTTGTTGGTGGCATCTTTTTTGCGGCTGGTGGGCTTGATAGAATTTTAACAAGGATTCAGTTTTCAACTCTACACTTTTGTTGAGCATAATATGCATATATATTTAGAATGTTTGAAACACAGTGTACGGACTCCCAGTGGCATTGTATCTTGATTCACCCCTTATTTATGCCTAGTCACTGTAAAGTTATGCAGTAATGATACAATGGAAGACCTATTAGAATGATAAAGGTGGTTAGTAATGTGTATTTATAGCATAAACTTTGCTCGTTGAATAATGGAAAATTCCAGTCTAAAAGTAGTATAAAAATTTTTTTATACCTCAAAATGGTTCCTGACACATTTATAGTAATTATGCCTATGTTTTTTAAAGAAGAAATGTACTTAGTGATTAGTATCTTCATATGAAATGTAAGGTAATTGGCCTTATATTAGTTATAAATGTATGTTAAGTCGAGGATGCATTTTCCTTGTAGGCTGTAACATTAGCTCTGTATCAAAAAAATAAGTTGGTATTTTTGAGACCCCGATTCAAATCCTTCGTTGGGGTTGCACTAAGTTTCAGGTGTGAATTGGTGGTTCTGTGTTTGAGAGGATGCCTTGAGCACATTAAATGGAAAGGCCATAATACTAGTAGCAATCCCTCCCTGTTACATAGAAATAAACCCTGGTACTGAAACAGCAAGGATTTCTACTTGCTGACTCCTATCACTAAGTTTAGTTATAATACAAGGTTTCATGTAGCAACAACACATTAATTGAATATATGTGTTTATAGAAAGCCCATTTCATGTAGTCAAAAGATCTAAGACTATGCTGAAAGATGATCACTTTTAGATAACTTAATCTACCTTGAATTACCGTTTTGACCCTGAGCAGGAATGGCACAATGAAAGACAGCCCTGAGACAACTGGCTATTCAAAACAAGCCTAATGCATCCCGAAGGTTATTTAAAAGAGACGTTTTGAAACTTATTTTTAGAGACTGTTTTTACAAATCTATGCATGACTCATATTTGCAAATTACTTGTTAGTAATATGCATGTTTCTAAATTGCCTGCCTATTCACATCCTTTTTTGGCTGTTTTCATAACAGGTAAATTGCCCTAGGGCATAGTTATAACACACCAGTTTGTACAAACAACAAGTTGTGGGACACCAGAGTAGTTCGGATATAGGTAGTCCACTAACACTGTGAGGAACCGTTACTCGCATTCAGTAAGTGTGACTTTTTAAAAATTGTGCGTGAGAATTGTGGCTTGTCTTCTCCATTTAACGTCTTGTACCAGAGGTAACTTAAGGTATTAATTTTCACCTGAGTGAAGTGAGAAATCTGTTGTTAAGACAAAGACTTTCCCAAGAGCACAACATTGGGCCTGCTAAAGACCTTCAATCCCAGAACCTCGAGTCAACAACCTAAACTGCAAGGTCTCCTTGCTATGTTGTATACAGTCATGTCCTTTTAGCTAATTTTTAAATTTCTAGAAGGCATGAAGTTAGAGTATCTTGTTACCTGTAAATCACTCATGATAATTATCAGGGCCAAACATGATTTAAGATGAAACAAATTACAAATTATCTCTGTAGATCTTTTTAGAAATATCTTACTAGTAGTTTGAAACTACTCGTTGTTAAATTGACTTGTGTGTGAAGCAGACAGGTGTAAGAAAAGGATAACTGCTAAATTATTCATAGCGTGGGCAGGGTTGAGTCTGCAGGTACCTTGCACACGTTACTGCATTATTAATGAGCATTTCATAACATTTATAGTATCTGTCAGCTAAGGAATTTATTGATTCATTTCACATCAGACAATGGTAGCAAAAATACATGTCGCCTGTAGGGTCTGTAATATACTAAAGTGTAATACATTGTCTCATTTGCCTTTTGTTATCAAAATGAGATATTCTGAGTAGACATAAATTTTCAAGGATAAATGAATAAATCTTGAACAATTTTTGTGTTGCTTAAAAGCAGCCAGGAAAAAGATTTCTTTGAATTTTGTAGTAATTTGTATCAATTTGAAGTCCTCAACAAGTCTTTAATCATTCTATTTGAATATTGTACTGGACAGACACTGATCAACATCAAAATCCTACATGCTTCCATACATGTATATTACCGCTGTGAAAACTACGGTATTGTTTTCAGTCTGGTTATTTGTTTTTCCTGTTGTGTGTCCATATGCATACTAGTACATGTAGTTATTTGAACATTGCAGAGTGGCAGGATGTAAGGTGGAATATGGTGTAAACAGATTCAAGTTTGGCCTGTGTCCAAAGTTGTTCCTGCAACCAGAGGGGAAGTGGGTTTTGCTTTTGTTAACTTTTAAAAAGGAAAGTCTTTTAAAACTTTAAAAAATCTTTATTTTAAATTGACAGAACCATGAGGTGGAAGGAGTCCCTATGCATTGCAACATTGCTGCTGGTTGCCATGGTTACTGTGACAGAGGCTAGAGTGCCTGGGAAGTTAATGGTGGTCAGCAGGGTGAGGAGGGATGTCAACAGTACCATGGCGACAACCCCTGCACCTGACGGGTCACTCCTGGACCCAAACGGACCCCATGTTTGCACCAGAAGGATCACGTAAGTTTAGTTTACTGAAATTACAATTAGAGATGATTGATTTATACAACAGTTCATGCCTGGAAGTAATCTATATCTGTTGATTTTAATATTTTAAAAAGCAACGGATATACTTAGGCATTTAATTCATTACCCCCGAATAAAGGTGTAAATACTGTCATTTTACTGAAAAATTTTTCATTTCTTGGAATGTTATCCTGGTGCTTGAAGTCACAACGGAGGAGACATGTGATATTGAAATGGTTTCCCAGAATGGTTTCTCTCTGTGCAAAAGTATTTGCAAAGAGGACAGAAGAGACTCGGGAGCTATAATACGGCTGAATACCAGGCTACTTTAATGCAGCTTGGATGATGTAGTGTTTTGTACCAAATCTTAGACTCATTAACAAGTTATCAAAACAGGTTGATAATATTTTTCAATAGTGATGTAATATTTTTGCCAAATTATTTTCGTAAGTTTGAAATCCTACATGACCTAATGATGATAACATAATAATTTATTTGTCTTACCTTGCAGTGAATCAAGGACTGTGAGGGAAACATACCGACAGCCATACACAACTTTAACCACCAGATGCATCTATTTCCTTTGCTTTCAACAGCCAAAGTAAGTATTGTACTCTGACTTATGCTTCCCTATGCCGATTGCTGATTGATGATGATGATGAATGGTTTATTGGTAAAAAAAATCACTCGCAGCCTGTTTGGCTGAATTGCGGATTTCGTACAGATAATTTTGTCCAGCCAGAGCTAATTCTAGAAATATTAAAACATCTATAACATCAATTATATCTTAAACATTTAAATAACGAGTAAAATTCTGACATTGACAAAGCCAAATACGTGCGTGTAGCAACACTTTAAAACATAACAGATATCCTTAGATACAAAGACATTAGGCATTCAAAAGGCGCACAACGTAGGGGATCGGCGAGTTTCTTAGTCTGTCAGTCCTACATTTCACATGTCGATATTTGTCACAGTTTCTGGTGGTTCTGTTGTGATAGTCCGATCCCTTTGGTGGTAGCATTGACGGTCTGTGTCTCTCCAAGTAGGTTCCGAACTTAAAGCACAGCTCTCGCCTGCGGTCCGACAGCAGTGGGATGTTTAAGTTCTTCCTGGCTTGTTCGTAGTTAGTGAAGTGTCTGCCTAGAATTGTCCGAACAGCTCTCCGCTGCACTGCTTCAAGCCTGTCTGACTGTGCACAGGTGAGGCCCGGATGCCAAACTGGCGCGCAATACTCCAGTACTGGTCTTACAAACGATGTGAAAATGGTGACAAGGTCCTGAGTGGGTAGGTTGAAATGTTTAAGCTTCCGCAAGAAGAAAAGCCGACCGTTAGCTTTCCCTATCATTCTGGTGACCTGCGTCTCCCATTTCAAGTCTTTCTGCAGCCACACCCCCAAAAGAAGCGTGATTGGCACAACCTCAAGGGGTAATCCATTAATGGTGAGTACTGGCGGAGGGGGCGGACATTTCATGAAGCAGAAAATGATGACTTGGCATTTGTCTGGGTTAAGTAACATGTGGTTATTGCGAGACCAGTCAGTGAAACCGTCCAATTCATTCTGCATTGATGATGGTTCGAGGTAGTGGTGCGATTCTGCCATGGACAGATCATCAACATATTTCCACTGATTAATCAGTGCGTCCCTCATAGCGTCATCAAACACCACTAGAAAAATTAACGGACCTAGGAGCGTCCCTTGTGGCACTGAACAGGTCAGTACCTCCCAGTCAGAGAGTTGGCCTCCATAGCGAACTCTTTGCCGCCGCTGGGTTAGAAAGTCGCAGACCCACGGGATTAGTTCCCCCCGTACTCCGAGTCGTAACAGCTTCTGGATGGCTAAAGTATCGTCTATTCTATCAAAGGCTTTTGAAAAGTCTGTCATAACCATTGTGCAAATGTTCTTGGCCTTTTCAGATTCCCTACAGAGGAAGTCTATCAAGCTGACCAGATACAGTGTTGTAGAGCGGCCTTTTAGGCAACCAAACTGCTGTTGGTCCAGTGACGCACTTATGTCCTCCAAAATCCAGTTCGAAACGAAGGACTCGGTGACCTTGGCGAGTTGAGATGTTAGAGAGACTGGTCTGAGTTTGTCGACTGATGGAGGTTGTGACTTGGGTAAGGGCACTACTGTGGCGTCCTTCCATACTTGTGGGACGTAACCTTCCTTGAAAGAAGCATTCATAATGTCTGTGACCGGACCACTTATTTCACATGCAAATTCCTTCAGGATTCTAGTACTCAACTGGTCTGGCCCCGACGCCTTGCCGGCCTTCAGTTTGCGCAGACGGTTGTAGGTATCCCACACGTTGACCTCAGGTGGGCATGACTTGACGGGCCTGTATGCTGGTAACTGTTCAGGATCCAGGGGCGGTCTTCCCTGTGCCACCTCTGCAAACTTCTTGTTGATGTGGTTTGCGATGAAAGTGTTGTCTGCTTCGTCTTGACCGGGGATGTTGAGTGAGAGCTCTGACTGCTGTATATTCAGGATGGTCTTTATCTCTCTGTACCAATCCGCCGGATTTTCTACCTTGAGATTTTGTACCCTGTCCCGGTAGAAAGACTTTCGCGCTTTTTTTACTTCTCTGTTCACCTTGTTACGCAGGTATTTCCACAAGGCAGTCTTGTTTTCTGAGAATGCCTTCTGCCGTCGGCGAATCATGTCCTTGATGTCTGGTTTTAACCACGGCTTGTCATTGTTGTGCATTGTTACCTGCTTGGTTGGGAAAAACTTGTTTATAGCATCTTCCATTGTTGTGTAAAAGGCCTCGGCCTTGCCGGCACAGGTAGGAGATGTGTACACTTCGTCCCAGGATTGAGAACATATCCATTGGCCAAAGACTCGGCGGTCGGAGTCGCGGATAGGTCTCACTGTCTTGCACTTGGTAAAGTTCTCTTTCCTTGTTATCTGCGGTTCCCACAAAACCGTGCTGTGATCACTCAAACCCAAAGGGCTACATACTTGGGGAATTTTGTAGTGTTTCTCTAGATTGGTGATAATCAGGTCTAACATAGCCTGCCCTCTCGTTGGTTCTTTGACGACCTGGGATAGGTTGTTTCCGTTGCAGAGTTGACCTATATCCAGGTGGTTGAAATCCCCCAACAGAATCATTCCAGCATCAGGGTTACGTGTCCGTATGTCGTCTGTGGCAGAGACGAGGTGTTCTAGCAGCAGTTCCTGGTGAGGTGAGGATGGCGGGTTGTAGACGGCACCCACGACAACTTGTGACACCCCTCTGGGCAGACGTCTCGGTCTTACTGACACCCATATACACTCCAGCTCAGGAGGAACAGTAATATCTGGTACCAGTCCAGCAGGTATGGAATTCCTTACGTATACGGCCACCCCTCCGCCTCTTCTTGTTGTGCGGCACTTGGAGAAGAGTGTGTACCCTTCAATAAAAAGACAGGACTCAGGGATGGTTGGGGAGAACCATGATTCAGCCACTACACCAATATCCACACTGTGGTCTGACAGGTAGCTTTGGTACTCATCCAGCTTGTTGACGAGCGATCTGGGGTTGCACAGGCAAACAGAGGGAGTTGTTGCTTGTGTGACACAAGTTGCGTCTTTCTTGGGCTTTACTTCACAGTGGATTCTACATTGGATCTATCACAAAGAGATTATAACAAGAGCATTTGCAATATGATTTTATTGATATTATATATTTCAACAGTATTCAAAATAGACCGTCAAGTTCAGACATTTAATCAATGTTGCATGTTTTCTTTACCATAATTCACTTTGCAGTCACTTTGTAAGGAAATAGCGTAACCTGGCATTGAAATCTTGTTAATATACTCCTGTTCCTTTCCTTTCAGAACGGCATATAGACAGGCTTACAGAAGCGTGGTCAAGAGTACGATCGTAACAAAACGTGCCTGCTGCCCCGGATACTACCAAGAGGGCGACAGTTGCGAACGTAAGTAACACAGCTACTTCTTGCTCTTGAGATTTGTTAGTTGGTTTTTGTTCAATACCCTTATCGTGAAGATTACATCCTGTGTTCCAACACACCATGGTTTGACACCCCATAGTGCTACCTCTAACATAGTTGTTAGATTGCATTTTATGTCATTCATTCATTCATTCATTAGTTTTTATTCATTTATTCTTGATTTTTCTGGGTTTTCTTTGATGAAAACCCATCAACATACATGTATTACTGTAACAGGTGTCAGAATGTAGGGGCCTCGGCACATATATAGGGACATCATAACATACATGTTTTTGGTGTGTTGGGGGGAACAGAGGTGTCAGAATTTAGGGCTGCCCCTATCTTTAATGTATTCTGTGATAAGTGAGTTTTTGTTGTTTTATAGCATCCTGTTACATGTGCGTCCATGGCACCTGTACTGCACCTGATGTCTGCACCTGCGAGGAAGGATACGTGGGACAACAATGCCGTAAGTCGCTTCTTTTCATGCTCTAATTAACCTTTTGCCATGCTGTCTAACAAAACAACGCCCAAAGGCTTTCATTGTTGGTTTTCTTTTGTACTAAGAGGGAAAAGAAGGTTTTGGCAATGTTTAAATCTGCAGTTGAAATGTCTCTGTGGTATATAGTATATATATATATATATTTATATATATATATATATATATATATACATTTTGTATGTAGTCATTCATGGGAGACAGATTCATAGTATTGTTATCATGAATTTTTGGTGAGGAGCTCATGATCATTGCAAAATATAAAACGACCGTGAAGGAGTCAATATTTACAATATTAACAGTCCAGTCATGAACCATAATGAGGGGAGTATAAGTTGAATGGGAGTATTGCAGAGTAGCAACATGTCTAGAAGTGGTGTAATAAGAATCTGATACTTAGAGCATTGGAAGTACCATATGTATGCTTCTGGTCCAGTTGTGTAGTTGAAAGCCAGACTCATGATACACCCACACAGTAATGTCAGAAAGTTAGGCGTACCCGCTTAGAGCTTGTCACAACACTGTTTAGTCATTTGTATCATGCTCTTGTTCCTAGGATGCGATGGCCAGCACTACGGCTCCAACTGTGAGCTGAGCTGTGACTGTGAGAACGGCGGGACGTGTGGGGGAGACGATAGTCAGTGTTTCTGTCCACCTGGCTACTCTGGGGATCGCTGTGAGAACCAGTGTCCTGTAAGTATAGTTGGCTTCCTTCTTAATCTCATAAGAATACAAGTCTTTCGACTTATTCTCAAATAAAATACAAGTCCTAGAACTTATTCTCAAACAAAATACAAGTCCTAGAACTTATTCTCAAACAAAATACAAGCTATAGAACTTATTTTCAAACAGAACACAATTCTTGCAATTTGAATGTTCCTCACTTCTTTGTTGCCTGGAATTTTTTATTTCATGACCCCAACAGGCGACCAAAATTTGAGCGCTCAGAAAATTTTATGAACAAAGAACAAATTTTTCACATTTTGTGTGTTTTAACGGGGGCCGCCCTAAGACGGTTCCCGTCCTAAGACGGCACGGGTTTTTTGCTGATCTTATTATCCATAAGTACACCGTGTTTGTTACCACTGACTATGCTGATTACAAAGGTAAATAAACCAAGTCCATGCACACAGCTTTAATTTGCATTCCAAGTATACTTTAACTAGGCATAGCGAACCACCCCAGTTTCCGCATTGGAACGCGACGCCGCGCGGTGCACAAATTTACTTTCAAACGTATGCTACACGTAACCGCTCGGAAATTGCCGATAAAATTGCGTTGGCATTAATCTATGGAATATTTGCTATCAATCTGTGGTATTTGTTTTCCATAATACGTAATAATAAGTGAGCTAAAAATCGGTAAAGTCGGAGATACGGTCGAAAAAACCCTACGTTCCGCCGCCGAAAATGCGGCACCGGCCTGCGTCGCGGCCCCGCGGAAGTGCGTGTTTTTAACTCAAAACCCGCCAGACTTCCTGTTCGACTAGACTTCTGGGAATTATATCATGTGAAAGGGGAAAGATCAAGGTTCACGACGGTGATTGTGCAATCTTCATAGCTTGTGGCAAACTGAAATGGCGGGCCAGTGAAAAAATTCGTCAAAAGTAAGTGCGAAATTTTACTATTTATATAAATGTTGACAAAAATGCACAAACGAAGTAACAAATTTGGGTGCCTTGTGATTGTTAATGTGTAGTTTTTGTTTGATTTTACGCGAGTTTAGGGTGGCGGGTTTAGCGATACATTTGAGCGGATTTTCGGGGCGTGCGGAAATGGCCCGCAGTAAGGCGGGGTGGGAGGGGGGCGTTACGAGCGCACGTCTGCACGCGCCGCTATTTCATTGTATTATGGAATATTCTCCGACTAATTAGTTCTAGTGGCGTTGTTTTATTATGTGAAAACTGTTCTTTGCTTTTAGAGTATATTAGACAGACTATTTTAGGCAAATCTACAACGCCAGTTTGCAAATAAATTGTCAAGTTATGTTAGTATCGTATTTCATCCCTTTCAACGGAGTGGCAGTGCAGTGGTTATAGCTATAGGAAAATATCCCTTTGTATGTATACACACAGAAATTGGATGCTAATTACTATGTTTTGATGTTTTTTTTAGTGGATGAAGAGGACAGCCAGAAGACATTCGCTGGGACATTGTTTACAGGCTGGATTAAAGTTTTAAACATGAACTATCATGTGGCTCCAAATGTTTTACTGAGGGATAACTGCAGTGTTGAAGAATTTTGTCAGCTTAAACTAAGAAAACAATCAATTCTTCATTCTTGTCCAATCTGGAAACAGGATTCCAATATTAATCATTCAGTGCACTTTATGACACATATCAGTTCCTGTCACTTGTCATAGACTTAACACCAGGACAATGTGATGCTTTTAGTCTAGCCAGTTAATAAGCATATCTTATTACTAATTAGTAAACATTGTTGAATCTCATTGTTAATTATTTGGTATCTAAATGCTACATTAAAAAACAAAAGTTATCCTTGCCTGAATACAAGATATATTAGTTAATACTTATGATTTGTCATCCAGCCATGATATCCAAATGTTTATTTTGCAAAGATGCAGTTTACTGGTGACAGCTAATTAGCAGTTTTAATTAGCCTTTTTTTACATATTATTAAACGATCATTTTGCAGTTCACTCTGTTTTTGAGATCTGTTTCCATGTAGATTTAAGATGTGAGACAGCCTTTTACAGCAAAGATCACAAGTAATGTAACCTCTGACACGTGTATGCATTTACATATTCCAGTCATTAAGCTCATTTGCATATTTCAACCAATTAAAATCCAAAACATGCCTTCTATACTTGATGACGAAAATGAATTAAAGTGTTAGGTTTGCCTTGTCAGCTAGGAGTATTTCTATACACCTTGCAGTGTAGAAAGAGACTTTTTTTTAAAATTAATTCATTACAAATTACCTGATTAGGCCTAATTAGCATAAAATACAACTCATTTTCTCTAAAATTTTTGTGTCTGGGCAGAACCTTGCCTGACTTCAAGCTCTTGAAAATTTGGAGACTATAGCATGAAAATTGAGAGAGTTATAGTCAAAAATATGTGAATAATTGTGGATTTCTGGCTATTTATGGTGCCGTGGCTGACAGGACTTTTCCCATAGGGACAATACTTAAGCATCTTCCAATGAAAACACCAAATTTTTCAACTTCAAAAAAATCTATAAAATCTCAACTTTGTCGCATTGTAAAACGGAAAAAAGTATGATGACTGGAAGAATTTGATCTATGAGACTGAACTATTTTCGATGACTTTCAGCTTATGCAAAAATTTGGTTCGCTATGCCTACTTTAACATATTTAATTCATGTTTTTTTTAAAAACAGAATTCTAATAGTAATGTTGACAGTGCTGAATCACTGCGGTCACCGGCCTCTGCGTATTGGCGGCTCGTGTCGCTAACTATACGAACTCTTTCAAGCAGTCACACAACTGCCATGATACACATAAATAAAGCTCCATAAAACACTATGAATATGGGTCATTAAATGTTTGTTGAGTAGACAAGCAAGCAAAAGGAAGCGACATAAACATTGCCACCATTGTACTCCCAAGGGATTGTGGCCGTGAAGGTGGCAGACTAGAGAACGCTCCAAAGATTTATTTGACTGTAACAAATGATTCGTGCTGTCTATGAAAATAAGACTTGATAGAGAGATGTAGATGATATTTTCATATAATCAGACAGAGTTTTGTTGATGTTGGCGGTGTCGTTTTTTCGTACTGGTTTTTTTAGTCGGGCATTCACAATCAGTGCATTCAGCCCATTGCCCGTAAACACATCAGCTGGATTGTTCTAGGTATAGCCTTCCTCATGTGAGACAAGAAGTACATACAGTCACGATTTTAGTGTCAAAAGAAAGCTTAAATATCATGCTATTGATTTTTTTCTGTGTACTTAAATTTACCACTTACTTCTGAAGAGAGCAAAATGTAAAAAAAGCGTACCAAGTTAGGCACACTGTCCAGCGTAGCACAAAATTGGAAGGTTACATACACGAAATTGTCTTACAGTGTTTGCCGCTTGTAACACGCAGCGCGTAAGGTTCATGAACCACATGAATGCATTTCTTATTCAAGTATGTTGTTCAAATCTATGTGTAAAAAATTCAGTCATCAAAATTTGACCACTCTCAGGCAACTAGCGATGGAGTGCCATGAGTTTGAGCGCAAGAAAAAGCGTACCGTGTTGGGGCACCTCCCGTTATACATCATACATCATCATTTTGCATTATGTTTCAAGGATAATTAAGTCAAGGGTCTTATAAAATCTAATTTTGGTCACACAATGGTGGCTTAGTGATTGCCGGCTTGTAGAGAGACTTAGGCCTTCTAATACATGTATGTTTTGCAGCATTGTAATGTTTGATAGGAATTTGAAGATTTGTAGAGAAGACATGCAGAGAAATTCTGCCATATTTAGTTGCACAGTTACCCAGTTGGTTATAGGCAGTTGTGTTACTATGATTTAATTGTTAAAGCAAGTTTTTTTGTGTTAACCTCACCAAAGGACAAAATGCTGCACATTGCACTCAGTATATCATATTTCCATTTCAGGAGGGTACCTATGGTGCATCGTGTGATAACAGGTGTACGTGTGAGAACGGTGTGTGTGATCATGTCACTGGAGAGTGTCAGTGTAATGATGGGTACACAGGGCCCAGGTAAGTGCAAGTATAGTTCAAAATTATATGTTTTGTTTTGTAAAATGTTACTACATAATATATCACCCATGTCACCATGAATCTATATCTGTACATTAGTTTGACTTTCATCAAACCTAACTGTCAAAACAGCCTGTTTCTAGTGATAAATGTATCACAGAGAATTGCTTCAGAGTTATTTTTAGTTTCAATTCATGATTATTGCTATTATATATGTTGTAGTCTTTAGTTGTCCATCAAAAAAATGAAATGATTTTTTAATGAATATTTAAGACAAACAAATGATATTGGAGTACTTGTCCCCAGGTGTAATGAGGCTTGTGAGGACCCCAATGGCTGCCTGCAGTGTCCGTGCCTGAATGGAGGGACATGTGACAGTAATGGAGCATGTGTCTGTGCTGCAGGCTTCAAGGTGTGCATGCAGTGATTTGTTCATGGCCAACTATTCCATGATAATGAACAGCTATGTTATCAAATTGAAAAATGGTGAAAAAAAGGAATTGGATTTGTGCTGAGGAATTGAAAACACCGGCCTTTGTTACTGAACACTATTCACACACATGTTAAGATGCCTGTCCTTGGTGCTGAACACCATCAAAACACATGTAACTTACATGTGCCTATCCTCGATGAACACCATTCACACAAGCAGGTTAACATACCTGCCCTTGATCCTGAAAACTATCCACACATGCAGGTAAACATGCCTGTCCTTGGTACTTAACACTATCCACACACAGATAAACATTTCTCTGTGAGGAACAGGCATAGTCAGTGTATGGATAGTGTTCAGCACCAAGAACAGGCAAGTTCATCCTCACATAGTTGAACATGCCTGTCCTTGGTACTGAAGACTATCTCAATTCAGCCCCTGGCTGCAAAGAGTGAGTAGTCGGCCCACCCAATAACATACACTGTTGATCAAACCTGTTCTCTTTACTGAAGACTATCTACACAACGGTAAGTATGCCTGTCCTTGGTACTGAACACCATCCATGCACAACGGAACACACTCAGTTGAACATGCCTGTCCCTGTTGCTAAACTCATGTTGCATTACTGTTTCCAACTTGAATTTATGCTATGTTAATTTTTTGGCCTTATATAATGATTTAAGTTAGCACCAATTTCCAATGATTTTGTCCCTTCCTAACATGACCTTGACCTTGTCTGCCCCAGGGTGATGTGTGTGGTGAGCCCTGTGATGCTGGTACGTACGGGGCCCACTGTGCCTCCAGCTGTCTGTGCCATCACGGTGGCTCCTGTGACCCTGTGACTGGACAGTGCAGCTGTCCATCTGGATACATCGGAGACAAGTAAGCAACAATGTATAATCTCAGGAAAAAGATTTTATAAATTCTCCCTGTATTTTGATATTTGCTGGCAAGATAAAGATTTTGTATGATTTAGTGTTTGTAAAATTAATCAGTTTCCCAGTTTTAGTTTTGTTTGTCATCATATTTAATGTGTAACACATTTCATGATGTACATGTATGATACAGTACCAATATTCTATGATTTGCACTGCTGAATTTTTATGTCATTTTGTATCAGTTATGAACTAAATTAACTTTATATTATTTTTACTTGTTATGGGCTCCTTTTTGGTAATCAGACCTACATAACTGAAGAGACTACCCATGTAGGATAAATAGATAATCAATTTTGTCTGTAAGTCCCTTAAAACAGTTACTGTAGGCAGGTTTCACTGTACTGTGCAAGACCAAAGATTTAGCCCCACTGAAAGTAAAACTACCAAATTTTCTTCAAGGAATGACTGTTTATAAAGGTAAGGTACATACGACAGCTGACAGTCCATCTTGCTCACGGAGAATGACCTAGTCTCGATCTCGCGAGAGAACACAAGAACTAGGTCAGGGTTGCGTAGATTATCTGCCCCAATGTAGATCTATGCAAGCCTGACCTAGTTCTCGTGTTCTCTCGCGAGATTGAGACCGTGAGCAAGATGGACTCTCAGCCGTCAAAAATTTGGAGGTATGTACCTTCAACTTTTAAAAATAGTCACTGGCTGAAGAAAAGTTGGAGTAACTGTATTCATACTTGACTGATGAACCTCTTCAATGAAAGTAAAGCATTTTTTATGTCATTTTGTGTGTTTTCCCCAGCTGTGAGCAGGAGTGTGAAGTAGGCAGGTATGGTGATGGCTGTGCACAAAGCTGTGACTGTCAGAACGGAGGCACCTGTACCAGCGGGGGGCAGTGCCTGTGTAAGATGGGCTGGCACGGCAACAAGTGTCAGGGAAACAGTAAGTTAGCTATTTTCAAACATACTGTAGAACAGGCCTTCTTCAGGCAACTTTACAAGCAAGTATATATTGTTAACAAAAATGCCTAATTGTCAGCTACGCAACAACATGAAGGCAACTTAAGCTTGGGTAAATTTTTTCACTTGTGTGACTAAGTTTAAGCTTTTTCACCACATTGTAGAGGAGGCAACATTACAAGCAGATACATGTGTATAACAAATCATGAAGGCAACTTTAGCCTGAGTAAACTATTCCACTTGTATAGTAACATTGCTTTGTGATATAATCATAAGCCTCTAAGTCATGTGTTTTCATTTACCATTTTTAAGCCACAAGGGAGAAGATATTTTTCCAATTTGGCTTACTTGTTTGCATTTGTTGTTTCTCAATATATTGATAGTGACTCGATTTGTAGTGTGTGTTAATGGCAAAATAGTATCAATAGCATCAAATGAGGAATGATCTTGATATTGTTTACTGAATAAATTTTGTGTCTTTGTTTTCAGTCTGTCCCTATCAGCCTCCCCAGTACAGTAGTGAACACTACACAGATGAGTTCCACTGGCCCTACTGTATCCCCTGTCACTGTAACCAGGACAACACAGAGAGGTCAGTTTATGTCCTACAAGGCTACACATTATAGTAGTACTGTAAATTACTATGAGTTTGCAGGGATCTACATGTAATTTTGCAGTAGGGAGAAGGGAGAATGTTTTGAGGATTTTTAGTTTGCAGTTGAAACAATGGAGTAGGCTGGCAGAACACACAGAACAAGCATTTGTGCGGTGCTTTTAAGTTTGTGGGGAAGAAGAAACTTAAACATAAAACAATCACAGAAATTTCTACATTCTTACAATACTCTAATGGTTGGTCTGAAGTCGGCCAATTGGCTGGTTGCTTGCTCACGAAAATCTGCTAACTAAAAGGTCCAAATCTTGCATACTAACTACTAATCTGTAAGTCTTCATTGTAGAAGTTAAGTTGCTGTTTTGACTAACGTCACGCTATTGTGTTTCCCCAGTTGTCACCCGTGGGGTGGGCACTGCGAGTGCAACCCTGGATGGGGTGGGGTGAACTGTGACACGATCTGTGCGGAGGGTTTCTGGGGTAAGGGGTGCACCACCCTGTGTGACTGCGCTGGCAGCCACTGTGATCCAGTGGACGGTCGCTGCCTCTGTCCTGCAGGCTACACGGGAAGCAGGTATGTGGACTGGTGAAGTTTCTGTAACACAGTCGAGGAGCTTTGGCAATTTTTATACAGTTGATGACCACCAGAAAGTTGGCAAATCTCATCCTCCTACGCACGGTCCCAACGGCCAGCTGACTGCTCAGCCTATTGGGCCCTGCTATCCCAGGCCCTACCCCAAGGTATTATGATTGTCGCCGGCTTTTTGTTGTCGAAAGCTGTCTCGCAAAGGCCGCTGGGAAGCTATCAGCCAATCATGTTACGTCTTACATAGCACCATCCTCCTACGCCCGATTCCCAACGGCTGACTGCCCATATAAGGGTAAGCTCATTAATATCCCAACGGCTGACTGCCCATATAAGGGTAAGCTCATTAATATTTATAAGCAGGGCGGCGAGTTTGTGGCGACAATCATAATACCTTGGGGTAGGGCCTGGGATAGCAGGGCCCAATAGGCTGAGCAGTCAGCTAGCCGTTGGGACCGTGCGTAGGAGGATGGCAAATCTAAAAAAAAGAATTGAGAGCCTCGAGTGAATCTTGGCCTGACCTGAAAATTGACCCATCACTATCTCAGGTACCCGCAAATATCAGCCAATCTCCTACAATTGCACTATGATGGAGAGAACACCAGGCACGTTGCTGCCGAAAATGTCATTTAGAGCTTGCAGACTCATCAGCTGATTATTTTTTTTCTGTCATTTCTCATCCCCCACAGATGTAACGAGACGTGCCCAGAGGGTCAGTATGGATCAGGATGTGCGGAGAGCTGCTCCTGTGAGAATGGTGGAAGATGTTCTCCACTAGATGGGTCCTGCACCTGTCTCCCTGGTAAGGAACTGGTCAGACTAGTGGGCATTGTCAGCTTGTAAGCTTGGCAGAATGGCAAATCAGTGTTTGGGTAGTTGCTTGCTTGGCTTCTTGGAAACAAGCTGGTAGAAGATTTGTGTGGTTGAATGATTTTATGGAAGCCAGGGTTGATGGCAGCATGATAACCCAAGTTATCACCCGGTCCGGAACACTCTAAAGACTTATTGAACGTTATCGCATCCCTGGGGTATGCCATCAAGTTATGTCCTTCAACAAATTAGTTGCTTGCTTGCACAGAGTGGTAAGTTGCTCTCAAATCAATGGGTGGTTGGTAAGGTTTATGTGTTGCTTAGTAGGTAGTTTTGACAGTACATTGCTAACTGGTGTCCAGTTAGCTTTGTCACAAATGGCTAACTATTACTAACCAATTTGCATATGGTGCAAAAAGGTTGCTGTAGTAGAGAGAGGGTTAACCAAATGAAAAGTGGTGACAGGGCATTTGGTATTTGAAAAATACTGTAAATTCATTTACTTTTGCGTTGGTTTTATTTCGCTGGAGCAAGAAAAAGGACTATTACAATTTGTACTTTAAACGATTCCTTTGTATAGCAGTTATAAAATGGAGACGTTTTTGCAATGCTATGAAATTCAATGTAGAGGTCACCTAAAAAGTATAACCATAGCAAAAGTTTTAAAATTTGCAATAGTTTAAAATGGGAAGTGTGTTATAGACTACGGTAGTTCTGTTAGTATTTCCCCTCCCTGTATTTCAAACCCTCCATTCCTTACTTTAGGGTAAATGTCTATGTTAGTAATACTCAAATACCTTCTCAAACAAAGGCTATGAGGGCAAATTCTGTGGAAGCCTATGCCTACCAGGTAAGACAAATATACTGGATGGAGGTTTGGTTGTTTGGGTCCTGGCAATTTTGGACACAAGATAGTTCACAAGCTTGGTGTACTGGTGTCTTGGTTTAACACCCTGTCAGTTGGATGGTTGGTTGGTTGGTTTGGTTGGTTAGCTAACTGGTTGGTTGCATGGTTGTTTTATCTCTTTCCCTGGTTTGGTTTGGAATGAAATGTACGAGGTAACGGTGACACAATTTTTATTTGTACCCTTAGCTTACATTTGTATGTAATATTTCCACCAGTCGTGCCCATGTACATTTTGTATGCAAGCATAAAATTTATTTTGTCTGAATCCCATCAAGTAAGCTAAGTACTGTACAGTATAAAGCAATGTTTTTCGTAAGTTTTTTTTTAATTTGAAAGGTTTGATTTTACCTGTGTGGAGGTTATTTTTTTTTATTCGTGTGTGTGTGTGTAAGTTTGTTTGTGTGTGTGTGTGTTACACTGTTTTTCTTACCTACTTTGTTCTGCATTGATAAAGAAGCTATGGATAGATAATGTGATCATCAGGATATTTAGAATGTGCGTAGGTCATGTCGAGCAGTGTTTACTATCACAACCTGGGTTACTAACAGAGTTTTCTTTACCACAGGTTGGACCGGATACCGCTGCAACGAGCCCTGCCCCAAGGGAATGTACGGCCTTCGCTGTAACTCAACCTGCGAGTGTCAGAACGAGAGTTGGTGCAACCCTGCCAACGGCACCTGTACCTGTCGGCCAGGCTTCACTGGGGTGAAGTGTGACATGCCATGCCAGGTAAGTCAGAACTGTCAAAGTGGACCAATAGAATCTGGTTTGTGTGGGAAAATGGTCGCTATAGTCAATTTTATGTCTCCTGGTTTTTGATTGACTGTATGTACTAATACGGGCCTGTAGTGCCTGAAATATAGAATAATAATTATAATGATAATGGGAAAATTACTTAAAGACCATCAAAAAGTGGTTACATTTGCCAGGTGATCCTTATGTAGAGGTGGTCTTTATGTTAAAGGATGAAATGATTGTACATGTAGCATTCCAGTGTCAATGTGATACGTCACCAAGGTACTTATAGTGTCTTAAATTTTTACAGAATTTTTGAAGTCAAATAATATCATTGTAAGTTCACTGAGTAATTCACTATGGGACTGATGATATTGATTTTTATTCCTACTACAGAACATGACCTATGGCCAGGACTGTGCGATGCGCTGTAACTGTTCTGTCCATGCCAACAGCTGTGACCGGCAGACTGGACAGTGTGTCTGTAAGGAAGGCTGGAGAGGTAACGGTCACTCATTCATTACCACAAATCCAAATCTTAAGGTCCTAAATGTTGCAGTTCAGTGAAATTCAGTACTTTTAAGTTTTGGGTTGAAAAAACCATAAAGAAAGTATAATTGCAATGCAAAACTCATGACCATGTGTTCATGGTGTGATGATTTTGCTATGACCTTGAAGTTGAACATAAAACCATGGTGAATATTTCAAGGTTGACAGTATTCTGTCGGATTCTGAAAACTAGTTAGCAAGCACAGCACTGTGTGAGTATGATATCAACTTGGTCAAGCACTTTCAGGTGTAGTTATGAGAGAGGCACAGCCAAACAGAGCATGGTACCACTCATGATCAATATTGGCCTTTGCATTAGGTTTTAGGAAATAAAATAATTATATCTCTCATTGACCCAGATTAGACAAGCTATGATTAAAAGCTTGTGAGGAGGTGTCCGTTTTCTGTTCTTCATACAATACAGAAGGGTCTCTCATCGTACACTCAGGCTGTCCATGAGCTTGGTTGTACAGGACGTGAGATGTGCTGTCCTTACATTTAGGCGGTCCATGGGCTGTGTTGTACAGGACATGAGATGTGCTGTCCTTACATTTAGGCGGTCCATGGGCTGTGTTGTACAGGACATGAGATGTGCTGTCCTTACATTTAGGCTGTCCATGGGCTGTGTTGTACAGGACATGAGATGTGCTGTCCTTACATCTAGGCTGTCCATGGGCTGTGTTGTACAGGACATGAGATGTGCTGTCCTTACATCTAGGCTGTCCATGAGCTTGGTTGTACAGGACGTGAGATGTGCTGTCCTTACATTCGGGCTGTCCATGAGCTGTGTTATACAGGACGTGAGATGTGCTTTACCCTTCAGCACCAGTGTGCTGTGAGACCGTCCTGTATATTTTTCCACTTATGCTTGGAATCTCGTTTGCTTCCTTCATTCCATAAGTACCCCTGACACATGATAAAGTACGTTTTCCGTCGACACTACCCTCATATTTTGCCTTGTGTTTCCTCTTTGTCCATATAGCAATGACAGTCCCTCAGATTGGCCAAGAGCCTGTTTGACAATTGTTTCCTCCTGGTTAGTTGCGTGTTGAAGTGATGTATAACCCGCAACTCTGCAGTCTCCCAACAGGCCATCTGATTGGCCAATTGGTTGTTTGATCATTGTTTCTTCTTGGTTTGACGTCTCTGATTGGCCAATTGGTTGTTTGATCATTGTTTCTTCTTGGTTTGACGTCTCTGATTGGCCAACTGGTTGTTTGATAGTTGTTTGCTCTTGGGTGGCCACAGTTTGATTTTTCAGTGATGTATATCCTTCAACTGTACATGTACATGTATCATCATAGGTCACAGCATATGGCTGGAGTTGTGGTTCTGTGTCAAAGGAAGTCTGGTTATGAACTAATAATGTTGTTGCGTATGGTGGAAGCTTGCCATTTTTTCCTTTCCCCGACACATCCATGTAGGTCACAGCGTATGGCTGAATGGTACTACTGTCTTCGGATGTCTGATCATGAGCTAAGGATGTCGTTGCGTATGGGCGAAGCTTGCCATTTTTCCCTTTTCCTGACACATCCATGTAGGTCACGGCGTATGGTTGGATGGTATCACTTTCCTCTGATATCTGACTATTAGTAAAAGAAGTCACTGCATATGGTGGAAGCCTGCCATTTTTCCCTTTTCCTGACACATCCATGTAGGTCACGGCATATGGTTGGATGGTATCACCTTCCTCTGATATCTGACTATTAGTAAAAGAAGTCACTGCATATGGTGGAAGTTTGCCATTTGTCCCTTTCCCTGTTACATTCATGTAGGTCACGGCATATGGCTGAATGTCATTGTTTTCTGATGTCTGGTTGGAATTTCGAGCTATGGATGTTGTTGCGTATGGTAGAAGCTTGCCATTTTTCCCTTTCCCTGACACATCCATGTTGGTAACGGCATACGGTTGAATGGTATTGCCATCCCCAGATGTCTGGACGTGGGCAGGGTTGGGTTGTCGGCTTGCAGCTGAGCTTGTGTCAGACACCGGTGCTACAGTCGAGTTAGGCTCTCCCAAGTCTGACGGTACGTTGGGATGGAGCAAAACGGCTGTGCTATGACAATGGCTCTTGATAATGAAAGTCATGGTCAATGCCAACACAATGAGGAGTGGCACAGCGACAGCAGTGATGATGGCAAACAGGTGGCTCTTATCATCCTCTGGGTCCCCTTCAAGAATGATGGACAGATGTGTGTTGGCGGTTTTAGCAACTGCAGTACTGGTGCCTGCAGTAGTGGTTGTGACGGATGCATCATTACATCTTCCAAACTTGATGAAATCCTTCCTGAGGGTGGTGAGGAGAGTTCCGCTGAGCTGAGGGGGTGATGCACACCTCAGCAAGTCCCATTTCAACATGGGGCCTAAGTCTGGTAGGTTGCAGATAAGCCACTTTAGATTCTTGTTGCAGTTCAGCCTGCTACCTTCTACAATCAGACGGAAGTGCTGGTCTTGCTTCAGCAGCATGATGTGACGGGTGATATTAGTGATGGGATTTTTGTTAAGATTAGCAACTGTCAATGCCTTAGGCTGCAAAAGTGCATCAATGGGCACAGAAGGCAGGCGGTTCCGGGCCAATGACAAATAGGCAAGGAGAGGTAGACCACGAAATGCATGCTGGGATATGAAGGATAATGCATTTTTGTTGATAACCAGGTCTGTAAGATTCTTGAGCCCAAGGAATGTATCAGGCCCTGGAAAAACATAACAAATATGGCTTTCGTATTAATACAGTACGTAATAGTTTTCTCTAATGCCTGGCCAGTAATTAAAATCATTAATTGTTTATTTTTTAAACCTATTACTGAGTCTATTCTAAGCTCTTTTTCCAGAGTCAAGTGAGGAAATTTCACACTACATATTGTCTCAACACGAAATTCTCTGACTTAAGTATTATACAATGTAAACATAGAACATCTTGGAGAGCGATGTCTATGTCTCTTTGCCAAAAATCAGATCTATGGAGTGTTGAGCAATATTGAATCTTCACAATTCTATAGTGTACGTGTCATATAAATTCACATTACCTAGATTGGAGATGAGGTTGTCATCAAGGTAGAGTTTCTTCACCAAAGGGAGACCCAGGAATGCCCCTGGCTGGATTGTGGAAACATTTGATGCTTGGATGTGAAGTACCGTCAGTCCCGAAGTGTTGGGGAAGGACCGTTCCATGAGTATCGACGAGCAGAGATGCTTGATGAAGATGGATTGAGTTGCTTGGTGGAAGTTTGTTGGGATGGCGTACAGACACACAGGGAAGCTGTACCTTCCTCCATTCCCCACCCAGCTGCAGGGCGACCCCTCCCCATCTTTATCCGGGCAGTGACAGCGGAGACTTAAAGGCCCCCGTCCCCAGGCTTCTTGTAGTTTAGATGTAAGCAGGGTGGACGTAGCGAGACAGCTGTGAGGACACCGTGGATCCGGGGCAAGCACAGAAAGTAGATGACTGGAAAGGAAGAGTACACCTAACACCTGGAGTGCCCTGCTCTGCTCCATCTTGACTAAGTTAGTGCTTTGATTTTGTAATTAAGAATTCCGATCATTGAGAGTCTACAAGTAGAGTCACCTAAATACATTTTGTATGCATGTAATTTAATTTCTACAATTGTGATAGATCTGAAGATTTATTTCTTTGATCTTACTTATTAAATACCATTTTTTGTTTTAGATTAGTCTGAAAGAAATATGTTGCTGGGTTAGTAACCCCAATAACATTTATTGTAATGTTACACGTAGATACAAGCCTTAAGTATCTATTTTTTTCATCAAAAATTGCTGAATCATCGTTCTTTAATTTTTTTCCCCCAAAACCAAAGCACCTTGCAGAATGATCTTGATAACACTGTTACAGTAACAGTTACACTTTGTTGATGTACAGTATGAATCTTCTAAAATGAGAATCAGTGTAAGTAAATGTTAATGAAAGTTACACTTGCCAGTCCTTTTAAGTACCCATGCTCACTCCCTTACAATTCAATCCTGTTTGTATCTTGTGAGTAGGTCGCCCTAGTAAACTACAAAATGTCGTAAATTATGGTGGCACCAAGGCTAATTTTCACCAGTGTTTTTTCCCGAAATATAAAAAAAAAGCAAAGGTAAAAGAATTCATACTCCTTAGAAATTCATACAAAAAAAAAGATAGATATTAATAGTTTAACTAGTTCAAGAATGACTTCTACAAACACAGATGAACTTTCAAGTTAAGATAGAATTTGATTTACTTCGTTTGCACCAAGCTGTATGATTGTGTTGTTTATTTGGTTCTAGGTGAGCGCTGTGACTCGAACTGTGCACCAAACCGCTGGGGCGCCAACTGTGCCCAGACCTGCACCTGTGAGAACAGCGGCACCTGTCATGCTACCCTCGGGACGTGTGAGTGTCCACTGGGCTACAAGGGAGACAGGTGTGAGACTGGTAAGGGCAGCGCTGATGATTCATTAGCTAATTCTTTCATTTGTTTTACTCAGTCTTTCATTTTGTTCACTCACTCAGTCATTCATTCAGTCATTTACTCAATTTCACTTTGACTCATTGATTACGCATTCAGTCATTCATTTGCTCCATCAAAGTTCATTCCTTTGTTCATTACATTTACTCATTGATGTGTTCCTTCATCTTTTCATTCGTTTCCTGCTTAATTTTATCTATCTAGTATCTAGCATCCAATATCATTACTGTTGAAGTGTACAAAATTTAATGCAACCAATGAATTCTGAAATAAAGTTTGATTGTTGATCCCCAGCCTGCCCGGATGGACAGTTTGGTCACCAGTGTAGCGGAGTTTGTTCCGAGCGCTGTCAGAACGGCGCCAACTGTAACACGATCACGGGAGAGTGTATCTGTGCACCAGGGTTCACCGGTCCCTTCTGCTCCGAACGTGAGTTGTTCTACCATTGATTCAATTTGGACAGCTATAATAACCGTGAAATTACCGTGCCAGTTGGCATCAATGTTACCATGATAAAACAGTGTGAAAACTTTGAGCATCAGTGCTGCAATGACCACCGCTTTTGCAAGGGAAGTGTGTTCTGTATCTAATAGTATCTGTCTGTATCTATATATATTAGCCAGTAGAATCGCCCTTTGGTGTAACACACCAGCTTAAACAACATAGTTAAACAAGATGACTGTAGCATATAGAAGAGTTGATTGGACATACATGTATGACACCATGTGTCCCGTTCAGGTTGTCCTGGTGGTTACTATGGTGACCAGTGTTCCCAGGTCTGCAGTTGTCAGAACGGCACCTGTAACAACGTGGACGGCTCCTGCACCTGTCTGCCTGGATGGACGGGGTCAGACTGTGCACAGAGTGAGTCTGTAGGCTTGTTAAGTGTCAGTGAATGAGATTCCCTGGCACCTCCAGTATTGTGTCTTTTCTGAAATCATCTGTACATGTACATGTGTCTTGTCTTTAAATCAATTGTCTACCATGTCCTGTTTGGTTGGAGAAATTTAGCACCAGGTCAAAAAGACTTCAGAATCCTCATTAGCTGATATGGCTATAGGAGTGACGTTTTTGTGACTTTACAACCTGGAGCTTAATTGTATAATTATATATTATTATATTAATTCTTTCCACCATAGAGCATAGAACACAAAGTAGAAAATTGATTTAAGGATTACAGAAGTCTGAGAATAGATCAAATGTTTGCATGAATGATAGAGAAAATTTAACTTCATTGGCACTTAAAAGAACATGACATTCAAGCAATTCCAACAAAAATCACCTATAAGTTTCTGGGATACGAAGTGAGAGCGCCAGGTCCCAAGTGCCAGAAAGTCTGATTCGCAGGCCTTCTTTCCTGTATAGGGTGGGATAGTAGATCCTGTACATTTTGCCTCTCTAACCTCTATGATTGTTTGGTTTCATTTCCACAGAATGTCCATCAGGCCGGTGGGGGCAGAACTGCCGGCAGACGTGTGACCACTGCAGGAACGATGCCTCCTGTCTGCCGTGGGACGGAACCTGCATCTGCACCGCGGGGTGGGCGGGGCCTCAGTGTGCTGAGGGTGAGTGCAGCATCTTTCAATTCCTAATATATCATATAAGTTTTGCTGGTGTGTTCTTTGTCTTTCTTCTTCTTCTTTTTCTTTTATCACAAACATGTTTACATTATCGCAGTAATTAAATGGATGGCTCCAGTTGCATGAATATGTCAATGACCTGAGGCCTGTTTTTTTTCTTTCGTGTTCTTTTTCATTTATAAGTATTTTCCTTCCTACTGTAAAATAAAACATTAGATGCATTAGATATTATGGTTACTGTATCTGTTTTGTTTTCATGAATTGAATGAATTTTGTTATTTGTTGCAGCCTGTCCTGCTGGATACTATGGAGAGAACTGTAACAGTGCCTGTAACTGTGTCCATGGGGTGTGTGATCATATCCGGGGGACCTGCACATGTGATGCTGGCTGGACTGGCAATGTCTGTAACTTTGGTACGTACTGTTCAGTATCATTGAATTACAAGCCAAGGAGAGCACTTTTATAGCATTTTTTCCTAAAATGGGCCTTATATCTCCGATGACGTCATTATTATTGTCATACTAATTTGCATTAATTATCTTTATGCCATAAGGTACTACCTAAAAAATTCATGGTCCATGCATTATTCAAACTGGTATTTTCAGAACACCAAAAACACCCCCCAAAATGCCTCAACCACCACTCTTTAGATCATAAGGCTAACCAAATGTACACTGTCAGGGTTCGAAACACACATACTTAACTTGCAATTTGCATGTAATTTTTGAGCTTTGCACGTAAAAATGTTCTGAACTTGCAATCTTGCATGCTGAAAATACCTGGCCTATAGTAAAATACAGAGGACACGGTGCCTTTGTTTGTCTGGCGGGGATCGTCACCGGTCATCAGTAGGTGTTATATTAATAATCAAATTTGGCTTTGCTGCAAACTTACATGTTGATTTGTGGATATCTTTCCAAAATTTCAAGTTCTGTCTATATTTTCATGCACCGATTTCTGTCTGTCAAAAGTGACAGAATGGGCAAAATTCTTATCCATCCTGAGCAGCAAAATTCTGCCAAAGGACGGTATGATGGATGCTGGCTAGAACATTGCAGTTTAGACTAGTTGTATTTTGCATGTAAATTTTTCAAATTGCACGTAAATTTTTTGCCAACTTGCAATTTTGCATGTAGCAAAAAAAAAGTATTTCGATCCCTGACTGTGTGGAACAAAGCATACAAAAGTGATCAGGCTAGTAGACACTAGATTTAGAGATCATGGGTTTGATTCCCAGCATTCCCTGTTAAGGTTTCCTCGCTGGCTAAATTGGCATTCAGACCTTCCATTGTTTCCTCATGTAATGATTTAAGAAAGAATAGGGTTATAGGGAAGTGAAATCTTAGTACAAAAGAATTCTAAATATAATTTTTTTACCATAAGGATGACGTTATAAAGTATTATTGCCCCTTTTATCATTTTCTTTTTCTGAGAAAAAATAAAGCACCTTCAAATTGGTATATACCACTTCAATGAAACTATGTTTTCCTACTTAATGTTTTCCATGTATAGAATGATGAAAGCTAAACGTACATTGGAAAATGATTTTTTTAATTTGGAAAACAATGATAAATGTTCTAATGACTACAGGCAATTGGTAGGGATGAGAAAATGAAGGAAAGTTAATGCCAATTTAGCCGGGGAAGAACCATAAACAATATGTCCTTGGGAAAGGTACTTTTCACAACTTTCCTCAAAACTTTCCTCACTCCGCCCAGGTGCCTGCATGGGGTCATAGGTATAAGGTTTTGGAAGGAGAATTTTTGGCTCCACCTTCCACCGCCCTCTGACCCACTGCCCCTTAGCTTATGATGACTTCAAAAATTCTTATAGACCTTTTCTGTCTGACTCAGCTTTTTTGTCTTTGAAACAGAGTTTAAACACTGTTGATTTGTGTCTCTACTACCTGCAGATGTGAACGAGTGTACCCGGGAGGATAATGAATGTAATGATAATGCGAACTGTGTCAACTCCCCCGGATCCTACCGATGCGTCTGCAGTACGGGGTATGTGGGGGATGGACGTGACTGCCAACGTAAGTCATTACTCAATTTTTAACAGTTAAATGTCTAGTATAATTAGGACAAAATAAAAACCTGAGTTATATTACACTGAACGACCTGTCACACCAAACCGTTGCATATCTAGCTGTGTAAACATTGTTTAAAGCTAACTGTAATTTTTGGCAACTAGTTAAACTCTACAACAGTTCTAGGGAAAAAGCTGCACGAAGCTGAATAAAGTGTATTTTGTCCCTGGTGATTCTAGCCAACAGTGTGAGACCAGTCATCTTGAGGCCGCTGCCGATTTTGGAGCGGGAAACGGAGGACAACGTCCTGTTCTCGTGTCGCTACGAGTACAGTCCGAGTGCCGGCGGGAAGAACGTCTTCGTGACCTGGCTCAAGGGCAGCATCGTCCTCTTCCTGGGTGAGCTGAAGGTGATCGATGATGAGAGATACACCATCAACTATGGGGATGGGATGTCAGATTTGACCATCAGACAGGTGGGGACATGTTTTTGGTGTCAATTGTCCCAAGTGACTACGGCTAGCAGAGCAAGACCAAGAGGCCATGGGTTTAATTCCCGGCATTCCTAGCTAGACGTTATGTTTGGAAAGGCACTTAACACAGCTTTCCTCACTCTATGGCTATCGACACCACACTACATGCTCATAGAATTTTTCATTTGATTCAAAAACTTGATATGAAGCTTTGTATTGAGAACATGTTGCAAAGTTCAAGTATTACAGGAACTACAGTCAAACCTGCCCGAGCGACCACCTTTTCTCAGCGACCACCTGGCCATTTCGACCGCTTTTTCTCGGTCCCGATTTATTTTCCCATTGACGTAAGCATTAAGCGACCTTTTCTCAACGACCACCTGGCCAACGCGACCGCGACCGGCCCAAATTGGGACCAATAACGACCGCATCATTTTCAAAATTGAGGTATTCATCGGTTTTTGATGATAACTAGCGCGATTTTGTGCCGAAATCGGCCAGTTTGCGTCGGATTTTGGGGTTAAATTTACAGTTTACAGTGTGCGTGTCGCTTCTTTGCGTGCGTGCAGTGTGCTTGCTATTTGCCATTAAACACAACGGAAACCATTTATAGTTTGCATCGGGCATGTTTTGAGTCGATACTCTTCTCAGCGACCACCTGTCCAAATCGACCGTTTTTTCCCGGTCCCCCGGGTGGTCGTCTTGGGCAGGTTTGACTGTATATACCATTTAGATTCATTTTCTTAAATTTTGGGGACAGAAATCGCATGTTTAAATTTGTAATAATTTTACGGTATCTTTCTATTTTTCACAGACACGATTGTCCGACTCTGGACCTTACACATGCCTCATCAACTCAGTCCCTCCTACAAACTCCACTGGAATCCTCAATATCAGTAAGTACATGTATATTTTGGAGGTGTACTTGTTTTTCTATCTCTGAAACATGCACCACAAAGGAAATCCAAACCTTTTATATAGCTACAGATGACACCAATTTATTTCCTGATCTCTCTCTTACTTGTAATTTAAAGTGAAAGTATATGAAGCAGATATCATAGCAGGCAGGGATGAAATTGAATAAACCTGCTCCTTGGGCCTTGTTTTTCTTTGTGCTTCTTAAAAATAAAATTAGAGTAACAAATAAAACTTGTGTGGACAAATCTTCAAAATATTGCCAAAGAATACATAATAATCTATATGTATTGATTATGTCCTTCTGTTACTTCAAATATAGACTTACACAAGGTCTTTTTGCACTAATTGTATTAACAGAGCATATCAAAAAGTTATGATCTACATTTGTATGGATAAAGGCAGGATTGCCGCACCTTATAAAGTCTTTTGGACACCCTCCATTTTCCAGAGTGTCCAGAAGGATCTTATGGGTCAGAGTGTAAGGTCTGTCCCTGTCAGCACGGAAGAGAAATGTGTGACCCCTACAACGGATGTCTTCCCTGTAAGGACGAACAAGCCTGTAAAAGAGGTGAGCACAAAGTTCTTCTTACGTACTGCGTACCAGTGGCAAATGTTCCGGATTCAGTTTGAGTTCAAGAAATCAAACTTTCTTAATACGTTAAATTTTATAGACACTGGATAAACATTTTCAAATTATTATTTGCTTTTTCTTATTTCTTTTCTACTCACATGCAATTAATAATTATCTTTTGTTTGCGCAAAGTAAATAAAAAATGAAATCATGAAATTATAAAATGAAATACTTGACAGTCACTGTAAATACTAGTAAGGAGCGAACCAGCTTTGCAAGAAATCTTACTATTATCATAGTAATTCTGAATTGCTGATTATGTTCACAGTGCTGAAGACATTTGACGGCAGCATTAGGATAACATCAGAGAGTTGGAGACCAGAGCTGGCCGACAAAACCACCACAGACAACCAGAAACTGGCTGGTGTTGTAGAGTATGGCGTAAGTTGATGTTTCATTGTATGACTCATCCAGCCACAGATTTTTCATAACCTGTAAACTGCTGAGTTTGTATATACATATATATGGACAGCGCAAGCTGCATAAGACCAGGCCTGTAGCTAGGGTTTTGTACACTCACACTGGAATGAACCCATTTTCACACATGTACACAATGTAAGTGCTGTGCTTAAGGATCTTGAATTATGACAAAGTGCCTTTCCCAAGGGCAGTGTCCATGTTCGGGATTTGAACCCAGAAACTTTAGATTCTGATGTTTTTTATGAATTAGTTTTGAGAAAAAATGACTTTTTTTGTCATTTATATACATTGTACTCAATACATTCTCATGATGACAACGCAATTGTCTTCTTTATTTCAGTTGAACGAGATCTACAGAAAGGGTCCACTGTCAGGAGACTATCTTCATGCCAAGGTCAAACAGTTCAGGTAAATAATATAAAAATACATTCAAGTTTATTTTTGATAAATCTTCATCTCATGTAATGTAGCATTTGTCCAAAATACAACTTGCTTGTTTTATTTGTAAATTTACATGCATTGTTATTATAAAATTGGAATTATTACTCTGTTATTACTATGTAGTGAAGGCAGCGTGGTGAGTGACTTCACTCTGTACTTCCGACCGGGTGCTGATGTACGGGCTGAGGACGTCGGGGAACAGCTGGACAGGGTAGTCAACATCGGCGGTCTCAAGGTCGATCAAACAGCCAATGGGATTGAAGGTACAAATGTATTTACTACCATTATGATGGTTTCTTTTGCAGAAGTTTGAGGCTCGTGGTTGAAAAACTAATTTTGTAGTACAGTAAAATAACATAACATAACATTATCATATTTGCAGTACAGTCAAACAGCCATACAGATACAATTTTGCGGTAACAGGTCACCATGAATATAGCAAAATGCCATAATGCACGCTGATATTTTTGTCTTACACTGTA
This sequence comes from Branchiostoma floridae x Branchiostoma belcheri, assembly GCA_019207045.1. NCBI lineage: Eukaryota > Metazoa > Chordata > Leptocardii > Amphioxiformes > Branchiostomatidae > Branchiostoma > Branchiostoma floridae x Branchiostoma belcheri. The sequence goes on from CM033024.1 coordinate 20,815,876, forward strand.
CGTTTCCATTGATTACTTTTCCTTTAACCCTCAAACCACCGTATGGGGTCAAAACTGACCCCAGACGTATATTAATATATGCCATTAAGACATTTCTAGTTCAAACCAAATTTCCTCCCATGAGTTTGTTTGTATATATGTCTCATAACTTCTCATACGTTTTTACAGAGATTGGCTCATTGTTGAATAAGTTATCATAGAAAGTTTATATATGGTCCAGTGGGGTCAAAACTGACCCCAGCAGTTTTTTAAACAAACTTTTGAGACCCACACGTAAACCACTTATCGTATGATCACGAAACTTTTAGAGAAGGATGTACATGTGCAACGAAATTATCGTAACAACTTTTGTGTCATTATCATGTAATATGACGACGCTATGACGTCATGTAGCTTAAATTGGCCGCCATCTTGGATTTTGACTGATGACGTCATCAAATTAGCATAAACTATGAATACTGAATCATGAAATTAACGTTGAATATTATAAGATGTCATGAACAAGTGTGTTTAGCCAAGAAAACCTTAAAATTTGAATGTTTAAGCCAAAATTAGAAAATTGCGTAATAAATATGCCTGTCGGAATTCCGTTGCCATGGTAACGTGAAAAATAATGAACTTTTTTTATTCACTTCAGTTGCTTGCTATTAACATTTTCCAACAAAGTACCAAGTTTGGTGGCCCTAGCGTAAGCTATTCAGGGGCTATGTGACTTTGAAGTTGATGCGAGCATAGAAAAAACCTTACCCTGTCTGAGTAGCATTAGTGCAAAATGTGGTCCCCATGATCTTTTGCATAAATTATGATAATGAGCAGGAATTATTCTCCCCTAATCATGTCAAACTGTCCCACATAGATTAATGAAGCTATACATATATACAAATCACAAAAAGAGTCACCCAAAAAACTGTATTTGTAGAAAACGTTATGGGGTCAGTTTTGACCCCATACGGTAATCTACGTCACAAAAAAGGTACGGTGGTTTGAGGGTTAAGGACATTGTTTACTTAAGCTACAAAACCTATTGAACCTGAGTGCACAACGTTTTGAATGCATAGCTGTCTCAAGCTTCCCACAGTTTCACCTTCGAATAGTATCTTGGCAGACCCATCTTAATTGGTTTTTCATGAGTATTTATTTGCATTATTCAGTACAGTTCTAGTCTGACATCTAGAAGGGACTGAGTCACTGATATTTTGATGTACACTGAAATGTTTCATGCAATTTTAAACATTGTATAATCAGGAGACAGTGCAATGCGTGATGGGCAGAAGCCTGACAGAAATGGTGATGGTGACAGAGATGGTGATGGTGATGGAAGGCCTGGAAAAGCAGGTGTTGTTGGTAGGTTCTTTACATGTACATTATATACAGCTGGTAGAATCAATCTTTTATATATATATAACGTTATATATTAATGTTATATAGTGTGTGTGTGTGTGTGTGTGTGTGTGTGTGTGTGTGTGTGTGTGTGTGTGTGTGTGTGTGTGTGTGTAAGTAATTAACTTCATGCTTTGTTATTTTAGAATAAAGCAAAGTAAACTGCAACCATCTGAATGTCTATTTATTTTTGCAGTGACCATAGTACTTAACAGCATTCTCCTACATGCATGTATATGTAGAGCCTTGCAATATGCCTGCATGTGGCCTGTATACAATATACTGTACCTGCTAAATGGCAGAGGTTTCCACTTTTAAAATTAAAATTTGTAGACATTGCCTCTAACCAACTGTCAGCCAATCAGAGAATCGACCAAATGTTTTCTGTAAGTAAAGTGATTCTCTCATTGGCTGGAAAAATAAAAGCTGGTTAAGGGGCATGCCCATAATAGTGGAAAGCTCAGCCCAGTTTGGTAGAGCCTCCAGAAGGTGTTTTATAATACATACATGTAGGCCACTAGTGAGGTTCTGGTTAAGAGAAAGAATAATATCTAATCCACAATAATATAAGTCTCAAATTCAGTTATTGTATGTATAGGCCATTATTTATCCAAAGTTTGTAATCCTCCCTTATTGTTATTCCAAACATAGCCGGTGCTGTGATTGGAGTGGCTCTGATTGTACTGTTGGTGGTTCTGGCGTTTCTTGCCTTCCGTTACCTTCGCTTGAGGAAGCGGCCCACTGAGCCAACTGTATCGTACGTATTTCTTTTATTCTCAGTCTGTCAAGTTACTCCACCTGTACAAATCGTCAGTTGTTTAATTTCACAATACGTGACGTATTCATGATGGTCTTAACTTTGCAGCAGCATTTATTTGATATTAGGAAACATTGGTTTTATCAGAACTACTGTTAACAGTATTAGGCAAATTGTTTTGTAGTGGTTTTGTGAGTGAGTGAGTTTGTGTTTGCAATTTTTGTGATGAGCACTCAATACAAACTTACTGCAAAAATATGCTTTGTCTAAGCTCTTTCTGTGATTATTTCCAAAGATGAACACTACGAATTTCTTCTTCTGCCTTCAGGAGCAAAATTAAGTAAAACTATGTGTAAACTGAAAACAATTTACAGTAAATTCCAATTTTCCCTGACACTGTAGTTACGATCGGGGCACAACCAGCATCGGAGCAGACAACCCTGTGTACGAGAACATGCCAGGTGCCATGGCCGCACCTCTGCCAGGTGTGCAGGTGCACAAGGGGGAGCACCTGATGTACATGAACAACCCTCTGTACGATCAGGTGAACGGGATGGTGGCACCTGAAAAGGCTGCTGGGATGGATCTGTCACCTCCAGGTCAGTTCTGTGATGACTCATTACATCAAAAGTTTGGTCAAAAACTGACCTAAAAAGCCACGCAATCCTTTCAAAGAATACGGGAAAAAGTTATTTAGTCTAAGAGCTCTCTGATAGCCATATAGTGGGTTAATGGACTCCTACAAAAAGTTATATCAGGGATGTAAATTAAAAAGGATTAGAAAAATTGTGCAAGATGTACGATTTTACTGACTTCTGAAATGAGGTATCGGTAGGCTTAGGAAAGGAGAGTTATTTTTTGCTAAACCTTATAAGTAAATTAAGGAAAAGAAGCATTTCTCACATGTGGTCAGATATTGCAGGTACATGTAAGGTCATTACATTGTTCGTAATTCTAACTCCAATGAACATGATAATGTTGTGCCTGCACAGGTGCTGAAGCGCCCCCTCCCTACGAGGAGAACCCTGCGGAACTGCAGCAGCTGACAGAGGAGGAGCAGCTCAAGTTGAAGCAGAAGGCAGCCGAGGCAGGTTATCCTGAGTGAACACCTGTCAATCATGGCTAACTGTCAATCACTGTAACCTGTCAATCATGATAACCTGTCAATCATTGTAACCTGTCAATCATGATAACCTGTCAATCTTGATAATCCATAGACAATCTAAGCCTTGCAGCTGTTGAAATATTTGTGCCTTCTGTCAATAAATTAATCAAATAAATTGGCTACACCAGTTTTATATATTACATTGTATGTGTGTTTTCCAAATTTAAAAGAAGGGCTAAACTGGGGGATTGACAATGAAAACCCAGTCAGGGTAGTCTGTAAAATTTTGTTTCTGAGGACAGAATATATTATATCAGATACAGCTTTTCCTCTCAGCCCTCTGAAATTCAATAAAAGGAGGGTTGTTGTAGATTTTTTGCTTGTCCCTCTAAAAATTTGATGGAATCTTATACATTTGTATTAGGAAATAGGGGTGATTAAAATGCTGCATTTGCACTCATAGTGCCTCAAATTCAATGTACTCCATAAGTCTACCATATGATCCTGACTGTCCATCACACCCAGCAGTTCAACAAATGACAGCATTATAGCTTAGGTTCTACCATTGAGATATTGCTGAATGGCTGTATATATTTATATTTCAGCCATACCATATATGGTATGGTGAAATATATTGTATTCGTAATGTTTCTTTCTTTCTTTCTTTCTCCTGTCAAATCTTCAAAGCGATTCATCTCCGTCGTTCCATGACCTAATGACCTGAAATTTGGCACAAGGGTAGAGTGGGTCAATACCGAGGTGTGTTTTTCATATTTTTTTCATATCTGCCTCTAAAATGATTTTATTGAAGTTTAAAGGTCATGTTTTTACCAAAACGGTATATTGTGGCACCCTGTTCCCTTGAATTACAATGGAATGACCTTAAATTTGGTGTAGATAGGCATTAGATAGTTGTTAAAATGATCCAAGTAAATTTTTTGGCATAAACCAATTTCAAATAATTAATTTCTGCACTTTTCTGAGGGAAAATTGGTTTTCTTTCGGTCTTCTCCCGTGAACTCCAGTGACCCCAGAGCCCACACGTGCCAGGTGCCAGCGGTCTGGGGAGAGCGAGAGTTAATTACTTTATGGACGCCAGCCAATCAGCGACGAGAAAGGCGAATGCTAGTTAATATTCATAAGCGGGGCCTTGCAATCCCGTATATACACAAACAGATGCATATTACAGCCTTACAGTGGCCATATGGTACCCTGTGCCCGGTTTGAAATTGTAGTTTGCGAGGATTTGGAGTTCAGACAGGGTCATTTGAGGGGTAGCGGACGGTACGTGTGCATTGAACGTTAGTGTCGATGACTTTACCAACATTCCGCACGGCACTATCAATCATTTTCGGCAGATTTGGACAGGGAAAATTGGACAGTTTGAGTTTAGTTTTGATACGTAAGTTTGACAGTGGCGAGAATGGATGTATTTTTCCCGAACAAATGTAGGTACTTCTAGTATTGTTGTTGTTCTTTTTTGACGTAAACTTTGTACATTCAATTTGTAAGTAACTTTAAACTGCCAGAGTTTGAGCCCAATAAAACACTCTCAGTACCAGAGTATCACAACTGACCTCCGAAAAGAAACCCCCGAACAAGGTAGAAACACGTATCCGCCAGGTCTCGCACGCTACGAGCAGGAAATTATAACACTCAGACAAGATTACGTCCGATGGCTCAGCGGATTGCATACAAAGTAAAACAATTTAACAGTGGTATGCAGGGGCATATACTTAACAAAGAATTCGAAGGAAAATGAAATATATAGATAAAGCCAAATCAAATTAACTTGTTGGTCCTGGGATTTTTCAGAAAAGAAATGAAGCGACAGAGTGGTAAAATTCTTGTAAAAATTCGAGACGTCTCCGTTTATGCAATGGCTCATACAAAACAAGAAGAAGATTGAAGTTTTTAGTTTAAAAAAAAAACACTCCTACTACACAGTACCTGCACCTGCTTGACAATTATTAAAACATATGCCCTACTTGCTTAAAAAAAAGTTAACTGCAATAATAAATGTACCCACATCACAAGGAGATTATGACGGTACTTAGACCTAGTTATCGAAATGGAAATTGTTGAATGGCTTCATGTAATTTCATGATGAAAATCTTCTTAATGGAAGATGCGTTTTTTTCACTCTCGGAAAAATAGGAGCTGCCGCAATTCTAAGAACCAATCAGTTATGCATAGGCGCTCCTGTGGAAGATTATATTCTTCCATATGGGCCCGGGGCATATTGGGCAAGCTCTGTTTTGACCTGGAGTCAATTCACAATATTAGTTCTCTTTTGGAGATAACTTACAGTTAAAATATTGCATTTTTGCGCAGGAGTGACTTGGAACAGTCCAATGTTGCGTGGGAATGGGTATGGCTGAAATATGCTGTATTTGCACCCAAGCAAATGTCGGCCTTTCTAGTTGCATTTTTGTGATTCTGTTTTGCATTTTACAATCTAACAGGATCTTATCTATCAGAAATTAAAACAGCTGCTCTTCTTGTCAAGTCATTTGGAGGTACAATTAATAAAAAAACTATGCAAGGTCACTTGATTAATACAACAAATGGTGATACAATATTAATAGTAATTCCCGAATGATATATGAAGTATTGCATTTTAATGAGATTATGAAATTACAGAATGATATTCTTAAGTCTTTTGAGTTGTATTATGTAATTTTGTTATATTTTGTTGTTACAGTTTAAATCTTTTGCATTGAAAACTTTTATTATCATTATAGTAGTTTGTGTACCAGACAATGCTTCATTTTTGTCGCTATTAAGCATAAAGCCTTTTAACTCAGATATTGTCTATACTAAGTCATGTCATCATCAAAATTTCTTATAATAATTGGAGGACATTCATCCTTCCCTGAAAGCCAAAATTCCTTTCCTCAGAATTTCATAATTGAGAAAATTGGAATAGAACTTAGAAGTTAACAGCAAGACTTACATTTAGAAAAATATAGAGGTTTCCATGTTTCTTTCCAAAGTAGCCCTCTTGACATATATTTTTGATATTAGAAAATTACAGATTCACCTTTAGGCATGGTATACAAACTCTCTAGCTCTCTAGTGTGTCTGAAACTATAGTTTGTGTATAGTCATGTATTTGTGTGTGTGACAGAACAAAATTTGGTGGTAGATTGTTAATGACATTTTTCAAAATGGATTATTGTTCAGTGAATGTTGAGTTTGAAACTCTCCTAACTATGCAAACTTTTACAAACTGTCAGATGCTGCGTCTGAACATTCTCCAAAGCATTCACATTGGTAGACGTTCCGTCACCAAATGTGTAATGACAGGACCTGTTAAAGCCACCCTGCACTCCAAATGCGCATGTATTATGTCATGTAAAATGGCATGGAGATTATTCCTTTATAATAGAAATTGTCAATGATGAGGAAAGCTTTTCACAACTTAATTCATTAGGTTGACTTGACTCTTATTAAAATGTTGTATTGAACTATAATATACAATATGTTTGGAATTTAAACTGTCAGGCTTAACAAATAGAGCTTTTGAAGGATGATTGAAGAAAAATTAAACTTTAAGCATTTAAGTTTTTTTTATATCCCCCCCCCCCAAATAACAGGACATATTAAGTATTTTTTTGCTATATATACATGTACGTTTTATATCCTGAAATTTAAGATTTTTATAAGTTGCAATTGAAATATTAGTCATTGTATCGATGCTTTGTGTTGTTTGATACTTTAACAGATTAAGATAATTATGATGAAAGTTGACTTGAATTAAATGCAGTATGATTTGGTAATTTTGCCAGCAGTAGGATCTACTATGCAACATTCATAAAGCATTTTTTGTATATTTTGCAACGTACAATTTTATATGTATATTTCAAGACTGTATTCTTATGGTGACTGTTACATCTGGCTATTTATTCTACTTGCTATATATTATGTATTGGGTCTTGGTGTAAGTGGATTATAATAATAAAAGTACTTTAACTTGTATTTTTGTTCGTCATAATTTACAAAATGTACTAGTATCCAGATGCAGATATAGTTGATGCCAAATTACCATAAATCAAAACATTTGATTCTAAATTTGAGTTAGCTCTCACTGACAGATAAAACTCCTCTTGTCATTATATTCCCTAATAATTTTGACAAAGGAATCATAATATATAGTATATGATGCAAAAAGAAACAAAAAGCCACCAATGATATAATAGTAACCAGTGGTACCTGGTCTTAGGAAGGATTATTGACTATATTGAACTATAACTCGCAAATCTCATGAGAAAAATATTCTAAACAAATTAACGTTACCTCACGTACAAGTAATGTTACTCAGCCATTCACCAAAATCATATTTTCCAAGACAAAAATTTACCATAATCTAGCAGAGATGTGCAAGAACACAAGATATGGTTTACAAAATAATAGCAATCATAATTAATATGTAATATATATTAGACAACTTGCACAAGATTGAGCTCAGGTCACCAAAAGTTACAATCTATGATCCAACTGATATTTTTCTTTTCATACAACAAAAATACACCCTATAAGCACACATTTTTATAATCCACGTACATTAGTGGTACGCTTCGTATATCACGGCCATTGAACTACTTATATAGATATATTATATCAAGATTATCAATAAATATATAAAATCAATGCACCCGTAGATTTTCTATCATAACCATTTAATGAAGACATTTGAGCAAAATTACTACTAGTGATTCCCCTCTCACATACTAGAAAATTTGGTTGATAATAATATGATTATAACTTGAGTCATTATGTTATTATAGAGGTAGATTAATAAATCTATATCTGAAAATACAATGTGATGCTCAGTCCAATGGTAATACATGATTGCTTCCCAGCTTTCTCATTACAAGTATTTTGTATCTAAAATGTACATAACATGATGCTGGAAGTGCCTTATCTATCTTCTGTTTTCCATGTGCTGAGCTGACTTCTTTCTTGATGACTTCTGCAAAAATAATGTCAAACAGAATGTCAAGAAAACTACAATCAATATTGCCTGTCATATTAATATTATATTTCCTGAAAAATAAAATCCTGTTCTCTGCAATGAAAGAACCTAGGCTATGGTACTTAAAATTGGATTTCTGTTGTTGGACCAGTAATACTTATCTTAATGCTAAAAGTTGAGTATTGGAAACATTCACAATTATTCGTCAACAGATCAAAAATTAGTGTTACGACTACATTACGCTGCAAAACAAAATCTATCGGCTGACTTGATTACCACTGTTTAGACCCTTGCATCAAAAATATGCATCATAATCATATGTAGAAATTTTCAAAATCTCTAAATTCAGGGGTGCCTAATAAGCATTTGCATGAATGATACAAAATGGTGAATCTAATGAAAGCATGTGTATTATACTGTATACAAATCCTAGGAATCTAATAACATGGGAATGCAGCCTTTTTATGCAAACCAGCCAACTGCCGCATAATGGGAGAAGGTAATATACTATGTTGGTTAGCATTTCTAATATTCTACCCGCAATAAAATTATGTCACAAAGCCTGTGAGCTACTCTTTAGCATCACTTTAAAGTGTCTTGCCATCTTCTCCCATCATTGCAGCTCAACATTTTTCCTCTTGAATATCATGCTTTGTCACATGACCAGCTGGCAGCTGATTGCAGTTTGCACAGAATCAAAAGGACTGTGTTTGTTGTAAGAATAGTGATTCATGTGTTTAATAAAATTCATGTGAATGCTTTAAGGCACCCTAAAAATTTTGTTTTTGGATTCTCTTGTCGATTCGACAGATGAGCAGGCAGGCAGGCATTTGCCGGTGGGTTCAGCAACCTGTTTGCCTGACTTGCACATGAACCTAGAAATTACAAAAAGTCATAGTATACAATACCTAATAGTAATATTGCATTTACCTTTTTCTTGCCCTTGTTGTCTTCGCTCTGCCTGCGACCGTAGATTCTCTCCGCCTCTTCCCGTTGGTCCTTGCTGATTGGTCGATCATCAAGAGTCTCCAGCTTTGGCAACCGGCTGATGACATATTGTCTTTGGCCAAGTTTGGGAGAGACATGAAATATGATTTAAAAGAAATCTCACTTTCCTTTGAAACCCAAAGTTGATTTCATCCAAATAATTGTCCTGGCCCCACAAACCATACTACTAACATACAGAGTTTCAAACAAAACAAGCATAAGCTGCTAGCTATAGAGGGCCCCAAATTTCCAGCCCCGAAAGCTATCTATCACCCCCAAAATCAACCAAGGAAAGCTGCTAGGAGCCTCAGCAATGACATGCATCTTACATATCTCAACTGTCAACATCTACCCGCTTACCAAATGTTATCACAAACCAAGCATCACAAATACAGGTCAAGGCCCTTGTCCACATAAAAACAAGCTACTATAAGCAATAGCACTTTCACGAAGGTAACAAAAAAGACGGACCTGTAGTCCAGATACTGTGGGACTGTTCCTCCATTGAAGTAACTTGGGGCTGCCTCATTGTTCATCATACTCAGGAACCTACGGAGGAACACCAAAAATATGGTTATCACTTATTAGACAAAAATATGCAGAGATTTGATTACTGAGCTCCAGGCTAATACCTAAAGCTTTCTCATACATCAGGCCCCTGCGGTAAAGGAAAAAGCTGATAGGGGGCCAAATCCAGACATTTTACTCTCGGCCCCAAAAGCTATCTACCGCTTAAAAATAATTTGATAAGATTTGAAAACCAGAAGTTCTACTGCAGTACTGCAGAAAGCCGCTAGGAGGCCCATTATCGAAATTGACATTATATTAAAAAATATTGAAATACAACCCGTGCTAGCTGTTTGAGCCTGTTTCTAATACTGTAAAATTTAATGCAGAAATGTTCGCGGTGGATTAATGTTCATGTTTTTCGCGGTGGCCACTTTACCGCTAATATAAAACCATCGCAAACATTTTTTCATGCTAGTAAGAGACTACAGTGCATGGTGCTACTGCGAAATTAAAAGCACAGCGAACATTCCTTTTTCCCGCTACCGCGAAAGAAATTAAATCCCTGCAAACTTAAATGCATTTACTGTACCCCTATATACCTAAGGTTTGGGAAGCATTTTGCAACAGTTTCAATGAAGACGGAGAGGTTGGTGATGTTGTTATGGTTGACCCAGAGTGTGTGGAGGCTGGGGAGGGGGGGAAACTTGACGTGTGACGTCAGGCCGTTGTTGTCCAAGATAAGTGTGTTCAGTCGCTTGAAGTCCATCAGAGGCAGGAGAGACCTATTTTAGAATGTGTTAAGGGATGCCAACTTGTAATCAAGGACCAAAATAATGATGTCTAAGATCATGTGCACTTAAATGAACCTTAATATAAAAGTAAAATGAATGATGATAAAAAATATCCTGAATTAAGGCTGAAGCTAAAATCATTCCCACACCTTATGGTATGTATAGGGCTGTGCCCATCTCCTCTTCTGTAGCCCTTGGGCCACACAGTTGTGCGAGCCTTACTTCTAGCTCTAGTACATCAATATTCAAAGGGGCTAGTTCACACTTAGCGGTACATGTTTAACTATCATACTCTTTTTCATAAGATAATTGATGAGTGTTTTTTTTTCAAAGCAGGGAAAGCATTATACATACAAAAAATCAATGCACTATCTTAAAAGTCTTTGGTGTGACCTAGCACTTGCAGGGGTTATGTCATAGTTTATGCATACATACAAATACATTTAAAAAAATGAATGTACTACTATTTGAAAGACTTTGTGTGACCTAGCAAGTGTTTAAACCTGCAACCGCTCAACAGCAAAGCATTGGCAGTACTCTACAGTTTTAAAAGTACAGTTAAGTAAAGCTATTACATAACTTATGAGATAACCCTGCATCACAAGTATGATAATAAGGATACGAAATCTTGTTGTGGCTCAAGTCCAGGATCTCCAGTGAATCTTGGTGCTTGTGAAAGTCCGCGGGAATTTCCGTCAACTCGTTGTATGCCAGCGATATCTGTGGGACGAGGCCCTCTCCAAACACCAGCGAAGGAAACATCTCGAACTTTACCTCAAGTCTTAAGAGTCCTCCAAGTCTTGACTAAATTGCTCAAAGTATCTTAAAAGATTCATTAGGATGCCTGCATCAAGTCTGTCATGATCTGTAAGTTGAAAATAACAGAATCTTAAAGTTAAAGATGATTTCTTTCTGCTGCAAGTTCGTTAACAGAGATATAAAAACAACATGAATGACGCTGGGTAAGAAACATAAGAAAGATACCGGTTCAAAAATATCAATAACTCATCACATGATAGTCATAGGCCTCGTATTTCCCGTTTAAACTTTCACGTCATCTGCAGTGTTACGATGTTTTCCTCAACTTACGCAATTTCTGATGACTAACCTGAACACTCCCAACCCCTCAGGTTTAGCTATATTTCCTTGTCAGGCGAAGAAACAGCAAAATTCCATTCTTTTCTTGCACTGAAAATGATGACTGACAGGCAGATAGTTTGTAAACAGGCCAAAGGTCAACGACCTGAAGTCTCGTTCATAACCTTGATCACGTGAGAGAGAAAGTGAAAATACTCTTAGAAAAAGGTGTTATGAAAAGATTTACATACTCATATTGAAGGAAAAACGAGCATTTATCAAAAGGACAGAATTTTGTGTGTTTATTACGGCTTATTTCCTTTAAGTGGCTCAACAATCTGAAATTCTCTCAAGTCTCGTTGCTGACGAGACTACGTTTTTCAAGACGCATCCAAGATGGCGCTGGAAATCGAGTCTGCCGAGTAAGTTATCCGAATTTACCGTTTTTCTGCAATATCTAACCAACAGTAGATACTTGGAATACTTGAAACTCGTGGAGTAAGATATGTTGAACATGTTTATCGAAATTATTTAGGTCTTGTATGCTATTATTCTCTCCCATTGGCTGTGGAAAATTGTCGGCTTCAGCAACAAAGCTTGGGGGAGGGGGGGGGGGGCACACGATTAAGTCAACAGCATGCAGCTTACATTAGTTATAAACGTTTTAAATTATGGGTTTCCGTTTTCATTCAGTGCACAACATGATACCAACTAAGAAAAGAACACGAAATAGTCAAGCCTCTAACTACCAGAGTTAGCAACCCAGAAATTTGTAGTGTTCAAAAAGTTGTATATTCCTATATGCTATGCTGCGTGCATGTTGCATGTTGCATCCCCTTTGGATAGCTTAAAATTATCAACTCTTACAGTTAGATGTGCAATGAAATTGGCTGCTGCCTATGTGCCTGTGAAACTGGTGTGTTTCAAACTTTCGACTAGTTCCACCATAGGATCCGATTGGGTATACCGACTTAGCCTGGTATGCAGCCGTATTATAGCTCCTGAGTCTCTTCTGTCCTCTTTGAAAGAGGACAGAAGAGGACTCGGGAGCTATAAAACGGCTGGATACCAGGCAAATACCGACTATATGTACAGTTAGTGAGAATTTAAACCTACATACAACTTTAATCTGTATTTTCCAGTATAATCCGTCTGATCATGCAGTATCTAAAGGAGAACAGTTTACACCGTACGCTGTCTGTACTACAAGAGGAAACCTCTGTGTCGCTCAACACTGTGGACTCCATCGACAGCTTCGTGTCAGACATCAACAACGGACACTGGGACACCGTCCTGCAGGCCATCCAGTCTCTCAAACTACCCGATAAAACTCTCATAGATCTGTACGAACAGGTAGGGACCGGTTCGGGTTTGGTTATATGTTAGATTCTGAGGACGTGCATCTAATTTATGTTCACTCCACAATGATGTTGCAAATATGTGTTACAGTTAATTACCACTGAGTACAACTGTGAATGCAAAACACCATGAAAACTGCCTTTCCTCTTTTATACTGAAATTTAGTCCCCACAAGTATAAATGACTTTACAGTAAAGATATTTAGTTAACATTGTGACTTAAACAGGTCCAGAACACAAGAGACAAAACAGGAAGTTCCTGGAATGTAGTACCCATGAAAATTGCTCTAGGGGGCAACTTTTTGATGGGCCAAGCCACAAGCCACACATCAATATCATAAGACTCTATTTGAAGCTCCCTATTCTAGAGTTCTGCAAACAAACAGAACCATGCTACAGATGTTTGTGTTTTGGTTCAAACAAAGTTCCTAAACGGGGAACATGCGGCTCCAGCGTCTTTTCTGAAGATGTGGCGTAAGTGTGAACGGTTGGCTTGAGGTTGTCCTTCCCCACATATTATACATGTTACAGATGTTTGTTGTACACCATCCAATCATGCTACCTCCCCAGGTCGTGCTGGAGCTGATAGAACTGCGAGAGTTGGGCGCGGCCCGTTCGCTGCTCCGCCAGACGGACCCGATGATCATGATGAAGCAGCAGCAGGCTGAGCGATACGTCCATCTGGAGAATCTACTCGCTCGCTCGTACTTCGACCCCAGAGAGGTGGGAATAGATCTCATCTAAACATTCTGCTCATTTTGTTTCTTCCTATTTCTTGGTTTCAGTGTTCTCACCAGGATTTTTTCACAGCGTCAGGGCAGGGGTTCGGGGGCCGCCGAAGGCCCCCGGCGGGGTCCAGGGTCAGAGCCCCGGTGGGGGGCCCCAGGGGGGCGAAGCCCCCCGGAAGCTCTTGCATTTTAGGCTATTCAGAAGGCTTATTGTATCAGTTTTTAGGGGCATATCAACGATAATTGTAGCAGTTTGACGTAACGATACTTTGAGTCAAAGCATCAAAGACAACTAAAAACTCATAAACAACAAACTTTACTCAGCTCAACAGTACTCATAAATATTGTCCGGTTTGCCACCAACTTTTTCTAGATAAACAACTTTGACAGTCTCTGTTTCCATCGTATTTTTTTTCATCGTAAACAGAACAAAACACGCAGAAACATGTGCTCGGCACGGGGAATCCCCGGCCGACTTTCAAGTTCGCGATCGGCGGACGAATAATGCGTTCACATAAGAGGTGTCTGATCATCCGGGATGTAAAAACAACAAGAATACCTTTGCTTCCTTTTGATATGAGTTTTGGGCCCGCAAAATCTCCAAAACGGCAGAAATTTTCGGGGTAAAATACGGTAAAATTTGCTCTAAAAATGGCGGTCGTTGCTGTTGTTTATCCTAAACCAATGAGATCGCTAGCTTCCCCTGACGTCACAGAGACGCATCAGATCTCGCGAGAATTTTTTGCGAGATTTTACGATGTTTTCGCCGCCATTACCGCTAGCTGCCTGCATGCACGCACGATGTTTTCGTCATTTCTCAACGCAAATTTCTCGATCTTCGGAAGGTTTTAGATGATTTACAAGTATACTGCAACATAAAAGGGAATGTATACAAGTGCTATTTTTGTGCAAGTCCAAGAAGCGTTTCTTGCCGTTCCGATTTTAACCGGACTTGAACCGAAACTTTTTACAAGTTTTGTGCCGGTTCTCTGTTTACAGTACAGAACGCACGCCGCGCAAGGGGCGGTCCTGGGTGGGGGCTGCGAGATAGCGGTACGCGGGGTGCTATAAAACACCTCCCTTCGAGCTGAAACTTCCTGAAACAGCGGAGGCGCGTGCTTGGCACGTGCTTTCGCATTTTTACTACGGTATTTTTCCAGTTTTCCCCCATTTTTTTGCCGCTACGCTGGGTGAAAATACAGCGTAGCGGGCTTTTTACAGCGTCATTTTTCCAGCCCACAGCGTATCGGCCCGCTATGCTGAAAAGGCCTGGTGAGAACACTGGGTTTGGTTGTTGGATAGCCAAGGATGCTTGATATATGGCCTCCTTCAGTCTATATTGACCATGGTAAAATCCTAATTGATATCAGCCCTACAGCAATAATTCATAATATAGCAGTAAAGCAGTAATTTATAGTATGTGTAATTTTAAAGCAGTAATTTAGATATTCACTTCTAAATATCTAGGAAAAAGTTACGCAACCTAGAAATTTTAGTTCCAAGGAAGTGGTTGTACAAAAAGTCCCATGTTGCATCCTCAAAAAGATTCAGGTCAGAAAGACATGCCATATCTTCACACTTTTATCAAAACCACTCTAACACTCATAATCTGCGACCAGAAAATACAACCTTTGTGATACATGACTTAAGGCATTAGATCAATTATTTTCGATTTGTGATGCAGTGTGATATGTCATTCTCCAGGCTTATCCCGACGGACAGACCAAGGAGCGACGGAGAGCTGCGATCGCTCAGGCGCTGGCGGGCGAGGTGAGCGTGGTCCCGCCGTCCCGTCTCCTGGCTCTGATTGGCCAGGCCCTGAAATGGCAGCAGCACCAGGGACTCCTCCCTCCGGGTAAGCAATGGACTGTCCATCACAATTACCAGTTCAACCAATGATAGGATGCCAATTAGAAGTTCAACCAATGAGAGGATGCCAACTAGAAGTTCAACCAATGAGAGGATGCCAATTAGAAGTTCAACCAATGAAAAAATTTTCACTAGTACAGTAGTAGTTTGACCAATGAGAGGATCATGGTAATGGGAGAATGGCAGCTAGTAACTCAACCAATGAGGCAATGGTAATTAGTAGTTCAACAAACAAGAGGATGGCAACTTGTACCTTTCTACCCCAACATTTGCTTGGATTAGGTTAGGAAGACATTATGTTCACGAAGAGCTCTTGATAGAAATGCTGCCATGACTGTTGTTTCTATCACTATTCTTCATAAGCCTTACGTAGGGAGACAGAATCTGTTATGTTCCAATGTTTGAATTTTCTCTCCTGTCCATGCCAGGTACCACCATCGATGTGTTCCGAGGTAAGGCAGCTCAGAAGGAAGAAGAAGAGGAGAAATATCCCACACAAGTCACCAAGAACATCAAGGTAACATCTGTTTAACATAAGATTAGGTGAGATTAAGGCATCACAAAAAGAGGTTGGAGTTGAAAAAACATGACTATCTTGTTCCTTTTTGTAAACTTATTGTTTTATTCTTACATATTATAACTTGCTGTATCACATAGAGTTCCTAGTCTTGTATCACACACACTTCCATTGAGTAAATCAAATCACTCTGTGCACGCAGAGTGCTCTGCTGTCAAAAATTGAAATTCCAGATTTGGACATTAGAATTGCTCATGTTGCAATTTTTGTTTTGAGGATACCAAATTTTCTCAACTTCTGGCACCTTTTGCTTTGAAAAGTGTGTTTTCTTAGGTGGGTAAGACATGAATAGAAAACGCTATGTATGCCTCATCACCCTCTGTTCCAGCCCTCCTGCTGGTCAGATCAGGCTCCAGTGTGTCTGGTGTCAGGCAATCTTACCCTCAGCCAGGATGGTATCTCGGGTGATACAGAATACTCTGTTGTATTTCATATGTAACACTGACAGTACTGTTTTTTCTCCAGTTTGGCCAGAAGTCCCATGTAGAGTGCGCCAGGTTCTCCCCAGATGGACAGTACCTCATCACAGGCAGTGTGGACGGGTTCATCGAGGTCTGGAACTTCACAACCGGCAAGATCAGGAAAGATCTCAAGTACCAGGCTCAGGTCAGATTCCATCCTGCTTTCCTGATTGGCTGATGAGTTTGATATGCATGATCATGAGATATGAAACTCCAATCACAACCTTTGTCCCATGCTTTGCCAAGTACCAAGTGCAGGGCAGAACTTATCCCGCTTTCCTATTAGTTGATAAGCCATCATACATGCTTTGTAAGCCTATAAGCGCCAATCACAGCCTTTGTTATTTCCCTTCCCTACCACAAAGCACAGGTCAGAATCTTGTTTGTTAATTGGCTGATGGAGAATGAAGTACTAATCACAACCTTTGTTCTATTCTTTCCCAAGTACAAAGTGTAGGCCAGAACCTATCATACTTTCCTATTTGTTAATAAACCTCTCATACACATTCATAATGTGTTTGTGTTTGCACCAATCACAACTTTTGTCCTAACCTACATTCCACAGCACCATGTACAGTTCAGGATCTATCCTGCTTTTGTATTGGCTGATGGACTTTACTGGCTCATTTATGAGGAATGAAGTGCCAATGACAACCCTTGTTTTATCCCTTCTGCAGGATAACTTCATGATGATGGATGATGCAGTGCTGTGCCTGTGTTTCAGCCGTGACAGTGAGATGTTGGCTTCGGGAGGTCAGGACGGAAAAATCAAGGTAGAAACGGGTTTTCTGAGCATCTTAAGATATTGATGAGTCATGTGGACAATAGCTGTTAAGGATTCAGATTGTAAAGACGAAATAGACAATGTGTAAAGAATTCTGCTTGAGCCCTATAACCAATAACAATTTGGTGCAAAATGACCACCTTAGCAGGCTGCAGGTTGAGAAGCTTTCCTTTGTACATGCATAAGTGTAAATCCTTCTTGTATGTGTACTGTCAAGAGGGTGCAAGAGCTCAATCAATCTTACAACTGTACAAGTGCTAGAGGTTACATTGAATGCTTACCTTCACTTGGCCTTGCCTAACAAAATGCTGTTCTGTATTTTATAACTTAACACATTAATATATATGATGACCAGCCCCTCTAGCTCTGCCCTCCCACTTGCTACATTATGTAGATGAACACTACAGGGTATTTGCTGTTTTAACAGTAGCCATGGTGACCGCTGTTTGGTTCAGGCCGTTGAATGTATTTATTTGGAAGGAAAAGAAGATCAAGAAATGGAGCAAAAACAATGTTTCCTTTCGATTCGCAAACATTTCTGCTTTTACAGTAGTCCAAGAGTTTAAAGTTTTTTTTTCCGTGTGCAGGTGTGGAAGATCCAGACAGGCCAGTGCCTGCGCAGGTACGAGCGCGCCCACAGCAAAGGTGTGACCTGTGTCAGCTTCTCCAAGGACAGCAGTCAGCTACTCAGCGCTTCATTCGACCAGACTATCAGGTAGGGGAGGGGGGCTGGACAGAACTACATGGCACTAACATCAAATATTTCTGTTTGCTGTAAAGTACTGTTCTGTTTGACATGGAGAAGTGATTGTGGTAAATGGACCAAAATGTTTCTGTGTGTCCAGGTTTAAAGATAAAGAGTGCTAAAGGACTTATGTGTGCTGTACTGTAAGTATAGAAATGTTCATGGCGGTTTTTGCAATGGCCGCTTCACCATGAACTCAAACCACCACAAATATTTTCCATTACAGTATGTGACAGTCACTACAGTAAAAGGTGCTACTGGAAACTGAAAACGACAGCGAACACTCCATTTTCCCGCTACCGCAAAATGGAATCCCTGTGAGCATAAATGCATTTACAGTATTTGACACAAGTGTTGGTTTCCAACCCTAAGGGCCAAGAGTGGTAAAATATATCTTGTTACCTAATGCCATTGTCAATGATTGTTTTCATACAGAATCCATGGGTTGAAGTCTGGGAAGACTCTAAAGGAGTTCAGAGGTCACACATCATTTGTAAATGAGGCCGTGTTCACCCCCGACGGACATAACCTGATCAGCGCATCGTCAGACGGCACAGTTAAGGTAAACAAACTAACCAATAAGTTATCAAATATAGCTAAGGCCTAGGAAAAAAGTTGTGTTTCCTGTTTCTATACCTACCCTAGTAAAACCTGCCGACCCCATACTTTTTTGGGGGTGGGCAGTGGAGTCACATAGCTTCCAGTTAGAATTTTTATATAATCCCTACCTACCAACCCTACTCTGGACCGAAACAGGAAACACAATGTTTTTCCTAGGCCTAAGGTACATTGTAGATGCTGTTTAGCTTAGAATCTGTACTGAAGGTACTTATTCTTTGAAAGTAACACTAGTAGAAAAAGAACACCATTGTGCATGTTACTGATTGACAAGGTATGTTTATTGTAAAGTTGAGTTATTTTATTAAAGGTTTTGATTCACTAGATGTAAACTCTATTCTTGTATGACCTTGACATAAAGACTTAAACGTTTCTGTAAATCCATTTGATACTGTGTTCTGTAATTTTAGTGTTTGGGAGGATAGGGAGAAGTTGATGACATTCGATTTTAGTGTATAGAGCACTTTTTCCTAGCTAGCCTCAGAGTTATAAAATGATTGTGATTATTTGTATGAAATTTCATTGGTTGAGTAGTGACTCCAGGAATTACTGTACTCTCAGCCATCCATGACTGCATTAGACCAGGTTTGTTAAGTCAAAGATATGTTTTGTTAATCCAGAGATTTGCTGAGTTTTGAGATCAATGACAT
Organism: Branchiostoma floridae x Branchiostoma belcheri; assembly: GCA_019207045.1. NCBI lineage: Eukaryota > Metazoa > Chordata > Leptocardii > Amphioxiformes > Branchiostomatidae > Branchiostoma > Branchiostoma floridae x Branchiostoma belcheri. Next base: position 20,835,251 of record CM033024.1, read on the forward strand.
GTTTTTGTTCCTTTTTGCTTGACATTGCAGCTGTGGAACATCAAGACAACAGAGTGCATTGGCACCTTCAAGTCACTAGGGGGCACTGCAGGCGCAGACATCACAGTGAACAGTGTGCACACCTTACCTAAGAACCAGGAACATTTCGTCGTGTGTAACCGCTCCAACACAGTCTCCATCATGAACATGCAGGGACAGGTGATCATGTTTTCCCATTAAAGTAACGAATATTGTTGGGACCCCTAGCTGCTGTGTTTGAAGTGCAGTTGCCTGTTTTGTTGGAGACTTTTAAAGAGGATGGGAAATTGCCAAACAATTAGATATTGTTTTGGCCCCTGGCAGTTGTTTTGTTAAAAAAAAACATTTTTTTTTTCTTGTAGATCCCAATTGGGGCCACTAGCAGTTGTTTTGAAACTGCAGGGGCCTGTTTTGTTGGAAACTTTAGAAAAGGAGAATTTAAGCTGGTGTAGATGGATTTTCATGATTTATTGCATGCAGGTACATTTTTTGTAGCTTAAGTAAAGATTTATCAAATGTATGAATGAACCAAAAACAATGTTTTTCATTCAAGGAAATACTTACCATGCTTATTTTCTACCCCAGATTGTGCGTAGCTTCACGTCCGGTAAGAGGGAAGGCGGAGACTTTGTGTGCTGTACGGTGTCGCCGCGGGGAGAGTGGATCTACACGGTCGGCGAGGACATGGTGCTGTACTGCTTCAGCACAACCACGGGGAAACTGGAGTTCACGCTCACGGTCAGTCCGCGGGACCTAAGTTTCTATTGGTTGGGAGTTTTAACCAGTTTATCAACATGCTGTATGGCAGTGGCAGGCCTTAGGGGCATGTTCTGGCATGACGCACCCGCTTACATGAGTCAGGGGTAGGAGGAACCCCTTACATCCTTGGTCGGAAGTCCTCCTTGGAGACGGAAACTCCAATAACAAACCTGCATCTACTGGGACTGTCTTACATGTGGCAGTTCTTGTCCCTGTGAGACTTAGTGCGCCAGTAAACAAGGGGGTTGGGAAGGAAGTGCACACCCCTCCTTCACCATAAAAACTCGTGCAGGCCAGTCAAACATGTTGCCGAACCCACTGGCAATTGCCTGTTTGTCTGCTCATCTGTCGAAAAATCAACAGGAGAATTTCTTGGAAGTCTTCAATTTCTTGTTTTGTCTAGTGGAAGACTAGCTTTCCACTGATATGATAATGGATTCATGGAAAATATGAAATATGCCATAATTTTCCACTTTTTTATATTTGTACAGGTCCATGAGAAGGATGTGATTGGCATCTGTCACCACCCCCACCAGAACCTGATTGGCACGTACAGCGAGGACGGACTGCTCAAACTGTGGAAGCCTTAAACACACAGTCATAGACTATACACTACTGTCCAGGCCAGGGAAGCTAAATGGTTTCCTAAACACTTGTACATGGAATGGCAAAGCAACATGTGCACTACTGTTCAGTCAAAAACAGTAACGCAAGTTTTGTGCATATCAGAGTTCCTTTTGCACAAGTTAAGAAGACTGTCTCGCCAACTTTTCAGTAGACTTTCTGGCACCTAGATGGACTATCAACTGGTGCGAAAAGAACTCTGATATTTTATCAACTCAAACATTTGTACATGTGGTGGGAAAATCTCAACTGTTCTAATGTTGTAGAACCAAATACATGTAACTAGGTTTAGATACCACTTCTACATGGTAACAGTTTACAATTTTAATTGTACGATCCTCAAAGTAGAGCAGTAAAGTGAAGATATGTTCAGCAACCCAAATCATTGAAGACTTCATTCATTTTCAACAAGAAAGTCTAGCACAAGAGGCTTGTAACTAGTATGTAAATCTTTGTGGTATACTTAGAACAGACTTTTATAATGACATTGTGTATTCTTTGGGATTGTCCTTTGGATAAAAAATGGACCAACTGTGTTTGTTACACTTTCATTTTAAATGACTTATTTGGGAATTTGTTTCATCAACTTATCACTAATAGTAATACGAATAGATTAAAGTTGGTATAGTCACTGATTTTGTCTTTCTTGTGTATTTTCTTGGCTATTAGAATGGTAGGTGCCTGATTATTTCAACCATCTTACTGCTGAGTTGTGCCTGATAGTTTTAGCCCTAAATTTAAACCTGTCGGGTTGTGTTGAAAAGCATACAAGTGCATGCGCAGTTTGTCGTCTAGCTGTAACTGCATAGTTTGTTATATTGTGGCTGCCTTTGTTCCATTACTTAACAGCATGCTACATGTATTTGGCAAGACAGGTACATCATGGAGGACATGTATGATTTTTGACAGTTCAAAAGCACCGCCTAGCAGTTCGTAATATCATTGCAGAAAAATCGCCCCAACCCACGATTGCAAACTGCAGAATTGCAAGTTGCGATCTGGACTTGAGCGGCATGATCACATTCTTCCTCTCTTATTACCTTCCCTTGCAACTATGTTTTCGATTGCGTTTGTGTGTGTGTACTTGTTTGTGTGAATGAATTACTGTATAGCGATTTTGAACAAAACTGCGGCTGGCTATTGCAGACAAATGTAATTTTACGAGGGATGTGTCACTTGGTCGGTCTCAACTACTGATGCACATTTAACAGTTCATAGATACAGTTTTCCGAGCTACACAAGTCTAACGAACAAAAACGATAGCTAAGGGGACTATGTACCAAAGACACAGATCACACGGGAATTACATTCTATCATTATAATAATACTTGGCGAATGCTGCTCAATTTAAGACAGCAACACCGGCGATCAGTGATGTGTTTGTGGGCTAAGGTGTTTCATACCCTCATCACCAATAATAACAATGTCTTTAAACCCTTCACCCAAGGTTTATCTTTTATTCTGACATCAAAGACAACACAGTGTCACCTGTAGCGATTTCTCACGGGGTTCGTTCCACCTGTTCTGGGTCAGCAGACAAAGTAATGCCAACAAAAATATGTTTTATCTGTACTGGCCATTGTTCCAAAATGCCTGGGGTACGGTACCAAACACTGCTGCTTACTCAAAGAGTGGGGTCATCTTCTGTAATTATTCTTTGTCCAGAAAATTACCCTTAATTAACAACTAAATCACCCACCAGAAACAGTGTCATTTATCATTTAGACAATTTTGTCAACTGAAACGACATGACACAGCCATCTGACACAGATTTTGAAATTAAGAACATCAAGACATCGTCTTAATCGACCTCCAGTTTTATTATACTCTCCATACATGTTAAACCAAGTGCCAGTATTAAACGCGATTGAAAACAATTATGATTATACCGTATAAGCGTATGCGACCGTAAAGTACAATTTGTGCCATTGAAATACATGTAACGTTGATCCACACCATGGTAAATATCAATTTAGACAAAGTGAAAAATTGATGATGAAATCATGCAAACATGCTTTACTCTACCTGTAACACTCTTCATTCCCCAACATAAAACTAGTTCACCGATGAAACCAAGGACTCGATTTAATCTGCACACATTCTGCACTCCATTCGGATAGTTAAAGTTTGCCCGAGGGTTTTAAGACAACTGAAAATCCTTTCCGTGGTACCAATAGTCAAGGAAAATTTGTTTCTGCTCACTTTTGTAATATCCCTACAACTAAGACAACTTGTCAAGTGTGTTTTATACTAAAGTAATTTCTTAGAAGTGTTACTCCTCGTCTTCAGCCATACCAGCGGCCTCCATGTCTTCCAGCTCACTCATGTCCTCCTCAAAGTCTTCCGTCTCGCCCATCTCCCGTTTGTAGGCGTTTTCCAGTGTCTCCAAGGTGTCGGTCAAGTCGCCAAGAACCTCCCTCAAGTTTAACATCCGCTTTTCTGGGGGAAGAGGAAGACGATTAAGTTGATTTGACAAACTCTGGAACAACGATTGTATCATTTGCACTAGGCCAAGTAACGTTGATGTGATTATATGAATGACATCCCAAAAATATCACTGGTGCGAGTCTGAGAATAAAAAAATAACGTTTGGCAAAAAAAAAAAAAAATAGTTGACTTCATTATGAGAACTAACTGGCCAGGAAGGTTGACAAAATGGCCGAAAACACAGACTATGGTATACTGAATATTATTAATAGATTCTCCATCTTTATTCTTAAACTTCGTTTTCTTTGAATATGGCATTCTACAAAATTGCTAGCCATTTTTCGATATTTTGTGTTTGCAAAGTACGGCACACATGTAATTATTTCCTCATTTTGCTGCTGCATTGTGGAATTTATAGTAGCGCTATATGATATGACAAAATGTGTCGATATGTCATGGGTATGTTAAAATGAACATGGCCTTGCGACCAAAACAGTTTTATTGAGTGGCAAATGAGAAAAATATAAACTGTTACGTATAAAATTGTACCAAATTGACAATATCCACGCAACATGTGTAGACTACACCTCATATTGTAACGTTTCAGTTGGAAATATGTTTTTGGTTACCTTGGGCGGTGCTGTACACTGACAGCCTGGCGTAGCCTCCACAGATCCCCCCTCCTGCCTTACAGTCGTTGGTACAGTCGCTTTCCTCAGCTTTCGTCATTTCTACCACGTGCTCCTCAGTACCGCAGCCGCAACGAACACTCTTGGTTCCTATTAAGGAAAAAATACAACATGTAACATTAGATAACACGAACGATAAGGCCGAAGCATGTTTAGGACAAAAGATGATAAAAAAGTGATGTTCTGCTGCAGTAATAAGGTCATGCACCAGGAGGCCCAAAATAGACCACAAGCTTTGTCTTTCCAACACCTATCAAATCACAGATTAAAGTTCATCACAATCCACCCAGACGGAGAACGTACCTGCATACGGCTTGCCCTGGGCCCGACAGTGCTGGATACACATGTCGTTGCTCATCTTCCTGTCTACCAAGCTGTACGGGAAGTAGGGCTCTCCGTAGTTCTTCACGTAGCAACCCTTGTACTCCGCGGCAGAGCTTTGTTTAGCCACCGCCAGAAGTACCACAACGAGCAGCGTGCAAGTAAAAACCTTCATGGTGTCTGCTCAAAATAAACAAAACAATAATGGTTACTATTACGTTGTACTTTGAAGACATACAGACATAAACTTATGTGAGGATGAACGATTTGGTCTGATCGGCGAGTAGACAGGAAGAAGAAAGCTTAAAAAGCCATTTTGGTTACCTAAAGAAAACATGAGAACGAAGACGCCCAAGAAAGTAGAAAGACCGGTTCTTGATGTACAGATTTCAGCTATGATAAGGTTCTCAGTTGAAATGTTCCCCAGTAAATTCTGCATGATTGTACAAACAACAGTCCAACAGTTTCCTCATCATTCTATCCAGAGGATACTCATTCTACTCCGTACATATACAACTTCACAAGTTAACTATAACGTTAGTATGTTTGTTGATACTAGTGAACGCATTCAGGCGAGACATAATGTATATAGATAATGCTCCACAAACTTTCGTTTAACAAAATTCAATGCCGTTGCAATGTCTTTTAGATATGACATAATTTCTTCACTCCAAATGTTGGTCCCATTTTTGGCAGAAAAGAGATGGTTAGAGCCTTAATAGGGGGAGCTAGAACTAAAGTAGGCCGAATTTTGGCTACAACTAAAAATGCATATATAGTACCCTCTTTTCAACCTCCTTGATAGTACTAACAAAAAATACACATGTATGAACACAGATATGTAAAACGACCGCCAATGCCTGACTTTGTGGTTACTTACTGCGTTTCTGGAGTTCACGGTAGGACTTGAGTCTGTAGATCCTTCTTCTTGTCAGGTCGGGAGAGGGATTGTCGAAGGAATGCGGGAGTGGAAGTGGGAATGGGGTTAAATACCAGTACCTGCCCACGCCCTATAATTATGTTAAATTTATGTAAATCCGTTGTCTTTCATGTGATATACTCTCAATCTTTCTGTTTGTAGGCGTGTCCTCCTGTATGTGGTTTGACCGGTTCTACTATGTGAAGATAGTATCAAGTACTTAGTAACTCTTCCGTTCTTCGGTTTTACACAAATTATCTGAGATCAATTTGTCTAAGAATACTCTCTCACTCTCACAAGAATACATTTCTGCCAAATATATAGCATTATTGATCAAGCCCTATAAGTTCTCTATAACGACCGTTTAAAGACAACAGAGGAGCTGCAATTAGCTGCATACTGATTTTAAAGACAAACACCTGTTCTTCACAGCCCTAGGACAAAACATCACACAATTGTTTCCATGGCGCTGTTTGTCTTGATAAATTGACCAAAAAATCAGTGACTGTCAATTTGGTTTCGTAGACAACTACTGTCCGATTGTTTTCTTGAGCGAGAACTGAGTTGACTAATCAACAAATTTTATACAACAAATCAAAGTCGAAATCTCGGTTGTTCCCGACTGGTAGCAAGAAGTAAATGACCGTCAAGAGAATTCTCTCAAATACGGTCGTAGTTTCCTTGAAGTTTGTTTGTGAATAGATAGGTGAACTCATCATGACGAGAGATGGCAAAATTTGTGACGTACCAGCGTCATGAGACCGTGGAGCCAAAACTCCGTACGCGTGTTTTGAAACTTTTTGATGAAACCTTTTCTCGTGTGACAGACACACAACTAATCAACAGGGGCCTGTATATCTAATCTACTTATTTCGGCAAATCAAAGTTGAAATGTCCATTGTTCCCTGCAAATCACAATAATGACCGCCAAGGGAATTCTCAGAACTAGTTTCTTTCAAGTCTGTTTCTGAATAGATAAGGTGCACTCAACATGCATATGAGGCGAGATAGCAAAGATTGTCTGAAAGGTGCCGTGTGCAGCTGACCGTGTCATGAAACCATGGAGTCAAAACTCTGTCTTTTAAAACTTTCCGATGTAACCTTTTCTAGTGTGACAGACACACAACTAATCAACAGGGGGCCGTTTATATCTAATCTACTTATTTCAACCAAGGAGCTTTTATCAGTGATAAAAGCCCCTTGTTTCAACCAAGGACATTATATAATGTCATTGCTTACACAAATCAAAGTTGAAATCTCGATTGTTCTCGGTAGAACAAGAAATAAAATGACTGTCAAGCACTCAAAGGAATTCTCCCAACTAGTTTCCGTACAGTTTGTGAATAGATGAATTCATCATGAGGAGAGATGGCTAACTTCTAAAATGTGCCGTGTGCAGTACCGGTGGTAGTGTCATGAAATCTTGGACCAAAAACTCCACGTACGTCTTTTGAAACTTACCGATGAAACGCTTTGAATTTCTCGCCTGCGAGACATACACACACACGCGCATACACACAGAAACATACACACATAACGTTACACACACATACATGCATACACACACATATGCAGGTGCAGGCAGAGCGACAGAGAGAGCATGAAAATGTAAGTTTTTTTCAATATGAAAACACCAGTGGTCCACAGGAAATAAAGATGGAATGAGGTTTTTGTGTACGAGTTCAATTTCAATTCAGTACTGATGTGGAAATCACAACCACAGACGACGTATATTTCATCTTAGCGGCTCATACGGGACACATTTAAAATGGTTGGACTCAATTCAACATGGTGAATTGTTTCAAAATACTGTTATCATCTACATATACCATGGTGTCAACTAATATTAATTCAATGACACAAGTTGTTTTTTTTCATACTCCTCGGCATGTTTCTGTATCATGTATTGGTGCATGTAGTTGGCTTGCCACAGTCATTTGTATTAGCAAAATGCGTTCCTTTGCTGTTTTGTTTCTTTGATGCACATATCGTTGCACTTTACAAAAAAAAAAACTATGAAGAGCTCGTCGAGAGTATAAAAACTGGTGATCGGTTTCCATGGCTTCATGTTCTTAATGCAAACTTGTGCCGACTGCTTCCGACTGTGGTCGGTGAATGGTCTAATCTCCAAGCAGATTCCTCCGGTGGCATCAAAACAGTATCATAAGCTGGGGAAGGAATTAGCCGGCAAAGGAGGATAATGGGCACCGCGGTGACCCATTATCCTCCTTTGCCGGCTAATTCCTTCCCCAGCTTATGTTTATAATACTGTTTTAATGCCACCGGAGGAATCTGCTTGGAGATTAGAATGGTCCTAAGATTGACCGAGGGATAAGTGGTGATATTTCACAGTCTCTGTGTCAAAATGCCGGAGGTGTGGGTGTCCATCAAATTTAGTTTTCTTTGTCCCCCAAATAACCCGGCCCTAGGCGGTAATTTTCTCAGACAAAGAAAAATTGAATATGTTCCTGTTCACACGGCCCCAGGCGTTTTGACACAAAGGCCACCGAAGATAAAATATTTTGGGCATTTGGAGGACAAAAATGTACGTCTCCTGCAAAGTTCCACTGTCTTGGTACACATATTGTTGTTTTGGATCCATGTGGGTGGTTGGTTCTGTCACGGCCTACTTAAAAATCCTATGGCATCAAAATCGTACGACGATCGCACGACTTTTGTCACCGCGCCATTAGGGATTGGGATTGTTCCAGGGATTGTCCTTTGGATAAAAATGGACCAACTGTGTTTGTTGCACTTTCATTTTAAATGACTTATTTGGGAATTTGTTTCATCAACCTATCACTAACAGAAATACGAATATATTAAAGTCACTGATTTTGTCTTTCTTGTGTATTTTCTTGGCTATTAGGATGGTAGGTGCCTGATCTTACTGCTGAGTTGTGCCTGATAATGTTAGCTCTAGATTTAAACCTGTTGGGTTGTGTTGAAAAGAATACAAGTGCAGTTTGTCGTCTAGATGTAACTGTATAGTTGTGGCTGTCTTTGTTCCAGCACATACAGCATGCTGCATGTATTTGGCAAGACAGGTACATCAAGGAGTATATGCATGATTTTTTACGGTTCAAAAGCGCCGTCTAGCAGTTACCATTGCAGAAAATCGTCCCAACCACGATTGCAAACTGCAGAACCGGAAGGTACGATCGGGACTTGAGCGGCATGATCACATTCTTATGGGATGCCTCCTTTCTTATTACCTTCGCTAGAAAGTTATATTTTCGAAAACGTTTGTGTGTGTGTACCTTTAAAGAATGTATTGTTATATAATAGTGATTTTGAACAAAACTGCATCTATTACAGAAAAACACGATTTTACAAGGGATTATAATTGTGTCACTACAGTAGTCTGAATCTGATTCACATTTAGCAGTTCATAAATGCAGATTTCCAAGCTGTGTAAGTCTTCCTGTCAAAGAAGCTAAAGCAATAGCTAAATAGAACTATGTACCAAAGACAGATGACTAGGGAATTACAATAGGATTTGACAAAGGCTGCTCAATTTGAGACAGCAACACCGACAATCAGTGGTGATCAGTGATGTGTTTGCAGCACCGCACTGCGTTGGGGGCTCGGGTGTTTCGTTACCAAGAATAACAATATCTTTAACCCCTTCACCCAAGCTTTAGCTTTTATTCTGACATCAAAGACAATAGGCTTATACAGTGCCATCTGTAGCGATTTTCACGGGGTTTCTTAGTACCATTCTCTGGGTCAGCAGGCAATTAATGCCAACAAAAGTATGTTTATCTGATCTGGCGATTGTGTCAAAACGCATGTGTAGTGGCGTACGGTACCAGCCTCTGATGTTTACTCCAAGAGCTCGCGGGGTCGTCTTCTGTGACTATTCTTTGTCCATTCATATTCTTTGAAAATGACCATTAACAACTAAATCATCCACTGCAAACAGTTCCAATTGTCATTTAGACGTCGACGATTCTGTCAACTGAAACGAACTAACACCAGTGTAACTGCTGCCCAGCCATCTGACACCAAGCCATGTGTCTTAATCGACCTCCAGTTTTATTATACTTTCCATATATTCTAAACCAAGTACCAGTATTAAGCACGATAGAAAACATTTATGATTATACCGAAGTGTATGTAAAGTACAATTTGTGCCATTGAAGTACAAAAAAATCTCTATTCCCCAACATACAATTAGTCCACAGATGGAAACATGGACTCGATTTAGTCTACACACATTCTGCACTTCATTCGGATAGTTAAAGTTAACCCCAAGGTTTAAGACGATCGACAGAAAATTCCTTCTGTGTTACCAGAAGACAAGGAAAATATGCTTCTACTCAGCTTGTATTATCCTTACAACTAAGAATCGTTATTTCATTCATAGAACTTTCTATGTCCAAGATATCCCACTAGAAATCTAAAACCATAACTCCATTCTTCCAACATATACTGATAAAAACGGCCAGGGACGGGCCGGGCATTATCTGATGTTGATCTAGGGTAGGCTGCTGAGGTCACGTTTGGGCGCTACTCCCTTCGGCCTCTCTTTTTCCTTCTTCTTCTTCTCCTCAAACATCAAGATCCTGTAAGATATACAAATGAAGACGTTACACAAACCACAACAACACACAACAGCAATATAGACATTACAGAATATAAAAAAGAAAAGCAATGCCAGGAACTCGTGTTTTATAGGTAGGAATAGATCTGATCATGAAGGTGTATTCAAAGGTAACTCTTCTTCCGAGTATCTAGCAAAGTTGATTAACCTCGTGACTATGGCAGGCTTTGTCTTATCTAATTCACATAAAATACACGTAAAACTGACAGATGCCATAGGCATAGCCTTACACTCTTATCTCCTTAACTAAATAGATGTCCTCATTTGTCAATACGTGGAGCGAACTAATTACCAGTCGTGTTGTACGAGTATAAAGAATGGTTTCAAACACGTATCGAAGACATTCGGACTGTACTTACAGCTTAAGGACAGAGGTTTTTTTGCCAAGCATCATTCCAAGAAAGTCCCCGTACGTGATGACGCCCCCATTGGTGGTGTCCACTTCCGCTATCATCTTCTTCAACTCCAGGTGAGTCTTGGCCTGACCTAACTTCTCCATCATACGCTTCAACTCCATTATATCTGTAGAAAAATTCGGTTTTGATGGTTGATCAATAGTGCATGTGATTCAACTTTGTTTTTTTCCCGACATGTTAAATATATCCGAGTAACGTCACACCAAATCGGTCTCGGATAGCTAGACACAGAAGCACGTCGGGATTTCGTACACGTCTGATTTCAGACTGAACGTATTTTATATCTCTTATACAGATTAACATTGATTCTTTCGCGTAACACTATTTTACAACTACATACCGATATCTCCGCTGTTGTCTTCATCAAACTCCATAAACTTCTCTGAAAATGTGGAAAGAGAAAAAAATGATATTCAGTAATAAAAATCACCATCGATATCTTCCGCATAAAATTCGTCCCAATTAAAATCATGGCCATATGGATAATGTAACTAGCCTGTATGTGACCAACAGCCATTATACGGAATGTTACAATAAGAAGACTCACTTTTCAGTGACTCTAACCTGTCGGCCAGATCCTCCACCTCTTTGTAGTCGTCATCCGTCAGGAACTTCTGTAACGAGAATGGGAATGGTTAATTGACAAGTGATACATAAAGACCTGAGGTTATTTACATGATGGTGCTGTCAATAGTGAAAAATTCTCACTATTGATAAAATCATCCTGTCAACAGTGGAAAATGTACACTACTTGACAGGGTCGTCCTGTCAATAGCCATTTCCTGCATGATTCGCTTTTCGTGTAACAACGGTTTATGATCACGACAATCAAGTCAGTCTTTTCTGTCCTTTTCTCTCGTTTTTCTTCTATCGCAAGTTCACAACGTGAATCAATGGTAAAACCGCACTTCTGTCTGATTCCACTGCAGTGTATAACGTCATAAAATAAATTTATGATTACTAATAGGAGAATTTAAAAAAAAACGATGATTGCAACACAACGTGATAAGAACGTAGCCCTATCCATCCCCTGATGGGTAACAAACACATCCAAAGGCACAACAAAAGCGTTAACGTTGATACGTTTCCCTACAGCTTACGGAAGGCTGTAGTCAACCTGACAGTTGATTGTGGCCTTTCCCAGTCTCACTGACAGTCTAACGTTACTGCGGACCGAGTCAGCTGTTCTCGATGTCTCCTTTCCATGGACTATCAACCTATCCTGACAGATGCTGTAGAGAACGACCAACGTCAATGTCAGCAGACTGTCATCAGATGTAATCTCCCAGGATTAACCCGTTGTGAACCATAAACCCTGCTGTAACCTGTACAGACAGATGGGTCTCATTAGAACACTAGAGCCTTGTAGGTCTGAACCTTGCAATTGGAGGGTCCCCGTGGATGAACAGACAACAGTCGTCAGGCGCGTTCCTTGATAGCGAAAACTCCTAAACGAAATGTCTCTACACATACGAACGTCTGATAGACGGACACTGGATTGAGAATCAAGTGCGCTTTTTATGCCGTATGGTATAGACACAAAACATCGTTCTGACGGAAACGTTTTGTGTTAATTGTTATACCACACTGTCATTACAGACACCCTAAACGCCAATATTACTATCGTTTCGGGATATTCCTAACAATAGTTCAACGGTAATCAATCACAAACGTGTACTTAGTGTCTGGATTGTTGTTGGCCGGAAGCCCTCACGTGAGGCCGGGCCCAACTATGTCTGTCCACACCTTCCACATCAAAAGCTCTGATCTGTTTTCATGGGAATAGACAGTGGTCCCTACAGACGTGTTTTCTTTCTTTCTCTCTCACTGTTTCAAACAAATCATATCCGAAATGGATTATCGAGTAATCTGTTGTTTCTGGACGTCCGACCATCTCTGTCCCACTATTTTAGCTCCTTAGCCGATCTTGAGTCATTAAGTTCCACTCTTTCTCGCGAGAACTCACCTGGTTAATCTGGTCCAGCGACTTCTCCATACTGCTTCGACTTCCCTCCTGCGGAAAATAAAACAGATGTTCATCAGATGAGGATGTACCCATGTCAGGACTACAGGCCATGGGGATAGGGAAATGGGCGCACTGCATTGTGAGCTCAGGTGTTTCATACCTTTTTGCCAAGAATAACAACGTCTTGCCAAGAATAACAACCCTTCACCCAATATATAGCTTTTATTCTGACATCAAAGGCAATACAGTGTTATCTGTAACGATTTTTCATGGGGTTTTGTCACCTGTAAGCAAAGTAATGCCAGTAAAATATGTCTATCTGTACAAGCTGACCATTGTGTCAAAACTGTACCAGACACTGCTGCACACTCAAAGAGCTCGAGGGGTCGCCTTCTGTGATCATTCTTTGTCCAGAAAATGACCCTTAACAACTGAATCGTCCATTGCAAACAATCCCATCATTCAGACAATTCTGTCTAGTATGTTTGTTGATATTAGTGAACGCAGTTTTATTCAGGCGAGACATCATGCATATAGATAACGCTCTACAAACTTTTGTTCATCAAAATTCTATGTCCTTTAGATATGACATACTTCACTCCAAATGCTTGTCCTATTTTTTTGTAGAAAAGTGACGGTTAGAGCCAAGCTGGAGGAACTAAGAACTAAAGTAGGCCCGCTTTTAACTACAACGAAAGATGCATATATAGTACTGACAAAATACACATGTATTGAAAGCAGATATGTAAAATGACGACTGCCAATGTTTGACTTTTGTGCGGTTACTTACTGCGTTTCTGGAGATCACGGTAGGACTTGAGTCGGGAGATCCTTCTTCTCAGGTCGGGAGAGGGATTGTCGAAGGAATGCGGGAGTGGAAGTGGGAAAATTGTTTTTACTTTGTCTGAATCTCCCATGTTATCTGCAATTAGCCCACGGGCATGAATTTGCAATAAACTTTATAGTTAAATACTAGTACCTGTCAACGCACTATAATTAAGTTAAATTGATGTAAATCCGTTGTCTTTCATGTGATGTGATCTTTGTGTTTGTGGGCGTGTCCTCCTCATGCCTATATGTGGATTGACTGGTTCTTCTATGTGAAGATAGTATCAAGTAACTCTTCCGTTCTTCGGTTTTAGACAAATTGTCTGAGATCGATTGGTCTAAGAATACTCTCTCATCCTCATAAGAATCCATTTCTGCTAAATATATGGCATAATTGATCGAGCCCTTTAATTTCTCTATTAACTTGCATGCCAGAGTCGTTTGTATACTAGTAGGCAAAATGCAGTCATTTGTTGTTTCGTTTCTTTGATACAGTGTTCAGTGCGGAGATAGTGCGGAGAGTACAAAAACTGGTGATCAGTTAACATCCATTGCTTCATGTTCTTAATTGTAACTTGTGCCAGCTGCAATCCGACTATGGTCGGTGAATAGTCCTAGGATGGTCTGAGTGATTAATTGTGCTAGATCAGTCTCCGTGTTGAAATGTCGGAAGTGTGGGTGTCCGTCAAAATTTTTCTCTGTCTAAAAAAATAACCCGGACCCTTGCGACTATGCGGTAATATTCTCGGAATAAGAAAAAATTGAGATGTTCCCGTTCTTTGACAAACGCCCCCAGATTGTCTGACACAAAGGTCACCGAAGATAAGGTCCTTTGCTACTTTGCCAACTGACCCAGACAAAGATGGGACGAAAACCTGCCCCCAAATTCAGATGGCACTCTATTGCGAGAGAGATAGATAGATGGAGAGAGAGAGAAAGAGAGAGAAAGAGAGGGCAGGAGGGAGGGAGGGAGAGGGATAAAGCACCATGGGGAATGAAGTTGAAATTAGGTTTCGTGTTTGAGTTTTAATTCTGTAATGAAGTTGTTGTAATGGATTCGCTAATATCACAAATGAGCCTTACAATGTATGTTAGATTTTGGTTTGACGGTTCATACGAGACACATTTTAAACAACACTTAACATGATCAAACAGTTTCAAAAGACTATTTCATTAGCTAGGATATTGCCACAGGGCTATGGAGAGCGGGGGCCGGTGGGTGTCATTAAAATTGGCATGCAGCTAATTATGCCACTATGTTCTCTTCAACCATATAATTGCTAAGGTTGTTTTACTGTCCTTTTAGCTGGTGCCTGTCTTACTCTTAGGGCATGAACATATAGATCGTGCAATCATGGTACGATCACTAACTTCGGGCATTTTGGAAGACAAAAATGTACGTCTCCTGCAAAGTTCAACTGTCTTGGTACACAAAAGGCTGTTTTGGATCCTTGTTGATGCTTGGTCCTGTCACAGGCCACTTGAAAATCCCATGGCATCAAAATTGTACAACGACCACACGACCTATGTGACTGCACCCTTACATGAGCTGGGACCATTTATATCATCTACTCTCACATTTATTTTTCACATTCTTTGCATGACGGTTTTGTGTATGTCTCTCTAAGTTCTTCTTACTGAAACCACCATAGCTGCACTGTTTACACTTATGGGGCTTCTCCAGATTGCAGACATGAACGTTCATGTGCTTTTCTAGCGAGCACTTGTAGTTTGTCCTGAATCCACACTCCCCACACATGAAGGGTTTTTCACTAACGTGTTTGTTCATGTGTTGGTTTAAGTTGTGTTTCCGAGCAGTTGAATACTCGCATACATTACACTTGTACTGCTTCTCCCCTGTGTGTTGATGATCTGTGTGCAGTTCCAGATCCCTCCTACTGACTGCTGAATAGTCGCAGCGTTCACACTTGTAGGGTTTCTCTCGCGCGTGTACGAACATGTGCTTTCTCAGGGCACTTCGAAACGCCGCCAAGTGGCCGCAGATCCCACACTTGAAGGCTTTATCAAAGACGTGCTGTACCATGTGTGCGTCTAGGTCCTTCTTCAGTGTTGTTGTGAAGTCACAGTGCTGGCACTGGAAAGGCTTGGTGTCCGCTTGCATGGTGGGACTATCCATCTTACTGTGGACAGAGCAGGTCAGCAATGTCAGACTATAGTCAGCAAACTACAATTTGTAACTCATCCAGTAGTATTACATGTACACACTGCCTTTCTTCATACTCATAGGGCCTAAGAAAAAATGTTATGTTTCTGGTAACCTGACTCCTCACCTGGTATCCTGACTGATCCTAGCAAAAACCTGCAACCTCTTTTTTGAGTCGGTAGCTGATAAAGGGCATAGAATTTTCGATCTGATGTCATGGTGATGAAAGTATTCCTGTATAATTCTGTATTTTGTTAACAATTTAATTTTTTGAAAAGTTGATGCAAGAATGTGTAGTAAATATTGTTCTCCTTTGATCAGATTATTAATATACTTGTGCTTGTACAATGTATATCTGTATATTATTACAGTACATGTATGATGTTTAAATGATAAGAAAGAAGAACCCAGTAAAATTAGGCACTTACATGGCAAGAACAGAGATTTTAGGTCCCACTGGAAACACAATGCAGTCTGAGTTAGTGTCCATGGGCTGTGGTTCAGGTGTGCTGATTGGGCCAGTCTGTGGCTGAAGTGTGCTGATTGGTCCTAACTTTGGTTTGGGTGTTTTGATTGGTTCAGGCTGTTGTTGAAGGCTGCTGATTGGTCCAGACAGTGGTTCAGATTTGCAGAATGGTCCATTTTGTGGTTCAATTTTGTTGCTTGGTCCAATTTGTGGTTTAGATGTGCTCATTGGTCTAGTCTGTGGTTTAAGTCTATTTATGACTGGGCCGGTCTGTATTACAAGACTGCTGATTTGTTGAGAGTGTACATCGGATGTGCTGCTTTGTCCAGCATTAGGCTTGCAATTGATTCTGCTGATTAGTCCAGACTGTGTTTCGGGTGTACTGATTGGTCCAGTAAGTTGTACAGGCTGTGGTTCAAGTGTGCTTTGTGATCCACTCTCTGGCCTGAGTTGGATGATTGGTCCAGGTTGGGGTTCAGGTCTGCTGATTGGTCCAGGCTGTGGTTCAAGTCTGCTGATTGGCCCAGACTGTGGCTCGAGTCTGCTGATTGGTCCAGGCTGTGGTTCAAGCCTGCTGATTGGCCCAGACTGTGGCTTGGGTCTGCTGATTGATCCAGGCTGTGGTTCAAGCCTACTGATTGGCCCAGACTTTGGTTCAGGTGTGCTGATTGGCCCAGCCAATATTTCGGGTCTGCTGATTGGTCCGGTAAATATTTCGGGCATGCTAGTTGACTGTGGTTCAGGTGTGCTGATTGGCCTGGACTGTAAAGACTGTAACTCATATGTGCTGCTGGGGTCAGACAGTTGAGGCTCCATGGACTGTGTTTTCTCTGGGATGAGCTAACAGAACAAAAAGAAATGAATGACTGAATGGATGATTCATTATCTATAATGATTATTGTAGTAAGTGTTCCTTGGACACCCAATCGTCTAGTTGCTGAAAATTGTAAAATATGTGTTATTTCATGGCCCAAACTCCTCTGATGAATCATTGCCAGCATTTCGAAAATGTCCACTATTTGTTTGGCTTTAATTTATACGTTAATTGTGGTCAAGATAATTTATCTTTTTTAACATTTACCACATTATTTATATATTATAAGTATTACATTTTGAATACAACATGATACACACGGCAACTGAGTAATGAATGGACAAATTCCAAAAAAATCCACAAATTTTGATATTGTCTTAGTTAACTCAACTGTGTTATATTTTTTTGCTGCGATTTGCAACAGTAATGTATAGTAAAATATGGGTGTCACTTATAACAATGCTATTTTTTTTAACAACATTGAATTCGTATCACATTTGTTTTCTGCACTCTCTTCTTGTTGAGTTAACAATTAAGTATCCGACCACAGTTTCAAACTACATTCATGCACATGCCTGCAGACACAAAAACTGGTCTTCAAGGAAAAAAATTAACCATTCTTCCACACACAAAGAGAAGCAAACATACCTGTCCTTGGTGCTGAACACCATATCCAACGCACACACGCACTATTTCTCCAGCAACCGAATTAGTCTATTGCATTAACATAACTAACGTTAAATGGACACACACTTTGACGAATGCAAGCTACAAAGTACAACCTCTACTCATATTTTGTCCTTGAAACCAGTTGAAAAGTTTATTAAGTGTACTGCACATCTTCTGACAACACATAAGATCTCACTTTAAAGTGGTTTGACAGACATTGTAAAGAAACGGAAGTTAATATACATGTGCATTGCAAAGCAATTGTGCGGTAACCAAAATACAAAGAACAGCTCAACTTAACTGTTTCATATCTTTAACCTTTCTATCCACAAAAAAACTTAATTTATCAACTACTAGTATGTATCATTAACTAAAAAAATTCTGTTTCTTTTATGTCTACTCCTTCCAAAATTTAGAAAGTAATAAATACAGAAAATAATCCACTCTCCACAACCCTAATTACTTAGTGGGCCTGTCTATCTATCCCATATAGCAGAAGGACAAATGGAACTAGCCACTATTGAATAGAGGTATTTTCTTTTCCCAAAACTTCTTTGCTAAACCCAAAACCGAGTAACAAACACACTGCACGGAAATTTACTACCACCTTTAACAAGTTTTATCAAGCAAAAATTTGGTACCACTAAAGGTATTAGCACAAACAAAATACATACAAAGATCAATACAAATTAAGTAGTAGCATAGATAACTACATTGCATGATAGCTGTAAAGCAGACAACTACAGATGTACATGTCATGACGAACAAGCATTTTCAGACAATATGAAGCCTTCGTCCTTAAAATCCCATGTAGAAGGGGTATAGGCATGTTACAGGCTTTCATTGGTGTATATGTCAAGGGTTTTCTTTGGTCAATCAGGCATACTGCACTTGAGTTGCTATGGGAAGAACCAATCAGAAGATGCAACTGACAATGGACGGCAGTATAGGAAGACTGCAGAATCAACATACTAACAGTACAAATTCTGTTGGAGAAAGAACAATGCAAAATAAGAGAAAAAACTATACACATATACAATATGTAACATTGTATCCACCCATCTTTAACTTTTACAGCCCTCTGGCAAACTGATTCTTTGTCATAAAATCGTACTTAATGAAAGTTCATTTCATACAACGTTTGTTTCACACATTTGTTTAACAAGTATGTTTGCTCAGAAAAGGTGTGAATACTGCCCTAAACTATACAAAGTTTTACTGCAGTAAGATACATGTCTCATTTTTAAAAAAAATTTTTCCTCAGATTGTATATGATTATTTATGATTTATGGCAAACTGCCTAACAGGCTTTGGAATAAAATTTGGAGACAGGGCGTTGTTTTTTAGTGCAGGGCGTGGGCTGTGGGGACACCTAGACAACCTCTTAGGCAATAGCCTGTTGCTAAACTGTTTCATGCTAGCTTTAACTTCACAGAGGTGAAAAAAAATGTTGTAAAAAAGTTGAAAAATGCCTTTGCACATTCTGACATCGTATTTCACAGCTGAACAAGATATTTGAACACTGTATCTTTATCCTATTGCAAATTTCGAATATTCTATATAATCTTGAGGCAACTTAATGCTGTGATTAATATTGCCACATCTTCCATAATAAATATTGGTGAAATTTGACAGAAAAGTTTCTGAAGCAGTAGTGATTGCTGTAGAAAGTGAAATCAGAATTAAACTTCATCTACTACCATTTCATTAAGTTTTGAA
The DNA here is from genome assembly GCA_019207045.1 of Branchiostoma floridae x Branchiostoma belcheri. Taxonomy (NCBI): domain Eukaryota; kingdom Metazoa; phylum Chordata; class Leptocardii; order Amphioxiformes; family Branchiostomatidae; genus Branchiostoma; species Branchiostoma floridae x Branchiostoma belcheri. The sequence continues at coordinate 20,854,656 of CM033024.1, forward strand.
TGATGTATTAAAATACAGTAAAATGATCTGACTTTGCAGGTACAAAATGTAGCATCTCTACAGTTCAACTAAATTGCATTGTTCTCTTTTGATAGTGAAGTTGCCCCAATCACCCTAAATGCATTATCTATTCATTCTAGTCTATGCATTACTCAAATATGAAAAAAAAACTGCCAAATTTGAAAATAAAACATATCTCAAATTTTCAGTACTGCAACAATATGCGTAGTGCCCAGTTTAAATTTTGAATTTTTTTTTAAAGGTTGAGAAAAAACTACCAGTGCGCAAAGTAAAAAAAATCAAATGATCATTACAAAAGAAATCTGTACTAGCTTAGAGATAACTCTGCTTGATCTTACACTGTGAGTCACACCTTCTATACTTCCTTTCATGAACACTTGAAACTTCACCCTTTTTTCTATTAGAAAATAGAAAAAATGAAAACATTTGGACTTTCTTGTTAATAACTTAGACACATGAAACATATTACTCATTTTCAAATCAAAAAGACAAAGACTAGCTTTATACAAGCTATACTGATGCATGCAATGGTCTACAAATAAAATTCTTGTCATACAATCAATGTAAACTTTAGACATGTTGCTAGAAGCATATGGGGTTGTTGCCTTTGGTAAGAAGAGCTTGAAAATAACATTTTTAATAATTTTTCATAGATTTTTTTTTAATAATTCTTAGTCCTTGACTGTCAGTTAAATGTGACAATAAGCAATATTTGAAGAAAAACATTTTATTGTTTTTGTCAATTTTCACTGTATCAACAATTATTTGGCTTATAATAGAGATGGGCTTTCTAAATTTCTTTTCCACAATGGGTTTGGAAATGCAACAGAAAGTGAGTTTCACTATAGTTTAGCACTGCTTCAAAACTACAAATCTAGGATTGTACAAAACATTTCTTTCACAAATGGTGTTTCAAGCTTGCATGTTTGAAGCTCCCCCTAACGGAGTATATCAGCACTGCAGGAGTAACCTTTTGACTGAGGCACAGTTTGGTACATTGTATGATCTGCATACCACATTGTTCCTGATTGGAATGCACATTTTCCCCAAATATGTGTCTTGCAAGAGTGGAGTATGTCATCTGAAAGCCTCCCATCTTCTCCACTACACCTGATCCACCCCTACTTTCAAAATTCCATGGCCCTCACCTGCCATTCCAGATTATTACGGTTGGACTGCACCATTACCCATCTGGGGGTATCAAAGTTTGTCTTAAAATGTCTACAACAAACAGACAAAATGTTCACCCAAATTTTTGTATTGGAGATTTTTCCTATCGTGGGCATTTGGAGTTCAAAATAGGGGTGGCAGGTCTACTACTGGTGGGCTTTTTTTCTTCAGCAGCACAGCCATCATAGAATCGTACATTTATCCTGCAAGTGAAGAAAAGGCACAAATGAATACAAATGTACACATTAGACCAATTATCTGGTAAAGATGAAGCTTGATCCTTTCATTAGTGTAGTGAATCCACTTTTCATACATAGAATAATCCCCAAGAACACACCATGTGATCCTGAAAAACTGACTAATCATAGGATACAAAAATCTTATTTTCCTTCTTCCCACAATAAACACATGCTAAACACCTTTAATTGCAATGCCTTATATAGCCCCTTATCTCTAGGTATAAAGCAACAGTTACTCAAGACCCATTCACACTTTGTGCACTCATGTATGCATGAGTATTGACATAAGTTCTTGGCCGAAAAATCTTTTTTTTTTTTTTAAATTGATAAACAGTCTTCACAATGATAGGTCAAATTGAAAAAAATATTTCCTGCAAACTTTAAGTAAAAAAACTGTCAATAAGCTACTTATATGCACTTGACTATATGCACAAAGCATGAAAGGGCCCTTGGACAAAGGTAATAATGAAGTTGAGAGAAAACAAGCAGATGTGACATGCAACAAGTGAAGACAGGCCTGCAAAAAAAATCCGAGCAAAGTTACTCTTAGACTAAAATTTCATACTGAAGGCCAAGAGGCTCCAGTATTTTTATACCTGAAATTACATGCAAAAATCATAGTTGCCAAACGTGTGTGTGCCAAATGGAGAACTCTTGTTTGTAAGTTTTCCCTGTGTGTAAATTTCTAGTCATTGAAAGAAAAATAGCACAACAATTCTCAACAACTACAGAAGATCCAGTTTGAGTTGGTCGCCTACAAAAGGCACTCTGCAACAGCAAGAAAGGGGGAGGGGTGTGCAGCCATTTTTTCTTGATGTACGCATGCAGGCATGCCGTACCTCTTTCTTCTTGGGTGCAGCAGGGGGTTGCCCCCCTGTGGAGACCGGCTGAGATGGTTGAGGGGGGTCGGAGGTTTAGGTTGTGACGGTGCCTGGAGGGGGGAGTGAATAGTACAGCCACAAGAGTGGTCAGAAGGGGGGGGGGGGAGAGAGACAGAAAGAGTTTGGGGGGAGGGGGCAATATTGACGCCGCAATCACTTCAAAATATGTCGAACTAATGACTTAACGGTGCGGCATTAATGCCAAACCAAGCTGCAGCATATTGGTGGCATCACTGCATCCAAGTGATTTGACCGGTGAGCTCATTCATGATTTTAAAAAATCTTTTTACGCTTTGTTTTGTTGCCTTTTAAGTCAAACATTTTGTACGATATTCACATTATAGAGTCAATAGTACTAGTAAGTCAAATCAATGTAGGACTCAGCAATGCCACCAAAGTCCGCAGCTTCAGTTAGATACCCGATTTACATGACTTGGGGGGCTTGTCTTATCACTTATATCAGCCATATCTTAGGCTTAGGATAATCCATGCACAACAAATATGAATTGATGAATTTGAAACCTTTGTTTTATATCAATCTCTCTATGTATTATCAAATAGAAGCATTAACAACTTGATGTACTTGGTGCTGCCTAATTACAATACAAATTTGGTACCATAGGTTTCCTTGGTACTAAGAGGGTCAAGGTAAGAGTTAATTCCTTGGACTTTGCATTCATTTGACAAATGCCTTCCTCAAATGCCTTCCCCTACACACCTGCAACCAACACAACAGACCTTAGGGAGGCTCTGCTAAACCAGGCTGAGGTTTCCACTTGTGGATGCAGCCTGTAGCCAGCAGTCAGCCAATCAGAGAATCGCCTAAACATTTTCTTCAGGTAAAGCTGATGACCAGATTGGCTGACAGCTGGTTAGAAGTTATACCCACAAAAATGGAAACTTCTGGCCATACTAATTTAATTTGTTGTTTCTCGGATTTCTATACGTGAAAATATAAAGAGGACATAATAAAGCTATAGAGAAGGGAGGTAAACTTGAATATGACTGTATTCACCAAGTAAAACTGAGTGCACCAAGGCACAAACCTAGTTCTCATGGCCAGTTAAAGGTTTCTTGAAATTTAAAAAAAAATCCAAGAACCAACAAATTAAATCAGTTAAATAGGTGTGGCCTCTGTCCGAATTAGCAGCATCTCAAGGTATATTGCACTGGCTGCATGCAAGGCTCTACATAGAAGAATTAACTACACCCTCCAGTTGTTCTATTTTCTTTGAGGTAAAAACTTACCTCTTTCTTCCTGGGTGGTTGTCCGGCGGGTATGGGCTGGGCCTGGGGGGGAAGGGGTTGGGGCTGGGCAGCACCGGCAGCTTGTTGTTGTTGTTGTTGTTGTCGCTGCTGCTGCTGCTGTTGTTGTTGTAACTGCTGAGCATACAACTGCTGTGCTCTAGCATCTTCTTCTTCTTGTAGCTTCTTGGCAAGCTCCAGACTGCAACAAAAGGGTAAAAATCTAAATTGCTGAACTGGTGTGTGAACAGTGTTTGCATGTGTATGGATACCATTCAGCACCAAGGACAGGCATATTTACCTGTGTGTGGAGAGTGTTTAGTACCAGGGACAGGCATTTACATATGTGGATAGTGTTTAGCACCAGGGACAGGTGTGTTTAACTATGTGTGTGTGGTGTTCAACAACAAGGATGAGTGTGTATAGAGTTCAACACCGGGGACAGACATGTTCACCTATGTATTCATTGTGTTCAGCAGCAAAGACAGATGTGTTCACCTGTGTGTAGATGGTGTTCAGTACCAAGAACAGGCATGTTCATCTGCGTGTGGATGGTGTTCAGCACCATTTGTATCCATATTTCACAGCCCGTATCACTGATGTTCAGCAATACACATCAGTTTAGAGGCATGAGATGAACAAGATTTGTCACACATGACTTGGAGGGAAGGCAGTAATTCCTACTCACTCTGACATGGCTGCGGGCTGCTGCTCTCCATCCTGGGCTGCCTCCTGTTGTAGGGTCAGTGCTACCAGGTAGTCCTGCAAGGGGGAGGGGGGGGGCATGTAAACTTCTAGGTTAGAAACACTACCAGGACTTAATATAAGCAACTTGTCCTTTTTTGTCCCCACCCCTATTTCATGTTCAATTTGGAACCGTTTGCTTGTGGTTTAACGGACCAATCTGGCAAATTTTGTAAATGTAACAAAAAAGAAAGGTTTAACAAGCCTGTCAGTAAATTTCTAGTATTAATTCATACATGTTTGTTTTTCTAACTTTTGACAAAGGAATTAGGTTGGGGTTATGAGAATGGGTTAGAATTTTAGTATAGAGTCCCATGATTATTAAAGCTAAATAACTTGTCTTTTCTACAATCTCCACTTCATGCACGTAACAATACCATAGAAGCTATAATAATAGAGGTGATGGTTGGTGGGTAACCATGGCAACAAGGAGCGGAATACCTGGTCCATTTGTTGTTTGCTTTGTGGAGGCAGCGGCGCATACCTAGCGAGTGTACGGAAGGAATCGCCCAATGAGCTCACGACAGTTTTCAGTACCTGATCGATCTGCTGTTGGGAACTCAAAGGCACTTGTGGAGACCCCCCGTGGTTTGGTACGGTCGTCCTGAAGTCTGCGTCCACAAAGGTAGAATCACCTGAAAAAAAGAATGGTTCAAATTTATAGGAAATCTCAAACTTTCAAATTGTACCATTTGTGATCGATCAAAGGCAACATTAAGTTTGGGATACATAGTTTGCCATCTGGAATGTATATTGTAGAATGTGTCTTGCAAGGAATTCTGGGATGGTTGCATGACCTCCTCTGGGTTTTCCGTGACATCTTAACGGTAAACCCCAAATTCATGGCACCATGAATATGTTTCCAATGTATTACACTCTGCTACAGGTTTGCTTCAAATTTTGATTACTGCAGAAACCTCCTTTTTCATTCTACAACAAAATGAAAATACAGCAAAACTCAATGAATGCACAGTATTCACAATTCATTCCAAAGAAGTCCACACAATTTACACTTCACTGAAATACAATACACATATTGATGTACACACAATGATGAAAAGTTAATTGGTTATTACATGTACTGTCTTAGATCCTCTTTTGATGCTACTTTCTTTGTTGGGGAAGAAAAAAGACATTATTCCTCCTGCCCAAATATTTCAAAATGGAATAGGCCAGGCTATGCATAACAGATCATTACCTTCTACGTTGGAAAGTGTCTCCCACACAACGTTGGGCTCTCCCAAGAAACCCTGGTCTGTCACCAGTAGGAAGAGCTCACTCTGAAAAAAGAGGCGTGTTCATAAACACAAATAGATACAAGAAAGCTAGTCCAACTGTGTTATGGCAACAAGGAAAGTTTTACAAATTACAGCACATTTTTGCTTTCGAGAAGTCAAAAAAACAAACATTTTGAAAACCATTACAGTACAATTTATTGATATAATCGTTACAGTCTTTAATACATTAAAAAATGAATTTATCAGATGGCCATACATTTCTTAAAGTTAATAATCTTAAGCATTATTGACAATAAAAAGAACTTATGGTAAAGACAGTGTTAGGTTGACAACTAAAATACAGAGGGTAGCAGAATTTTTGGCGATACCTCAGAGGCAGTGCCTTAAAATCACTGCAGTCCTTATTACCTTGTGTTTGAACATCGTACTGAAGTGATTATTCCTGAAGAAGACGCAGAACTCCCCTTCCTTGACCGTGCCGCTCAGCTCCGCCAGGCCGTGGTACGTCAGCTGGGAGGCCGTGCTCTCCAGGTACGCCTCCGCCATCATTCCTGCAGGGGGAAATGGTGGAACATGTCCATGGCCATTTTAGATAGATTTCGGTAGATGCATTATATTGGGGCAGTTTTGATGCAGAATTGACCAATCCTGACAGTTCATCACAATTAGTACTTCTACCAATGATAGCATGGCAATTAGCCATTCAACCAATGAGAAACTGCTTGCATGTCCATCAAATATCTACTTCTATATGTTGTTATTTGCATTTTTACATGGAATTGGCCTATTGTTGTGGGATTTGGACTCAAATGGCATTGATGCTAAAAATGCCAGACCAGTTTAGCATTAATGCAGCACCCATTCAGCATTATACCATGAATATTTCCTATATAATAATTCTGGACAGCATTACTTGATAAAATGTCACACATTTTTTGAACGAATAAATAAATCAAAACCATGCTCAAATTTGAAAAAAAAAATTACTTTCAATTGCCTGACTCCTGGCAGTTAAGACATTTTGACTGAACTATTAAAACCCTCCCTCTCCCCTTTTAGGATGACATTGCTCTGTGCCTGACCTTGACTCACGACCTCGCTGTCCTGAGCTGACTTGCTGGAGATGATCTTCTCCACCAGCTGATTGTAGCTACAGTTTCCCACAGCAGTCACAATATCCAGGTTCTGGGGGTCGATTAGCCAGCCATGGTATAGAACTATTCCTAGAAGAGGTCATAATCAACAAAATTAACATTTTATCACCGTCATGGAAGGAAATTTTGTTCAGTTGTTTCCTTTTCTTCTCCGAAACAAATATGGTCAATGGCAGGTGGACCATGGTTACGGCCTTATGGGTAAAGTAGCAGACACTCTGTAGTGTTTGATTACACAGTGTAGTAAGTGGTAGGACAAACCTGGAGGGGCTGGTCACCATATATATACATGTGTACAAAAATCATTCTCATCTTGATCAAATCTCATCAACCAACGCTCATATTAGACAACCATAATTTGTAAATTTGAAATGAATTTCCTATCATTGTGGCTGCAAATTCATGTACAAAATGTAGATCATTTGATGCTAGTACTAGTACATGAAAATTGGAACAATGATCAAAAGTCCTCCTTCTAATCTAATTCTTGCCATGATCATGAATTACCAAACCCTCTGCTATAAATAATGATAATAATTCAATAAAGGAAAGCAAGTTTTCAATATGTGGTGCCAACTTAGAAGTCTCAGAATCAAATTCCCAGGGACTGTGTCATGACATAAGTTATCCCCATCTGAAAATGGAAATCTTATTTTTATTCATATAACATTTTGAGAGGGAGAGGCAAAGAAAAGCCTGTTTATCAATAGGAATATAATTGCTAGATGATATCTGACATGTCAGTAATAAATAATTCATACAAGCTGTGATGGCTTGAAATTAGGTCAATAAAGCAATGGTATTCTGCCTGTTCTGCAATATCTGCTCTATACCCTATGAAATAGAGAAATACTGAGTTAAGACAGACATTGTACATGCAAGAAACCAGTATAGATATTCTTCAACGAAGGATGTCCTTATACATATAAATTACACTACATCATGTGGTATGGGTCCTTTTGTAATCTGATTTATTAAGACTGCACTGGGGTAAAGATGAAGCACTTCTAACATCTGGAATATCATTAATGTTAGCTTTGCAAATTTACTTTTGTGGTGGACTCATTTTGCAGTAGAATGGAAAGTGACGTTTTTGTGGCATCTTGGATTCTTTGAATGAAACCATTTGCAGTAGTCAAAATGAGTTACTGTAAGTGTAAATGCAGGTATTGAAAATTGCAAAATGTTTGAAATGGTTTCATAATCATATTGATTTTTTTTGCAGTGAGCTTGCACCCATTTTAGAGGGCATGTCAGGGTAGATATTGTAACCTTGCAGAATCAGCAATTCTGCCAATAGACAAAGAATGTGAATCAGATTCTGTAAATTCAAAGACAGTCCCTTACCAGACAGTCTGAACTTTCCATTTCAAGTTTGACTTTAGTCAGTTTAGATTAATGAATTGACTTGACATTTAGGATTTAAAAATGGGAGACCACCTTAACACAATCCTAGCATCCTGCATGACTAGAGTCTCTGTCAACAGAGAGAGTATGACTCTACAGGTAGAATCCAAAATTCTGCCAGATTGCAGTTTCCTTCCTGACAGAGCATATTCAGCACAGGTGATTTTTATAATGGAACAGTATTTTTTGTTCAATCAGACCCTTGTTGTACCTAGTGACACATAGTAGGGTATATTTTTAGTAAATCCTACAGGGTAGGGTTGCTCCCCCTTCAAGCGTTTAAAAGTCGAGATTTTACGTCCCTTCCGTAAGACAGATGCAGCCCCAACTGAGATGCCAAACCCAGGTTTGAACCATGGACTACTAGTTACTAACTCATGGAAGCTCAAAGGTGAGGCGGCTATAAGCTTGAGCTACAGGGACATCCCTAAGAGAACAGCATACAATAAAAAAATGAACATTTTATGCTTACCTAACAGATCGAAGACTATACACTCAGGGGTGTACTCGAAGTGTCGGACTCCGGTGAACTTGACATTGACGTCCAGCCCCGTCTGAAGCTTGTGGAAGACGGACATGGCATCGTGGAAATTCTGCTCATAGTTTAACAGCTGGCCTTCTGTGCAATTCTTCGGAGCACTAGAGAGTATACAGTCTCCTGTAGAAATGTAGCGGTAAAGAAAATTGTGATAAGAACTCATAATCATATCTCCTTGAAATATTTCTATGGTCTGAAATCTATGTGGTCAGGAAGGTTGAACAAATGCCTAAACCCACAGATTACAATAGTATGGTACACTTCACAATTCACATCGTCTTCTCACTTCGAAATTGACCTTGATTCTTGAATGAACACATGCATGTACTCTATATCTCCAGAAGGGATATCTCCAGAAGGGATATGACTCATTAATATGATATGGGGACCAAGTTATCTAGTTGTACATATTCAAATTTTCTCACTTTTTTTGTAATTTGCCATTTTGACACAAAGAACGTACTTGAATAGTTAATTCCATCTATTAGTTAGCATAGTGAATTTACAGTACTTGTTAGTGGCAGTTTCATCATCAATCAATTACCCATCCAGTCTTAATGGTCTGCCCCCTCCACACACCCTCTCAGTGACAGTCTCACCTAAATAATCCATGAGCTGATCGGACGTGACCACTTCTGTTCCAGGGGGTAACTGCACCTTCCACGTCATGAACAGAACATTCATGAGCGCCAGCAACGGACACGGACCATTCTCATTCTGCGTCACGATGGGGGTGTCCTTTCCCTTCCACTTTATCCACTTGACTTGATAGAGACATTGCGCTGCAGACAGTTTTCCGGGGGATACCTCTCCACCCTCCGCACCTAGTGGTTCCTCCCCTTTCACCCCTTTTCCATCAGAAGTACTTGGTATGGCCGCGATTGGATCAACTTGCATACAGGATTCGGGGCTAACCTTTTCCCCAGTTTCTGAGTCATTGTTCAATCCGTTGTTGTCGTCGTCGACTTGCATTTTGTTGTGGTCTTGTCTTACTTCTGTCGTAACGTTGCCGCCACTTTCGGCAGAGGCATCGGATAACTCTTCTCTATTTTCTATTATGGCGTCGATTCCCGAACTTTCCCGCTGTATAGAAGCCTCTGGTAAAGGTTCAGTGTCCTTTCCCTCTTCAGACGCGTCCGGTGGGTTTAGAGCTTTAGCTTCTTCTGTTGCGTCAGCAGACTCTTTGGGCAAACAGTTCGGATCAGCTGTGTTTTGAGTGTCATCTTCGGGTAGACCACACGATTCACCGCCGAGTTTTACCGACCCTTCTTCGGGACTCGCTCCGGCTCCTTCCAATTTTTCCGCTTCTGAGCCTTCTATGCTAGCCATGGTTTCGACTTCTGGCGTTGATTCTTGATTCTGGGCCATGGCGTGGAAGAGAGGAGTGAATTTGTTGGAAAGTTGCAAATTTCACGACGTCGCCACCGCCATCTTGGATCACAATGATCCAAAGCGCAAGCGCAACAATATTGGGCTGTGCCATTTCTGTTTCAGGGGACAACACTTGACACTGTGTCTCAGGTGCATTAGTCAGTGTTGTGGAGTTGCACTCATAGGCAGATGACAAGAAATATTAGTCATAACAACAGAAATACCCTTACATGATGAAAAAACACAACTGAACTCAAGTCATTTTGTCTTGTTCAAAATTGTTTGCCTTTCTCTTTATATTATGAATAGATCTGTTATTTTTGTGCTTTTTATTCTTAAACATTAAGAAAATAATAATGTTAACCAGAAAAAAATATAATTTCGCTGTATAGTAGAAACATGGTATATAAACATCAACAATACACATAGTGTTAAATGTTGCTACTGTAGTGTTTATCAGTTCGGAAGTCTGCATGAATGTTTAATACAAGTGCTTAATGAAATAACTGAAAAACCATGTCCCAGAAATCTGTGGGTGGTTTATGTAAATCATGACTTGCTTCTGGTGCCTTATGCTGATTTATTTTGGCTGTAAGCAAACAGGTAGTTAACAGTAACAGGTGTTATGGCACTATTACCACCCACATACTCCCACACACGTTCCATTGCAATGAGCGCAGGTAATGGTTTTCGGGGAAAAGCCCATCCTGACCGGACAGCGGAAAACCTGTCCAGTCTGAACAAAAGGGTCTGCATTGGGGTATAAGTTGTAAGCTATATAACTACATCTTTTTATATTATGCTAAGAAGCAACAATGTCTTTATAGATCTTTATAGTGTGACACAATGACATAGAAAACTTTTTAAGTTTGTTAAATCAAATATTAGAAAATGTTATTAAAACAAACATTATCCATCATTGATACTTCTGTCATACTGTGCATATCAGATAAAAACGTCCAAAAAATCAGTCCAGTTTATGATTTTCCACAATCATGTTCAGTTGCTTGAGTGTTTTGGGGTAAAATTAACATTATTAAATTACGATAATAAATAGGAAGAAGAAAAACACATCATATAGCACATATCCAGCAAAAAAGGTAATTGATTCCCAATTTGCCCACAAAAGATATCTTTATCTTTATAGTCCACAAGGTGCTTGAAACCCCCATTTTAACTGGTATTTCCGTATCCCCCAATAGACCCTCCGGAGAACAATGTTGGGCGGCGGCCATGTTGACTAGCATGTAAATGTTTTGGCTTGTCAGCGACTAAAATTGACTCTAAATTTTCGCACGTCGTGTCAAGACGATTCTAAGTTTGCTGCGAACATCTTAGCACTTGAGTGAAGAAAGTCATATTGTCTTGACGCTTTCTGTAAGGTCCAAGAATCCGGCGGCGGTGATTTGCGCTTGCCGAAACAGGTGCTCCTTGTTGCACTGTCAAGTTTCAGTTCCGCAAATTTTGTTTTTGACTAATATTTGAAAATCACGAAGAAAGATGAAGACAGCAGTGATAGTCTTATTATCAGCCCTTCTTTCGACCATAGTGTTCACATCAGGTAGGTGAAAATTTAGGTCGGTCGACTCGCCTTTACTGTTATTTTTGCAAATTATCATGGTGGGGAGGGGGGCAAATTATTATATTCCAGGATGTAAAAATATGCCTTTGTCATGATCAAAGTATCAAATATCATTGTATCTAGGATAATACGGCCTATTTGTTTCATATTTTGTGTTGCTGGAAATATTGATGAATGATAAAGCTGATGCAGGGCTCGAAACTTGTACATTTACTTTGTTTAGATGTTTTGACATGTACAAGTAAAATTTGCTATGTAGCACTGTATATTGAGATTTTTGCGGTTATGTGATGTTTTCACTGTGACCTCTTCACCAAAAATTTTAAAACCACTGGGAAAATCTGTTTTGTCCTCTGCTTGCCTACCCAATTGTTTCAATCACACTTACTCCTCATTTTCTACCTGTTACTTTAAGTTAAATACATTTACAGAACTAATGTTATATCTATGTGATCAATAATAATGTCTTTTTCCACCATTTGATATGTCAGCAACGTGCAGGTCACAACTGGAGATTTCCAGATTGCAAATTGCATTCTGGCAAACCTGGATGCAAATCATATATAATTTGTGTTAAAGTATTATTTCTATTAAGGAAAATGTTCACAACTAGTCATTTTAAGTTTGCGAAAACATTTACCTTTTCAAGTATCAGAACATGGCCACTACCCTTCAGAGCCCTTCAATTACTGTAAATGCATTTAAGTTCGTGGGGATTTAATTTCGCGGTAGCGGAAAAAGGACTTTTTGCGATGGTTTTAATTTCGCGGTAGCAGCATGCACTGTAGTATCTTAATGCCATGAAAAAATGTTCGCGGTGGTTTTAAATTCGCGGTGAAGTGGCCAACGCGAAAACCGCGAACATAAATCCACCGTGAACATTTCTGCATTTGTATATCCCCATAGTGCAGAAATGAAAAAGTATGGTACTATGAAAAAAGTAATGGTACTATGAACTCATTTGCATGAATTAAAAACCACACATTTTTCATAGTATCACACTTTTTCTGCATCACTGGTGGGTACACACTGTGCAAGCTAATTGCCCATGTTCTAAAACAGTTAGGACATGGTCATTCGGCCATACTAAATAGGGTCGCTCGCCCACTCCAGGGTTCCTTAATAAACACCCTTGGCTTCTTGTGGGCGGAGTGACTCTATTTGCCCATGTTCTAACTCTTACATAAAGGGCATTATCCATATACTAGTACAATGTGTTTTGCTATGATTGTCATTGTCTTGATTCCTGCAGGTGAGAGACTGAATGACTTTATAAGTCATTATGAAGGACTCAGGTACAGTACAGAGACTCTACAGGCCAAACATGAGAGAGTCAAGAGGGCGGCTATGGGGGAGGCCACGCCTGAGGATGTGCACCTGGCATTCTTTGCACATGGAAGGTAATAAACATGCACTGCTCCCCCCACCCCAAAAGGACAGTAAAATATACAAAATTTTGTGAATGCTGTGACTTGTTTTCCAAGTCTTTCATCTATAAGATGATTGAAATGTGAGATAATAAATGATATACATCATGATGTATATTGTGTAGAAAGCAATTTAATTTGTTATTGTTGTTTTTGCCTCATTATTAAAGAAGAAGTAGTATTGCTGCATATCAATATTCAATCATTTTGTTTTCCAAGCTCAGATTTATACTAAGATGATTTATGTAATTGTTTATGTTATGTATAGTTTTTCAACAGTTTGCTCAAAAATGGTTTTGTATATTGTAGTATTACAAATGATATACAACTAGAGTTCCACGAACACATACCTTTGCCAAATAAACCAGGTTTGTTATGTAGAATGATGTCTGTAGACAAATGCGTTACTCATTTCATTTTCTTCATTATTATATGCTTGGAGTTGGTTTATAAAATTTCGGCATTGATTATGCAAATTAGATCCCAAGTTACAATTAATTGATATCAAATTGTATCAAGCATAACTTAAGCTATCAGCATACCAAAAATCATGATGATCCTTTGATCCATTCTTGACTTATTCTCTTTCAAAGTCTTTAAATACACCTCTTACTCTCTTCCCTCTTTCTCAGTTACATATGTGACAACTTTGATGAAAGTACTATAATGGAATGCAGTGGATTTATAAACTTTTCCTCATCAATTATGCAAATTAGCTGTTAATTTGCATAATAAGTATCACATTATATAAGTCTTCACTTAGGCTATCTACATGCCAAAAAACATGACGATCCGTCAACACGTTCACATTTTCTCATTAATTATGCAAATGAGATAATCATTTGCATGATAAATATGTATTGACATTTCTCTCTTTCTCAGCTACATATGTTACAAGTTTTAAAGTCCTATCATGGAACGTAGTGAATTTATAAAATATCCTCATTAATTATGCAAATTAGCTGTTGATTTGCATAATTGGTATCTCATTATGTTTGTCTTCACTTACGCTACCTACATACAAAAAAACATGATGATCCGTCAATATCTTCATATTTTCTCGTTAATCATGCAAATGAGGCCATCATTTGCATAATTGATATATATCGACATTTTTCTCCTTCCCAGCTACATATGTGACAAGTTTGAAAGTCCTATCATGGAATGCAGTGGATTTATAAATTTTCCTCATTAATTATGCAAATTAGCTGTTGATTTGCATAATTAGTATATCATTATGTAAGTCATCACTTATTCTATCTACATACCAAAAATCATGACGATCCGTCAACACGTTGTAGAGTTATTCTCGTCCAAAGTTTGAAAGGAAACCGGCGCCTGCAGTTCCAAAAAAGCCGCTAGGGGGCCCAAACTCACAGCACTTACTCTCTGCCTCGAGGGCTATCTACCACTCAAAAATCATGATCACAGCATGTCCAGAACAGGAGATATCAAAAATTGAGGTTCTGCTGCAGTACCTTAGCAAGCCGCTAGGGGGCCCATTATCGAACTTGACCTTCGTTTTCCCGACCCCTACCCACCTACCAAATATTATCGGGATTCATCCAAGACTTCTTGAGTTATGCTGTTAACACACACACAGACACACACACAGACACACAGACTCACAAGCCCAAAACATAACCTTAGCCATTCTGGCAAAGGTAACAAAAAATGGTCATGCATTCATGCATTATGTCTTACTAATAATCAAACATTACTCTTTTTCATTTTCACTACATGTACTGATATCAACCTATACTCCAGTACTTGTTTTATAATGTCAATACCCAGTAGTTATAGAGTTCTTCTAGTTCTAGCTCAACTCTGTGTGATTTACTAATTTCAGGGACTTCCATTTACAACTGTCACCTGACAACAGTATGTTCAGTAAAGACTTCCAACTGGAAACTAGCGATGGTGTCCAACAGATAGACCTGTCTCACATCTACTCTGGCTATCTGGCTGGTGAGTGGTGATAGATAACAGTAACAGTAACAGTCTATAGATCTATAGTGGTGAATGAGTATACATGTGCCTGGTTAGTAGTAACTTCAAGTTAATAACACAGTAGTGACATGGTGAGCTTGTGGTACTAGGGTTTTTAATTCTAAATGTTCTGGGTTTGAATCTCTAACAGTAATACTGGTAGATCCCAATGTTGTACCCTGGGCTCCAGTTGGACACTGTTTAGCTCTTCGTATACTGTCTTTGTGTCTGCATAGAGCTGCTTGGGGATTAGGTTGACAATTGATGTGTATGTCAGAATTCATAGCTGATAATAGACTAGGTAACATACTAGACTTGTTTTACATCCAGGTATGAAGCTACTCAAGCAACTGGATAAGATTTTGGAAATGGTCAGAGGTTTCAGACAGTGTCCGCTGTCTTTTGTTAGTGGCACTTATTGCCTGTGTACATACATTGTATATGACCTGAAGTGCAAGAAAAGGCATGTATAGACAGGAAGCTTTGTGAGTTGAAACTGTATATTGTAAATACTTGAACCTTCAGTACGAAACAAGAGTTAGGGTCCTATAGTATGTGAAAGTAAAACTGGTGCAAATAAAAATGCCGCTGATAAAGATAAAAATGTTGTGAATGATAAAGCCACTGTATGGATGGAATGCTTATGAAAATTCTGTTAACGTTGAAGGTTTAACATCGTACGATCTTAAATTGCAAACATTTTGACTCACGTGTTTGTAAAATGTAGGTGAACCCGGCACCACTATGTGCCATGGCAGCATCATCAATGGCAGGTTTGAAGGCTTCATCTACACACCACAAGGTGACTACTACATCGAGCCTGCCGAACGCTACAACACGAGCGCCGATGTCCACTCCGTCATTTACAAGGCAGAGCACGTAGAGGACCCCCTGTCTGGACACAAAACTGGATGTGGCGTCCACGGAGATTACACGTTACACGAGCCCAAATCTGTTTTCCCGCCCGAAGAGGTATACATATTTACTCAGTAAAGATAGTGTTTATTCTTATATACATCATGTAGTAATGAGGAAATCTTTCAATCTTTTTGCATAAGTGCAATCCTGGGGGCATGTATATTAGAATATTCCGATTACTGTATGCTGAAAAAGCACACTTGGATTATTTCTAAAACTAGTAAAAGATTATTTTTCATACATATTAAAACTAACTCAAAGTAATTAAGGCATTCAAATGTTTAAAGAATGTAGTAAAAACATGAAAAAGGATCATACATTGAATATAGACGTAAAAAATACAGTTCTTTGTTGCACGACCAAAAGGATTAATCACCAATGTTTCGGTAGTTTTGCTGCATTCCTCAGGGCAGTAATGACGACTTCCCACTGCTAGGTGGCGCTACAGTGGGTAGAATGTGGTCCCAAACATGACTAATCTTGTATCCCCCCTTGTTCCTTTTCTGATGTTATGTGAAAAAATCTTAGAATATGTATGTATTGCAGGAAGAGGATTTTTCAATTGTAGTCTCTAATTTGATTTGTTTAAAATGCTTTCATAGGTTGATGATAATGAGGTTAACGACCATGAGTACAACAAGTACGCTGATCCCCACAAGCGCTACCGTCGACAGACAGTACCGACCAAGAACACGTGCCAGATATACATCATGGCGGACCACAAGTTCTATGCGTAAGTACAAATATATTTTTGGCTTTGTTTCTTCTTTCTGTTCTTCTTCCATTCCAAACAAAAACTGGTTAAGTTGCAGATATCCTGAGGTGCTAAACTACATGATTTAGCAGGTGGCAGGACAGAGCTCTAGGCGCTGGTCACCATGTATGTTAAATGAGTTTGAGTAATAATTATTGCAGCAGGAGTTTCTTAGGTTACTAGTACTAGACCATGGGATCTTTAAGGTAAATGTTATGTCTTTTCTTGCATTATGTTACCTTGAAGTTTCTAGAATGACATATGTCTTTCCTTCTCTGTTCCAGATATTACGGTACATGGGAGGCGGCGGTGGCACAGCTCGCAGCACATGTGAAAGCTGTTAACGCCATCTACCGGCCGCTCGTGCTGGATGACAAGACGGGATATGGTGTAGAAGTCACAAGAATCAGGGTTTGTATTCTACTGTAGTTTGAAGCCCCACTCTGTACTTTATTGTTATTTGGTACAATCTGTATTTAGAAACCAACGCCAAAACATCTTAGCATGAAAGTTCATCTGCGTTGGTAAATGACATTATGGATAAACTAAACTTCGATTGACCAACACTAAAATGATTCGGACTTAAATATACCTCTAAAAATTTTCGGCCGGCAGATTCATACCTTGTTGAAATATTGAAGAGCTTTTGTAAAATTCTTGACAAAATTGCAACCATGTCAAACCTTACATGTATATGCTCCACTCTTGGACACATGCCATTTGGTGGCAGGTCAACCATTGCATCCTGCTGTGCTAGTCTCTGGTCACAACTCAACAGGCAATAAACTTGCACCTGGGTGAACAACAAACAAACTGAAAACAATACATCAGTTTTTACAGACGTAATGATAAAAAACAACTGTTGCATGTGTTTAATTTCTGTTAGATCAACACCACAGAGGATGCCTTGCAGACTGACAACCCCTTCAGGCCGGATAACATTGGAGCAGAAGCTTACCTGGACCTCCTGTCCAACTACAACCACAACCCTTACTGTCTGGCCTATGGCTTCACTGACAGGGACTTTGAAGGCACCCTGGGACTGGCCTGGGTTGGGAGTATTTGTTCCAGGTAATCATTTATCAGGAATTTGTATAATTGATAGAGGTGATATTTATCACTGTAAACCTTGAAATGTTTGATGTGGTGTTTTTTTCCCAGCAACTTGTTACTGTGAAATTGTGATGCTGCAAATACATGTTTGTATTTCTAGTTAAATGTAGAAGAGTGCTGTTAATTTACAGGTGGTCTACCGTTAATTCAAAACATTTCCAAAGCCTCCTTTTCCTCCTAACTCAATATTAAGCCCTCGTTTTATAGCACTTTTTTGTTGATTCCAAATTTTAATAGCCAAGACTTGAGGCTGACAGACATGATGGGAAATCATGGATTTCATTCCTGGCATTGTGTTCTTGGGTCTTTACTGGTCACAAGATATCCAGACTCCATGTATAAATGGGTACTTAAGTTTAAGAGGTAGAAGGTGGAGGAAGAGAGGGATGTACTCAGCCCTCCAATACCATGACACAATGGATAACAACTCAATGCCCTTACAGCCTCAAAGGACATCTTACCTTTACCTATATCCTGGTAGTGCTTGTTCACATTTTACTTTACCTTTACCTATCCTGGTAGTGCTTGTTCAATCAGGGTTGTAGCCAGCCTGAAATCATTTTCAGTCCCCTCGATTTTGAATCAGAAAGATCGAGACGTCGAGCCGAAGGCATAACGTTCCTCAGGGGATCTGGGGGCATACTCCCCTGAAAATTTTGAAATCTAGACCCTCTGAAACCCAATTTCCTGCATTTTGAGGTGTAAAGTTTGCTGGTAGACTAAGCTGTTCATCTGTTTGGGTGAAAAATTACACAAGAAGACAGTTTTTTATATCTTTACTGACTTTACATATAGTTTTTGTCAATTACAGAGGACGGAATGGGCTAAATTTTTTTCTGTCCCCAGCTGCAAAATTCCTTCAAAGGACTGAAGGACGGGTGCTGGCTACAACCCTGTGTTCAATCATTTTACTTTCTTTGACACTTTTCAGGTACCTGAGTTACAGTGGGAGGTACCAGTCCAGGAACACAGGCCTTGTCTCAGTGCAGCTGTATGGAAACCATGTGCCTCCTAAAGTGTCGCACATCACGTTCGCCCACGAAGTCGGCCACAGCTGGGGATCACCTGTAAGTATGGTGCATTATTACCAAGGACCTAAATTTTGACAGAACCCAACTACGCAAATTTGATGTAAGTGAAGAAATCAGATTAAGGGTTTGTCAAAAGAGCATAGCTAAGACATTTCTATAGCATACCCATTGATTGCAGGGATATTTCAGATTTAGTTTAGTGACTAATGTATACAGCTAGGGATCACCTGTAAGTATGATGCATAAGACTTGTGGACATGTCTCAAATATGCAAATTGGTCACACACAAATAAGGAAATCAGATTATGGGGTTGTCTTAGCTAAGTCTTTTCAATGGCTTATCCATTGAATGTGCGGGCATTTTAGATTAATTTTGTTTACTTTTACTCCTATGATTAGCATGATCCTGAGGGGGCGTGCTCCCCTGGTGGAGAGTTTGGGAACTACATCATGTTTGCCCAAGCCACGTCAGGTGACAAAAACAACAACAACAAGTTCTCCTCCTGCAGTTTGGACAGCATCCGACGCACCGTGGGGTCAAGGTCACAGAGGTGTTACAGGCGTAAGTCTTCTAGAATTTCTGAAATTACTTTGTTACCATCATAAAGGACGTAGACCAAGTGTTTTAGTGTGTTTGTGTGTGTCTGTGTTTCCAACCTACTTTGGCTGGCATAACAAATAAAGAAGTTATGGAATGGATTGTGATGATATTTAGTACGTGCTTAGGTGTTGCAAGATGAAGGACAAGGTTGAGTTTTGCCCTCCTGTAGACTTCCTTGGTACTGCAGCAAAATTGCCAATTTTCATAATATCTTCTGGAAACCCCGTGATTACGTTCGTAAAGCAAGTAGGCAGCAACTTGATTTTGCTGTTTGCTGTGGTATAGTAACTCAAACACTGTTTGTGATGGAGTTGTCACTGTGAAAAAACAAAGTTTAACATTGTACCCTATGGCCTTTTGACATGTTTTCTTTCCTCTATGTAGCTGCTGACAGTGCCATCTGTGGTAATGGCATAGTTGAGGAAGGGGAGCAGTGTGACTGTGGTTATCAGGACCAGTGTGACAGGATGGGGGATGTCTGCTGTAACGGCCAGTTTCAGGAGGGCTCGCCGATCGCATGCACACTCAAACAAGGCGCAATCTGCAGGTATTATACACAGCCTTTTGTTGTGCAATACGTAATAGATGGAAAATACCAACTAGTGCAATGGCCTATAATGTAGTAGAGAAGTTTGTCTTTTGTTTAAAAGATGGGGGCTCAAACCTTGGCTGCATCATGCAAAAGACTTTGAAAACGGTTCATGTACATGTACAATGTTCAAATATGCATAATTTTAGTACATTCGCTACTTAGCAGCTTGCACTTATGAGAAAAAGTATGGTAGCTGAACATTGACTAGCCCCTTGCTGTAGAGGCTTATGTAACTCAAGTGTGTGGCCCAAGGGCTTAGAAATGTATATGGGCACCACCAAATACACCAAATGTTTTGTGTGAAGAATTTCAACTTGCTATGAACAAGTATTCATCTGAGTGAAGCCTATCTTGTACTTGTAGACGGGCAGAATTGCCAGTATAGCTGAAACAGCTTTCACCATGGGTAAAGAAAGCCTATGGTGTTTGATTACATTATGTAGCAAGTGGCAGGACAGTGTTTGAGGAGCTGGTCACTATACATGTATGACTGAAATTTAATGTGTTTGAGGATGAATGAATAATTTAAAAGCAGTTGTAGTTTGTTAGGCTAGACCATGTGAAGGTTATTATTATATCTATCTGTCTGCATATGTTACCTTTCAATTTGTACAAACGTGTTCGTTGTATTTCTTTCAGCCCTAGCCAGGGAACCTGTTGCAACACCACATGTACGTACAACCCCAGTTCCTTCCAGTGTGCAGATGAGAGGGAGTGTGCTCACACGTCCTACTGTTCTGGTGTCAGCTCCTCCTGCCCTGACCCAGCACCCAAACCTGACCTCACCACCATGTGCAGTGAGGGGACTCGTGTGTGCCTCGATGGGGTGAGCTCATTTACTGTAAATCTTTGAATGTTTGCAGCATTTTTATCATGATTATGCCATATCATTTTACTGAACAGAATTGTTTTTAAACTTGATGCACAGCAAAAGCCAGAATCCTATTCTCCCCTAAGGCTGGTGAAATTAGGTCCTCACAAAAACAAATGAATTAACAGTAATTTCTTAGCTTTCTTGTACCTGCAACACAGAGCAAAATACAGTACAAGATTCTATAGTAGTAAACAGCTTCATAATTGTTTGTGTATGTAAAAGTCATGTCATTTTTATTGGGAGACTTTACTTTATACAGATTTTCTCATGAGATGGAAATGGAGAGAGTAGATCAATGTAAAACATTTCAAACTGTTCATGTCATTTTATGCCTGATACAATGTAGTTTTGACAAATTTTCTAGCATGTTTGATATTGAGTACAGCACGTACTAGTGTGGTTACAACTTTGTTTTGTGATTGAAAGCTCTCTTGCTTCTCTCCCAGCAATGCAGTGAGTCCGTGTGCCGTAGGTACGGGTATGACAGGTGTGAGTGTAAGAGGAACTCTGACGGCACCAACGAGGAGGAACTGTGCCATGTGTGCTGTCAACAACAAGGTGGGTATTATCAGGGGGAACAAAGGTCTTAATTAGACTCTTTTACTTAGAATACCATTTTTGAACCAGAGGAGCAAGGGGCCAGTCCCTAGCTTTAATACTTAGACAGGGTTTGCAGGCATTAACGCAAGGTTTGCAGGCATTAACGCAAGGTTTGCAGGCATTAACCCAAGACACAGGACTGTAAAATAATTTTGGATCTATAAACAGTTTGGAAAAATTGTCTAAGTGACCACCAAAAAGTGATCATAGCATTTGTGCTGACTACTTATCCAGGAATTCAATGGAAGAAGTTGAATTAATCTTTCTACTGGACACTACAATGTTTATTCAAACGTTTCAGACAGCGGATGCTTCTTTTATAATGTATTGTGTGTTGGTTATGTAGGTTAGTAAGGTGGTCACTTGTACAGGTTTGACTGTACTGTGAATGGTTTAATTCTCTTCGCCAATGGCGATGAGTATGTTTTTGTCGACTTGGGTCTGTATGTAGGTCAACAGCATATAACTCGAGAAATTGTGGATGGAACTTTGTGATTTTTGGTAGGTGTGTAGCGGTTGTCGAAAGGAATGCCAAGTTCGAAAACGATTTACCTGGCGTTTTCCTACGGTACTGCAGCGAGCTTGGTATGTTTTTTGCAGTTTGTTTTGGGCAGCATAAGTCAAAATCTAGCTGGGCGATTTTCAAGAAACTTGGTAGGTGTGTAGCGGTTTTGGAGAGGAAGGTCAAGTGCGAAAATGGTTTACCTGGCTCTTACCTACGGCGCTGTAGCGGGATTTGTATGTAAGTGCGTTTGTCTGTAAGCAAGATAACTCGAGAACCCTTGAATGGATCCTGATGATATTTGGTAGGTGGGTGGGGGTCAAGAAAACGAAGGTCAAGTTCGATAATGGGCCCCCTAGTGACTGCCTAAGGTACTGCAGCAAAACTTTTATTTTTGACACTTCGTGTTTTGGATATGCTGTGGTCATGATTTTTGAGTGGTAGATAGCCCTTGGGGCAGAGAGTAAGTGCTGTGAGTTTGGACCCCCTAGCGGCTTTTTGGGAACTGCAGGCACCGATTTCCTTTCAAACTTTGAACGAGAATAACTCGAGAACGTGTTGACGGATCATCAGGATTTTTTGGTATGTAGATAGAATGAGTACTTAAAATAATAATCTACATGGAAAGATGCATTTAATTGTAATCAGTGGCCAATTAACAGAAATAAACTGTTTTGTATATACATGTATCTCACTTGACCTATATCTATGGACACATCTGTTTGACAGATGTTTGTACTGGAGGAAACACTGACAAGCCGTGAGCTGGACACTGAAAAGCTTGAAATTCTGATTGACCAGGGGTGCTAAGTAGTATAGTAGCGACAGAATGAGTCCCATTATTCAGGCGCAAGCAGGCGCAGGTCAAAGGTCATCGCCTGCCGATATTATCTATTCAGGTGCAGGTCAGAGGTCAGATATAATTTATTCAGGCGCAGGTTAAAGGTCATCGCCAGCTGATATTATTTATTCAGGTGCAGTAGGTCAGAGGTCAGATATGATTTATTCAGGCGGCGCAGGTCAGGGGTCAGATATCATATATTCAGGCGGAGCAAGGTAACTATGACAACCCCACCCCACCCCAAATGAACCTCCCCCTCTCCAATCGTGAATGACATGCCCTTATTTGGCCTGGTTCTAAGTCTCTATCGTATAAAATAAAGATGACAATGACCGTTTGATTTTTACCGTTCTTTTATTCTGTACTTTCAAAAGTCAGCATCCAACGTGAACTTCTGTTGTTCAGAGGAGGACATCACCCCCATCTTCTGATACTCTCCCACCTTCTTCTCAAAGAAGTTGGTCTTTCCCTCCAGAGAAATGTTCTCCATGAAGTCAAAGGGGTTCTCGCTGTTGTAAAGCTTACTGCACATGAGTTCTCCCAGCAGCCTATCTGCGACAAACTCGATGTACTGTTTCATCAGGTCTTGATTCATCCCAATCAGCTTCACAGGAAGAGCTTCCGTCAGGAACTCTTGCTCAATCTTAACAGCATCGTCGATAATCTGGTGAATGCGCTCCTCACTAGGCTTATTGATCAGATAGCTGACCATCAGACAGGCAAAGTCGGCGTGCAGGCCCTCGTCTCTACTGATCAGCTCATTAGAGAAAGTTAGCCCGCCGTTATGAAACATTGCTTTGGAGTAACTATACGTGTTGCTCCGGAGTAAAAACACTGCTCCGGAGTAAAAGAAAACTGCTCCGGAGTAAAATAAACTGCTCCGGAGTAAAAGAAAACTGCTCCGGAGTATGCTCCGGAGTAAGTGAGTAAGTATTTTTGTTGTAAGTATGTATATTTGTCATGTACGTACGAACATATACCATCTATATGTACATGCAGTGAAACATTGCTTTGGAGTAGCTATACGTATTGCTCCGGAGTAAAAAAAAAACTGATCCGGAGTAAGTGAGTAAGTATATTCGTGTTAAGTAACGCATACGCATTTGCTATGTACGTGCCTGTTATGTACTAGGCATATATCAACACAACAATACAAAAGACAGAAGTGTACGGTGATCCTGTTTCTTAAGACTTTACTATCACTTGACGTCCATAAAAAAATGTATCAAGGAATTCATAACCAATGTACATCTCGTCCGATCCTGTATGTCAAGCATGGTATGACATCAGGAAAGAAAAGTTGTACTGCAGGCGATATGGCGACCTCACATTACTTCAGGACGAGGTAACCATATTTTTTCATCAATGTCTGTTCTGAGACCCAGTTCTTGCTGTGTACAATCTCATTACTGTAACGAGGCAACGCAGCGAACTCTATTAGATAAAACTTTTTGCCAGCGCGCTTCGTCTGTTTGATGACACTTTGAGGAACATCGCCTGGCTGGTGAGGTAGTGCGATGGTCAAGTCTCGATAAAGTGTCCACTCCTCCTCGTCACCGCTGTGGTAGCCGCTGTCGTAGCCGGTACATTCACTTTCATCAGACGAAACCGTCCCGGAGGACACATCTGTCCCGGTATCACTCTCGGAACCACTTTGTTCGCTGTCGGTTTCTTCTGTGGAGTCTCCCTGCTCGGAGCCCATCACAGATTCGGCATCTGATACGCTTCCTTCATCCTGTGACACCGTCGAACCCCCTTCTTCGGAACCAACCGTGTCAGTATCGTGTTCAGACGACACGTCGGAGTCGTCGAAAACATCGCGCTCCCGGTAAGAGCCCGTCTCGGCATCAACGACGACTTCTCCCGAGGCAACACCTGACTCGTCTCGGTGTTTTCTTTCCAGATGACGCTCGAGGTTGAACGCACGATCAAATTCCCGATCACAAATTTCGCAGACGTGAGGCATACTTTTTGTTCGGTGGACAGAAGGGAAATGATAAGGTATTGATGTGCACACATATATTTGTCGCGCATGAAAGTTTTAAGGGATCGGTCGTTTATCTTGTATGCATCATGCATCTACGTATGCCGTTACTGCATACGTGGTATTGAAATATTGTTGTCATGAATGAAACGTAGATGCATCCAGGGTGCATACAAGATAAACGACCGATCCCTTAAAACTTTCATGCGCGACAAATATATGTGTGCACATCAATACCTTATCATTTCCCTTCTGTCCGCCGAACAAAAAGTATGCCTCACGTCTGCGAAATTTGTGATCGGGAATTTGATCGTGCGTTCAACCTCGAGCGTCATCTGGAAAGAAAACACCGAGACGAGTCAGGTGTTGCCTCGGGAGAAGTCGTCGTTGATGCCGAGACGGGCTCTTACCGGGAGCGCGATGTATTCGACGACTCCGACGTGTCGTCTGAACACGATACTGACACGGTTGGTTCCGAAGAAGGGGGTTCGACGGTGTCACAGGATGAAGGAAGCGTATCAGATGCCGAATCTGTGATGGGCTCCGAGCAGGGAGACTCCACAGAAGAAACCGACAGCGAACAAAGTGGTTCCGAGAGTGATACCGGGACAGATGTGTCCTCCGGGACGGTTTCGTCTGATGAAAGTGAATGTACCGGCTACGACAGCGGCTACCACAGCGGTGACGAGGAGGAGTGGACACTTTATCGAGACTTGACCATCGCACTACCTCACCAGCCAGGCGATGTTCCTCAAAGTGTCATCAAACAGACGAAGCGCGCTGGCAAAAAGTTTTATCTAATAGAGTTCGCTGCGTTGCCTCGTTACAGTAATGAGATTGTACACAGCAAGAACTGGGTCTCAGAACAGACATTGATGAAAAAATATGGTTACCTCGTCCTGAAGTAATGTGAGGTCGCCATATCGCCTGCAGTACAACTTTTCTTTCCTGATGTCATACCATGCTTGACATACAGGATCGGACGAGATGTACATTGGTTATGAATTCCTTGATACATTTTTTTATGGACGTCAAGTGATAGTAAAGTCTTAAGAAACAGGATCACCGTACACTTCTGTCTTTTGTATTGTTGTGTTGATATATGCCTAGTACATAACAGGCACGTACATAGCAAATGCGTATGCGTTACTTAACACGAATATACTTACTCACTTACTCCGGATCAGTTTTTTTTT
Organism: Branchiostoma floridae x Branchiostoma belcheri; assembly: GCA_019207045.1. NCBI lineage: Eukaryota > Metazoa > Chordata > Leptocardii > Amphioxiformes > Branchiostomatidae > Branchiostoma > Branchiostoma floridae x Branchiostoma belcheri. The sequence continues at coordinate 20,880,668 of CM033024.1, forward strand.
TACTCCGGAGCAATACGTATAGCTACTCCAAAGCAATGTTTCACTGCATGTACATATAGATGGTATATGTTCGTACGTACATGACAAATATACATACTTACAACAAAAATACTTACTCACTTACTCCGGAGCATACTCCGGAGCAGTTTTCTTTTACTCCGGAGCAGTTTATTTTACTCCGGAGCAGTTTTCTTTTACTCCGGAGCAGTGTTTTTACTCCGGAGCAACACGTATAGTTACTCCAAAGCAATGTTTCATAACGGCGGGCTAACTTTCTCTAATGAGCTGATCAGTAGAGACGAGGGCCTGCACGCCGACTTTGCCTGTCTGATGGTCAGCTATCTGATCAATAAGCCTAGTGAGGAGCGCATTCACCAGATTATCGACGATGCTGTTAAGATTGAGCAAGAGTTCCTGACGGAAGCTCTTCCTGTGAAGCTGATTGGGATGAATCAAGACCTGATGAAACAGTACATCGAGTTTGTCGCAGATAGGCTGCTGGGAGAACTCATGTGCAGTAAGCTTTACAACAGCGAGAACCCCTTTGACTTCATGGAGAACATTTCTCTGGAGGGAAAGACCAACTTCTTTGAGAAGAAGGTGGGAGAGTATCAGAAGATGGGGGTGATGTCCTCCTCTGAACAACAGAAGTTCACGTTGGATGCTGACTTTTGAAAGTACAGAATAAAAGAACGGTAAAAATCAAACGGTCATTGTCATCTTTATTTTATACGATAGAGACTTAGAACCAGGCCAAATAAGGGCATGTCATTCACGATTGGAGAGGGGGAGGTTCATTTGGGGTGGGGTGGGGTTGTCATAGTTACCTTGCTCCGCCTGAATATATGATATCTGACCCCTGACCTGCGCCGCCTGAATAAATCATATCTGACCTCTGACCTACTGCACCTGAATAAATAATATCAGCTGGCGATGACCTTTAACCTGCGCCTGAATAAATTATATCTGACCTCTGACCTGCACCTGAATAGATAATATCGGCAGGCGATGACCTTTGACCTGCGCCTGCTTGCGCCTGAATAATGGGACTCATTCTGTCGCTACTATACTACTGTGCTATCAGGTCATCTTGTACAATCAGGTCTTGTTTTGGTAGCATTTGTGGGGTTTGGGGGTAGGTACTATTTAGTAATACATGAATAAGACCTTAAAGTCTTAAATAAAGGCATGATTTAGTAATACATGAATAAGACCTTAAAGTCTTGAATAAAGGCATGATTATTTGGCGAAGAGATGGGTTCGTTGAACTCTAGTTCTCTTTATTTTTAAGCATCTTTTCCCTTATTTATGTAGGACAACCAGAAACTTGCCGTAGCAGCAAGTATTTCCCAGAGTTCAATGCTGAGTCCCCGCTTACGCTGGAGCCCGGTAGCGTGTGCGACGACAACAAGGGTTACTGTGACAATCTCAACCGCTGTCGGGAGGTCGACATCGACGGACCGCTCGCCAGAATCAAGAAACTAGTGCTGTATGGAGCTTCAGATTGGGCCAAGGTAAACTGTTCAGTTAAGATAGTAATTCATTTTAATACAGGTTTGTGATAAGAAAACCTGATCTGTTTTGTCCTCATATTGAAAATATCTTAGTACGCTATGAAGAACATATTGTGTTATCAATGATTTCACTGACTCGTTTTTGTTATTGTTTTCATCTTGTTTGCTCACCCATTTCCATGTCAGTGATATGTTTGTAGTTTTTGTTGTTTTATGTTAACTTTTTTGCGTAGAAGAAACATAGAATTTTGCAAGTTTGTACTCATATTGATAAAATCTAGCATTGTCCTTTTTACAACTATTGTCTTTAAACATTTCCACATTCTCTTCTCTGAATCTTTAGATTTTACTCTAAATTGCCATCCTGAGTTCACTATTTTTGTTTTGAAGTTGTCATCACAATATTATTGCATGCAAGAAAAGAATAATTCACTTTCCATCTTGTTGTAATGCTTGTTGTCATTTTTTTGTTTGTGAGTCATGTGATTACATGTTTCCGTCCAATAGACGTACTGGTGGGCCATCCTACTCATCATCATCGGAATCGCAGGAATTGTGACAGGAATTATCTTCTGTCTCAATGCTGTGGTTCCCAGTAGTATAGAGGCAGCGAAAGCCGAAGCGGCGGGATTGCGTTGAGAGGTCATTTGTTTTCCTGACACCGTTTTACTCTCGTGTGCGGTTTGGTGTCTGTCTGCTCTTGTCTCATTAATGGGAGGAGCTAAGATCTGGTGGCTGGCCTGTCGTGTCATACTAACGCTTTCATTTCATGTCTTAATGTTTGTCTTCACTTTATGTCTCATCTTGACTTAAGCAGAACAGTACTGATCCTGACTGTCCATCACAATTAGAAATTCAACCAATGACAGAATGGCAGTTATCTATGATTGGAGAGTGGCTGCATGTACATGTCTCTCAAATGTCCACATTTTTAATTTTTTATTTTTTAATGTCTACATTTTTTGGCAGAGGTGGACTGGGCTATCAGATTAGTAACAGTTCTCAAAATTCTTTTTTTTTAAATCTGCATGCTCTCACTGGTATGCATTTTAAGTCCTGTATAGCAATCATGGTTTCAATATTTTCTTGATTAGAAAGGCCCTGATTACATTACATGTAGTGTAAGTAAAAGATGCCATTTGCTGAAGCACATGTTGAAATGAAATTAGGTTCATTTTTTATGCATGTTGCCTCATTACTTTATGAATTTTCTCCCTACTAAACAAAGCTGTTTATTATGTGTGGCTTCAATGATAAGTCTTGTCTTGCTACCCCCAAGAGTATCTAATAGGTATTTCAAAGGTCTTTACTTCAAGTACTTAATGTGTGGTTTCTTTCTATTTGGGATATTTGCTGCTGCCACTTACTAGTACCAGTTTGAATGTTGCATCTTTACTTTGGGGAGTTTTCTTGCTGTCATCAATTTTATGCAATTGATCATTGATACTTATATATACCAATGATATTATCTTCCAATCAGCATCCACATTTCCTTGGTTCTAGCTGTCTTTATGCCTTTGTGTCTTGCAATTCAACAATGGTTGAAACCTTAGATTGTTTAGGGCAGTCCAAGTAAATAGCAGTTATTTGGAACATTCAGTTTCTTTTTTACAATGGCTCATCCCCTTTGAACTATGACTAGGCACAGTACTGGTAGCATTCTGATTCAGAATATTGGTCTAGATGAAACAAGATGTTGACCATTTTGACCTTTATAACCTACTAAAACAGGTATCTCACTAATGACTGCATCAGATTAAAAAAGGGACTCACAAAGTGGGGCCAATAGACTCCAGTCAGGCCCAATGCATGGTCTTTAGTTTGCAAAATGACCCAAATAGAAGAATCACTGCAAAATAATCTTTTAATCTCAATCTTTGTACATTGGTTTATAATGCAGTGCCAACACTGATATCTTCAGTAAAATGAAGCTGCCTTGTATTTGCTTTGGAGCTGAACCTGAGAATGTGACATTACAGTTGCAGCCATGTTGATTTTAGAGGCCACATATTTTACTCATATGTCGCATGTGAGTGTGACTGCAAGGGGAAATGTGAAATTTGCAAAGTTGGCACAATTTCTAAGGAAAATTTGGTGCAGTCCAGTTAGATGACCGCCTAAGGTTCTTTGATTTTAATGTCTCTACTTGTCACATCTTTCTGAGCCAAATGAACATAAAATCTTTCCTAGATATTATGCCATGAACGTTTTCACCTCTAACCATAGTCAAAATTTCCATAACCCAGAAGGCCTTGTTGTTTATTACTAACTTGCACACATTTGTTTGTATTTCAGGACAACTGGTGGTCATTCCTACTGTTATCAGTAGGGATAATCATGCTTGTTGTTGGCGTGACTTGTTGCCTCAATGCAGTCATTCCCAGTAGTATCGAAGAAGCAAAAGCAGAGAGAGCTGGACTACGTTAAATCTGGATGGAACACTATACACTATACTAATCATGAAAACGATACATGTTGTACATGATTTTTGTTATGAAACTGCATGATTGAAGGAGCAGAAGCAGAGAAATCTGAACTATTGATTAATCTAGAAAACAGATGATCAATTTTGCTGCTGTGTTAGGGGCTTTAAAATTAATTGCCGTGATTTGTAAAACTAGATAATGGTGTGTGTGTGCAAAAAGTTATTAGGTATGTTCCTCGGATTTAGATGTGCATCATGAGCCCATGACTGGAAAAGACATGCATTATCAGAAGTAAAAAAAAAGAATACAAACTGTTATAGTGCTAAGAACATTGACCATAGCATTTTTACATACTGTCCATCTGGAACATTGCATAAATGGCCTAAACCTAGACTAGATTTAGTGACTTCTTAAGATCGTTAAGGAGTCTAATGACTTGATTGTGGAAAAAGGAAAAGGAAGAAATACTGCGAAGACTTGATACTGATTAATGATGATTTAAGAAATAACAACAAAGATTCAAAGACTGTTAGAAATCAAAACTAAGAAATTTCACTAAGTGTACAATGTATATCTAAAGCAGCAGTCCCTCTAAGGGAGTGTTTTTGCATGCATGTGGCAATATTTGCACCTTTTTTTGTACCGTCCATAGTTAATAATTGAACAACAAAAATGTGTATAGAAAAGGAAGTTTCAAAAATGATAAGTACCGGTAATTATTTTTACCTACTCATTTGAGCTATGACATTGCATGAAGAAAATACCCCACCGATCATGATGAACTAATTTGAAGATTATCAAAGCTACAAACAATGACTGCCTTAAAAGCACAAAAAATGTATTTCAAATAGTCAACAATGTGTTTAAAAACGTAGGACTGTCTTTCTCCATAACAAAATTGAAGGACGCTTGTGGCAAGGACTTATTGAATAGAGACTTAAACTTTGAACTATGCATTTCATTGTAGTGCAATCAATAACAAAATTGTCTAGATCTACTGTCATTGTTTTGCCCTTTGATAGAAATCACGTGTTACTAGACAATTTGTTACTGTAGATATCTATGTCAAGTTCTGTTTGTACTCCCTTTGTTGTAAATATCATTTCAAGTTTCAAAATTCCTCTTGTAGTAGACAGTATATGTCATAAACACTGTTCTATCTTGCAAACAAAAGTTTTTACAATTTATTACAAGCACAAGTAGCTTTATAAGGGTAAAGGTTTTACTGGCTAATAGTAATTGCTAAATACTCTAAACATAAAGTTGGAACTCAATGTGAGTAAGGCTTTCAAACATGGAATATGAATATTCACCACTGAATAATGTTTTTGCACATACATGTAGAAGTAACAATTGTGTGAAATGAGCTAATGATTCTAGTTGCCTTAGAATTTGTGGAACTCGCAACATACTAGTCACTAGTATATGCACAGCACAGATGTTTTAGAATTGCACCTATTGGAAGAGAAATTGCTCATGTCCTTGAATTGTCTGATTGAATAAAGACTTTTCACGTCAAACGCAAATTTAGTCTGCTGCGTTGTTGTAGGGCGTCACATGTGCTTATAGCTATATATACTAGTAGATTACAATGTGTTCATATCACCAAACGCTTAAAATCGCCAACAGGTAATAATGTAAAAACGCAGACTTTAATAGCTAGCTTTAATCCTGGGTCAGGACATATTGGTTGTAACTGCACCCGTCTTTTGAAATGGACGTAAACTTATTAGTACTGGTGGTTCCGGGTGTGTTCGAGTAGATATACAGTCACACTTTAAGGGAAAGGGCTACCAACCGTTCGGTACAAACCATACCCTGCTACTGAAACAGCTAGAAAACTCGATGGCCTATGTGCCACTAGACGCCACAAGGTGAACAACAATAGCAGCGTCTATGTGTACTAGTATATCTATGCGTTTGGATCAGTTAGGATAATGTTTAAAAGGCTTGTAACAGAAAAATAGGGGAATAGAACACAGCGATTTTGTCAATGCCTCCTTTCCACTAGACGGCGATCACCGGAAATGGATTTGTGTGATGTTATAGTTCTAACGTGATGCAAGATGTAAGGCGTATGATTTAAAAGACAACAAATCATACAAAACGTTAAAAAAAGTCGTTCTTTTTCCACAAAATTCGTTTAGCGATCCGTCAAATTTTAGGTCACAGCGCGGTCGCAGACTAGTGGACAGGAGGTGGATTCAGTGCATGTATTTAAAACATAATTAATACGACTAAAAGTGTGCAGATAAAGTGTATATAGCCTAAAGGTTCGACGTGAAATTGTTTGAATAGGGTGCGCCACAAAGCGTTGAGTCCCCATGGAAAAACATCTTCAAACACATGTATGAAAACGACCAAAGTGACAACTGTGATCAGCAAATTGTGGAAATGCAAGGAACTAGGCGGGCACAAGGATCAACAAGTAGCCGTTTTCATTATCACAAAAATGTGTGCAATGACGCAGCTACGAACATAAAGCAGCAAAGCAGGGCACTATATATGGTAGTATGCACGCCAGCCTGTTGCATAGCCATTTTGTCAGATAATGCACGCCCACCTGAATATTGCCCTAAGGCACAACATTTGAGCAGGTTGTAGCACAACTGGCACACCGAGGTTCATAGAGAGTTGAAGTAGTAGTAAGGTGTGGGGGAGGGTCATTTTTGTAAAAAGTTACCTTTCTGTAGCTAGTTAAGTGTTATTTTTGTATGCTAGCAACAGATTTCAATTAGGATCATACGGGAATCTCGAGGACAGCTCCAAGAATGGCAGAAATGCGGTTGTTAGTGTTGGTGTCAGCGGCGTGGTGGTTCTTCGTCCAGGGTAGGTTGTCTGTGCTGGCACGGTTCCACACGTCCTGTTTTTCGTTACCATTTACGGTTGTGCATTTTGGCAAAGTATATAGCTGTAGGTTAAAATGAGCGTTCTCCAACAACCATATGAACATCGTGTAAGTCGTTTACAATGACACCTGTTTAACAGGTCCTACAAAGACTCGCACTTCCGCTAAGGGCTAACGTAGCATAGAGCTAAACAGGGATTTAGTATTCATCCCGACAAACGGTGTGGTGCACCTGGTCTACAGATCACTTTAGTAAAGGTCACTAGGCGTATTCATCATGTATGAACCTTAGTGTGCTATGTGTACTTAAATGTATAGCCTGAGATAAACGTAAGATTAGTACAGTAACCCCCGGTCCATTCAGCAACAGATGTGTTTGGACCAACAACCGGACGAACACCGAAAACGGTACGTCAGTTTTAACAGTACAGGTAAGCTCGTAGCATATCTTATTAGAAGACTATTCCTTACTTTCCGTACCCTGTATGTTTATACTCTTGTTACCAGGTGAGCAGTTGAACCAGTTTGTGACACAATTTGAGGGGTTACGGTATGACACGGACAGGTTACATGCCAAACACCAGCGGGCAAGGAGAGCCGTTCTACCGGAGGAAAGCCGGGTCCATCTGGCATTCTTCGCTCATGGAAGGTACGCTCAGAAATAGACACTATTTTATGTGCTTTCATACGATTTTTACGTAGACACAGATTCACAATTTAAAGTATAAACGTCATATTGTGTACAATCTTATGTATTTACATGCATGTTATGTCCAGTCAAATTTTATCTAGTGACCACTGAATCGTTCATGTTTTAGTAGTATCTTTACAGTAGTATTGCTTCCCTGTTGACCTATGTACCAGGAATCCTATGTATCATTACCAGTCGTCAAGACTGTGTCCATTTAGTGTGATTCGTGAATAGTAATTACGCAGCAAATGAAGAAAATGTTTGTTTCGTTGTAGGGACTTCCATCTCCAGATGAGCCGAGACAACAGTATGTTCAGCAGGGACTTTCAGCTGGAGACGACAGGCGGGATCCAGCAGATGGACCTGTCACATATCTACTCAGGACATGTCGTTGGTAAGTACGATATAATGGGTCACATTAGGGGTGGGTACTGGTGCGGTGTACCAGAACAAGACCTCTTTTTTTGTTGGACCGATCCAGAAACTGAACCTGAAAAAAAATATTGGACCGGATACTGGACCGATTAAAAAAATGAACAGATTATACCATAAATTCATACTACATGATGCTATTGATTTTTTAAATCACAAAGTCACTTATCATATTTAGCATACCAAATTGCCCATTCTAACTGAGATCATTCAAAGTGGTCCAGGTTCTAATGCTTTTGATACATACCGCAGTCAAAAAGTGAAAGATTTCATATCATCGACTACATAGGGAGTTACCATCCATCCATACAAATGAGTACGAGGGGCGTGCAATAAGTAATGGTCCTGACCCACTTCCAGTTGTCTGATCTAAATGAAATTTTGTATGTGTAATAATTCATATCTCTATGGGTTATGTTGCAAAAGACAGCTCTGAACTAATTGTGGTTTCTGATTTACTGGTGTTTGAACTTAGTCAGGTGCGAAATGGACCAGGTGTGAAATGGAACCAGTTGAGTGTCGCGCAGTGATCCGGTTTTTGTATTTGAAAGGACGCACACCAAAGAAGACTTTTGATGAAATAAATGAAACTTATGGTGATGATGCCCCATCATATGACCTTGTAAAACGCTGGCATCCTGAATTCAAACGTGGCTGGAAGTCTGTGGAAACAGCTCCCAGACCTGGTCGTCCCTCTTGTGCCATTGATGAGGCATCAGTTGGAGGACCAACCTGGGGTGTCCTACAAAATCGGTGTCCAGAGCTGCATCAAACGATGGGAGAAATGCATAACTCTGGGTGATTCCTATGAAGAGAAAGACTAATAACTGTGCCAAGTTTCATTAATCTCCTGCTATGGGAAATGGGTCAGGACCATTACTAATTGCACGCCCCTCGTAGATTTCATCTAATATGACGTAAACATTTCTCTGATGAACAGGCGATCCGAAAAGTGTTTGCCACGGCAGCATCATAGCCGGACGGTTTGAGGGCTTTGTCTACACGTCTGACGATGATTATTACATCGAGCCTGCGGAACGGTACTTCAACAGTACACAGGACTTCCACTCGGTGATGTACAAGGCTCAGGACGTGATAGACCCTCCTCCTCATGGACACAAGACCCGGTGTGGGGTACACGAAGACCACGTTGTTATTGAGCCACACGACCAATCAGAAGAGGTTGGTATCAAAAGTATTTGTTTTTCATTTAAAGTAAAACTCGTGAATAATATAGAATTTATCCTCATCTGTGTTGGCACGATTCATATTTATTAATTTATACTTCGTAATTATTCTTCATTCTTTTCTTAAGAAATTTGACTCACTTGACGCGCAGTGATCCTGGAGATGTGTGACGTCATGAATGGGTCAAAGGTGCTCGGAAGTCGATACTTAACACCGTCAAAGTGAAAAACAAAGTCAATTTATAGATGCTGCCTTTTATTGGGTTAAACAAATTAGCACTCCTGTCCAATGTTGTTTCATTGTTCCGTACAGAATATTTGTGTTTTGTAAGTTTTTGTCTGCCGGTTTAAATCATTTGCATTTTGTTTTCTTGTTATTTGTACCCAAGGATAAGGACGGCACCGATTTGTTGCATGAAAAGAAGAAGTACTCTCCACCTCATCAGAGACATCGGCGTGCTCCTGGCGACAAAAACACGTGCCCTATCTTCATCATGGCGGACCACAAGTTCTTCGAGTAAGTTTTCGTCAATTCATTGTTTTCTTCTATTGCAAATAATAATGTGCATTTGTGTTGAAGTTCTCTTTACTCTTCCATGGGTACCCTTCTAACCCAGATCAAGACGCTGCAAGTATTTTTCTAGTATTTACACAGTTTTTATGTCTCTTTTTTTATGCAGGAAGTACGGAACTTGGGAGGCGACCGTTGCTCAGATAGCCGCTCACGTGAAGGCGGCTAACCTGATCTATCGCCCGCTGGAGTTGGATGGGAGGACGGGGTACGGAGTAACCGTCTCTAGACTCAAGGTGGGTCCAAAAAACAACCCAACATCGAAAACATCTTGGAGATAAAGACTTAGTTACAACTATGAAACGCAGGCAAACTATAATTGGTCCCTTAGAAGTTTAGTTCTAAAAAGAATATATATAATTGTTGTACAAAATGTTCGTTCTTGTATTTTCGTATGCAAAATGATCTATGCAATATTCGAAACAATATTTGCAACACGTACTACTTTACGCATCTTTCCATTTCTACACTTAAAGAACACCCATGTATGTGATTCAACACATACTCGAATTCTCGCACAAAGAAACGTTGATGATCTAATTGGCTAATGATATTTCTATTAGTTTTCTATTCGGTAATCGGCATCGACACACCTTCAACCATCTTGTCATACCAGCCTAACAGTTATCAAAAGCATGTTTCTGTTATTTCTGCGACAACTTATACTTTGGGTACACGTTTAAGAAGAACTATGTATCTAATCAGCTTTCAATGTTTTTTCTATTCCCCTCTGATCCCAGATCAACACTACTGAGGATAAAGTTTACCCGGACAACCCATTTCGGGAGGACTTCATTGGCGCGGAGGCGTACTTAGACCACATCTCCAACATGAACCACAACGACTACTGCCTGGCTTATGGCTTTACAGACAGGGACTTTGAAGGGACCCTAGGGATAGCCTGGACAGGGGCCATATGTTCTAGGTAAGGCCATGTTAATTTGATTATATGGAGGACATCCGCGCGCGCATCAATTTTCGACAGTACAGTATCCAGAAATTAAAAAAAAGTTTTTGACCTTTGATGCTTTAAATTGAACAAGCAACAGGAGCAAATATATCCTGTAGACAAAAATATACACCTGAAAACATATACGTAATTATGTCAACGTCAATTCCAAGGTCAAAGAAGAATAATCATGAAACAAAAATGAAGAATCTATTGTTCAGTACTCAATACTCAAAGTTTGTCATTTGTTCAAACTTCCAGACCATTTCATATTGGAGGCAACTCTTTTATTTGCCAAACTTTTTTTTTTATTCGCACGCTAGCATCAGTTTTGGGTATATAATCAAATAAACATTGCCTATTGGAGCGCACAAATTTTTATACGTAACCCCGTGCATAAATGTGAACCAGTGACACATCTCTGAATCTCTCCTTCCTTCGTCTGTAGCCATCTGAGTTATGCCGGGATTTTCCAGTCACGGAACACGGGGCTGGTGACAGTACAGTTGTTCGGTAACCACATCCCCACCAAGGTCTCACACATCACCTTCGCACACGAAATTGGACACAGCTGGGGCTCACCGGTAAGTACATTTTATGACTGACGTCACCACGTGCGTCACTGTTAAGTTTGTCTGATGTCATCCTGTGCGTCACAGGTAAGTCTGTATGACGTCATCAAAACATGCGTATCTGTAGCCTCCATTCGAGGCTTCGTGGCTGGGGCTTATTATGGCTTACCATGCACTGTATTCTGATTGTACCGCGATACATCACTTCTTATTTCACAAAGTTTCTGTCATCAAGCCTAAAAAGTGGATAAGATTAGAACAATATGCAACCAGAATAAAGCATATCATAAGCAAAAGAGGCCCGACAAATAGCCGCAATGAAAGCTGTGCATGATATGTGGCAAAACTTACTAAGATAAAATCGTTACATTGAACGGAGAAAAAGTTACTGTTGATGAGAAAAAGTCAATATATAGCAAGTATTATGCTTACTTTTGTTTCATTTAAGATAGCTAGACACGTGTTTTACTCCCTTGCAGCACGATCCGCCAATGTGCGCACCTGGTGGTTTTGACGGGAACTACATCATGTTTGCGCAAGCCACTTCAGGAGACCGTCCCAACAACAGCAAGATGTCCCGCTGTAGCGTGGACAGGATGTCACTCACTGTAGCTGCTAGAGCCTTCAGATGCTTTGAAGGTAAATACTTGGGAGCAAATTGTTTCGTTTGAGAAGTAAACATGCCTCTTCTTGGTTCTGGACGTCCTCTATGTACAAATGAACATTGCCTGTCCGTAGTGCTGAACACTATCTACACACTGGTAAACATGCCTGTCCTTGGTGCTGAACACAATTCACACACAGGTAAACATGCCTCTCCTTGGTGCTGAACACAATTCACACACAGGTGAACATGCCTGTCCTTGGTGCTGAACACAATCCACATATACGTGAACATACCTGTCCTTGGTGCTGAACACTATCCAAATACACAGTTGAACATGTGTCCTTGGTGTTGAACACCATAATTTCATACCTTTTATAAACTACGTTTTTGTATACATTTTCAGTCGAACAAGCTACCATGTGTGGTAATGGTATAGTTGAAGAAGGAGAGGAATGTGACTGTGGCTTCCAGGACGTCTGTGATCGGATTGGCGACACGTGCTGTAACGGAGCGACCCCTGGCGTCATTGGGGTAGGCTGCACTAGGAAACAAGGGGCCACTTGTAGGTGAGTTCTAGTCCCACATTTTCACCGTTACCAAGAAGCGAGAAGAAGCCGAACATCTGTGTTAGACTAGATTTGTGATACTTTCATATACATGTTTTGCCTTTGTAAAAATGTACAATAAGGTCTTCTTCAAAGAAAAAAATCTTGTGTAATATGGCATATACAAATATCAAAGGATGATGTACATTGTGTACTTTGTGTACTTGTGAACATTTAAACGACAAGGGAATCAATAACAAAATTTAGCTTTATTTATCCAAATTCTCAATTAGTCCAAGTGAAGGACCGTGTTGCAACCCGGAGACTTGCTCGTATCGCTCCGCGTCCGAGGTTTGCACGAAGGAGACCGAGTGCGCGCTGTCGGCAAGCTGTTCGGGTATTTCCGCCGACTGTCCGAAGCCTGCGAACAAGTCTGGATCGTGCGCAGAGGGCTCAAATACATGCGTGGGCGGTGTAAGTTAACTTTTTATGCAGAACATCATCAACGCTAGTTGACCTTTATCTGCGGGGTGACCTATATCCGTTACTTTTGAAAATAAGCCGTTAATACAGACATACATAGCATATTTATTGAGCTTTTTCACAAAAGTGAACGGAATGGTTGAACATGTTAACATCAAACAAAAGCAAAGCCTTATACTTTAAGTCATCGAATGTTTTTCTTATTGCTGTAATTTTTGTTGCTACTTTGGTCACTGCAATGTCGACTCATTATTCTTATATGTCAATAGCCGAAAACGTACAATGTCAGTTGGGATGTTCCCCTTGAGCAACGTTCAAACGACTTAAACTGCATGTTTGTTCCCCAGACTTAGAACAATTATTGTTTTGATACCAAGAGCTACTACTTGCAAGTTTATGTAGTAATAGCAGAACGGGTCGCTACCATGCAACAAACGTATTGTTTTTTTTTCGTCCCACCGACCAGGAGTGTGTTGGGTCAATCTGTGACCTAGATAACATGGAGAGTTGTCAGTGCACGTTAAAGGCAGACGGAAGTAACGTCAAGGATCTCTGTCAGGTCTGCTGCCAACAGCCAGGTGTGCACCACTTTCTATACTACTGGCGGGGGCTATGTTTTTGTTGCTATGGAGGAGTGACTGTGGATGAGTGTGTGTTTATGTATGTAAACAGCATAACTCGAGAAGATAAAAATAAATGTTCATGATTTTTGGTAGCTATAAGTTGGTAAATGTTGGGGAAACGAAAGTTGCGCGTACTTCGATAATGGGTTTCTTAGCTTTGGTACTGCAGCGGAATCGTTCTTGATCGTCAGTTTACTACATGATCACGTCATCTTTTGTCTCTAGGACAACCAGGTTCCTGTAAGCCTTACACAGCAAGAACAATCCTCAAACCCATTGGCAGTCCGTGTGACAACAACAAGGGCTACTGCGACGCCTTGCGAAAATGTCGCGAAGTGGACATTGACGGTCCCCTGGCTAGGATAAAACGGCTCTTCCTAACTGATGCGGGGACGGAATGGGTTAAGGTAAGAACACGATTGCGCTTAACAGCTTTGTTTGTTTAAGTGTTTAAAGTTTATATTATCCTAACCTTAACAGAAATTTTGACCGCTATGCTAGACGGTTAACGTGGCTCAAACACCAAATCACATACTCAAAGAATTACGTATCTGCTGAGAACGTTTTAATAAGCTTTGTTGTCATAATCAAATCTTTCTCATGTTTTTCAGAACAATTGGTGGGTCATACTGCTGGGCATTCTCGGTGTCATAGGTGTCCTTGTTGGCGTAATCTATTGCCTGAATGCCGTGGTCCCCAGTAGTATTGAACAGGCACAGAAAAAGGCTAGAATAAACAGCCTGAGTTTACAGCCATCATGATGATAACTTGGACGCTATTAGGCAGCTATTTGTATCTATATGCCTCTGGGTCATATAATACTTGAAAATGTCAATAAAACGCAGGGATAAGTAGTATACAGGGTATAACATAGTGATATTTTTCAGGAAGTACAAGGGCAGGTAATGGCAACCTTTTTATGGGACATCTGTTTTATATTACCTTTTATCATCACGTGTAAGTTTTCGCTTGTGACCAAGGATGTACAACAGACATATAAGTAAGTAATTAAATATAGGTGTAAGATTTGGTATTTTTGTGGCTTCAAGCTCTGTTAATGGTTGATTAGTACTGGTTAGTAATTGTCTATTGGTAGAGGTTTACGGTTTTAGCAGTTTTCGGTGCTACCAGTTCGTTATAATCTGACATTTTTAATGCCATTGGCATAGTTTTATTATGGAAAATAAAGAAAGCAATCAAACAGAAGGTGGCGAGGTAGTAATATAACTGGTTGTCCAGGTACCTAAATATAGCTCAGCACATCTGAAAGAAGAAGCACCCAATCACCAAGTACCACTTAGCTATCAATACAGAACGGGTAACATGCAATATTAATGAATTCGATATATACTAACATACACTGATTTCTAAACACAATCATATAAGTTTTCCGGATATCCATCACAAACTTTCAGATACTGGTACACTACTGACAACATCTCATTCATATTGTATCTCGCTATATAGTACATGAAAATACATTTCCTGTTACATGTTGTAAAATGATACTACATGGTACAAACTATTGACTATCTGGCTGTACAGTAACCCCAGAATATGTTACAACTGTGTACTTACAACAGTTTGGTTTCTATATTGTAAAGATAGCTCCCTGATGTTATTTATTACCACGTTTGCTGTACAATGCTTTAATTCCTTACATATATTTCCCCCCCGTAACTGCTCCTTTATATAATGACGCAATTTTTCATTAAACTACTTTTTGATATATGAATATAGTGTAGCAAACTAGGTAATACTACAATACTAGTTTTAATGAAAAATATCTGATTTGCCTGGCTGGCGTAAATGTATCAGGACCCATACGAATCAAAGCTCTGGCCCTTCTAGTCACACTACAAGAGCCTCGCCCCGGTATGCGCTATATGCATTGGGTAGGCTCTACTAAACCGGGCTGAAGTTTCCACTTTTTTGTGGGCGTGGGCTCTAATCAGATGTCAGCCAATCAGAGAATCGATTTTACCTAAAACATAAATGCGATTGGCTGACCACTGGCAACAGACCACTCCCACAAATGTGAAAACCTCAGCCAAGTTTACCAGAGCCGCCCCACGATATACTGTACATGAATTTATGTCATACCTGTGACGCGAAAACGTTCGATACGGGTGTTCCGGACCGGATGATAACTTTCCGTACGGCCCGGGGTTATCACACGGGCTCCATTCGAATAAATCGAACTGTTTCGAGTGGGCCGAGTACGACGACATCGAATACCTGATTCGGACGTTGGAACATTACTGTTGCAACGTTTTTTTTTTCGAGGGCAACAAATTTGTTCAACTTCTGGCGCATTTCGCATCAAAACAGCGGTTTTCTCAGGTGGGTATGACATAAATAAAATACAACACGGTGTATTTCGCATCACCCTCGGTCTCAGCCCTCCCGCGGGTCGGATCACCCTCCGGCCTTCGGCCGTCGTGCGATCCGACCCGCGGTCGGGCTGATACCTTTGGCGATACGGAATACACCGTGTTGTATTCTATATAGACCAAGGACAAGGCTTTGCGCAGGAGAATGGCCTAATGGTACTTTCCGCAGTCTTCTGGTATAGATGCATTTTTACAACAGGGTTCCCTCGAGCCTCCTCTATCTTATATACACAGCCAGAAAAACACAATCTCTGTCAACCTCCATCAAAGCCATACTTTTCTTCAACATATTCCCATGTTTGAAGTCTACTGTTCATCAGAACGAGTGATTCCGTTGAACCGGACTGTCCAGCTTGCTCCGAAGGCGCACACTGGCAGAGGGGTCACTGGAGGTCACACACCAGACTGTCAGGAACAATTTCAACTTGGTAATAATAATAGGAAATTAAGAAAATGATAGAAAAGTAAGAAAAAATCTTCCACTTTTTAGTATTTTAGAGTCTGTCCACAAGCAAGAAATTCCAGAAATTTAAAACCAGAAGCTTTAAAACCACGAAGTTAAATTGATTTTGGAAAATAAAGACATCAAATCATATACCAATGCATGTAGTGGTTAAAGATAACATGCAGGAGGACCAAGAAACATATATGTTTTTCCGGTGACCAGGCCAAAAGTTAGTTCTAAAGATATGTTATCGTTGCAGTTAGAGGAGAACATATACAATATTGCTTTCAAGGACAGCATTTCTCAAACCGGTATGACCTTATATTGCCGTATGCTATCACCCAGATCTTCACACAAACGTGATATTCACCCCTTGTGCCTTTACATCGTCTGTTTGCACTTCCCCGTTCTCAGCTTCCATGGCGGGGTTAGTGACTCCCTCGGCGGCGGTGGGAGTGTGGTTTCCGCGCCTCTGCAGGGTGGCGTACTCTTGTACGTAGAGCCGCCTAGCGAGAAGCCCTAGCAACAACATCTCAAAGACAAGGAGCAAGTGGTTCAGAGCTGCAAATGAGGTGATAAAGAAGACATTAAAAAACTAGCACAACGTAAATGCCTTGTAAATATTTCTAAAAGTTTGTGATAAACGTCCCTATATAAAGTTGCAATTAGTCCCTACATAAAGTACACTAGTAAAACATTTTCGCATATGATGCCATATCGTTGCAAATATTTATTTTCTGAAGACTTAGCTTGCTATTGGCGAATACTAGGGATCGTCTCAAATGTCACGAGATATCGTTACCGTTAGCCCTGCTTTTTGCAGGGAAGATGGTGTCAGGGTTACACGGTATGGCGCCTGCAGTCGACAAGATGGACAGGAGAGCCGTTTGCAGGTTAGACACCACCAGCACCAGCTGTACACTGGAACGGGAGGGTAGTGATCAATCAATCAAGTCTCATCTTTGGTATACAAAGAATGTAAAGAGACTCACCGAATCACGTGTTCTAATCTGCACATGACGCCATACAAACAGGAGATCACTCATTTCATTGACAAAGATATAAGATACGAAATATTATAAGAGTATGATAACCAACCAGCCGACCGATCAATCATAGCCTTTACAATTAAATCTCTAAGGACTTACATCGCAAACTTGGCCCTGACGTTGATGTGTTGAAATTTCTCCAGCCCCCTGACGTTCTGATAGATCACCATGCAGCCGTACATGCACACCATGGTTGATATCAGTCGCAGTATGGTCAGCCACACGAACGCACCCTCGACTGTGATCTGGAGAAACAAATGAAAACATTGGAAAATCATACGATCTGACGACACTTTTCCTTATTGTCACGTGTCAAATGTCATTCTATCCTGAGGAAAACAGTAGGGTCGGTAAAAAATAATGAGTCCAGGATTAATCTCGTTCCAAAAAGTACAGATAGTGTCAAGTCTCACCTCAGCATCGTTAAGCTTTCCGTCGGCCCCGGCTACATCTCCGATATATTCCAGTAGGGGGCGCAAGATGGTGTACTGCAGTACAAGGAGGCGCAGGTACCCGTACACCTTCCTGAAACAGACGGTGATCAGTAATAGTACTACCGATGGCAGAAATTATGCAACCCAGAAATTATGCAACCCGAGTATGGCCTGATATCTAGCCTAATACTTAATCTAAGCTCTACACAGAGTCATAGCCATGACAGGTGTTAGTGATCCTCCTCTTCCCTTTTTCTCTTAACCAATCAGAACTATCCCCCTTCGCCGTACCCATTTTAGCGTTATCGGCTGATCATCTCTCCATGACTATACTACTCGTACTTTCAAGAAAGGGTTTCGGGTTGTAAAGCCACAGTACCTGAAAATACGGGTTACATGGGAGGCCCAAAGTCAATAACATATCCTCATACAAAGTCCCATTAAAGCTACTAAATAATGGAAAGCTTACTATACTATGGTAAACATGCCCACAAGTCACTTGTTTTACATAAGTCTGTCATAGTTTAGAACTGTCTCATTGTTTGAAACTTGCGTCGTGCTGACGGATACTCACCTGATGATTGAATTATGTGACGTCAGTGATTAGATTTCCCATCCAGTGTGACTAGTGCTTTTCAAGCTGGCATTCCTGAGGATGAACTTCGAAGAATTGTCCAAATTCAAAGACCACTAATTTGAAAATTCCCTCAAATTCGTTGGAACGTTCATCAGAATCCATCCCCAGACTTATGTAATACAAGTGAGATCCTTTCTTTGGGAAAGTAGACTTTTCCATTTTTACCTGCATGTATGCAGGTATGGTTTTGATGCTGGTGGAAACTTTTCGGTAGCCGGGGATGTAGGGCGCTGTATCTCGTGAACGGATGGTGCGAGCATGACGATTTTTAGTACGTGGGTTGGGGGTGGTAGCCTGACACTCAGGTGTGATTTTGGGCCTCCTGGCGCTTGACCTTGACATTGAAGGTGGCATTTTTTGTGTTTTTGGGGCACTTTTGGCGCTGTGTGTCCGGAACGATACGCGCGATTGCGACGATTTTTGGTGCATGGGTGGGGGGTTGTTGCCTGTTGCCTAGGATTGACTTTGGGCCTTGTCGCGTTTGAACTTGACCCGGCAGGTCGAATTTTGTGTCCGGGAGGGGTGTTTCCGGAGTTATATCTTCTGAACGGCTGGTGCTGGCGCGATGATATTTGGCACATGTGTCGGCGGTGGCTGAATAATGCTCAATTTTGATTTTGGCGCCCTTGGTGCTTGAACTTGACATTTTAGGTTACCTTTTGTGCGGGCACGGGGCGTGCGCTGTATCTCCGGAACGCAAGGTGCCATTGTGTTGCCATTTGGTACGTGAGTTGTTTGTGGTGTCCTGGTGGTCAGGTTTGATTTTGGGCCTCCTAGTGCTTGAACTTGATACTGTATAGGTTGACCCTGTTTTAGTGTGGTTGGGGCATCCTCCCAATATCTGCTTGGTTTTAAAAACAGATTATGGTTGGGTGTAGAACCATCATCTGGCCTGGGCCACCTTCAATGTATCAGGTTACTTAGTGGCACTGACAGTTTGCCAGATGACGGGAGTGTGCCAGATTATATATCTGTTGGTCAGGTATAATTGGAGTTTGCTTATTACTCTTTGTGGTGTTTCTAGAGCTGTATAGTACTGAGTTTTAAGTTCCGGTACAAGTTCCTTTACCCTGTTGGCAATCATGGTTGAACTTGAACTTAAACAGAAGAAGATGCAATTTTCTAATGTGGAGGAGAACTGTATAGAGTGTGGGCATAAGAGAAAGGTATGTGTATGATTTGTCCTGTGTTTCTTTTTGTTTCTTTGGTAATGCCATTTCCATACTGTATACAGGTAATTTGTTGTTTTGGGCTAGTCATATTCGCTTGTTTTTTGGGCCTGCTTAATCTATGGTACAGGCAGGGTTAAGTGGTGGAGGCTTAGCTTTGTTCTGTTTTAAATTCAGTATCGTTTGTTGCATTTTGTCGCGGCAAATATATGATGAAATTCCCCTTCTAAGCAACTGCTCATTGGTTTGTGGGGATGTTTGCTGGGTGTTTGCTTTGACTACAACAGCTTCTGAACTTTTCAAAGCTTCCATTGCCAGCAGCTTGCCATCTATAAATGGGATTGACAAGGACATTTTTCATAGTAAATTATGCTGTTAAATTTGGCTTAGATACTACAGGAGATTTAGGTTTGGGTTGGATGGATTGAATGAAAATATCATACCACCCTGGGGACTAACTGTTGCTGCTGCATGGGGGCTACCACTATTCATGTTGTCTAATGTCTATGGAACTACAGATAAAAGTATCATTGGTCAAATTATGCGAGTAACATTCCGATGTCAAGTGAATAACACCCCAGAAATAAATCTTTAATGAATATCATTGGAAGAACACAAACCAAGGAGACTTAGCAGCTGCATTAGGTCAGTACATTGAAATAGGAAGATATTAGTATATCATGTGACAGAGTAACTACATGTGCATGGGCCATCTGAGACAAAAAAGGTAGCGTCTCAACAACTTCAAAGTACTGTGGTTGGTTACATACTTAAGAAATCCAAAATAAGTAATGTTCATCCCTGTCCAAACTTACAAATTCAGAAAATGGAATTTCAGAGTCAGACTTTTGCATGGTGCACAACCAACACAGTAAAAAGCTCATTTTTCCAACCACGTACCACAGACAAAAAGGCAAAAATACACAATAGGTCTACAGAAACCCAATACATTTCATGCAGGCCTGAGGTCTACGAACTCTTGTTAGTGTAGCTTTTCTTTAAAATCATAGTGAGTTATAATGTGCTTTCATTAGGTAACAGGACTGGATACCAGGCTAGCAAATACCTCTCCTCTCACGAATAGGCCTACTAAATGTATACCTGGTCAGTTTGGACTTGGGGATGCAGAGACAGCAACAGCAGCAAGGGGGCGTGTTGAACTTGATGTCAGTTTCTGACATCTCTTCCAGGAGGGGCATTTTCCCGCCATGATAGTCCGTTAGCAGACTGAAGAACACTAGCATAGACACTGACAGGTACCTGAAAAAAAAGTTCTGTGTAAAAGGGTCTCTCGTTTTGCATGGCTAAAACATAGCCTGAATATCATCCTCCGTAGTGACCACTGGCTAAGTACGCTTGCTAACTCCGTGGTTAGCAAGCGAAAGTACTGAGCCAGCGGTCACTACGGAGGATGGTATTCAGGCTATGTTTTAGCAGCCCTTCCTTTGGCTATGCCCAATCAATCCATCAGGCAGCGAGAGATTGTATAACATATGCTAGTTTCTCATCCACCCTATGTAACCCTCTACAAAAGGGACTATGCATAAATTACCTATATGTGAATACTTTAATTTTACGAGTAAAACGAAACATTTACATGCGATAACCCCAAATATGAATCATTGCTAAAATTATACCACTGTGAATTTTATCTCACGTACTTGATAACTGATGAAATGTTATAACGTTATATTCATTCAGCAAAATTTATCATTAGTCCCCGATATTGAATCCAATTCAGCCCGATCAACAAAATAGCTAACTAACCGAACGATCAGACAACATGGGTCATTTTCCTTTTCTTACTACAACATCGCTTATCGTATGACCCATACGTCAATCATTCATTAACAGCCAATCAACTACGTCCGTCCTCGTGACGTCATGTTTGATATTTACCCCGTTGTTAAGAAGTTGGAGTAGAGGCTTGCCCTCGGCACCCACAAGGTCACCAATGACGTCATACTGAACATCTGAAAAGCGGCAAAGTTCAGGTACATTTATAAGTTTAAAAAAGGCGTCATAAACTAATATATAGACCACTAGTACGAGAATGGCATAGTATTAGGGACGCACGAGCAAATTGGGGTCAATAACCTGACGAGCATTACCTCCAATGCCCTAATAACTTACAGGTCAATGGTTCTTCACGCTACATTACCAAAAACATTAAGGTGTGCAGCTTTATGTAACGTTGCCTTCAATGAGTATGTTCTGCCCAAATCACAAATTGTGTAAATGATTGCCAATAATCTACTAACAACTGCACAAGTCCCTGAACAAAAAGAAACGACAAAAACGTTGCAAAATTTAGAATGCCAGTATTGAATGATGGAGTGAAAAAAATGTACTTTTACATGAGACTGAGTGAGACTGAAACTACAGGAGTATGACTCATTCGATTCAAGCTGAACAACGATACATTGAAAAGATTTCTCAAATGATCGACTCAACTGGAAATAGTCCCAAGACGATGAGTAGCTTGTTCCTCCGTCGTGGGTCGGGAACACGTTTAGAGAGGGAGTAACACTCCTCCACGTACAGGCCGAACGTTACCGCGAAACACACGGACGCAGTGCTGAGGAGGGCGCCTACGGTTAGGTCTCTTCCTGCCACTGCGGAGGAAGAAGAAAGAAAGTGATCGTTGACGCTAATTCACCTTTATCCGTAGGGTAACCTATATCCGTTAAAACATATTATTTAGGGATATTAAGTCGTTTGACAGTACAATATTTTGAAAATAACTGTAATAGCTTGGAAATGCTGTAATTTGGAACACAGTTTGTTGACTTGATATAAACGGATAAAGGCGCACTAGCGTTTCTTTTCCGCTGGTAATGACAGATTAGACAGATTCTATGTACAACATTTACAGGTTCATTGTACGGGGACATTCTCCTGGCTAGCTCTTTTTGATAAGTTACAATGACAGTGGACCGTGCTTAACTCCCCATCCTAGGGACCGCGACCCTTTCCAGTAGCGTACATGTCGGGTAAGTGACACAGTCGGGATTCGAACCACCGACCTCTTGGTCCAGAGGCAGTGTTACCCACCAGTGGATTACACGCGATACACGGACTACAGAATTCCTCAAGGTATTAGCCGACAGCCAACTATTGTTCTATTGACAACGCCTTATCTGGATTAACGCAGTTTATCTATAATTGATGTATTCAGTCCCTATTTGAGTCTTTATAACGATGTTGTATTAGGTCCTTAACTTAAAGTTCATTTTACTGCCTGCCCACAACCGTCTTTTCTGCAGTAAATTAGAACACGTTACAAACGTTTATTTACGCAACCATCAATTTATAACTATTCTGGATACAAATACCCTCTTTGTTGACACGGCCTTCAGACTAGGTCTATAATAACGAGGGCAGTTTTTTTGGATAGCAGGGAGCACTCGCTAGTAACTACTGACCTTCTAAATTTGGTAAAATGTTACAGATTCAGCCTATTTTTCTTTAAGGTCTTATTTCACATGTATTTTGAACACCAGGCACGTTTTAGGCATTCTTACATTTAACGCCCATACAAAGTAGCTCGTATAACACTCAACTTTAAAGCAATGGATCCTAAATGTATTTTTACTATGATAAACAATGAACAATTACAAACACCCAACCAAAATGTGTTGCATTATACACGCCCCCCTCCCCACAACATCCAAGGACAAAATCATGAAATATAATACCTACACGCTAGAATGTCTGCTGAGAACGGCACCTCGTCCGAACAGTTCGCCATGTTGTCTCTCCTGAGTTCATAAACAAGTGAGTCTTGCTTTAGGAAAGCCCCAGTCTTTCTCACAGCTCCATGGTAGAGAGACGAGCGTAACAAAGAAAAGTAACGTCTGGTTGTGTGCCTATGGTCTGTGGTGTTTTGGTCTGGTTGGGCAAGGTACTTGATCACACATGCATGCTTCACAAAAGAAGGAGTGGTCGTGTCGGGGTCATTGTCCGTAAGGTTACACGGACAGAGCACGCGTTTTTGAAAAGTTGACGGACAAGTTTTACTGAAGATTCCAACACAAAGGTGTTTTTGCTAAAAACGTCAACACGGTGATTTTTACGGAGGTCTTGAATTATCTTCTTCCAACAGACTGGTGATAGTAACCGTTGCATATAAATATTGCCGATGTAATGGTGAGTGGTCAGGATTACAAAAGACTGCATAACGTTTATATAGCGTTTAGTAGCGCCAAATGGCAAAAGGTGAACAAATATTTGGAGAATTCAAAGGTCAGGCAGAAATAGACTATGGGCATGTCCTACAAATGTAACGTCACCGTGCATACACGTCACTAATCAAACAAAACATTAAAGAGAGCTCAAGGCGTTAGTATATTGATACTGCACGAAAATGTACTAGTGTAGCCTTTTGTAGGTGTTAGGGACTGTGGTTATTTCACCCTGGCATTGGGATTGGAAGGTAGAACTCATCCCTCTCCTTTATTTTTAGGGAGACCTTGACCTCCCCAACCGTAGTCAGGTACGCACTTCATACCTGGGTGGAGTGAGGAAAGGTCGTATGAAGTTAGTCTCTACCAGACTCCGGGTCGCTGGAAAACCGTAGAAATGGAACAAATAGAGGAGTAAGCCTCCGCAGATCGCGAACTGTTCCCTAGCCGGCTACACTCCTCTGGCCGGCTTACTCCTCTATTTGTTCCATTTCTACGGTATTCCAGCGACCCAGAGTCTGGTAGAGACTAGTATGTAAGTGCCATTTCTAAGAGCACAACCTCTAGTCCAGGAATGACAGGAATCGAACCATTGACCTATCAATCTCGCATCACATATAGTAGATGCCTTCTATTGCACTCCCATTTACCTGCACATTTTGTGAAATTATCAAGATAGTGCAACAAAGCGAAGTTATTCAGATGGACCACATATCACTACGGGACTGTGGGACTCCGTGCAATTGACAGATTGAAGTGTGCCTTCTTTGTACAATTAACTGTCTTCTTCTGTCCTGGTACATGCATGATTTCACAAAAGAAGGAGTGGTCAACGTCTGAAAGAGGTCATTGCCCGTAAGGTTATACGGACAGGGCACATATAGCGTAGCCACTCATCCCTAACACCACACCCGACCACACTGGTCTAATAAGCAGTGTACCCCATGGCAAGAATCGTATATGACTATCTGGATACATCATCGGTCTATGTAATTATTTACAGAAATTAAGAAAACATACAGTCGATCTTACGTATCTGCCAACTTTTTCAAGTTATTCCACACATTTCCATCCAACCTCTACCCGATGTATTAAACCCGACATGGTCTATTTCTCAATGGTACAAGATATCCGTACAGAGAGTGTAGTGCCTTTGTAAGACATAACGCGACTTATAGGTTTTGTCTTGCAACAATACCTCGCGTGTAAAGCAAGTATGGTAGTAAAATCTTAACACAAGACACACAAATTACTTATCAGTAGTATTACTACTGATGCAATGATAAGTACCTCAAAGTATGCTTGGTCTATATTTTTAAAATGTATACTCGTAAGTTAAAGTATTGTTACATGACGATAACGTCACATATATAAAATGGACAATGTATCCAAATTACTGTCATCACCATATAAGGCGTAAGATACTAAACAATTGGACTGTCTGTCTTTTGACATCTCTTTTTCTTTTCTCCTATGATTCCAGTCGCCTTTCCTTCCGAAGCAAATACCTGGTCATCAGACTACCTACAACCTCCTGTGTGAAAAAAAAAACGAACAAAAACAAACAAACAAACAAAAACATCAACGACATTCTTGAGAGGACCCATGTGGAACAATACAATGTAGTAGTGTCTATAATTCCTATTTCTTCAAAACGACATGTCAATATCTATTAACATACATATGATCAGGCAAATAGTGTTGTAGTCATACAATGTGAACAAAATTTGCTGTTTGGAAACTTAACACCACCTTTCCATTGTCACCATTATATATAAATGTGTGACACAGTAAGTTTTCCTTCTACGAGGGCTAAGCACTTCAATATGCATCCAGCTTCCATACTTACTTTGTAGCATTTTTCTTGTTTCGTTGCCAGTGGTGGCTGAGACGGGTGGACAACAGTACGCTCCTGTAATGAACCGAACCTTAAAAGATATATATAGATAACGGAAAACATAGATAATGTATATTTCTAACCTACAACTAAGGTGGATTCTAAGCTCGCATATTAAAATGCACGTTCCATTGAGAACATCAAACCAATTTTGATATCTCATATTATGTCTTGCTTGAAGATTGTGATTCGTGCAGTGTAACTGATTACAATACCTCAGTTTTTACGGAGGTAACAACAGGGAGGTTAGATACCCACATTTGTGACTGAAGGAGTAATTTTGTTGTGTCGACCACACAGTGCAGACATCGCACGCGCAAGACCGTTCCTCACAGACATGATCAGGGTGAACGGCGGCGGTAGGGACACGTCCACCTGCAGGTAGTGTAGCGAGTTCTTCACCACTTCAAATCCCCAGTCGGTGCGTTTTACTTCCTGGAACATATTTGAAACATGTTCGCGCTGTTCAATGAGTCCTGAGGTGGTCATAATTCATCAATGAAAAGTGCAGTATAAAAGAAACAGGTAATCAAGCAAGAATCTGAAGTTTTCAAAAACGAGCGCCATTTTGAACCGTACTCTCGCGAGAGCACAGCCTGGCGAGAGCGTGTGAGATTTTGCACTAAAACGAGGCTAGGGATGGGTCAGATTGTTAAGTGATGCTCTAGATAAAGTAACTGAATGTAACAAGATTGATTAGAAGAAGGATCGGTAAATAACAACAGAATTTAACGAGAATACCTCTGCTCTGGTGTAAGAGTTGCTGATGATGGCGATCAGTAGGTTGGCGAGGACCAGCACCTCGACCACGTGATGCAGGGCGTAGATCACTTTCCCGGCTGTCTCCGCGATAGCAGGCCACTCCTGTATCTGGAACACGTCTACAGGACTGTTGCCTGGTCTCAACTCCACTGTAGAGGGATCCGTCATGCCAAACCACGTCCAGAACAGGGACTGCAGGGAGTTGAACAACCTGGAAAAAAAGAAAGACGGTTAAGGTTTTTAAATGTCTACTGCCTGCATATCTGTCTTAGTGCCTAAACTAGGGACTGGCGCCTCGCTCCTCTCTGCGATGTTCATTCATATTGCACGGTCCAATGATCTTGCTTCGTGACGTAATCCAGTGTCTTTTACGATCTTTAATAGGAGGTCTTCACCGGGGTTCGGGGTTTGCAAATTTCTGATAACAACTAATGGTTGGTGAAAATACAACTACAGTTGTCAGAAACACAGACGTTTGAGAAATTGCATTTCATACGACCGAATAACCTATCTGTATCTTAATACTGAAGAAGCGTTGATTAAGATTTTTTTCTCTCCAAAAGATGAAGTTGTAACAACACTCGCTTTTACTCACGTGTTAAACCCAAGTGACTGAGAACAGTCCACCGTCTGCAGGTTGCTCTGTGAGTAGTTGGTGCAGAGGTACTCGTGCATGGTCCCGTAGAACCAGTACAGCTGGTTCAAACCGCACGCAAACGCGAACGTCACCAGTCCAGCAATACAGACGAACTTCACGATGTCCCCAAGCATTCTTCCAATGGAGATCAGCAACATACCGAGAAAGGGGTGAAAAGTGAAGAGAGACACGGCCCTCATAAACACGACTATCGTGAAGATGGAGAAAAGCACATCGGCGACGGCGACCGGCTGGAAGCTGTTCTCGTTCGCTTTTCGGGCCCAGTCACCCGCCACCGTGCTCTGGCTGGAGAAGGCGTGTAGCTAACGAGAAGATTAAACAAAAACGTTAATACGCCTGGATCAATTCAAACATAAAACGTTATATAGCAAAGCCTCAACGCAACTTGACATTTTTTTCTAAATCAATATGCTGCAAACATCACACCAAGAGCATGCTCTCCTCGCAATTAATCACTTCCTGGTTCTCAACTATGTACAATAGGGCTGGGTACCGGTACAGAAAATTCAGGTCCAGGTCCGGTTCAGGTCCAAAGGATCAGGTCCAGGTCCGGACCTGAACCTGGACCTGTTTCAGTATGACTCATACCAATGGTACATTTCACTAGAAAGAAATCTGTTTGGTGGTGTATTAGACTTACACTGACGTTTTAAAATCCTACAACGCTAGCTGCACCTGTACGATTGGCTGTAAAACTTGGTAGAAATTATTATAAACTCTACTCTACTTCACTCTTTTTATTTTTTTCCACCTGCAAGCGCTAAAACGCTAGAATGCCTTATAAAATAATCTGTTAAATTTCCAATCGGTTCAACATTCGGTCCACCCAATTTTTTCAGGTCCGGTTTTTCTGGACCGGTCCAATAAGAAAAACCGGTTTTGTACCGGTACGCTGTACCGATACCCAGCCCTAATGTACAACGTTAACACGATTATGCCCAAGCAAAAAGAACTGTAGAAAGTTCGTTAACACAAGAATTATGCAGATTGTAGAGTACTAGCGGAATAGACAATTGCAAAGTGATCTCTTCGTATTGAATAGTCGCTCAGTTTATAGAGGAATATGGTACGGTAACCATTCTTACCTTAAAGATTGCTACGAGCCGAAGTGCAAACTGTGTCAGATAGAGGGCAACCATCAGGAAGTCCAGGATGTTCCACAACTGTTTGAAGTGGTTCCACAAGCCTTCTCTTAGCACTTCCTTCAACTCCTTCCATCCTATATCTAACATAGTGGTGAAAACGTAACAAGAAAAGGTGTAAACATGCAATGCATGCAATGGAAATAAAACGTTTTCTCACTTCTTGATACGTTACAGATTGCTGAATTGACAATAAACATAAGATCATAAAAGGGTATGAAAAGTATACGTGAGTATTTGGAAATTTACCAGACTTTTAAGTATGAAATCAACATGGTATTTGGAATGTTGTTAATATGGCACAATTTTGATAGATCATAGCAACAATATAGAAGTACTCAATTGCACGACAATTGTACATCGTACAACATGGCAACAATGGCAACAATTATTAAAAAGTACAAAATAGAGGTATAGAATAAACATAATGACATCCTAGTTAACAAAACAATATGGGCTTACATAGTTCTTTGATATACTGTAAATGCATTTAAGTTCCTGGGGATCTGGCGGTAGCGGGAAAAAGGACTTTTCGCTGTGGTTTTAAGTTCGCGGTAGCACCATGCACTGTAGTCTCTTACTGCCATGGAAAAATCTTCGCGGTGGTTTTAAGTTCGCGGTGAATCGGCCACCGTGAAAACCGCGAACATTAAACCACCGCGAAAGTTTCTGAATTTACAGTAGTGTTACAATGGAGTAGGTTAATCATTATTTTCGGTATTCTTTCTAATAACAAAGCAGTCCTTTTTTTGCATTATGGGAGTTGTGACATCTAAAGATATTTGTCTGTAGCATCAAGTGTCTTGAAATCTGTTGTACTTGACTCGAGTAATGTGAATAATTCATTACGTAAAATAGCGTATTTAGAACATATGCAAAGTGTATGAAAATGAACAGAATATGCTCGGACTTACTAATGACCCATATCATGATCAATACGGCAGTTGCAGATATAGGTTCAGAAGATACCGGAGTCCCTTGAACGATACTGTCTATCTCTGCTGACCCAACCCGGTAGGACTGGGACTCCACCAGCAGGACTATCAGTAGAGCAAACCACGAGTAGGTCCAGTACATAGAACGGATAGTAGAGAGGCTGGAAAATCTTCCAACCTATGTGTCATCAGAGAGAAAATGTTTACCACATGAACATTATAAATAAACAAACAAACAAGGAAGCAAACAAACAAAAAATACGAGAACAAACTCTAAGTGTGTACTCTAACGACCTGACATTACTGCGTGGTTGTATCTATGAGTCACACGGGCTCTCAAATACAACACCATTGGACCCGAGCCAAACAATACTTCCACTTCTCCGAGTATCATATTATACCATTTCCACCTTACACGCTTCCACCCTGAAATATTCAAACCACTGCGGACAAACATCAAGACAAACAAAGAAACACACCAACTGATTATAATAGGGCAATGATCCTAATTGACGCAGCCGCAGAAGGCCCAAATTGAGTCCATGCAGTATTTTAGCCTATTTTCGACTTTTAGCAGGAAAATGTAAGAAACATTTCATATTGGTGAGACAGTGTAGGTTGCAGATGTTCAGATTCGGCAAAAAAACAAGGTTTAGGTCCATCTTTTCGGCATGTGCTGACCCCTAATTTGAAGTGGTCAGTCCCTAAAATGATGTCATGGCAAGGCAAGATGGCGGCAGATTTGACAGCTGCGATATATTTCGCTGGTCAGAAAGTTTAAAGATTAGACTTTTGGACACTTGAGATAGCGGGCTGCTTTGTGGGGTGAGTTCTTATGACCTGGAATGTTCACGGATGAGATTATGACACCCTGAACTTGCTAATTTTTACATTATCGCCAATACAGATTGCCATTAGTGTTCACTGCTCAATACTTTCGTCTTATTTTACCTTGATGATACCTTGATGATGTCTAGGTGAAGTAGGCAGCGCCTGTGTAGTCACCCTCCTGACGATCGTGGTATCTCTTCTTACTCCAACATATGTCCAACCTCGTTTTAAAAGCGTTAACAGTCTCTGCCTCTACGACCTCAGCCGGCAGCGAGTTCCAATTCTGAACTGCCCGAACCGCAAACGACTGGCGACGCACCAAGGACTTTGCCAGTGGCACTGTAAGCTTGAAGCGATGCCCTCTAGTCGACTTATGTTGACTCTCGGTGAAGAAACTCTGTGCTCTAACCCTCTCTCTTCCCGTGAGGAACTTAAAGACTTGTATCATATCCCCTCTGGCTCTTCTGTAGTGGAGTGATGGTAGCTTCAACCTCTCCAGCCAGAGAGCCTCCAGCCACCTTTCCGTGCTTGATCATGAGTCGCCATACCTGAGCTTAGCAGCTGTTTGGATAGGTGGCGCTTTTATATCTGTCGTTCTTCCGAATATGTCACTGAGGCATGCTTTACAAAAGTGGTGTTTTAAGTGAATCTTTGAAGTCATCAGAGTTGTATCACTTCAAATCAAGGTAGATAAACAGTTTCCTCATCCTTCGAGCACGAAAGTACGACGGAAAGAATATGTTACCACCGAAAATTCACCACCGAAAACCTACAAGCTCGCCTAGGAGGGAGGGCTAAGTGCACGAACAAAGGAATTCTTTACCTACCAACTTTTTGAGCAACGAAGCAACCCGCCGAAGATCCTACACCATCGTGCACAAGGCAAGTCAGGACATTCATTGCCTATCCTGTTTAGACAAGCTGACTTGGACTTTGTCCCACCTCTTATTATAACCATTGTTTACATTAAGTTGTTGGGGTTACCCAAGGTCAGACAAGACAAGACAAGCATGTTTTTGAGGCTACCACCTTCAGATTATTGAGGATTCTGTAGCCTATGCAGCGTATACTATAAGATTTAATCGACTCATCCCTAAGGGTGGAATGTTCTTTATTGTCAAACATGGGATCTCGATGTCCTATTCGAGGGATGGCCCTAAGCGAAGCTAGGTTCACATTTCCACCTGAGATAAGTGAGAACGTTAACAGTCGTGTGAAGTGCAAAAGGCAAAAGATCGGTAGAATGACAGTATTCGAAGCCAGGACTGGGCCAAATGTCCTACAGTTATGCCACATGACCCGACCACGCACACGGCCCCACCATATTGATCATTTCTGCACCACCCCTACACAGTTCTCCTTCACGATGCATTCATACTCTTCTCACACACAAAGAAACACCAACACAAGTGTTAGGATGGCCCCACCATATTGATCATACTGATAAATGCGTACCAAGTGGAGTCGACAAAGAGACAATAAACAGGAATACCAACATTAAGTCCCAGCAGCAAAAGAAGGATTTTAATGAATAAAAAATAAACGACAAACACGATTGAAACTGCAAACCCACAGCCTAGCTGCACCGCTAAAAGAATCCATTCCTTTATCATAATATTTTACAGCATATATATACGAATATTTGCTAACAACAAACCTACTACAAGAGATATCCTTATGTGCATACCTTTGACTTTGGCGCTATGAGATGTGTTAGGCACAGGAATGGGTAGGCAAGCCCGATCGCCGTCGTGACGCACAGCGCATGGGCGGAGGACCACTTCTCCCAGCCAGTGAAGAACCGATGGAAGCCAATGAGCTCCCGATACGTCAGGATGTCGACGTGGTCAATGGAAAGTGGATGCGTCACGAACTGGGGTGGGGGGTTAAGGTGTGTGTGTGTGTGTAGGGGTGGGGGGGTGGGGGTGGCATAATAGTGGGAAAGAATTATCCTCGTTAGATACCATGATAAGGCCACTTGCTAAATGAGCGGTTTCAAATTCAGGTATAACGAAATATTGCTGATTACGCAGCCTTGGTACTGTCTGGCCCTTATGACTTCAAAACTGTTCGCCATGTTGGATATTTACATCTTGAAGTTACTAGATTAGAATGCATATCAGGTTCGTGAAACTAATGTTATATTCGCCCTGTCCATATGCGCTTCCATCCTGGGATTGTGACAACTTCAGGTTGCCATCTTGTTTCTGGTCTAATCTCGTAACTTCCAGATGTAAACATCCATCATGGCGGACAATGTTGACGTCATAGTCACGTGAGAGCAAAACACTCCTTATAAGGAAACACAAGCATCTCACCTGTTTCATTTCGAGATCCACGGCCAGCTGGAGAGTACAGACGGCTTTTCCGGACGGAGAGTCGTCTGGGCTACAGAGGTGACCGAGAATGGTCTCGATTTCCTTCGTCGTACGCACCTCTCCTAGAAGCTCGACGGCAAATGTCTCACACTGGTCCGCCAGCTCCTCCAGCTGCGGCCGGTAGTTCTCCCGCTTCCAGCACACGTCTCGTAACGCCTTAAATGAATGAAGGCATGAAGGTAGGGTGAATGAATGACTGAAGGGTGAATGAATGATGTAATGAAGGAATGAAGGAATGGAGAAAAGCAGGGAGGAGGGAGCGATGAAAGGATGAAAGGAGAGAATAATTCATTAGAGTAACGCCTATGGCAGCCCAACGCTGAATTAAATTTCTGTAACCAATTTTTAAGAATCAAATGGCACTATCAGTAGAAATTTCTTACTGTGGGTATCTAACCCAGTAAATAAATTGGGGACAAGGCACAAAACAAAGACTAACTAAGCGGTTGCTTACCTTTGCGGTCCGGAATGCCGTCCGGAACGGATCCGTGCTTGTCAGTAGGATGTAAGACGGACTGCACACGGCACGGTAGGCATCGAGCCACGCCTTGCCTTTACCTACACTAGAGGTCCAATGGTAGTCGTCTGGTTCAGGTTTTGGGAAACCGGCGTCCAGTAGAATCTTCAGGATTGGATAGTTGTTCTTTTGGGCCGCCAGCATTACAGGTGTCATGTAGCTGGGAAAGGCGCTACTATCCAGCTGGAAAATTAAAAAAAAAAAGAAGGCTTCACATAGCCGGCTTAAGACTTTACACCGTACTACATGTCATAAGGGTTTTCCTGTATGCATACGCAATGTATACCATTTTACTTTAATAAGAGCTTATTGTTATGCTACTGGCTCTGAAGAAAAAATTGTGTGTCGGTATTCTGCCCGTCTATGAAGTTGAACGCTAAGCTAACCGAGGTCCTCTTACTCCACTTTCAAGGCAACCAATGCTCCATTTCAAATGTCAGTTATTGATATGCGTAATGGTACCCATGATCAGTCATCATCATATAGACAAGGAGAACACCCACCACATGATGTATTCCGTATCACCTGAGGTACCCACCACACTATGTGGTGGGAGATACAGTATACCGTACGTGCTGTGTTCTATTCGACGTATGATACTACTAATCTCAATACAGGCTAGGTCAAAATTTGACATTTTAGATATGGTATGATTGACCATCATAGTCATAAATGTTAGCAGGGAAGATTCGATCTCATAGAATAAATGTTTCCGGTGTTTTAAAATTTTCGAAGAAAACAATAATTTTACCCAAACCGCAAATAGCTATATAGGGTAGTGCTTAGAGCCAACATGGCTAAGAATGGGTTCTAGTCGGTCAAACTTGGGATCTTTGTACGTAGTTGTGATCTGAAAACCGTTTTCAAAATGGGAGCTTTGTTATCGAGTTATAAGCTAAGCACTACCCTAACCCTAGCAGCTATGGTTAGGGTTAGGGTTTGAAATGTCACTTGGTACGTAGTTGTAATCTGAAAACCGCGTTTTCAAAACGGGTGCTTTCTCCTCGAGATATAAGTTAAGCACTGCCCTAACCCTAGCTACAGGGTTAAGTACGTCCGTGCGCACGTGCAATGGTGCACAAAGTATTCAGTATCGTTCCTGTGTTTATCACGGTACCGGTATCCTATAACGTAATCACAAATTCTGTAGTCTTGTAAAGTGTGTGAGTGTAACATTTACCAACCTTAGTATCCACGTCATCTGATCGGTCTATGTCGTTTCTCAAGGCTGTCTTAAACAGCATTTTCACAGCTCTAATATCCTCCCGGTCTACTGCGTACAGAAGCGCATCTCCCATGGGTACGCCGTGGTCTAACAAAACCTTGGACACTTCGTGCGACCCCCTGTCCACGGCCAGCTCTAGGACAGACCTCCCGAACTCGTCCCGAAGTGTCCCGAGGTTCGGACAGGCGTCTGAGCAAACGATGCCCTCTAGAAGGACCACAGACACTCCCACCACGTCGTTATTACGGACAAGACCCAGAAAATGTTCATCCATGATCTTGAGTATTTGTAAAGTTATAACCTGTGGTTTAACCGTGAACTATATGGCACAAGGTGGTGTTGGAAAACATATACCGCTTCAAGCCGTCCATGATGTGAATCTGGCGTGAGAGAAATGTGACCTCTGTCTCGATGAGTAACCTTTTAAGTCGTGCCTAATGGCATATGATTGTAGTCATAGAGACTTACGTACCTTATTGGTTACCGTGTGAATGTTTACTTTTTTTAACAGCACAGGGCCGCAGCCCGACACGCACGTGCGAAATGGCGGACGTAAGTGGGGTAAAGATGTTAGCTCCCGGTTCTTTGGGAATACCGCTACAAGAGTTCGACACTAGAGGGAATAAGCCACACCGACACAAGGCAATTTCCGTACACAGAACACCGGCGACTCGCTCACAGCTCACAGTCAGGACCAACACTTCTCTCGACTCCTGTCCTCTACTCACTCCGCAAGTGAGCCGCCAGTTAACTTTATTTCAGAGCTCATGACACCTACTTACCAGACAGTCGTCTGGTCCAAACAGCAGGGGAAGCCTTCTAACCTGCCTGCTAAAGGTGTTTTTACTCATCAAAGGTCGAACACGGGGCGGCGAACCGCTTTGTTCTATCTACCTTGAGTTCAAATCCCGTCAAAGAAATAAGCATCTTGGTGAGAACACGGTGACTTGGTCACCAAAAGAAGCTATTTTACATACAGACGTGACAATTACATTGTGTTTTTGGCACTTCAACGTCACCTGTCAACCCTGTGCGTCACCTGTCAACAGTTTCCAGAGACAAGGGGTGTAGTGAATATAAGCTACATTTGTAAACATAGAAAATACAACAATTTGCTGATTTTTTGCCCTTCTTACCTATAATGTTTTCACTATTTCATCTTGATTGGCTTCTATGTCTGTCACTGACAGACACCAATGGTGCTCCCTCATTTAGCTATACTCAGGTGAACGGCTAAGGGGTGCTGTTTATGTCAGGCTATCAGCTATTCTTGAGACTTGAGACTTTATTTGAAAATCCATTAGTGACGTGCCCTAGGGCACGCCACTAATCTCCCTGGACTTCATACAGACGACATACTAGTACATACAGTGATCATTATTTACATACATGTGCATTAAAAACAATCATCAGCCATGCCATCATTATATACACAGTGCATAAAAAGGAGCAGTCAATACTAATTCTAATTGAGTCAAGTTAGCGCTCCCGGCCTGGTTGCGCATTCCGCTCGCCACGTGACCTCAATTGCACCTGGACATTCCCACCTGGCACAGGAGTCCTTATTATGCTGGGAAACTTGCATTTTATCAATTGGGAGCGGACGAGCCTCACCATAGCATAGGGGAAGCTTCGCTAGCACGCTTCTCGTCTTCTTCACACGCTCTCGACTTTGTACTTTAGACCAAGTTTAGACTAGGTCTACCCAGCGCGACAGACGCCGATTTTGAGAGCCCAGCATGGTAGTCGTGATCAGGTTTGGGGGATGGTTACCGTCTCGTTCTGGGGTTTTGAATACTACAGCAGGTCAGGTCGGAGAGCCCGAGTTTAGAGCCCGGGTCGGGCAGTTTAGCATGGCAGCCTAAAGTTTTGGTCCGCCTTGGAGCATTCCTCATGCGGTTCACAGGTTAGACTTGATAAGTTTTCTTTGCTTTGTTGTTCCTATTAATATTTTGTTGAGGATGTCCACTGTGCCGTATTTATCGTTTGTGCGGAAGGTATCCGCTAGTAAATGATTTATTGTTTTGTGGAGGCTATCCACTAGTAAGTCCTACTTTGACTGGCCTTCCTCGCATTTCTCTTCGTCTCGACGGCTGCTACCCTCTCGGTCTACATACCTATATGTTTCGCATTGCAACAGCTGTAACAATACCTCGAGTGTAAAGTAATTATGGTAAAATCTTAAACACAAATCAGACACACAAATTACATATCAGTAGTAATATACAATGGTAAGTACCTCAAGGTACGCTTGGCGTATTCGTCTATATGAAATGTATATGTGGTAAAGTAATGTTATTACATGACGATACAAACTGGACACTGTAGCCGAATTATTGGCATCACCGGTACCATATAAGGCGTAAAATACTAAACAATCACGAGGGCATATTAATTGGACATATATTTCTTTTCTCCTATGATTCCAGTCGCCTTTCCTTCCGAAGCAAATACCTTGTCACCAGACTACCTACAACCTCCTGTGTGGAAAACAAACAAAACAAAAGCAAACGAAAATCAATGGCATTCTTGAGAGGAATCATGGGAACAATAGTAGTGCTATAATTCCCATTTCAGTAAAGCAAAATACCTAATGTTAATATCTATTAGCATTCATATGATCTGGCAAATAGTGCTGTAATCATACAATTTAAACAAAATCTCAACAAAACATTGAACAATGAACACTCCGTTATAAACATGCTATATAACAGAGTATTTCTCTACGAGAGCTAAGCACTAAGTATTCAGCTTTCATACTTACTTTGTAGCAGGTATCTTGTTTCGTTGCCAGTGGTGGCTGAGACGGGTGGACAACAGTGTGCTCCTGTAATGAACCGAACCTTAGAAGACGCGGTAGATAGCGGCAAACATAGATGATGTGTATGTCTTACCTATAAAGTAAGGTGGATTCTATTCGAATTGGAACTAAGCTGGCCTATTCAAATACACTTCCCATTGAGAACATCGAACCCATTTTGATATCATATATCATGCTTAAGATAGGTAGACATAATTGTCCACAATCACTTTCTGCCTGTCTACAACATTGGACCAGAGCCAAACCAAACTTCCAATTCTCCAAGTATCCTATCATACCATTTTCACGTTACATCCTGGCAGTCTACATTATTCATATAACTGCGGATCTACGCATACCAACACATTCGAGAAAATGTACTGACTCTACACGAAATATGGTGCTTAAGAACACATAAATAAACCATTTGTTAAGAAGAACTTCATGAAAAAGTGCAACCTTTTCGCATGCTTTAAGGATTGCTCAAAGATTGGGATTCGTGCTGTGCAACTGATTACTCAATTTTTACGAAGGTAACAACACGGATGTGGATACTCACATCTGTGGCTGAGGGAGAAAGCTTGTTGTGTCGACCACACAGTGCAGACAGCGCACGAACAAGACTGTTCCTCATAGACATTATCAGGGTGAACGGTGGCGGTAGGGTCACGTCCACCTGCAGGTAGTGCAGCGAGTTTTTCGCCACTTCAAATCCCCAGTCAGTGCGTTTTACTTCCTGGAACATATTTGAGCATATTGAAAAATGTTGGCGCTATTCAACGAGTCCTTCGGTGGTCATAATTCATCATTGATAAATACAATATAAAAAAAAAACAGGAAATAATCTTGAATCTGTAATGGAAAGAGCGATTTTAAAAAACGAGCGCCATTTTGAACCGTGCTCTCGCGAGAGCACAGCCTGGCAAAAGCGTGCGTGATTTTGCACTAAAACGAGGCCGGGGATGGGTCAGATAGGATAGCGTACATATAAAGTGTAAAACTATACACGAAATAAAGTAACGGAATGTATCAATTAAAATTTATTAGAAGGATCGGTCAGCAACAAAAGAATTTAACGAGAATACCTCTGCTCTGGTGTACGAGTCGCTGATGATGGCGATGAGCAGGTTGGCGAGGACCAGCACCTCGACCACGTGATGCAGGGCATAGATGACTTTCCCCGCTGTCTCCGCGATAGCAGGCCACTCTTGTATCTGGAACACGTCTACAGGACTGTTACCTGGTCTCAACTCCACTGTAGACAGATCCGTCATGCCAAACCACGTCCAGAACAGGGACTGCAGGGAGTTAAACAACCTAGAGAAAAAGAAAAAAACGGTTAAGGTTTTTAAATATCTACTGCCTGCATACATGTCGAATTGCCTAAACTCTCTGCCTTGCTCCTCTCTGTGATGTTCCTTCATATTGCGCGGCCCAATGCTGCTTCAGCTGCCTTTAAAAAAGTGTCTTTTACGATCTGGTCTGTAAAACGCTCAGGCGGTCTTCCCGGGGGTTCGGGGTTTGCAAACTCCTGATAGCAACTTATGGTTAGTAAAAATAGAAATACAGTTTTCAGAATCACCGACGTTTGAGAAATTGCATTTCATGCGGCCGAGTAACCTATCTATAACTAATATGCTCTAGAAGTGTTGATTAATATTTTTTCCAAAAGATGAAGCTGTAACCACTCCAGAGACTACTCACGTGTTAAACCCAAGTGACTGAGAGCAGTCCACCGTCTGCAGGTTGCTCTGTGAGTAGTTGGTGCAGAGGTACTCGTGCATGGTCCCATAGAACCAGTACAGCTGGTTCAAACCGCACGCAAACGCGAACGTCACCAGTCCACCCATAGAGACGAACTTCACGATGTCTCCAAACATTCTTCCAATGGAGATCAGCAACATACCGAGAAAGGGGTGAAAAGTGAAGAGAGACACGGCCCTTATAAACACGACTATCGTGAAGATGGAGAAAAGCACATCGGCGACGGCGACCGGCTGGAAGCTGTTCTCGTTCGCTTTTCGGGCCCAGTCGTCGGCCACCGTGCTCTGGCTGGAGAAGACTTGTAGCTAATAGAGTATGATTATAAAAGGTTAATACACTGGGACGAGTTCTAACGTTAAAACTTGATAACAGAGTGTTTTATTTAAAAACACTTTTCGGTGACCGCCTGTCTTCACCAGGGAAATACTGGCAGGTTCTCTTTTTGGACTGCAGCTAGGTGTCGCTGCTACCAGATGCTGTCCCAAACGTAAAGACACATTTATGTCTTGTAGTTCATGTGGTATTTACAATGCGGTCCCAAACGCAAGTTATTTTGATATATAGATATTAGATAGGCAATTCATGCACTATATGTTTGCCATGAGTTCCCAAACCTCTAAAGGGATTGAAAATATATAGCAGTACAAGGTTCGGTGACATAGGCATACAGAGAAATATGACAAAGAGGTAAGGATTGAGATGATCTTAAAATTGAAGTATCAAGAATGTGAAGGTATGTTTTCTTTTTTTACCTTAAAAATGGCTACGAGCCGTAGCGCAAACTGTGCCAGATAGAGAGCAACCATCAGGAAGTCTAGGATGTTCCACAACTGTTTGAAGTGGTTCCACAAGCCTTCTCTTAGCACTTCCTTCAACTCCTTCCATCCTATATCTAAGATGGTGGTGAAAATGCAATGTCTACAATGTAGATAAAACATCTTCTTATTACTCCTTGATACATTACCGATTGCTGACTTGACAGAAAATACACATAAGGCCATAAAAGGGTACAAGAACGTGAGTATTTGGATATTTACCAAACTGTTGAAAGCAACATAACATATAACACGATCCAAATCTAAAGGGGAAAATCTAATTTATTCCCCTTTTTTCGTCTTGAATATTGAAATATCAAGACGACAAAACTTGAAATCAAAGCCTTTTAGACTGTGATATCAAAAATTAAAGACACAGAAAAATTCAAAAAGTGAACTCTAGAGGCTTAGATCTCTGGGGTAACGAGGGAACTCCCCTCGTGTGACTGCCACAAAATCAAAAGGACAGCCATTGAGACTTAGATCTATGGGGTTAACGAGGAAACTCCCCTCGCCTGAACGTCAACAACCACTACGCGAGGGGACTCCCCTCGTCAAATCCGAGGTAGGAGTTCCAGCACGAGGGGACTCCCCTCGTAGTCCTACATAAGGGCACGCTGGCTGTCTTCAGGTCCTACACGAGGGAACTCCCCTCGCAAAGGCCGACACAAGGGGCACGCTGTCTCCAGTTCCAGCACGAGGGGACTCCCCTCGCCAGTCCTACATACTAGGGGCACGCTGGCTGTCTTCAGGTCCTACACGAGGGAACTCCCCTCGCCAAGGCCGACACAAGGGGCACTCTGTCTCCACGAGAGGGCAGGTCCGACACCACAACGGTGTTCTTCCACCAAGTCCAACACCAGGGGAAGTTCAAGTCCGGCACTTTGGAGTTTCTCACCCGACCTGACACATGGGGACACGGGCCCGTCCTGACGTGAACAAGGTGAGGTACAATATACAGATTTACTTATATGACACACCCACAACAAAGTGAGCTTTTGATCAGTCCATTACACTCAGGTCATCGACAATAAGTATGCAAGAAGAGTTCTATATTGCATGTCATATATTCCAGACGCTCCTATGAATATAAATAAATGAACATGATAAAGCCATAGTTCCATGGTTACACGTGACTAGATCTCTGCCCAAAACATAGCTTAAACGAAAATAAATATGATAAATTCATTTAACGGTTTCCTTTTCTCTTTGAGATGATATAGACAGTTTCGCTTACAGTATATGATATCCAAACCAGGCACAGGTCTATCGATATTTACAATCCAAGAGGTACTTCATTTAAACTTTTTTTTTCAATTCTGCACGTATCCGTTATGCTACTATCCACAAGAAAAGCATCATGGTATGTTTGATGGCACAGATACTATGAAACACAAAAGCACGAACAATTGGCTACTGAATAACAGAAAATAAAGACCATTCAATACATTTTGGCTAAGATTAAAAGAAATAAGACTTTAACAGCAGAGCGGTGAGGTCTCAATCTAGCTACTCGACCACGTCATCTTCCGCCTGCACGGGCACCACGAGAGCGTCCTCGGCCTTTATTTCCACCTACAAGCTTCCTCTCCCCCACAGTTGATCTTTAGACGGCGATCTAAGTAATGACAATTGCATCATAGTTAGAAACAATTTTACAACATGACGTCCTCATTACAACAAAAGAAAGTCTATTAGTAATAACCATACAGAAGTTTAACTAGGCAGGTCTGTGAACCCATTCAATATCTAGTAAATTTTGGAGCACAACTTTTCACCTCGACACTTTCGAGCTCCTCCTCCAACAGACGGTCAAGCTCTTTACAGATGCCTGTCTCTGCCCCGTCTCTATTTTTGAGCGTCGTATAGGTCGCACATCTCCGCTGAGCCAGGAAGTATTTCGAGGTGCTGTTTCGGTGTTCTTGTCTTCTCGTGTCCCAGTCTTTCGGCGACTTCACTGAACAGCTGATCTGAGTTGCGAAGGAATAACATTATTTTAATACTTCATACATTAATAAAAGAGATAACGTGAGAGTGTGTGCTTGTATGATCCAAAGGGCAATGAAAATAATCATGTAGTCCTGTGAATCAGTTGCGCCCCGCATCTCTATACTTTTGACCATTGCCAGTTTCTAAAACATTTTCACATTGCATCGTTCCAGACCCACATTGGGTATATTGACATAATATCAAGTTTTATTGCAAATTCTTGCCCGTGGGCTAATTGCAGGTAACATACAAGATTCAACCAGTGTAAAATACAATATCACAAGTGTCTACTCTAATCTAAAACTAGTAAAAGCTAACTCTAGATCCTGGGTTATTGGTTTCGACTCCTTTTTTGAAGACAGTGGAAGACGAAAGATCCCACCTTTTCTATTATGTGTGGGTTTTGTGATGTTAAAAGGACAACTGTTTTCTTTTTGTCATTGAATTTGAGGAAGTTTGGGTGGAATTTGGTGGCCTCTTTGAACAGCTCTTCTCTTTCTTGATTATAGAAAGAGCAGTTTGACATAAATGTGTTTCGTCTTCCACCACGTTTGACGTACATTGTTTGCACGCTCTTTCACACACGGATAGCCTCTTGTACCGCCCTCTCTCAATTTCGAGAGGGTGGGCACTAATTCTAATTTTGCTGTTTGCCGAGCGTAAATCAAAATTATCTAATTCTAAGTATTTTTCCATAGTATGTGCTGTTTTACAGGTCTTATAAAATCTTAGCTTACCAGTATCTATACTCAAGTTATGACGAGAGGTATGGTAAACATATCAGAGATTCTAGATATTATCATTGTACATATAGATCTAATATCACTAAGTGAGTTACATGAATAGAAAAAGTACGAGTGACCACTACTATCTAAAATTTCTTTCACTTGTTGTAACAAGGTTCTTCTACGACTATTAGAAATAGATTTATGTTGATACAAAAGGGCATCAGCTTGTAGCAAATGTCTTTGAGAATCCATTTGTAATAACCGTAGCCAGTAACGAATAACACGCACAGATATATCTATGTCTAAAGGGAATCTGCCAAGCTCTGATCTAGATGCTAAATTACTGCAATTTCTGGGAACTCCAAGTATCTTCTTATAAAAGCGGTGATGCGTAATTCAATTGGTGAGTTATCATTAATAGACTCTGTGCCCCAAATTTCACACCCATAAAGGAGAATCGGCTTTATACAGGTATCAAATATTTTTAGCAAGCAAGGTTTATACTGAAAAAGGCAATGCAAAGAAAAGTGTGTTTGCAGTACTGCTACTGGGGAAATGTGCTTTTGAAAATACAGTCAACGGCTAACCGCATGTTATTTGTTGAACCTAATCTTAGCATACTTTCACCGATTTTTAAAATTTTCGAAGCACATGTATTTCACAATTGGTTCGGTGCGTCAGCATGTTGTTTGGCAAGTCGTTAGGTCGTACCTGCGAGATAATGCACGTTGTTTTGTTTACACGGTAACCTTTTAATAACAAAACAAGAGTACGTTTTGTGTAAAAAAAAAAAGAAATAGAAAGGAAAGGAAAACTTCGTTTGCAAATCGTAGACGATTAGGGAGTGAGCAATACTTGACGTACGTCCTCCAATGCAGGCACAGTGATTCTCTTCGCGAAGAAGAGTATGAGATTGCTGACTTGGGTCTGTATGTAGGTCAACAGCATATAACTCGAGAAATTGTGGATGGAACTTTTTGATTTTTGGTAGGTGTGTAGCAGTTGTCGAAAGGAATGCCAAGTTTGAAG
The DNA here is from genome assembly GCA_019207045.1 of Branchiostoma floridae x Branchiostoma belcheri. Classification (NCBI taxonomy): domain Eukaryota; kingdom Metazoa; phylum Chordata; class Leptocardii; order Amphioxiformes; family Branchiostomatidae; genus Branchiostoma; species Branchiostoma floridae x Branchiostoma belcheri. The sequence continues at coordinate 20,923,897 of CM033024.1, forward strand.
ACGGTTTACCTGGCGTTTTCCTACGGTACTGCAGCGAGCTTGGTATGTTTTTTGCGGTTTGTTTTTGGCAGCATAAGTCAAAATCTAGCTGGGCGATTTTCACGAAACTTGATAGCTGTGTAGCGGTTTTGGAGAGGAAGGTCAAGTGCGAAAATGGCTTACCTGGCTCTTACCTATGGTGCTGTAGCGGGATTTGTATGTAAGTGCGTTTGTCTGTATGCAAGATAACTCGAGAACCCTTGAATGGATCCTGATTATATTTGTTAGGTGGATTGGGGTTAGGAAAACAAAGGTCAAGTTCGATAATGGGCACCCTAGTGGCTGCCTAAGGTACTGCAGCAAAACTTTTAATTTTGGCACTTCGTGTTCTGGACATGCTGTGGTCATGCTTTTTGAGTGGTAGATAGCCCTTGGAACAGAGAGTAAGTGCTGTGAGTTTGGACCCTCTAGCGGCTTTTTGGGAACTGCAGGCACCGATTTCCGTTCAAACTTTGGACGAGGATAACTTGAGAACGTGTAAACAGAGCATCAGGATTTTCGGTATGTAGATAGAATGAGTGATGACTTATACAATGTAATACTAATTATGCAAATCAGTAGCTAATTTGCATAATTAATGAGGAAGGTTCATAAATCCATGCCAACAGCATATAACTCAAGAAGCTGTGTATGGATTTTCATGATATTTAGTATTTAAGTAGCGGCTGCGGAAAGGAAGGTTTTGTTCGAAAATTTTTTTTTTATTTATTATTATTAATAGTTGACGTAGCATTTTTCGTTAGGACGGTAGCGGGCCGAGTGTGTGCGTCCTTTTGTTTGTGGAATGCATAACTCGAGAAGCCTTGAAAAAATCCTGATGATATTTGGTAGGTGGGTAGGGGTCAGGAAAACGAAGATAAATTATGATAGTGGGCCCCCTAGCGGCTTCCTAAGGTACTGCAGCAAAACTTATTAACAGAAATAAACTGTGCTCTATATATCTCATTTTGACCTATATCTATGGACACAGCTGTTATACAGATGGTTTGCTGGAGGACGCCCTTACACTGGGGACAAAGTCTAAATTGACAAGCATGAAATTCTGATTGACCAGGGATGCTACCAGGTCATCTGTCAGGTCACAGTCTGGTTTTGGTAATGTTTGTGTGTTTGTGAGGAACACAGTTCATGCAGTCATTTGCTATTTAGTAATACATGAATAAGACCTTAAAGTCTTAAATAAAGGCATGATTATTTGGCGAAGAGATGGGTTCGTTGAACTCTAGTTTTGAAATAACGTCATCAACATAATTACGAGGAAACCACAGAGGAGTGCTCAGATGGCCAAAAGAAACGTTTACTTAAAAAAGTTGACATTGACCGTCGAAATAACAAATACCCACATACAAAATGTCATTACAATCCATTTAAAGGTTCAAAGTTATGCTGGCCACAAATATCCGTAAACATAAACAGACACACACTGACACAGATACACTCTCTAAGCAGATATAGAAGTAGTCGGACATATTACACGGGCGAAGAGTGGAGAAGTAACACAAATGGCGTGATGTGTGAGTGAGTTGCGCCCCTTTTCTGCGCCAGGTAAATAATACTTCTAAAAGGGAAAGGCCCTGTCGGGGCGTTCTCCCGTCATCCTTTATACTATTCAACCCCCTATTTGCGGTTACATGTTTGGTTGTCTTCATAACATATTCATCGTTCCCGAAAACTGATCTACCGGGTGCTTACTTGGAATCTGACCATAGCATAAAGAAGTTACCCACTAAGAGATGCGCATGGTTTTGTTTGTCCTTCTTTTAAACATGGGCAGGCCAGTGGGTACTAGTAAATTGGAAGCGAATATGAAAAAGCCAAACAGTAACTTTTCAAACCCCCCGATTTCAGGTTTGCTATGCCAATCGCCATCCTTCTATCATTTGAAACTCACATATTCAGCATACAGTGGCCGGCGGTAAGGGAGCTTAAAAACGTTTTTCTTAAGGTCTCGCCTTTCCACGTCTGCTCGAAGCTTACCGCTTCGAGTGGCAGTGCCAATTTGTTTGACAGACGAACGTGAGATTTTGTTTTAGGAATCTCTTTGGAAATTACAAAATCAACTCCCTTCTGGACAATTAATGTCGACCTCACAAATCTGAGGTTCACTTCCTGTATATATAAAATAACTCTGCTGTACCTTGGCTGTACCAACGTAAGCTTTTGTTTCTGCTAATGTTTTGTTTTGCAACCTTCACAAATAACACATGTACTACGTAGGTCATGGGTTACAGAAGGTAATACGGAACGTGGATAAATACCGTTCCATTGTTATGTACTGGTGGTAGCCTTCTTCGCAGACCCTAGCAGTTCTCTCGTATATTTTTTGCTGAAAGAAACAGGTTTTCACTTTGAGCCAGCGATGCGCAGTGACTGGACTCCCGACTCAAACACATGTGAAATGGTACACCCCGCCGGCCACAAGAACGTAGTAGAAGCGGAAACACGACCTAAAAATATATAAACCAGGCACTAATTAAACGCCAATGCCCGTGAAAATACTCTCCACGTAGATTTTGGTGGTGAAATTGCGGCTGAGCTCTGTTTGTCGAGTACGTAAAAGGTCGCGAAGGAGAAACCTTGCTATTGTTCGGACAGGCTACTTTCCAAGCAGAGGTTAGTCGTTTTTATCGGGCTTTCTATTTTATATTGGCAAAGTTGAAACCTATATAAACGGGTTTGGGCGGGCGGACCTCAAGAAACAATACAAAATAGAAATATCCCGTCCCTCGGATAGGACGTTTAATGGAGGTCCCGTGTCTGGGGAGAGTCACACCCCGGGCACGTAAAAGTACCCGCCACAGAGTAGGGGACCTTCCCGGTGTGAGTGGATCAAACCATTCCGGCAAAATGGGGTAGGGAATTTCCCAAGCAGCCTCGTAACCCCTGCTTCATGCTTCGCCTATTGTACTATTGAATCAGTTAGTCGAACTTGTTCTGACTTAGGGAGAAGAGATGCCGCCACAGTGAGCGTAGTTCAGTGCCTAGAAGTGATCGATGGCCTTGCACTGCGCAAAGTCGTTAAAAAAGGCCCGACAAAAATGACTAAAAAACGGTTAAAACCAGCCGGAGTCTAACCATTTATCAAGTCGAAATAACGGCACAAACAAACAAACCTCTGCTTGGAGAGTACGGACCGGCCGCCCGGAGCGCAAGCGAAAAATTTTATCAGATTTTAAGAGGCTAATGTTTGGGCTAGATGAAAGTATTTTGATCAACAACCGACCCGATTTTCTGGTAACATCTGCTTGATGAATACTGGCTCTTTTTGCCTTATTTGGCCATGGATAATTTCCGCCGTTTCGCCACCGTAACATCTGCTTGGAGACTATAAAACACCCGCATGGAGATCTGATAAACAGATCAGCTAGGAGTGAGATGTTTATCTTCGAAACTCAACCATGACAGGGAAAGGTCGGAGATAGACACACGGCAGGTCCGCGGGAGAGACTTGCTTTCATTCACACAGTTCGGAGAATATATATAATAATTTTCATGTGTTGAATTGTGTTGATCTGTTACTATTTGATCCATATTCGACTGCCGTATTATTAAGTCAAGTTTTCTTTTCGTCGCTTTCTTATGAAGCAGAAAAGCTGGAGGCTGCCAGACAACTAAAACTAGTAAAAGACCTAAACATTCCTCTATTTTGTACCGTTTTCTTGATATCTATCAGGGTCTAACGGGGTCTAACGTTTTTATCGGGCTTTCTATTTTGCACCCTTTTGTTGATGCCTCGCGGCCGCGGAGCCTGACCTCTGCTTGGAGCGTGTGTGTCAGGGCGCTGTTAGGTTGCTGTAGAGATTCCTTTGAGGCATGTTGGCCCGAGAGCCGAGGGGGTGTAGCTTGAATCGATGAATTTGAATGAATGAATTTATTGCTCAACAATCGCACAACAAAGGTACAATGCCTGGCAATCAATAACAACTAATAGCTATATAGACAATAGTGCTAAGAGGCTACATACAAACAACAACAAAATACTATCGATAAAAGTATAGTTATGTTTGAGTAATCTGGTCTCGCATTTGGAATACATTATCATTGCGGAGGATAAGACTAGAGGAGTCGGGCTGTATAGGCCCTGGAAACAGCCTGAACACTTTTGATTTGAACTTGGGAGAAGTAAGACCAGTATCCGCTCCAACAAACTTACAGTCCGACCTTAACAACCTTGACACCTGGTCCGAGACGAACTCAATGTCACTTAATCCCAAAAAATGTAAAGCGATGTACTTTTGCTTCATGCGAACCCCTCCTGAGATGCCGCCACTCACTCTTGGTGGTCAGACACTCAGTATCGTCAAGCAAGCAAAATTACTGGGCCTGCACATACGGTCAGACCTACGCTGGTCTGATCAGGTAGATGCCATGGTGACCAAGGGTAGCAGACGCTTGTTTTTCCTGAAAAGACTACGCCGAGCAGGTGTCCCTCTCCCTGACCTGATCACTGTGTATCGCGGGTATATAAGACCAACACTTGAATATGCCACACCCTGCTGGAATGCTGGACTCACAAGAAGAGAATCAGACAGAATTGAAAGACTCCAGAAGCGGGCATGTAGAGTGATGCTGGGCAGACAATATCTCTCATATTCTGATGCCCTGTTAACACTCGACCTCCAAAGTCTGTCACAACGCAGACTGACCTTGTGCCAGGACTTTGCCCTTGGAGTTACCAAAGCTGGAAGACACGCCCCTGGCTACCCCCAGCTCGAAACCCGTCTCACCACATGCAACTCAGGCATACTCGCCAATACAAACTGCCAACCGGGACAAAGCGGTATCTATCTAGTCCAGTCCCAACTATTCTAAACCTACTAAACGCTCTGTAGTTTTGGACCACAATGCTATTCACGACTTGTTCCATTCTATGTCAGAGTCACTTGCTATGATCACACAGTGCAATCAATTGTTGTAAATAGCGTGTGTAGTTTTTATTTGTCTTCAGCTGCGATGAACCAAGCATGTATTTTAAATTGTTATTTTAATCTGTCTTCAACTGCGATGAACTAAGCATTTATCTTGAATTGTATTTGTTGTGTACTTTGTATTTGTCAATCGTATACTAGTAATCTTGCTTGTGTAACAACGTACAAAAAGATTGTCAAGCAAACAGCACAATTCAGCCCCTCAGGCTGCAAGGCTGTTTTTACTTTGTTACGATTGTTTTCAATCAAACAATAAACCAGTCTACTACTACTACTACTACTACTACTTGATACACAGAGAAAGTGATGAATACCAGATGATTCAACAGCCGCATATGACACAGTGCTTAGGTTACACGCAGAAACTTCCACCGACCACTTCAGTTGACCACTTCAGCCCAGGCTTTAGGCTTTATCACATAAAGATGCCGGTTGAATTGAAAGAAATACACATAGTGCTCAGGATTTGGAGAGTCAGCCCTGGTTGTGCGTACTGAACTGCCAACCGATAGATAAATAAAATAAGCAACAACTAGAGTTCAACGAACCCATCTCTTCGCCAAATGATCATGCCTTTATTTAAGACTTTAAGGTCTTATTCATGTATTACTAAATAGCAAATGACTGCATGAACTGTCTTCCACACAAACATTACCAAAACCAGACTGTGACCTGACAGATGACCTGGTAGCATCCCTGGTCAATCAGAATTTCATGCTTGTCAATATAGACTTTGTCCCCAGTGTAAGGGCTTCCTCCAGCAAACCATCTGTATAACAGCTGTGTCCATAGATATAGGTCAAAATGAGATATATAGAGCACAGTTTATTTCTGTTAATAAGTTTTGCTGTAGTACCTTAGGAAGCCGCTAGGGGGCCCACTATCATAATTTATCTTCGTTTTCCTGACCCCTACCCACCTACCAAATATCATCAGGATTTTTTCAAGGCTTCTCGAGTTATGCATTCCACAAACAAAAGGACGCACACACTCGGCCCGCTACCGTCCTAACGGAAAATGCTACGTCAACTATTTTCAAACACAACCTTCCTTTCCGCAGCCGCTACTTAAATACTAAATATCATGAAAATCCATACACAGCTTCTTGAGTTATATGCTGTTGGCATGGATTTATGAACTTTCCTCATTAATTATGCAAATTAGCTACTGATTTGCATAATTAGTATTACATTGTATAAGTCATCACTCATTCTATCTACATACCAAAAATCCTGATGATCTGTTTACACGTTCTCAAGTTATCCTCGTCCAAAGTTTGAACGGAAATCGGTGCCTGCAGTTCCCAAAAAGCCGCTAGGGGGTCCAAACTCACAGCACTTACTCTCTGTTCCAAGGGCTATCTACCACTCAAAAAGCATGACCACAGCCTGTCCAGAACACGAAGTGCCAAAATTAAAAGTTTTGCTGCAGTACCTTAGGCAGCCATCGAACTTGACCTTCGTTTTCCTAACCCCAATCCACCTAACAAATATAATCAGGATCCATTCAAGGGTTCTCGAGTTATCTTGCTTACAGACAAACGCACTTACATACAAATCCCACTACAGCACCATAGGTAAGAGCCAGGTAAACCATTTTCGCACTTGACCTTCCTCTCCAAAACCGCTACACACCTACCGAGTTTCGTGAAAATCGCCCAGCTAGATTTTGACTTATGCTGCCAAAAACAAACCGCAAAAAACATACCAAGCTCGCTGCAGTACCGTAGGAAAACGCCAGGTAAACCGTTTTCAAACTTCGCATTCCTTTCGACAACTGCTACACACCTACCAAAAATCACAAAGTTCCATCCACAATTTCTGGAGTTATTTGCTGTTGACCTACATACAGACCCAAGTCAGCAATCTCATACTCTTCTTGGCGAAGAGAAAAAAGGGACTAAAATAAACAATTCATGAAAAGCTTCCTATCTCCCAGCTACGAGAGGGAGAGAGAATCGCAAATGCACTCTACAGTCACTTGCTTTAGACTTAGAGTAGAGTATAGTGGTTTCAGCAGGGGCTGTTCTTCCATAATTGTACGGGATGTGTGCGTCGCCGCATGTGAGCGTTCCATGTGTTTCTTTGTGCCGTCGCCAGCTTACCGGGAAACTCTCAAGATGCACCTAACGGTTACCGGGCAACAATAGAAATACTGGTTGATTACAGAAAGGGTCCGGAAAATGTTGCTCGGATTATGGGCAAAAACAGGCCTCGGAATGGGTTCTTGACAAGGGGACCGAATCATAAGATGATGACAACCTGCTGCGCTCATGAACCGCCCCCGTCAGCTCTGGAATGTACTTCCATTGAGCTACTCTTCAAGCAGAGGTTGGTGGGAGAAATCGTGACCTTTTCCTGTCATAATTCTTTTTCCAACCTTGGTGGGGAGGCCGGTCGATGAAATAATTATGAAAGGAAAAGGTCAAGATTTTTCCCACCAACCACTGCTTGGAGAGTAGAGTTACTCGTACCCTGGTCCTAGCGAAAAAAAATCCGCTCACGGAGCTTCGGGTTCCTTCGGGATCCGTACGGAAGCTGGCATTCGGCATCGGTCGGAACTCGCTGCGAGAATTTTCGGCACCCGCTCGGGCGATCCCGAGTTCATTTAGGGTCACACTCGGAACACCAAGTGGCAACCCGGACAGTAGTACCCGGGCAGTTCAGCACCGTGATATCTTGGCCTATTGCCTATGATGGCGATTGGATACCTTCTAGTACATGTGCACCCCTCTCCCTCTGTCCATAGATAACAGAGACACAATACTGTCCTTTGAATCTTTTTCATCACGATGGCAAACGCAAATCCAAAATTACCAAATCTTTTTTTTTGGGGGGGGGGGGGGTAACAGAACAGTAAAACATTTCTGGTAATAATGATTTACAACAACGGTGGAAATGTGAAAACAGGATATACATTACCTTTTCCCCGTTCTTGTGGAGTTTCAGTATTGATTTCGGTATTCCGGTTACATCTAGGGTAGAGTCGAGTTCTTCTGGCGCTGCAAGGAACGTCCGGTTCCAAATCTGACAGACTCCAGTTCTATCCCAGATGCATGTTTTCCCAAGAGTTCCATCTCAAAGTCGTTCAGCTTGGGATACGACGGTATTCATATGCCAGACGCCCGAGTAAATAGAAGACTACAAACATGGTAGCGAGTTTTCATCTAGTGAACTGATAACACGACCTCAGCTCTGTAAGAAAATATCCAAAATGAGACCTGCCTGCCCCGCTCGGGTCCCTGAGGAACAGAAGTATGCTGCCAGCCCCTCGTTTGACAACCTCGTAACTACGCGGGTCCGGGAGAGGCCCCGTGCCTGCCGGTCAGATCTGTTTCCAATTAAGATGTTTCTGCTCCGAACAAAGAGTGACTCAGAGTGGGGTGTCTTCGTCATTTGAAGCTCTCGTCTTCAACTTTGATAGACTGCTATTGATGCTGTTTGGTGACTTTCCTGTTTTGATGACCGTAAACTTTATAATAGTCGTCAGTGCGTTTTGACTCAACATCAGCCTGAATAGCTGTAGGGAATAAATCCGCGAAGAAAGCCAGGAGGAACCCTACAAGGGAAGGCAAGAGGTCACGTCGGATGCCCCGGAAGTTGTCATGATGTCTGACACAGGAAAGTGGTGGTTTCTGAAGGAAAGTAAAAAGGATACGCTGCTCCATAACGAAGCTGATTTAGGAACCATCCAGAACATCAGCGTATCTAGTCGTGTCGGCTATCTGAAGGTTAGTCCGATTATGGTCATGATATTTTCAATGCTTTGTTTAGAGTTGTCAGGCGTGGTACCAGCCTGGGAGTGTAGTACTCTCCAAACAGAGGTTAGGCGGCGGCTGTTTTTTAATCGTTTTTAGTCGTTTTTATCTGGCTTTCTATTTTGTATTGAATCTTGTATTGTCAAAACCTTAGGCTGGCGGACTTCAAGAAATATAAAATAGAAAGCCCGATAAAACGACTAAAAAACGTAAAACAAAACAGCTTAACCTCTGCTTGGAGAGGAGTGTGGCAGAACAAACCATCTAGTCCAGACTAGAGATAGTTTCCCAAACGTCAGTACTGCTAAAGGGCCACCAAAGGAATTCTATAATGGCCTAAACTGGAGCCAAAGCCCTACCTGGCTATACATATTTACTCTGCAACATTCACCCTCAGTTGGACCCAAATCATGTGTACGATAGATATGATATAGATCGGGGTTGGGCACCCGGACTACAACTCGAGAACTTGTGTTGACAAATGACGATGTTGAACACGACAAAAATCACGTGAAAATTAAGTCATAACAGTCGCTCATTTTTTAAATCTTTTTTGCATGTTCGTGCTCCTAAAACTAGTTTAGTCGCTAATTATCTAATGTAATGGCGTTTTCCCGGGAGAAACTTACTTGTAATTTCAGACCCACAACGCGGGAAAGGCACAAACGCCCTCCTGCCTGGCCTCTGATTATACCCCGGCTGGGGAGGGGGCATGTTTTTCTCTCGCCATATCCGCCATGGCCTGTATGTGTGCTGCAAACCCGCCATCCAGGCTAGCATTTATGACTATTCAAGACCATTCATCTCCGTTAACCCTTCCAGGAGTGTCGGAAGGGAATACCCAACCTTCTAGGATCCTTCATATTCTTATTCTTTGTGTAGATGTTGTAAATTACCCTTAGTACCTACCTAAGTTCAAATTATTATGAGAAACCTGGAATGTGTGTTAAGTTTTCCTTTATTTGCTTATTTATCTATCGGCTTGGCTGTTAGGTACGCCTACCAGGGATGTCCCCAAAGCTACCCCAAAGCCTGCTCTGAACAGGCATTTGACCGGGGGAAAACTAAAGTGGTCGCGTGGAACCTGATCCTTGTAATAGATTAATTTGGTCATAGGCGGCTGTTGGGTCATCTGGTGTTCATCACTTTGCGTATCAAACATGCAAGGCTGTTTCCAGGGCCTATACAGCCCGACTCCTCTCTAGCCTGAGAACCACCCTGACCCACTAGTGGCCACTCAGGCTCAAAATCCTTTTGAATGCTAACCAAGTTAGCAAGTGAAATGATTGAGGCAGCGGTCACTACTCTCCAAGCAGAGGTTAGGCTCCGGCTGTTTTTTCTTACGTTGTTTTTAGTCGTCTTTATCGGGCTTTCTATTTTGTATTGTTTCTTCAAGTCCGCCAGGTTTTGACAAAAAAACATACAATAGTAACAATATAAAATAGAAAGCCCGAAAAAAAAAAGACTAAAAAACGTTAAAAAAACAGCGGGAACCTAACCTCTGCTTGGAGAGTACAACTACTCGGCTCTAGGGCCAACATGCCTCCAACGAAGGAATCTCTACAACAGCCCCCCTACTGTCCAAGCAGAGGTTACGCTCCGACCGCGAGACATCAACAAAACGGTACAAATTAGAAAGCCCGATATAAACTTTGAAAAATCCTCAAAAAACAGAGCCAGGGGTCATTTTTTATAAATGTGGACCGCATTTTGTATATATTTGTATTCAACGGCGCTAACCAGCTTATAACATGAATACTAGACAAGGCCTCCTCCCTGCAAATTAACTACGCATTGTTTCCGTCAAGCCGTCGTGTAACGTTACAGCAATTCAACACAGAAAAGTCATTATTCTCCGAACTGTGTGAATGAACGCAAGTCTCTCCCGCGGACCTGCCGTGTGTCTATCTCCGACCTTTCCCTGTCATGGTTGAGTTTCGAAGATAAACATCTCACTCCTAGCTGATCTGTTTATCAGATCTCCATGCGGGTGTTTTATAGTCTCCAAGCAGATGTTACGGTGGCGAAACGGCGGAAATTATCCATGGCCAAATAAGGCAAAAAGAGCCAGTATTCATCAAGCAGATGTTACCAGAAAATCGGGTCGGTTGTTGATCAAAATACTTTCATCTAGCCCAAACATTAGCCTCTTATAATCTGATAATTTTTTTCGCTTGCGCTCCGGGCGGCCGGTCCGTACTCTCTTAGTCGTTTTTTGTCGGGCTTTTTTTTTTGACGAGTTTGCGCAGTGCAAGGCCATTGAGTGATTGACCACTTCACTGGCGGCATCTCTTCTCCCTAAGTCAGAAACATCGAGATAAAAGCTCCTTGGTCTGACTACTGTAACTGACTCAATAGTACAATAGGCGAAGCATGAAGCAGGGGTTACGAGGCTGCTTGGGAAATTCCCTACCCCATTTAGCCGGAATGGTTTGATCCAGTCACACCGGGAAGGTCCCCTACTCTATTAGATAATTGTGGCGGGTACTTTTACGTGCCCGGGGTGTGACTCTCCCCAGACACGGGACCTCCATTAAACGTCCTATCCGAGGGACGGGATATTTCTATTTTGTATTGTTTCTTGAGGTCCTCCCGCCCAAACCAGTTTATATAGGTTTCAACTTTGCCAATATGAAATAGAAAGCCCGATAAAAACGACTAACCTCTGCTTGGAAAGTAGCCGGTCCGGACAATAGCAAGGTTTCTCTGTCGCGACCTTTTACGTACTCTACAAACAGAGCTCAGCCGCAATTTCACCACCAACCTCAAAGTGGAGAGTATTTTCACGGGCACTGGCGTTTAATTAGTGCCTGGTTTATATATTTTAGGTCGTGTTTCCGCTTCTACTACGTTCTTGTGCCGGGCGGGGTGTACCATTTCACATGTGTTTGAGTCATGAGAAATAGTGAACAGGAGTCCAGTCACTGCCGCAGTGCGCATCGCTGGCTCAAACTAAAAACCTGTTTCTTTCAGCAAAAAATATAAGAGAGAGTTGCTAGGGTCTGCGAAAAAGGCTACCACTAGTACATAGCAATAGAACGGTATTTATCCACGATCCGTATTACCTTCTGTAACCCACGATCTACCTACTACATGTGTTATTTGTGAAGGTTCCCAAACAAAACATTAGCAGAAGCAAAAGCAAAAGCTTACGTTGGTACAGCCAAGGTACAGCAGTCTTTTTATGAATACAGGAAGTGAACCTTTGTGAGGTCGACATTAATTGTCCAGAAGGGAGTTGATTTTGTAATTTCCGAACAGATTCCAAGCTCGAACAGGTAAGCTTCGAGCAGACGTAGAAAGGCGAGACCGTGGGAAAACGTTTTCAAGCTGGCCACCGTATGCTGAATATGTGAGTTTCAAATGATAGAAGGATGGCGATTGGCATAGCAAACCTGAAATCGGGGGGTTTGAAAAGTTTGTCTTTTTTATATTCGCTTCCAACTTACTAGTACCCACTGGCCTGTCCATGTTTAAAAGAAGGACAAACAAAACCATGCGCATCTCTTAGTGGGTAACTTCTTTATGCTATGGTCAGATTCCAAGTAAGCACCCGGTAGATCAGTTTTCGGGAACGATGAATATGTTATGAAGACAACCAAACATGTAACCGCAAATAGGGGGTTGAATAGTATAAAGGACGACGGGAGATCGCCCCGACAGGGCCTTTCCCTTTTAGAAGTATTATTATTTACCAGGCGCAGAAAAGGGGCTCAAGTCATTCACACATCACGCCATCTGTGTTACTTCTCCACTCTTCGCCCGTGTAATATGTCCGACTACTTCTATATCTGCTTAGAGAGTGTATCTGTGTCAGTGTTTGTACATGGCTGTTTATGTTTACGGATATTTGTGGTCAGCATATCTTTGAACCTTTTAATGGATTGTAATGACATTTGGTTTGTGGGTATGTGTTATTTCGACGGTCAATGTCAACTTTGTTAACGTTTTTTTTTGCCATCTGAGCACTCCTCTGTGGTTTCCTCGTAATTATGTTGATGACGTTATTTCAAAATCACTGTGCCTGCATTGGAGGACGTACGTAAAGTATTGCTCACTCCCTAATCGTCTACGATTTGCAAACGAAGTTTTCCTTTCCTTTCTATTTCTTTTTTTTTTACACAAAACGTACTCTTGTTTTGTTATTAAAAGGTTTCCGTGTAAACAAAACAACGTGCATTATCTCGCAGGTACGACCTAACGACATGCCAAACAACACGCTGACGCACCAAACCAATTGTGAAATAAATGTGCTTCGAAAATTTTAAAAATCAGTGACAGTAGGCTAAGATTAGGTTCAACAAATAACATGCGGTTAGCTGTTGACTGTTTTTTCAAAAGCATATTTCCCAAGTAGCAGTACTGCAAACACACTTTTCTTTGCATTACCATTTTCAGTATAAACCGTGGCAGCGGAAATCGATTGGCGCGTAAATGTTATTCATGGAATTATGTCAATATGTCCTATGTGGGTCTGGAACGATGCAATGTGAAGATATTTTAGAAACTAGCAATGGTCAAAAGTATAGAGATGCAGGGCGTGACTGATTCACAGGACTGCATGGTTATTTTCATTGCCATTCTGATCATACAAACACGTACGCTACGTTACCTCTTTTGTTAATGTATGAAGTATTGAAATAATGTTATTCCTTCGCAACTCAGATCAGCTGTTCAGTGAAGTCGCCGAAAGACTGGGACACGAGAAGACAAGAACACCGAAACAGCACCTCGAAATACTTCCTGACTCAGCGGAGATGTGCGACCTATACGACGCTCGAAAATAGAGACGGGGCAGAGACGCATCTGTAAAGAGCTTGACCGTCTGTGGGAAAAGGAGCTCGAAAGTGTCGAGGTGAGAAGTTGTGCTCCAAAAATATACTAGATATTGAATGGGTTCACAGACCTGCCTAGTTAAACTTCTGTATGGTTATTACTAATAGACTTTCTTTTGTTGTAATGAGGACGTCATGTTGTAAAATTGTTTCTAACTATGATGCAATTGTCATTACTTAGATCGCCGTCTAAAGATCAACTGTGGGGGAGAGGAAGCTTGTAGGTGGAAATAAAGGCCGAGGACGCTCTCGTGGTGCCCGTGCAGGCGGAAGATGACGTGGTCGAGTAGCTAGATTTAAACCTCACTGCTCTTCTGTCAAAGTCTTATTTCTTTAAATCTTAGCCATTATGTTCGTGCTTCTGTATTTCATAGTATCTGTGCCATCAAACATACCATGATGCTTTTCTTGTGGATAGTAGCATAACGGATACGTGCAGAATTGAAAAAAAAAGTTTTAATGAAGTACGTTTTGGATTGTAAATATCGATAGACCTGTGCCTGGTTTGGATATCATATACTGTAAGTGAAACTGTCTATATCATCTCAAAGGGGAAAGGAAACCGTTAATGAATTTATCATATTTATTTCTGTTAAAGCTATGTTTTGAGCAGAGATCTAACCACGTGTAACCATGGAAGAGTAACTACGGCTTTATCATGTTCATTTATTTAGATTAATATGAGTGTCTGGAATATATGACATGTAATATAGAACTCTTCTTGCATAGTTATTGCCGATGACCTGAGTGCAATGGACTATAATACACTGATCAAAAGTTCTCTTTGTTGTGGGTGTGTCATATAAGTAAAACTGTTTAATGTACCTCACCTTGTTCACGTCAGGACGGGCCCATGTCCCCATGTGTTAGGTCGGGATAGAAACTCCCAAATGCCGGACTTGAACTTCCCCTGGTGTTGGACTTGGTGGAAGAACACCGTTGTGGTGTCGGACCTGCCCTCTCGTGGAGACAGAGTGCCCCTTGTGTCGGCCTTGGCGAGGGGAGTTCCCTCGTGTAGGACCTGAAGACAGCCAGCGTGCCCCTAGTATGTAGGACTGGCGAGGGGAGTCCCCTCTTGCTGGAACTGGAGACAGCGTGCCCCTTGTGTCGGCCTTTGCGAGGGGAGTTCCCTCGTGTAGGACCTGAAGACAGCCAGCGTGCCCTTATGTAGGACTACGAGGGGAGTCCCCTCGTGCTGGAACTCCTACCGCGGATTTGACGAGGGGAGTCCCCTCGCGTAGTGGTTGTTGACGTTCAGGCGAGGGGAGTTTCCTCGTTAACCCCATAGATCTAAGTCTCAATGGCTGTCCTTTTGATTTTGTGGCAGTCACACGAGGGGAGTTCCCTCGTTACCCCAGAGATCTAAGCCTCTAGAGTTCACTTTTTGAATTTTTCTGTGTCTTTAATTTTTGATATCACAGTCTAAAAGGCTTTGATTTCAAGTTTTGTCGTCTTGATATTCCAATATTCAAGACGAAAAAAGGGGAATAAATTAGATTTTCCCCTTTAGATTTGGATCGTGTTATATGGAATTGTTAATATGAAACAATTATGATAGACCATAGCAACAACACATGAATAGAGTTTCCTCCATACATCTCCCCTTGTAGGGCTATTTGGTGGTTACCCTTATGTAGATGTAGAGTATGAAACAGTATGCCCGTACTTACCAATGACCCATATCATGATCAGCACGGCCGGCACAGATATAGGTGCAGAAGATACTGGAGTCCCTTGAACGATACTGTCTATCTCTGCTGACCCAACCCGGTAGGACTGGGACTCCACCAGCAGTAGTATCAACAGAGCGAGCCAAGAGAAGGTCCAGTACATGGAACGGATAGCAGAGAGGCTGGAAAATCTTCCAACCTATATCATCAGAGAAAATATGTTTACCACATGAACATCAGCAAAAAAAAAAAAAACAAGCAAACAAACAAACAAAAGATATGAGAAAAAGATACCCTTGCGACCCAATATTACTGTGTAAACATGAGTCATCCTGGCTCTCAACCACAACACCCGTATTTACCACAAATTCTCTTCGTATACAACATTGGAACCGAGCCAAACCATACTTACAATTCTACAAGTATCCTATTACACCATTTTCGCCTTACGATACCACCCTTCAATACGTACATCACTGGGGACGTGCACCAAGACAAATAAACATACAAACTGATAGTACCTTGAAGTTCGTTTTACCATGCGTAAATTGCCGGATCTGAGCTTAGCAGCTGTTTTGATAGGTGGCGCTTTTATAGCCGCTCTCCCGAGTATGTCACCGAGTATGCTTTATAAAAGTGGTGTTTAAAATGCATCTTTCATGTCATCTGAGGTGTATCGTTTCATGAAATGTCCCTCCATCCCTGGAGCCCGAAAGTCTAACGGAGAGAGCCAGTTACCACCGAAAATTCACCATCGAAAGCCGACAATGTCGTTTAGGAGGGAGGGCGACGGAGACGAACAAAAGAATTCCTCACCTACCGGTACCAACTTTTCGAGCAAGTCCCGCAGATCATCCTGCAAACGTCAACGTACTCAGGGCAAGTCTGAACATTTGTTGTTTATCCTGCATAAATTAGCTGACTTGTTGTAAGCTCTTACATTGCAAGTCGCAACCGAATTCCCTAAAATTTCGACCATGTTTACATCGCGTCGTTGGGGTTACCCAAGGTCAGACAAGACAAGTCACAAAATCTTAAAGCATTGTTTTCTCTTGTATGCGCATCCAGTACACTTGGAGTTGTAGCCTTAGACATACTCCTGCTGTTGGAGGATTCATCAAACCCTGTGGCATTAATGGATAAGATGCCATTAAGGAATTCTGAGTAACCCTCAAAGTTGCAACAACTCACCACGTGCACTGCTAAAATAACCAATACCTTCGTCCTGATCTTTACCAGCATATGAATATTAAGATGTTGCTAGCAACGAAGTAATATCGATGAATCATTCAAGTGCCTGACCTTTGACGTAGGTGTGAGCAGATGTGCTAGGCACAGGAATGGGTAGGCAAGCCCTGTCGCCGTGGTGACGCACAGCGCATAGGCGGAAGACCACTTCTCCCAGCCCGTGAAGTATCGATGGAAGCCAATGAGCTCCCGATACGTCAGGATGTTGACGTGGTCAAAGGAAAGAGGATGCGTCACGAACTGGGGAAGATAATATGGGAAGGAATTAGTTTCGTAAGGCACCATAATGATATGGCTATTTGCTAAATGAGCGGTCACAAATAAGTGCTGATTGCAGACAAACATTCTCCTAAAAAAGGAATTTTGTGATCTTACAACCACCATGGTAGTTGGTGGAACCCGGATTCGAAGAGCCAGACAATTTATTGCACCAAGATGATATGTAATAATGTCGTTATTGATTATATGTGAGGCCGTTATGTTTTTATCTTTAATCCTGCCGACTAGTAATCCATGATGGTACTGCATCCTTGGAACTGTCTGGCCGCGTATATCTAGACCGGAAAGAAGATGGCAACCGGAAGGTGTCAGAATCCCAAGATGGCGGCGCCCATGGACGGGGCGATTATAAAATAGATTTTACGAACCTGTTATTCAATCAAACCTCGTACCTTACAGATGTTAACATTCATCATGGCGGATAATGTTGACGTCAAAGTCACGTGAGTGTAAAATAAAAAGCATCTCACCTGTTTCATCTCGAGATCAACAGCCAGCTGCAGAGTACAGACTGCTTTTCCGGACGGAGAGTCCTCTGGGCTGCAGCGGTGACCAAGGACGGTCTCGATTTCCTTCGTCGTACGCACTTCCCCTAGAAGTTCGACGGCGAATGTCTCACACTGGTCCGCCAGCTCCTCCAGCTGCGGCCGGTAGTTCTCCCTTTTCCAGCACACGTCTCGTAAGGCCTTGAATGAAAGAAGGAATGAAGGAAGCGTGAATGAAAGAAGGAATGGAGGAAGGTAGGGAACGATGGAAGGAAGAAATGAATGAATGATTCATTAGAGTAATACCTATCCTATGCCAACACTGAATCATGAATTAGATTTCATTTATCAATTTTCAAGACTGAATTCGAAGGTCACTTTCAGTGTACATTTGTACTTTGTTACTAAGGGTATCTAACTCAGTTAACATATGGGAAAAACGGACCAATTGCAAGACAAGTACCAACCTACCTTTGCGGTCCGGAATGCCGTCCGGAACGGATCCGTGCTTGTCAGTAGGATGTAAGACGGACTGCACACGGCACGGTACGCATCGAGCCACGCCCTGCCGTTACCGATACTGGCGGTCCAATGGTAGTCGTCTGGTTCAGGGTTTGGGAAACCGGCGTCCAGTAAAATCTTCAGGATTGGGTAGTTGTTCTTTTGGGCCGCCAGCATGACAGGTGTCATATAGCTGGGGAAGGCGCTACTACCCAGCTAGAAAATTCAAACAGATGTCTTCACTATATTACTTAATGTTTAACCGTAATGTCACAAGGGTTGTCGTTTATGTACACCACTTTACTTAAGAGCTGATTGTTATGCTACTGGCTCTGAAGAAAAGTTGTGTGTCTCGGTATTCTGCCCGTCTATGAACGGTTGAACGCTGAAACTCACCGAGTCTATCGTACGCCACTTTCATGGCCGTGACAAAACCAATGGTCTATTTCAGATGTCAGTTATCGATACTCGTACGTAACGTTAACCATGAACACTCATCAGCATATAGACAAAGAGAAAGCCAAACGATGTATTCCGCATCACCTGAGGTACCCGCCCCATCGTGGGTCGGATCACCGGAACACACTCAGCAATGGGGTGATTCGACCCGCGGTCGGGCTGGGACTGTTGGTGATACGGGATATACGGAACATTTGCCATTCGTGCCAGGTGCCACCTACATGATATGTACGCCCGCCCAAGAAACAACAATTCTTATACAGACGAGGCCAAAAGTTGATGAACATTGTGAGATTAAACATTTTTAAGAGTTCTGGAGACTGCTAGTCAATGATGAGTTGCGAGACTAGTAAAGAGGAGTCGTCTCCGACACCACAAAGTTTTAAAATGTTTGAAAAAGTTCAATTGAGAGTTTGAGACCCTACCCTACCAGGATTTACGTCCATATCAGTGAGTACTGGCCAATTAAAAAAATCGCACCAAAGCTTATCACGGCCTGGATAGTGTATGTATCAGGCCGGCTATCATATAGATGTACTCTTCTGAGCTGTACTTACTTCAATATCCGCGCTCTGCGTTCGTTCTGATGACTTGTCTCTCAAGGCTGTCTTCAGCAGTATTTGCACAGTTTTTACATCCTCCCGGTCCACTGCGTACAACAGCGCATCTCCTATGGGTGCGCCGTGGTCTAACAAAACCTCGGCCACTTCGTGCGATCCCCTGTCCACGGCCAGCTCCAGGACAGATCTGCCGAACTCGTCCCGAAGTGTCCCGAGGTTCGGGCGGGCGTCTGAGTTAACACTGCCCTCCATGAGGGCCACAGACACTCCCACCACGTCGTTATTCCGGACGAGGCCCAGAAAACGTTCATCCATGATCTTGGAGTGTGTGTGCAGTGCGAATGTGTAGTTTAACCGTGAACTGTATGGCACAAAGCGGTGTCGTCAACTTATACCGCTTCAAGCCGTCCATGGTGTGAATATGGCGTGGGAGAAATGTGACCTCTGTCTCGCTAGCTACCTTCTTTTGAGTCGAGCCTAACGGCGTATGATTGATTATGGTCATAGAGATTTACCTTATTCGTTACCATATGAATGTTAAGAACTAAATGTTTTGATGAAATTGTTTATTTTGTGCTTATGATTAGCATTAACGCCTAGATATTATACCTTACAGATAGTTTTGCGTAGCTTTAAGGTTTATGAGATGCCAAAATTAGAAACATTTGTGAGTAAATAAGAACCCCCCCCCCCCCCTCCGCCTATATGAGAAAACTACCCCGGAAAAATGTCTTAAAGAATTACATGGAATATATGTTCTACAGCGATATTTTCAGAGAAGAGTTGATATGTAAATGTCGCAAACACAAACACTCTCACACACGCACGCTCTTACACACATGCACACATGAACATACACACACATACGCACACTCACTAGATTACTAGTATTAGATAAACATTGACAACTTCTGTACGAACTATGTATGAGAAACTTCTTTTATTGATTTTTGTTATTCTCTAGATCTCTATCATTCAATAAATCAGATCTATTATAAGCGTACATCTTGAAGTAACCTTGTGTGAAGTAACCTTGTGTATCGTAGAACATTTACTGTGCACTTGATCGTTTGGTTAGTCAGGGAATCTCAACGTTTAGCAGTAGTTTAGGGACACCTTGCGAGAAAATTTATAAGTGCACCCTTGTCAACGTTATCCTCCGGAAATTGTCTTCGATGCGTAACACGAAGACAAATCTTGGCAATAGACTTCCCAAGACAATTCTTAAATGTCTTAAATACAGTAATGTACATAGATCGGATGTGATGTCATATTTACAATATAGTTACATTATGTCAAAAGTCATCTATTCAAACATCGATGCACAATTCGAATTGAGCAACCATTAAACAGGTCCTGTCAGGTGATCTGTCACGTGATCCATTCTTCTACCAATCAAACAAAAGTAAGCAATCCCCTGTCACCAAAAGTAAGTTACTTTTTATAGGTAATGTGGTTTTATAACAACAGTTGAAAACATAAAATGTATATTTACAATAGTCCGAGGAAATGAAATACTTTGATTAGAAAGAAGTAAATTGAATAATTATACATTATCTTAAAATATGATTAGTTTGATAAAATATAGTCCACAATAATTCCTCTTCTCCATTCTCCTAGCACAAGTGATTAGTGACTGTACTTCGTATCTCTCTTACGTTAGACCAGTACAGTGTGCTTTAAAGGTACTTACTGTAAGATTAGGATTATTTTGATTCAATTTCTTAGTTCATTACAACATTTATGGAATATTGCAGCAATTATACATGAAATATTGTAAGACATATTGCAGCAAAATATAGAAACGATGTAGATATCTGTGAAATCAAAGATATCAAATATATTCAATTAACTGACGTTGAGAAAATTATGGAATAAACAAACATTTCTAAGAATACATGTCGATTAACCCTTTGTTAACAATTTAGGAAACATCATTTTTAGTATATATGTATGTTGCAGCTAAATAATAACAGGAACACCTCTCTCAGTCGTTGTTATTACGGCTTAAAAGAATCACCTGTCATTCAAAATTCTAATTTTATTATTTCTATGTTCCAACACCTGCAATTACCTTCTTCGTCGCTGTGATTCGAAGACAGCAGGCAAAAACTATACATCTTTCACCGGAACAGTGATGACGTCCTCTTATTATCAGTGATTCTTTTCCTTTCATTCTTTCTGCCATATCATGGAAGATCTATGCAAGAAGCCCTTTCCCGTTGATAATCACTTATACGCAGGCGCTAAAGAGGTCAAAGTTCATTGCATTTCATTGTAGGAACATGATATTGTACCGTCGAAGGTTTGAATTTACAGAACCGAGAGATCGTTACAGGAGCTGGACACCAATCTGTTCCTCCTCTTCTTCGGTAACATGGAGGTGAGCAGGTTTTTGGCTTTACCCAGAATGCCCTTGCTGCCTCGTCTTTCCGATGACGCCATTTTCTGCATGAGCTCGGAGTCGCGCTCCTCCACGTTGCTACGGAGACGGATCTGTCGGACGACACCTTCGAACAGCTCGTCAATGTTGTGACGTATCGTTGTTGACGTCTCGATGAACTTGCACTCCATGACCTTGGCGCATGCGGTGCCCTCTGCAAAAGAATACAGAAGACACAACATTAATCTCAATCATTAATCGTAGCCGTGTGGCAACAAATTGTAATGTAGTGGTTACGGAGTTAGACTGTAGGGAGAAGATTGAAAATGTGAATGCTTGACACATTTGCAGCTTGTTCGGCATTGTTTCTTTTTTCATGGGATTTAGCTACACGCTTTAAAAGTAAAGTTGTAAGCAAGTCGGAGTCTGCAAAATAATGTTTTCACTATTTCATAATTCATCTTGATCGGCTTCTATGTCTCTCACTGCTAGGCAGTCATGTCTGTCATGGACCTATCCTCAGTAAGCTATACTCGGATGAGCCACTAGGAGTGCTGTTAAGCCAGGCTATCACCTATGCAGGCAAGGAATAGAACAGTGAAACAGTCGTGACAATCTACAAGTTCAACGTTCTTTAGGACGACATGAAAACTCATGTAAAAAGAAGCAATTCTTTTGAACAATCCCCGGAGGTAAGACCTATCTCCTCGAACCACCTCTTGGTGCAAATGTATTATTCAACGATTCCTCTAGGGATATTGGAGATGAGTACAGGCCCAAGGCCCTCATTATCATATAAATGCAAACCTGGACGTCCCATAAATCGTGGAAGATACTGCAGTACCAACACCATTCATCTAACACGGCAGGTATAATCAACTAAATTTGAAAGTTTCGAAAGGTTGCTGCAACATGCTTCGATTCAACATCGTCATTATTGAAGAGGCCTCATGTATTGAAGCGGGCCGTCATTGTTTTCCATTGTCTCGAGTCATCATGATCATATCGTTCCGTGCCAGTACTACTTCAAGGGTATATTAATCATGAAGGAAAATTGTATAGTTCTGGCATTCCTGTGTTCCTGTTAGGCCATGTTGATTTCAATATAATCATATAAATGACATCTGTCCGAACAGCAATTTTCGTCCATACTCTTAATCGTGCAAAGCAGCTACAAAAGGAGGGAAATGTATTCCATCAATTGCAAAATTATATCGTGGGATGCCAAAGTCAATTCCAAATCAATAAAAGAAGATGTGAAAGGACTGAAATGAAGAATCTATTATTCGGTTTACCATCTTCTATGTGCTCAGTCCTTTCCAATTACTTGAATTTCATCACGAAGGCAACTTTTTTCCTAACCTTGCTTTTTATTTGCATGCTTGCATAAGTTTTGGGGTTCCTAGAGGATGTCATTAATATACTGTAATAAAATCAACATATGGCCTTACGAAAGATTGGATGAAATGATAAAACAAGTTAATTATATAGAAATGCCGATTATAAAGAAAGATCGTTTAATCTTAAAAAAGCCACAAACGAACATGACTCAATGATGGCTGGGAGCTGCCCAAGTCCTACCTATCCCTACTCCACAAGGAGGCGTGGGGAGGGAGCAGATGATCTACGCAACTCTGGATCTAGTCTCGTGCTATCTCGTGAGACTAGGTCACTCCGTGAACAAGATGTTTTGCAAGACATGTAAAATTTGTGGGCCTTTAAAAAACCGTCACTGTTTGAAGAATATTGTATTAACAACATCACCCAAATGTTGCTCAATATCTTTGAAAAAAATTCCAACCTTTCTTCTTGACCTCTCGCGATCTTTCCAAGTCTCGTTTGTTGCCGACAAGGATGACGGGAATGTCGTGGAGGGGTCTGCTTCTTCTCAACTTGATGAGTAGTTTGGAGGCCGTCTTGAAGCTCTCTCTGTCGTTGATGGCGTACACTATCAGGTAGGCGTCTCCCTTTGGGATGTACTGGTCTCTTCTTCGGACGTAGTTCTGAAGATAAGAAGAATATGGCAAAAATTTATCTTTGTGACAAAGACATGATTTTGTACAAAGGTCTTCATATTGCGATAGATGCCGTAGAAAAAATATCAGAATATTGCATTATGTAGTCTATAATATGTGAAAAAATGCTTAAAAAACAACGAATTGTTTTAGTTTTAGGATACTGTAACATTGAAAACGTCTCAGTTTCTTATAGATATTTACTACTCTTATTATATGTAATGTGGTGAGCATATATTAAGAATCGGAGAAAAATAAATTATTATCATAATGAAAATAACCATCAATCGAAAGTCATATCATGAAGATTAGAAATATTGTGTTGTTGATTAAAAATAGCTCTCCCAATTATAAGAGGAATATTAAAAGGCAAGGAGGAAATTAATCACATTCCATCAGGACTGTTAACTGTAACCAAAGTAATGTAATGATCATTGAGGATGGAATGTAATGTGACGAAAATGAAGACAACATTGTTAAAAACGACATTTGGCTTGATTGACATTGTTGAAAATGGCATCTATGTCTATTTTTGGCACGGTAGATCTCAATCTTTTAACTCGCCAAAATGGACATTTGATTTTCTTATTGTATTTGCCATTTGTATGTATCTTTGCCACAGTATTGTAAACTCAAGCACGTCTTTAAAGGTCAAATCACAACGTTGCAGTCCTATCCATTTAACGGATCACTGATGTGGCAGCATGTTTCATATTCCATTTATCATTTCCACTGGCAGTTCGGAGTTTATTGCATCAGCGACCGTCAGCTAAGATTGCCTTGTGTACCATGGGTTTTCTTTCGAAATTATTACACTAATCGTTCGACGGGATAGGGTGTAAACGAATGTCAAAGTTAAAGTTTTTACCCCGCTTGATTGAGGATTCATAACAGTTTCTGTGATGATCGGCTTTTTGTTTTCATAAAAACTGGGGCATTGCAATCAGTTGGTTTGTTGTTTGTTTGTTTGCCCTAGTGAGAGTCCACAGCTATGTGAATATTGTAGTGTGTTAATTGCAGCATGCCACGTTGTACGACAGAAATGGTGTAATAGGATACTTGGAGAATTGCCTGGTTTGGCTCTGATCCGATGTTGTAGACAGCCAGGAAGTTATCACAATTGCTACAGCCACACAGTGATCACAAGTCTTTAGGGGTACCCATTATTATATTTGACATGAATTTATATTTCCAACTCTCTCGTCACTGATTTCATTTGTGAGAATGATTTAAAAGAGACCAAATTTCTGCGTAGATATGACGTATGTATCAGAAGTGATATGGAGGAGGCAAATGCCGTAAAATACTCTCAGACTGGAAAGTAAACTTTTTGTGGATGAATAATTGCTGTTTTAAATGCCGTGGCCCGTACAGTCCCCGTGTTCCAGAATATCTAGACATCTTATCGACCACGCTTCAGGCCACCATGTCTCAAAGGCGGGGGACGTCTCAGTCGTGAAGAAATTTAAAGGCGAAGATTTGTAGACATGATAAAATTCCTGCGGGGAATCTTAAATGGATATTTGGGCCTTCAGGCAGTCATTTGGATAATCCTGCGGTGGTTTTAAAAATGCATGGCGATCCATTTGGGCTGTAAATAATGATGGAATTGGTAATTTAATTAGTCATGCATTGTGTAAATTATACGTGTGTCGAAATCTTCCTAGTAGCCTTCAAAGTTCATAAAAATTATCTTCCTCTTTCATTTTCTTTGGAATCCAAATTGTCTTCAGTCTGAATTGTCTTACAACCTTTCCTATTGGACATCTGAAATTGTCTTCATTCATAGTTAGAGTATAAAAGACCTGTTTCTTCCAGATCTCTTCAGTGTCACTGACGAAGGATAGTGGATTCTATCCGAAACGTCTGACCGTTTCAAAACCATATCCAGTTGCTTGAGTAACTATTTTTGGCGTTTCCTCTTTCATTTATTTCGGAATTTTGATTTGCAACCCGTTGTATGGATAAGCCATTGGCGTTGCATAAACGACATACTTATTTAGGTAATTAACGTTATTTTATAGACTATACATTGTTTCTTTTGCCACAAGTCAATATTGCTTTGCAATATACATTTCGACGTCTTTTATACGTGAAACACGACATGAAAAGATTAGAATTGAATAAAATAAGATACGGAATGAAAGCTCTTGCGAGAGGAAGATTCAGAGATACGAGAACATTTCATCTTAAACCGTAAAAAACTCTTACCTCATTTCCCTCTCCATTCTCCTCCTTATGCTTATCCTGAACGGCTAGCTTTGTAGTAAAAGGGTTTCGGAAAATGTTAATTTGTATACTGTACCATTTTATTCTTCAAGGCAAAAGGGAGAAAAAGAGATTATCTTAACAATTGTAATGAGGTTCGTACATTGTGTGAAGTCGAAAGATTGCAAAGTTTCAATTCATTAAAGGAAATTTATGATGATAATTCATTAAATGAAATTTATGATGATGATGAATCTACGAGTCACAATATGTTACTGATTAACTTCGCTGGCATATTTTGACCCGGAGTCGTCACGTTTATCTGCAATTGCCTTGATGCAACTATCAGAAATGTTATATTGATATGATTGAACGGTCAAAGGTCGATTCGCCACATTGTCAGGTTGCAACAGTAAGTTTAGCTACATGGCAGACCGTTGAATCTAATTCGCCACATGGCATGGCACTCATAAGTACTCAGCTTGGCCTTTATCAGTAGCATATGCTTTATTGTGACATACGGATAGCAAGACATATGTCATGATGTCATTCGTTAACACATCTATAAGTACATATGAAGTAGTAGGGATACGATTTCGAATGCTTTTTGACCATCTAGAAAACTACCATTAATGAGAAGCGACCAGCGTAGTTGGCACCCCACAGCTCTGCAGGGATGTCTAATTCTATTAGACTCTTTACTTTAGAAATTTAAGGCCTTATAGCACCGAATATTCATTGGTTAATAATTAATTGGGTTAACGCTGTTTTCCTTTATGTATAACGAGCCATCTGGAACTGTCTCCGTCCCGAGAAATTATCTAGTAATACAAGTCTGGAGTTATGGCATTCGAACAATGCGAGCCAGGTTCAATTGACAGTGATACATATTGTCAGTGAAGTCAGTGAAGCAGCTCATTGAGTTAGATTAGTCTATTTAGCACACTGTTGATGCCATACAAAAGTCTATACCCTATTTGGTCTCTAAACTCAGCAAGCATGATGTTATATCCTACCTGCCCCCAGAGGGCGATCATTATGGAGTAACAGGAAGTTTCCTTTATCGTTTCCTGTTGTTTACGAACAATGTGGGATTGTAGAGGATTTCAATATGACGACATAGATTACTACAAGGTCCTTGTGGTATAAACAGACCCTTTTCCAACAGTAGAAGTGAAAAACAAGTGTTTATGTTTAACATTTCAGGTTTTATCAAGGAGCTTTTATCAACAAGCTCCTTGGTTTTATAAATCGTCCTAAAAGTACATGAATGTGAATTAAGAAGAGACGAAAATGTAGCAGCCATCCCTGAATTTACATCAAAATACAAATTGTCGTTCGTTTTATAAACGGTTGCCTCTCAGATTTGCTATCGTATATTGATGCTGTACGTCTACCCTGGGAGCCAGCCGGGATCGGGCGGCTTAAACTCCCCCTGAGCACTAATGTGAGATCTGCGGGCTGACTGCCTTGGGTCCCCGAACAAAAGTCGCTCGCTACCCGACCCTGTCTGGCTCCAAGGGTACTGTACGCCCGAGACAAGTAGCGTAGCTGTGATGATCCTATGGATAATTAATTCCACTGCATTTTAAATGATCACGTAATACAATCTGTATGTCCTTCTTGTTTCACCCCTGTGTAAGTAGTATAACATATGGCGATGAATTTAGGCAAAAATATTGAATGCATCTGTAAATTAAAAATTCTTTTCTTCTTCAAATGTTTTCTTTATATGAAAAAGTATAAAAATTCAAATTATGATATAGATATCAAATTACAAAAAGTTGGACTCTATTCACCTCGGATTCCTCGTCCTCACACAACCGTTGACAAAGCTGCTTGAAGCGTGCGAGGAAAGCGGCATGTAATGTACAGCGCAACTGTTAGATCTGCACATGCAGGAACTACACATCTGCATGATGATGCACGATGTTTACATCTACACGGGATGGCATCTACACACGCAAATCTACATATATACAATCATTACAAAAATGTCATTAACATGCAATGCAGCATACTAATAGATGCAATCGTAACATTATTAGCTCTATTCATTTCTAGTTCTTCACGTTTTCTATAGCACTTTTACTGTATTTTGCGGTAAGCCATATCTACGTGAAGCCATGCGTTTATCAAAAGTAAGCTCATTACGCCGGATTTAGTATTAAGAGAGTCCAGATTACAGAGAAAGACAGAATGATACTCACGTGACCGGAAGTGTCCGTTAGATGGAGAGTGGTTTCCATCCCGTCCACGCTGAATGTTCTCTCGTTCATATCGACTGGAAAGTAAACATTAATATTGTGATCATTTTGATAATCTAACATAAAAACTAGAAAGGTAACATTTGCAACCAAATGTATAATATCAACATTCATTTAGTCTATATGATGACCAGTGCCTTCACCTGTTACCTAATACAATCGAACAACATGGGGTGTCTGCTACTTTACCATTAACCATGGTGAACTGAACATGGTGTGAGCATTTTGGTCCAGGTACAGAAGAAGAGGACAATCCGAGCAAAAACAATCCCGTAAAGGTTAAATATTAACATAACTAACTACTAATATCGTCATTTTGCATTTCTAAGATCCCTTCTATATTACTAGGCTGATTCTTTTTTTAATATTAAGCTAGAGCATACAGAGGTCGACTTCTCATTACCACGCCCCTTTTGGTTATGATACGTTTTCTACTTGGAAGCAGTTAATTTGGAAATTATCCCCCCCCCCCCCTGTTAAAAATGCGTAGGAATGTCATGCTGAAATTTGTTCTTTATCTACAAGGGGACCTACATGTCTAGATCTATACAAATCCATATCCAAAAGGAAGCTACATAAAGACTTTGTTACTAGTTATTAGATGTAATTTTCAAGCAAAAATGTCTTGATAATTCATTGATCATCTAATGACATTGTCAGTAAATATTTCATACGAACAAAGATGAATCAGAGTGATTCGCTGCGTGTGTAATTTGATATTGACTCGGTTACTGCCTTAATTACAAGGAGAAAATCAATGCAACATGGTAATGAGATTCTGATGTTGGATCTAGTTTGACAATCTCATGTGTAATGAACCTGATGATATGAGAGACATGTTCCGGGAATTCAATGACCCGGAGCCTCGCTGTTCCGGGAACTCGTTAAAGCTGCAGATGACCAGGGAACCCTATAGCCTGTTGATCTCATTTGCGAAATGAAGCGTGGAATTCGTAATCCAAAGTATCATGAATACTTAAAGTATTAAATGATTAGGGATTAAGACAGTCATAGTTTAGCTTTATGAGAAAAAATCTGATCCAGCGTACGGTTAGCTTATCTACCAAAATCCATTGGTTACTTGAAACCTGAGATGTCAATTTATACATAACTCCTTGGCAGCAAACTCCACCGGCAAGCCATTATCCAATTTGCTTATTTTGCAGCAACTCAATGAATATGCTGTTATTATAGTGGCTAGTATATTTTGTAATTATGAATGGCTATTTTTGTCGGTGTACGAAGTTTCAAAAGCATTTTGTGTCGATCTGTCTCATCTGTATCGCGTATATGTTGATGTTGTTTTGAGATCGTCTAATTTGATGTATTCAATTGACTGCATTGAAGGTCATCTGGGAAGTGATTGTGAAGTAGGCTACTAATATTTACGAGTAGGGATTGTTTTTTATCATTATCATGTGTTTTCGCGGTAATATATTTTTATATGCTAGTCAATATGTGACAGGAAGTGATCAATGGACACATGGAATGTCAATCAAAACCTTTTTTTGCATGATCAATGAATCATAATCAATGTTTTTTAAAATTCTGTCATATGTTTAATCAATGAAATGCATTGCTAAAAGACATATGATACCTGATTGATTCATGTTACCCATTCTACTTACGTTTACTACACAATTTGTTACTATTTTACAATCTTCAATAAGTTTTACTTATCTCTTTGTGTATACTGCACTGTTGATGTTTCATCAGAGTTTAGCTGGGCTACCCAGCTGTTACAAATTTCCAATTCATAACAATAAACAAAAAGAAACTAGATGTTTCTTAGAACTCCCGAAGTGATAAAATATTCATCATGAAGACTAGTGCTGAGTGTACTGTAACTCATGATTGCCATAGTATTGCCTAAATCTGTCATGTGTGCCAATGCGGCCTCGCATTGTCCATTCAATCAAAACCGGCGGCATTGCATGTAGGTTTACGAAGTATCGGTTGCATCGTGTGAAAACTGCTTGCAGTCATAATCACCTAGTAGAAACAGTGATAAACTGATAGGAAAAGTTTGCTCACGAAGGGGAATGCATAACTTGTGCTGAATGTGAAAGCGCAATTAACATTCAGGGGCCGGAATTTCAGTTGAAAGCTAGGCTATTAGCGGTCATTATGACAAATATGCGGTCCGATATTGCACGTTCCGGAATGGGGCGAGTGATGTGTCACGTTGACGTGTGTCTGCCGTGAATTACCACTCCAGGCGGCGGTACACGGAAGCTCGGCACCGCTGAGTACTTATCCCAGCACTGATCACTCCCACGGGACGTCAGCAGCAGTAAAACCTCTGTTAAACATCCATCGCCCTAGATTTGAAATCTAGTCCGGAAAAGCCTTTTAGCCGAGGTCACGGAAAGGCCTCGATAAAAACAAGATACGGGGGAACCCAGCTCACCCACAGCAACTACAGGATGTTGTGTGCAGAGATATAATGTACGACTTTGAATCTTGAAGAGAATAATGTAAGAAACGTCAGAGGAAATTGTTCATCAGTCATAAATAGAGTTTTGTAAGTTAAGGCTGGCGTGTTTCGAAATATGTTTGCCGAATTACAATGTAACCATGAACTCTTATTTCATTTTGGTGAAATTTAACTCCCCAAATGCAAAGGCAGACCTCTAAATGCTGTTTACCAGTGAATTTGTATAGAATAAAGTGTCGCGCAGTCAAGAATGTCCTTTTAGAGATGGAACAATCGGTTAAGTCTTAATGTGCCAATTGGTTCTCATCTAAAACTGATTAAGATTTCGTGGTTATCTTAATCTAACTTTCCCCATTTGTAGTCCGGAAGTTGCACAAAGCTGTTTTCATTCTATCTGATAGACCACGACGGACCTTGCCACTCTGTGCCACTTAGGCTTTACCGATTTGATTATATGGATGACATCTTCTGGGTACCCCAAAACTGATGCGAGCGTGAGAGAAAATATGCTGGGCAAAAGAAGTTACCTTCAATCTGAAATCTAAGTGTCCTGGAAGGTTAAAAAATGACTGAACGCAAGTACAGAACATGTACGAACTTGTCATTTAAATCAAGAAACAATTGCTCAAACAATTCAGGGAAAAATTATAAATAAGCCACACGCATAAGGTGGTGCCTAGGTCAAATTCCTCAAATATAAGATGCTAAATGTATCCATATTTCATTTTGTTGGAAGAGCTTTAAACGAAAAACTTAGTATACGTACGCATCATTGAGTCATCCTCGTCCAGAAACTCCCGAATAATTTCAGTGGTGCAAAACTCTACTCTTAGCGCCGTTTTCCCGACGGCTGCCGATCCCATGACCACAACTTTGTACTCTGGAACTGACTTATGCAGCAGGTCATCCATCGACGACACTGATTGGTCAGTCCACCACTCGTCTCCATCATCATCGTCATCAAATATGGAATCATGGGTATTTTCGGAGATTCGAATCTGTGGCACGACGGGAAGGCTATGACGTTTCAAGGCCAGTCTATCCTCGGGAATTCCCAAGAGACACGTATGGCGTCGGTCGATTGGTTCGTCGAAAAAGTGGACACCTTTCTCCGCCATCTTGAATGTTGCTGTGACGTCACTTAGGGTTGTCCAATATTTTTCCTATCAGTGGATTCAGCTGGTTTGTCCTTTCACCCACTGAATTATCTGCAAAAAAAAGTTTAACAGAAGTTTGTGAAAACTATGCCCAGTCTAAAATTAAATATACATTAGAAAGATGTACACTGGAACAGGAAATAAGAAACAATTACTATAAAGGCACAGCTAATCTTGCGTCAGATTGAATTCTATGAAGTTGTCACAGTTGACTTTTAAGGTTGCAATATAGTAGGATCAATGTATTGTGTTGACCTGCCAATAATATTACATGGTAATCTGCACGTACACCGTATCAGACTATTGGCTACTTATTGTACTATCATGATTAGATGCTGATATAAACGCTTTAAGCGAACAAAGAACGACCTTTATTACATAGTTATCCTTTCCAGCATCAAAACCGTCAACAGTAATGAAGTACCCTTTCAAATCATTTCACTCGGAATAATGGAAAGACAAATTACCCCTTCCATTAACCATGAAATCCAATACTTCTGTACTAACTGTAGATTTCACCGCGTTGACATTGTCCTTCTCACAGAAACAACAACCGTTGCTACGTGGTGTGTATGTAACATAGGGGTGAGTGAACGTTTGGAAACATGACGTTTTTGTGACCATAGCTAGCAACGTTTGCGAATAAATGCATGGTTGATTTATTTCTTAAGCATAGCAACATATAGGATAAATTGTGGCGTCGCTTTGCCTAGCGTAACGTTAGCCTAAGGGTGTTTGGCAATGCCCAAGGGTTTGGGGTTCGAGTCCCTTGATATGCTCTGACACTTTACCCCTGAGAAAAAGCATTTAACACAAATTTCCTCACTTCATTTGGGTGAAGACATGAATATCTAAGTTTCGGTAAGGACGTCCCTACGATACAACGTTAAATGGAGGTCCCGTGTTTGATGAAAGCCACTATTCATCTCTTGACTTTGCAATTATAAAATCGCTGTGTTAAAAACAATCGCAACTTTGTATTAGAACGAGCTAACAGCATAATAACCAAACAATAAGGCCCTTTGATGGGTTTTACAGTTAGAATAAATATTAAGACAACATAACAAACGGAAAACATTCTTGTCAGGCTGATAGACACACGCATGCAAACTCGACATGTTAGAATAATTGTCATAACATGATATTGACAACTTCATATTGAAAGTCATTCAAGAACGTGTGCATCATTAACTACACATGGTGACACAGCATGTTTTATAAGCTACAAATTGCATACATGTGGTGTTTAAGAACACGTTACAGTGAACGCGCTCACATGGGATAACCTACGCAAGTTTGACATGCTGAAAGGATGAATAATTTTGCTACACACGCTGACAAAAGCCGGGGTTTGACTAATTTACGGAGACAATGTCTTCGGTAGGTAGCATGCCATACCCCTGAATATATCCATATTTCCCCTTCATTTCCTGATATGCATTGCCCGCTGTCCTATCTAGCACCCATTGTCCTATTCAGTACTCGTTGCCATATTTTGTACTCCTTTGCTATCCAGAACGTGTCCAAAATAGTCTTTCTAACTGAGAGAAATACAACCCTACAACCATAGCCAATACCACATCGCTTTCAGTGTAGACACTATACTGAATAACGGTACTTAGTAAAAAACATTATCGCAGAAAAAGAGACATATGCGTCCAGGCGTAAACACATACCAAAACAGTAGTCCTGCTTGATTACACAAGTTCCTTTTCCGTGGTCAGATGGATACCGAGTGTTTGTCCTGTGGCACAGAAGCCCAACTGACGTGCACCCACACACACAATATCTGGTCGATTCTGACGAGACCCTGAGCAATGCATGCTGGGTCAAAACCACTCTTACGTTGCCAACGATACAAAGTAAATTTGACACGTGTTTTATATGGAACAGCCCGTGGAGACTCATAAATTATTCATAGATAACAGATTATTATTACTTATATGACACAAGAGAGAAAGATAATTAGGACTGCATCTCAGCATGCTTTTGCGTGGTGACGAATTGAACGGCAACGCATCATACACATGTTTTGTATGTAACCGTTTGTTTTTGTTGAGCTAAATCAATATATTATCACATCGCGAAAATCACCTAGTTTGGGTTTTCGATTTTTCTTCGTTTTCAGAACCAATTTACATTTATATTACGTACGTTTAGCCTCGTTGACCATTACATTCATGGTGATGTACATGTTATATGTCTCTTTGACTCCATAATTTAAGAAATGTGTTAACGTTGTCATCGCACTGTTTTTGTTTGCATTAAATTTTGTTCTATTTGCACACGTACCATAGTATACTATAGATAACACAAGGTATAGGGAAAAAAGATGGTTAGGTCATTAGGCCCCCCTCCCCCAATTCCCTTCCCATCGGTACACAGCATCACTGTGCAGCTGTAAACCTTTCAGCAACATTGCCATGCTGTAATCCCGTATGGATTTATGAAGTGCTTAGTCTCGTTTCATTAGTCCCTTCTGCCCGTCTAGCAGTCTGGAAATCCACATCATAACTTCAAAGGAAAAGTTCCCACCAGTAAGGTACATTTTTAGTCATGACTAGAATACATGATCACAACAAGACTCAGTGCAATTTCTGATACATGCAGTTGCCCTGACCGCTAGTGACCTATGGAATTGCCATGTTGTACCAACAGACCGACCTTGAAGTTGAAGTTTTGCATTTTCTTACATG
This sequence comes from Branchiostoma floridae x Branchiostoma belcheri, assembly GCA_019207045.1. NCBI lineage: Eukaryota > Metazoa > Chordata > Leptocardii > Amphioxiformes > Branchiostomatidae > Branchiostoma > Branchiostoma floridae x Branchiostoma belcheri. The sequence goes on from CM033024.1 coordinate 20,957,821, forward strand.
GGAATATCTAATCAATAGCAACATTCCCGCAGGATGTACCTTAGAGGCTAGGTCGACATATATGGTATCCTACTTTTCTATATTGAATATCAAAGTTGCATATATTTTGTCGTTGTAACCGTTGTAGTGCCTAGTGGCACAGTAGGCCAGCAAGTCTCTTTGCTGTTTTAGAAGTAGGGTATATCTATACAGGGTTGCCCGTTAACAAATAATTGGAAGCAACCGTGACGTTGCCACCAGTTGAGCTACAGGGACACCCATATATATTGCCGCAATGGAGATTGGTCTATAGGGCTTACAGTACTAGTGTACATCTCCGTTTCTACATTACGTGCCTTGTGCCATAATTTGGTTCGAGGACTACAGCCGGGTGTGCGTGTGTGTGTGTGTGTGGGGGGGGGGGGGGTTGTGTCGTGGAGGGTCATCAACTGCCTTTAATATGTACTATTTGTCATAAGAGCTTTAATGTGATTAGTACAATTTTGTCTTTGTTCAGGATTTGAACCCTCGGCACTGAATTGACGGCTTTACATACATATTACACCTGTGCTGTAGAGGTCTCAATAGTAATCTAGTGTTACATTCAAGACAGCCACGTGAGTGCACATTGGACACGCCATTGTGGGAGAATTAAGCACTGAGATCAGATTTATTCATCGAGAAATCTATTGAATAGGGGGCACTTGACCCCATCTTTTATCGAGTACTCAAAATCCCTGACGCGGTTTCCCACATCACCAGAATCGAGACATAAGATCTCCAATATAACACAGGGGATCTATATCTACAATTCCAATACATAAGTTCACAGAATAAGGGCATTGTATATATATACATATTAAGTATTATGTAGATATGGGTTGTCTGCAAAGTTTCAAAAGCACATTCACTGTCGAATGAATAAGAGAAACATTTTTGTGTTGTATTCAATTTGTTACATACGTGTCCTTACATGACATTTCAATGAATATTTAATGACCGTGTCATAACCTATTATCCTGCGTACTGTCATCAACAGCTTGATTAATTACCTCAGTGGCGAAAGATGTAACACATGGTCATATTAGCAATCGATAAAGTTTCTAATACCAAATGGTACTACTAGAGTAGAGTACAGCATATAGATATACAACTGCAAACGGACACTATGACCACAACCAACTGCAAGGCACTGCTACCACGACAGCAGCCATATGCATGACCTCTGACCTCCAACGTCATCTGACCTTCGAACGATACTGGACTTGATTTGGATTACGATTCTGATTCGACATTTGGATTTGAAAATGCCGTTTCTTTTAACATTGGCTAGGCTAGCGGGGACTGGATGGAAAGGTCATTGGTTCAATCCCCGGCATTCCTAGCTTGATGTTGTGTCCTTGAGGAAGGCCACTTTACTGTCTTTAGATGATTTTCCTCCTCCGGGTCCACCCAGGTGTAAAATGGTTTCGGATAGTGAGGTAAAAGGTTGTGCTGAAGAAGAGGGAGGGGCTCCACCTAGCAATACCATATGTAAGATACAGTGACTCTATGGCGTCTAAAAAACTATGGGACAACCTTTACCTCTTTCCCTTTATCTTCAACCAGATGTAGTTTCAATCCAAGCCCCTTTTCAGCTTTTCAGTCATTACTTCTATCCTAAACTTCGATGACTACATTTCTTCCTCGCACCATCTCTGTGTGGGCATCGGTTGTTCACATAGCTAAGGCGGTGTCTATTCAGATTTACATTGCATTACTGTGCTCAGTGGACCGATAAAGGAGATCCCATGATGTCGTCAGGTATATGAACCATGAAATAGCTTTCAGGGACACTAACCAGATGTCCCCAAGGTTATCATGCTGTGACAAAAAGATGTAGATCCCCTTTGAAACATAGCTCACAGTACTAATATAGAACTTTGTCATGTTCAAATATCCCTAAGTACATCTGACATCTACTGCCAGCTAGTCATACATTCGCCGAATAAAGTCATTGAAGCATTAATTCGTACTACATCGATTTTTCATTAACTACCTTCACCAAGAAGGTTATGTTTTCGGTAGCATTTGTATGTATGTATGTATGTATGTATGCATGCATGTGTTTGTAAGTATGTATGAATATGTGTGTGTGTGTGTGTGTGTGTGTGTGTGCTTGTGTTTGTGCTTGTGGTAAGACAGAATGACTCAAGAAAGGCCTAGGTGGATTGAAATATTTTGTTGTGGGTAGGGCTTTCTGAGACCTTGAAATCATTAGATTTTGTGTGCCCTACCTGTTTGTTGCGTGCTGCAGCATGACATCCGGTTTTGATATCTCGGGTTCTGGCTATCTGTGGTCGTGATTTGGGAGTGAAGTATAGTTCTTTAGGCAAGTAGTGTAGGTTTAAACCCCTAGTTGTTGAGAAACATACTCGCTGTTCCTCCGATGCATATTGCAATTACACAGAAGAATGGCATTTAAAGTAATTTTATCTACGAAACAATCATTTACGCATTGAATCTTTCGTAAGTGATGGAGCTACCTTTGTTGATAAAGATGGCTGTTACTGCCTCTGATGAGAGATACAATTACTCAGAAGAATAGGATCAAAACTAATTTTCCCACGAAGCAATCGAATCTCGAATTTACGCATTGAATGATTCGTAAGTGATGGAGCTACCTCTGTTGATAAAGATGGTTGTTGCCGCCTCTGGTGCGAGATACAATTACTCAGAAGAATAGGATCAAAACTAATTTTATCTACGAATGAATCAAATCTCATCTGGCTACAGGAGGTTATCTTTCCCTAATGATAAAGTAGGCTATATGAATACCTGCAAGGAAACTAATTTTCATGGAATGAAATGTAATATCATATCTCCCAGGGCCAATTATCTGTGTTCTAATTTTGACGGCTTCTTCACAGCTGGAGAGAGTGTGCTGATAATGACATCTTCTGACAACAACAATTCCAATGATTTTAAAAAAAATGTCACTCTTTATGCCAATTTACAACACGTCTCACTTGTGCTTAATCACCTATCTGGGACGATTTTTTTCTGGAACTCTCAAAATATTCAATACGTTCTATTCAATATATAACATTAACTTCATGTGCAAGAAGCTTAGGGAAAAAAGAACGTGAAAAGATCAGGGAAAGTATTGAAATATGCTCTGATACATGATGTATGTTTTGTATTACTGGTGATGTTGCAATACCGAGTTGTAGCATTGTGCTGTCTGGAATATAAGAGGAAGGCATTAAGTGCTCACAGCTTTGCTGTAGTAATGTTACAAGCACTACATCATATACATGTGGCTATGGCCATGGAGATTAAGTGATAAAAGTTTGTGCCTATAGTTGATGTGTTCTTTACTAGCGCTTGATGAGTTAACAGCATCATCTATCAGTACATAATAGTGATAGCACTCTCATGAGTAGTAAGAATAATGGCACATCTATGCGTGGGTTGAGAAAAGATAAAGTTTGTTTCTCTGTTCGTTATCTTCAGACAGATGTCGAAGAGATAAAACCCTGACTACAAGACAGACGTGCAAACATTACAAGAACACACGTCAAACAAGATGGACTCTTATATTCTGCATATACTCATACCAACAAGCTACTGGACACGAGCTCTAGAGGCCATGAGTTTGCTTTCTAGAATTCCTGGCTAGATGATATGTCATTGCCATTGGGAAAGGCATTTTGTACAGCTTTCCTCACTCTACCCATGTGTAAAAACGGGTACCTGACTTCGGCTTGGGAGGTACTAGTAAAGGGCAGTGAAAGGAGAGGGATGGGCTCTGCCTTCCAAAACCGTACCCGAGTCATAGTGGGCAACAACTCACTGCCTCGACGGCCTCAAGAAAGCTATGAGACTGTCGTACATTTGGTTTTATGCAGGAATGCATCTCTGAAATGTAAACCCCCTATTTACAAGATTTAACGTATGTACAGGTTCAAAGCATGGCTATCAACGCATGAAATGCCATAGCCATGTATATCCACGCTTGAATGGCTACCCCGACTGTTCATCAGTCTCCGCCCGTTGTGAAGCGATCCGTAGTACCGCTGGAGCAAGATATCAATCACAGATCTAAACGATATACGGCAAACGTAGCGTAACTCGTGCTGTGGATCATTGGTAGGAACGGCTTGGCGCCATGGCCAAGTGGGGTCATCCTTCAGGCTACACAATCTGATCAACTCTGTGCTTCTAAAGTCACACCCTAAACCGTATAAGCTGGTGTACTCGCAGGAAATTCTGGGTTTGGTACGTTATAGTCCAGCCAGCGGCATAGCTGAACAAAATCGGGAATTGTGAAGATTTCTCTAAAAGCAGTGACCGCACGCGCAATTTTTTGCACAACGTCTCAACTATGCCACTGAACTATAGGCAGAGTATCAAAACAATTGAAATGTACTATTTTATATGTAGCTTATATGCCTGATTTAACTTAAAATGTTACTTTATCCAGGTATATATTCATGTTGCCAGCAGAGCATGTTTGGGACAAAAATCATTACGCCTTTTATTGCTAAGTCATACATTAAATCAGCACAGAAACAATATCGGCAAACCAAATGCAAGGTTAAAACTAAAAATGGTATCATTTGTTCGTTAGATGGGACATCTTACCACTGATTCTTATGAACAAGATGCAAAATAATCATCTTAGTGGAAGCAAATGTCAATCTTTGTAATGAATACAATGTATTACATCCTGGCAATGAATCAATTGAACTGTTGGTTGAATGTAGTCATAAAATAGTGACGTCGTATCCAGCCACGAAAATGCAAAATTTCGTGTTAGCAGGGTTGACATAATCTGTACCTTTTTTTCTCAAAACGCTTTGTTACAACTTTTACCATGGTCATAGTGAATAGAAGTTATGTTGATACCAACAAAACGTACTAATCTAAAAAGGCCAGTTAGCTAGTGTGTTACGTCGAAGGGCGGTTATACCGGCTATATAGATACAGATACAGAGTCCGTCTTTCTCATGGGTACGCCTCTGTTGCAATTATATTACTTGATAATATTGGTAACCAGTAGAACTGAGAGAGATAGCGGTTAAACAGTAATGCTGTGGTTACGATAACATTAATCATTTCGTATGTGCAAATTAACGAGGGTGGAGGAAAACCGCATCTTGTATGTCACACCTGCAGCGTGATACAGCAGATGGCTCATTACAATAGGCATTTCCAATAAAATGGCTATTTGTCGTATTATTCAAGCTCCAATAAAATTGTCGTCCTTGAATAACGTCGTAAATAACTTTCGCTTTTATAGCTTATTTCTCTAGCCATGTAAGAAAATCTAGTAAGAAAATCTAGGGAAAGGACCAGTAACAGGTTTGAATTCTTAGCATTGTAGGCAAATGAAAGTGAAATTGTGCCCCCCTCCCACCACAAACACACACTTATGACCGTAACCAGTCACTATGTTTTTCATTTTAGATGATCCTCTGGCAAGGTCAACTACGTGATGTTAAACTATGACGAAGGCAAGTATCGATATTACCCGTTTCTATGCTTCAATCAGCCTGACTTCCATGTAGGTCACTGCTCTATTACACTTTATGTACCTTCAATCATACATCTTTAATATAATGGCCTATTACATTACTGACCTTTCTCCCTTTGTTTATGACCATGCATTATTAGGTTTGGCTAGTGAGTTACCCTACAGCAATGCTTGTAGAATACGTAATTACCTTCATATAGTACCTTTAGGGGGTTGTCAGAAATTGATCATTAGATGAATGTCGGGTTGATTACCACACAGATGGGGATAGGGTGAGAGTGCTGACGAGAGGAAAAACTGTTCTAATGAGGCTTGTTTGGATAATGATTAATGATATATGGATTAAAAACACATGGCTTCGGCTGTGGTACACAAAATTTCTTTTAACAGCAATTGAGAGAATTCAGAATATCCGTTTTCTCTAAGAAGCTTGTTTATAGTTAAAATGGGATTTTGTGCATATAGTGTGCTGCAAAGGCTTGTTGACTGAGTAAAGCATTGTACCTGTTTCATGTCAGTTTGTTATGGTTGGATGGTTGCCAGACAAAAAAGAGTCTTAAATGGTAATACTGCAGAAGGGGATTGTTTTCACGGTGGCTTCATTTTTTTCGTAACGACGTCTTGGCCGTTACCGCGAACATTTCCCATCATACAGTAAACCCCGACACGCCATGTTTGTCCCTAGCGCGAAATCAAATGCCCGCGAACATTTTCCAATGTACAGTAACAGAAACCGTCTGAATGCATCTTGTTCTGTTGTACATGGTCCATATGGTTGTAAAGTTTGCCCGCTTTACGTAGTACCACTCCTGTTTAATGTTAGCAATACCATTAGTAAGGGAAATCCAATAATACTCCACTTTCATGTCAGGAAATCTCACGCCCACTACCTTACTTATACTACTGGTCCAGTATCCCGTCATATAACAAATGTGGTTTAAAATATATAAATTTAGATAGACTGAAGGTCTTAAAAGCATCCCTCCGGCATTTACGTATATGTCGTGCACTGTTTCAGAATAACAAATATCCACTTTGCCGTAACTATTATCGAAAAGTTCTGAGCGGCATATACAATAAACATAATAGTATATAGAGAGCAAAAGACATATATATGCATATTACAGAGTTGTAGACGATCGATAGATATTATATATACAGATCAACAGACTGACATATATGTATTGCATAGATGACGTTAATCTGAGAAAAATATGCAACTGATTACATACGATGCATATATATATATATATATATATATATATATATATATATATATATATATATATATATATATATATAAGGCAACAGACACGTGGTGGGTATATTTATAGAGTGAAAGACGGTGTTAAGTCAGATAAATGTAGCTGAGTACATGTTTAACGTTAGGATATGTGAGATAAAAAATTATCCATGAAAGACACACTATTATGTAAGCGTAATCCCACCTTGATGCCAAAGAAGTCAATGTGTCGCCTACTAGATCTCTGACCGTGATAGCAATATGTCTGGATCCATCAACGAAGCACTCCTATATAACATGCGATCTCCCACACCAGAGCACGTTTACAACTACTGCCAATCGTGGGAAGCAGTCGTCCAATGTATAATTATTCGCCAGAACGTTCACTCTATTGGTCCGTAATGTCGTTTTCGTGGCGATGATACTCAAGGAAAGCATTCAAGTTTCTCGAAAATTTCCGCATAACATTCAAAAGTAGGAGTTTTTAAAGTAACGTTGGAAGGAGTTTTTAACGTAACGTTGCTGTAAGTACGAATATATAAGACATGCTATTTGTAACATTTTTACAAATAGCACAGTTTGGAATCTTTAAGCGTAAGTCTCAACTGGTAGCAGCCTCGCAGTTGACTCCCTAGTTCTAATCAGTTGCTAAATGGGTGACCTCGGTTAGATTTTGGTTAGGGTGTCACAGTTAGGGCTGCACCTGACTTTCGGAAGGGATCATACAGTAAAGTGGGGGTCCCATTTTCAAGGAGGTGCAGCAAGCAACCTCTAACTGTAATGATATATCCTGCTACTGAAACAACATCAAAACTTAGTGAAAAATTTTAAACTTTGTTCCAACATACTCACCATAAAAAAGCATAAAAACTTGCTGCCCTATGTTTGGAAAATCATGTCCAAAAGTATATCCAGTTGCTTGGTGATGCTATTTAGCGTAACCTAAAGGAATATATACTCACCTCTTTTCACAAGACACCAAATAAGCACCTCCAGATCTTGATCTAGCTTCAGGAAAGGCCTTGAGGAATATACATGCCTACCTTAATAGAAAACTGTGCCGAGAACAAATGACTAGTTATCTATGCAGGATCTATTGGGGCCTTGTTCAGAGACATTAGGTGAGATCTTCCCTGCCCTGATATCGATCAAGGCCATCCTAACAAGGGGATTGGTATTGATTTTGGGATTACAATCCAGGCCTGTCCGATAAATAGTTTTGGCCCATCCATCTCGTGTGGAGTTGCTGTTGCTCGTCAATAACAAATGGGAGAGCTCCGGATGCGAAATGACCGCTTGAGGTGATAATACCACATACGCTACCAATCAAATGTACGATGGTATCCCATGGCCTAGTCTAGTGGACTGTTCATGGATATTATTGGCATGACAAATTATTTCCCATCTAGCACAAGGGCAAGCATTCACGACGATAAGGGGTGCACCGTTGTGAGAAAGATAGTTAATGGGAAAAACAATTTCGTATGATGATAACAAAGATGCACCTGCAATACCGAAACAAGCTGCTATGTGACTCAAACGTATGTAACTTTCAACTAAACATAGTGGTCATAGCTTAGTTTAGTTGAAATATGGATTAGTTTATCCATTGACCCTTTCAATTTGCAAATCCAGCCAATACATCTTTTCCATTTGCACAAAAACTAAACAAAGACATTGGCACAGCAAATCCTTGCAAATGAACTCAAGCTCTCATAACATGATTTGCGTCTTTTTCCCCAATTGAATTACCACTGTAAGAAATCAATGGAGCCCCTTTTGTTTATATGTATGTCAAGCTTTTCAAATATTCTTTTGGTTAAGAAGTGGATTTGACATGCATGAAGGATTACGGTAGCTTACGAGAGACTGACAAGGTAGGAGATGGTACTGTCCTTGGTGCTGATTTCACTTACCCGTGTTGTGCACGACCTTCTCCCAACTTATCCACGCCTCTAGCACCTATATCCTAATTAACCCTGTTGATTCATACATTTGTGCTAAGTTAAACATGGACCAATTTTTGTCAGACTAAGAACTGTCTGTTGGAGGATGCGATGACTGGTTTCCTTATACCCCCTCACATTAGGCGCGATTCGATCGGACGACGAGTCTGCGAGCTCTAATTTACGAGGAGGCAGGACCCTGATGCCGACGAAGAAATGGCAGAGTTCCCCCTTCCCGTCAGGGTCATGCCTCCTCGTAATGTAGAGCTCGCAGACTCGTCGTCCGATCGAATCATGCCTAATGTGAGGGATTATAAGTGACAGACTATGATGAGATGCTATTTTGATGAGAATTGAGAATCCCGGGATTTTATTTGTGACTCTAGAAACGAGAATTTAACTCTTGCGTAAGAGATGTACGATCACAAGCCCTGTCAACCCGAGAGATAGCATAACGGAGAAAAGCCTTTTCACAATGATATCTGATACTAAAAAGGGTTTACAGGTAGATGGAATAAACTAAGCCATGTACATCTGGACGCACTAAAATTTACTATACTGGGCCAATCCCATACTTAAAATGATTAGTAGCAAGGTTGATTTCTGCAAAGAATCGCTTTTAAAGTCTTACCTGAAGATAATGTAGCCATAGGCAAATAGTAAGCCCCAAATGTACAGGTACAGCTGTTACTACCTATCGTGTTTCAAGAAGCGGTATTTATTCATTCGATATGTTCATGAGACTTGCTACATTCATTTGCTTCTACACTGGTGGTAGAGTCGAAAAATGCTTTTGCCTGACGATATATACGTCTGATAATTCTAATTCTGCAGTTGAATAAGTTGAATCAGAATCATACTTTCCTGAAGAGCAGCATAGTACAACCTCTCTCTGTGCCTCCTAGGTAATTTTTATTAATCAAGCAGAATATAAAATGCTACCATCGTATGAGAATTCAATATCTAAAGATACTGAAGATAAATTACACGACTTGGCTTCAAAGCCATAGGAACTAGGAATGATACAACATTAACCTTTTGGATGTACCTCAAGTGATTTGTATCTATCAAGGGGAAGATAAGACGCTGGTATTAAGAGTACAACCATCCAGTATCGACTTTGCTTTAAAGATATCGCCAGGCTTCTCCTCTTCCAGGGATAGAAAGTATTACACCTTACGTACTTCTATTGATGAGATTAGCTTTGATATGTGATGCCATCATGTTTTGAATGTGTAAACTAAAGATATACAGGACAAGATTACATGACTATACTTATAAAAGCAATGGTTAGCCTGCCTCTCTTCAGTGATACGCTCGTAGAGTGCATTACTCTTGAAAGTAGTTCTCCTGATGAGATTGGCTTTGATACGTGATACAAGCCTTCACGTTTTGCAGGGTAAACTGAAGATACACACATGAGACTAGATTATATGGCTTGTAGACAAAACTAGCATATGTATAATATGTGATTGCAAAAACACAGACAGACGGACCAAAAACCAAACCGTCCTGTATACGTAAATTAGTAGCCTCTTGGAATGTCGTATCTGATTAGTGGCTAGTTCTACTACCTTTGACCTGTACTTCCTGCAACTCCGGCAACTCTGACCTTTGCGGCCATCTTTCTAATCACTAATGTCAATCAAATAAATGCGAATCCATCCCAAAGAAACTAGCACACCGAGAGCATATGCCACGTACAGGGAGTCAAAAACAGTACTAATTCAATGATTTTGGATCGTAGCTGTTACCAGTATCCTGATGCATTTCATGAATTCAGTTTCGTATTTTCAAAAAGTAAATTTGTATGACTTTTTTTTTACTGAAATATAGATTGAAAAATAATAATCCCTACCTACCAACCCTACTTTTTTCAGGGCCGTGATAGGAAACGCAATGTAAGTTTTCCCAGGCCTAATGAAGTTCCATTCGCACTGCCGTTGGCTTCAATATTCTTTGTATAGCCCTTTCCTAATCTTTCTCGATTCGTGGATCAATTCATTTAGATTTTATCCTTTAGACATGAACCTAATGAGACCGTCCTTCATCGATGGTTGATGAAATACATGCCGAAATGATTGATTAATACGACAGAAATCTCCTATTCATCATTGATTGGTGGATGCTAATTGAAGAGGTCGTCTCTTCACCATGGGGTTCCGACTAAACCTAATCAGCACAGACGGCAACCGGTCGATGATGAGTGGTGAAAATGACAAAGTGGAATTAGGTGTCGTCTCCTAAGCATGTGCAACGTGTTAAACTTTAATCAGTTCTATCTAACTTTGTTACGGATGGTTTAATTTCATTAGTTTGACAAAGACAACTAAAGCAGATTGCAAGCTTACGAACATGTCAACTGGGATAAAACCCTTTGTCTTATGACACAGATATTGTACCAGCGCCATTTCTTATAGCAAATAAAATGAGGAGAATATGTTGGAAAACTCCTCGACAACGTTTTCATTACTCAAACGTTTTGTAAATAAACTGAGTTCACAAAAGGCGCCATTCGTTAACTGCACGTAAGAAGAAAAAACAGATGTTAATGTACTGTAGCGTTTAATGTAGCGTTTGAATCCCCAGAGCTATTTTGCAAATCTTCAATGAGCTGTGTTCTAATGTATTTGGGACGCACCATTCCCTATTGCATGCGAGTGAGGAAGTTTTGGATTCTAAGTCTAGACTTCTTGTTCCAGAGGTTGGTATGTCAACAACGTCCGGGTCATGCACACGAGTTGATCAACTATTTTTGCGCCAGTGCGTCTCTTGAAGTATTTTACTGTTGTTCAGCCAATAGACGTGTTTACCTTTCGCAGGCCTATAAAACGTTCATTGACAATCATTTTGACATTCAGCAACGTATTGAAGATTCAGACCATTTCATTTGTACTTGCAAATATCATACCGCTTTCAATTTGTCTATAAAACCACAAAAATCATGTCTTCGTATCATAGAACATCTGTGGTGGTAATCGCCTAACTAAAGATTTTCAAACGAGTTTGGACAAAATCAGAATTTCTGACACTCAGCAGGATGTATAAGAGGAGTTATAAAGTCCATCTACACCCGACCATCCATTAGCAGTGACGAGGGCTGATACCGATTGCCGGGCACAGTTGTCGTTACACGTCCGACGTTCAGGACACGTGAAGAAGGCTTCGTGCCATTTCAAAATTATCAATCGTTGTGTACAACCAGTAATCTCTGCTAAAGTTATGTTCATTCGAGCAGCAAGATCTCTACGCAAAGGTCAACCTCTCTGCCCACTACTGCCGTCAGTCATCCAGAAAGATTGGCCAAATGAGCATGTGGGCTGTGGGATAATGTCAGAGGTCGACAGCTCAAGTGAACTAATTCCGGACTGATACATCTCCCTTGTGAGGTTGATTTTCTTTGAAAAGGTCATGTTGGCTTCATGTAGCTTGATCAATCTTCTAGTAGCGCTTCCAATGGTCAGACGCCTAAATCGCGAGTGATTACCTCTACTTATGGAAAAGCATGAAATACTGAATCCTGTTGATTAATGCATATGTCCTAACATGGTCCAATCGTATATTGCCAGACTAATGTCTGTCAGTTACCATGGTGTTGGAGTTTCTGATGACTGTTTCTCATAGTTACAGCTAATCTTGCGGTCCTATTGGATAGATTTTGTAGTCTGAGTGCCATCCTCCGAAGCAAACGCTTGCTCGACATACTTTCAAACGCAATATAGAGCCAGTGGTCACTATGGAAGATGGTACTCAAGCTATTTAAATTCAAGAATCATGGATCACTATTGGTGACAACAGGCAAGGCAATGCTTCTCTTAATTTAAAGGTGTGCGGTCAGGAGGAGGTCCGGCAGTCCTCCGACAGTAAGAGATTGTGTTACTCAGGCTAGCTTCACGGCATGGCCATTTGATGGACGTACGAAGGTTACCCTCCCCTAATATCGTCTATGTAGAGTGTCAGATACGCCATGAGGCGTAACGTTCGATATTAGGTACTATTTTTCACCCGTGGAGGTACAGCGATGGTTAATTTCAAAACTGTTTGTCAGATGCAGTGGTGCGTTTTATCAGCTGCACTTTTTACGTAGTTCAGCGTGCTTTGCTTCCGAGAAAATGTCAAGAAACCTTTTTTCATTGAAGGCATTGATTTGTATCTACAGAGTAAGCACGCTTGTGGATGGATACGTACGTGATCAGAAAGCTTAAAGCGAGACTAAGTGCACCCTTTTCAAGCTGCCCGTTAAAAGACATCAAAATCATTCAAAGATTCTGCCACCTTCCCAGAAGAATGTGCGCTTAGACGCCCCTACAGACCCCGATAATGACCGCTAAATTGTGAGGCTTCTGACAGGGCCATGGCCCGGTGCAATGGCGATGTCAATGGTCGACCATGAGACTAACCTAAAGCGAAGGGTGATCTGAAAATGTCTCTTTGGATTTCCCAGATGAATGGCTGCAACAAGACTGTTACAAGTGACTACAGCAGACGTTATTGCATACATTTTCGAATCTCGCATGTCATGATGGACTTAGTAATGCGCTGTGAAATGACATGGACTGTAGCTATGGGAAGTAACGTGCTGTCTATCTTTGACAACCGGTCAGAGGAAACACACAGTGAACTAGTCAGAATAACAGTAATTGTTCAGCACTGAAATAGTTCTGTCACACATTAGAGGAATACAAAATAGTTCTTCAACTTGGTATTCCGTGACTTTAACCAACATTTAACAGGTAACAGAATCTGCAATCAACATTGCAAGATCATTACACTAATCTCTGCGGGGCCCATCACCATACCCTGTGGTACACACCAAAGATACATTCGCTTAAGACCCGGATTCCCATACCCGAGGTAATGCTTTTTGTCAGCTTAACCATCTAGACTACTAGGCGACATGAGGATCTATCGGCACCGCTTAACAGTACTAGTCTCGCCAAAGGCTGAAAAGTCGTGAAACAGTCGTTCTGTCTATTCCTTTTTGCAGGCACGTAATCTACTAAGTCAAAGACTCGACTGCCTGCTCAAAGAGGCGTCGGAATATTCCTGTATTAGCTTGGAACTGTACTAAAGGTGCACTCTCACTGCACTTGCGTCAAGCTTTTTTCACCGCGGGGTTTGAACGATACTCAACGAAATTCAGAGATGAATAGTAAAATTTCTTACTTTTGTGTATTTTGTCGTCTTCTAAGTCATACTTTTACTTTTACTTTTATCTAAATTATAAAAAAAATGGAGAAAAGAACAAAACAGTGACGCAGTGAACGAACCTCACAGTGACGCAAGCTTGACGCAAGTGCAGTGAGAGTGCACCTTTAGTCTTGTAAAGGAAGTACACTGAGTTCCTGAGTTAACGAAATAGCTGTGTCCGTCCATTGGGACTTTTAGGCAAACTTCCACACGGTATACGTTACTCTGCGAATCAATAGGATATGTGCACGAAAATGTAGCTAGTAAATCAATGTCCTGTTTTTAAATGAGTTTTAGGGTGGGATTTAGATGGGTTTTCAGCACATTGCCCGTAACATCCATGCAGGTTAATCAAATGTCGTGAAGCTAGACCGGCAAATCCGTCAAACACCTGCTATTGACTGACTAGATTTCGTGGAAAGCATAAAGAAGATACATTTCTTCACTCGTGTGATAAAACTTGAAGCAAGATTTTGGCGGGATGACTACTAGTTAGCGGTATAGTAATGAAACTGTTTGGAAGTTTGATTACATTTCAATCTATACATGCATTCCAGAGATTAACAATAGGCACGGGACCAATTCATTATTAGATTAAGTACCTTAGAGTGCTATCCAAATAAGAAATTTGACTCACTGGAAATCCCTATTATAACTTCTTTAGTTCTCCGACCGAATCACTGTGGACACGTGGCTTTATCGACGTGTGAGTCAGCAATGGGTCAAATGTCGTCGGAAGTCCATATCGTCCCCCGGTAACAATATCTTATATATCAGGGTGACCAGACGATGCGTGGTAGAGACATAGAACTAGTTGGGTATGTACACATTGCACGCTATTCGTGCCAGGTATTGCCAAAGTTTGAAGGACGCTAAAAGGTCAAATTATCGTTGAGATGGAAGGGAAGGGGGTGATAGAGCACAACACCAGGATTATCATGTATTAGTTAGATATTAAGCTACATCCATCCATTATGCACATTGCATTGTATCTATCCTACCTTTCCATCTACCGTAATCTCCCTCAGGCTGCGCTTTCATACAACTACGCTTCGTTTCTTTTAATCACGTCTCAGTGGCTGAGAGGAAATCTTCGTTCTATTGTAGTCAAGCCACCATTGACGACCATTCGGAACACTTTCAAAGGATCCTTTCACAAATCCTCCGCAAATGTTGACATTTTGCCGTAAGCTAGATGTATCGCGTGGGCTCATGTGAAACCTTCTGATGCCACAGCGGATGCGATTGTCATGCCTTGCCTTGATGTGTAGACGCAGGTCGTAAAGATGGACAAGATTAGGAAGAGCCCCTAACAGTTTCCTGTCTTTTGTAAAATAACGCTGGTTGAAAATCAATACAAAAACCTATCAACGAACACAACACGGCAGGTTTTAAAAACGAGGTCTAAGTGCAAAGTTTTAGAGGAAGCAATGGTGTACATACAACTCCGTGGGTATTTGGCCCAGACCCAGTAAGCCCTATATATCCTGAGTTCCAATCCTGCCATGCTACCGATCTTGTGCTCTCGGGAAGGGAACTCTACACTACTTTTCTCTGTGTACCTGACTTCAGTCGGGGATAAAATGCGGTGGAAGGAGAGAGATTGGCTCTACCTCATTAGATAATACCAACCAACTGGCTCTCGAAAATGCCATGGGACAAGCTTACTTCTCTCTGTCCTTTGTTGCAATTTTGAAATAAGTCACTAAATTGAGTGCAGGCTAGGGCTACATCGTCCTTGGAATGTCCTGAGGATTTAGAAGATGAAAAAGACAGATATATAGACTGGACTTACGATGGCAGGCGAGATGGCCATTATCGTTCGTCATCTCTTACAGACAAGATCAAGCGAGGGGATAGTCGTGCTCCCGGGAAGCTGCGCATTCATCATGAGAGTTTTATTATCTTAGGCCACAACAAGCAAAGTTTATGGATGACATCAGCGTGTGCGATGATTATCCATTGGTTTTGAAAACAAAACGTTTTGTTTAGATAGTCAATGTGACAGGAAAATACAGAAAAAACGGTCGTGTGGTAGCCTTAATTGTTCTTGTAGAAGTGAAACTAGTGAGGTAGCCATGAGTGTATGTGGTAACCATGAGTGTAGTTGTCATTAGTGTAGTTGTCAAGTAAAACTAGTCTGTTGGTATCCATGAGTGCAGCTGTAGAAGTGACACTAGTGTGGCAGCCATGAGTGTAGCTGTAGAAGTGAAACTAGTGAGGTAGCCATGAGTGTAGCTGTAGAAGTGAAACTAGTGAGGTACCCATGAGTGTAATTCTATAGGATTGACACCAGCTGGTGTATGTGCACGTGATAACCATGAGTGTAGTTGTCATGGGTGTAGTTGTCAAGTAGAACTGATCTGTTGGTATCCATGAGTGTAGCTGTAGAAGTGACACTAGTGTGGCAGCCATGAGTGTAGCTGTAGAAGTGACACGAGTGAGATCTATTTTGAACATTTAGGCAGCTTGTTTTTTACCCATATGCATCACTCTACATCCTATCGCATTAGATTTGGAGTTTGCAGAGTAATAATTGCCATACACAACATTGACTTGCTGTGGCCTAACGTTACCCCACGTTGCTCGTTGGAAACAC
Organism: Branchiostoma floridae x Branchiostoma belcheri; assembly: GCA_019207045.1. Classification (NCBI taxonomy): domain Eukaryota; kingdom Metazoa; phylum Chordata; class Leptocardii; order Amphioxiformes; family Branchiostomatidae; genus Branchiostoma; species Branchiostoma floridae x Branchiostoma belcheri. Next base: position 20,974,296 of record CM033024.1, read on the forward strand.
TAAGAACCTCGATGTCTATCTGCTTAATACGTCTCCCTGGGACATCGCGTTATGTGCGAACACTTTATCGCTGCTTTTTCCTGGGGATATTTCTGTACGCGAAAGTTGCTTTTATCTGTATGTCGTATTGCCGTTCCTAACAGCAAATTTTTACGGCTTTTCTAAATGGCTGTCTTTGTAGTATCATACCATTGTCGTCGAAACAACCGACCTGCATCGTTCAACTGAGAAGTGAATCGCAACACTGTGCACAAAAAACGTGTAATATGTACAAAGTATCAGGCATTCTGATAGTTCTGTCTTTGTGTTTAACTTTCGACTGACGGTGAGATAATTATCAGAGGCAAAATTAGAGCCACAAAAATAGGAGGGATTTGTTCTATATCACAGTGCTTCTGTTTGTATCTCCACTCAGAAGTAAAGATACGTACCCGTAGAAATGGCCGTTAATATAAGCTGTTCGTAAAGAGTTGTTAAGGTTCAGTTTTGGTTGTGGTTTCTTAACATGCTTAAAAAAATTTAATTTTTTAAATCAAAATTAGAATAGATTTATGTAAAATGTTCAAGTTTCATTTACGAATTTGATTACACATATCTGAACCCTTAAAGTGTAATATCAAGCATACTACCCAACCTGTTAGATAACTAATGATATAAGTTTTTCCTACGGTGTATGACGAGGAGATACATGGTGATTGTTATATTACGGTGAAAATGACGTTGTCGGTTTCAATATACTCTCTAGCTTTTACCTGGCAACACCTCATAGTAGGGCTGGGTACCGGTACAGAAAATTCAGGTCCAGGTCCGGTTCAGGTCCAAAGGATCAGGTCCAGGTCCGGACCTGAACCTGGACCTGATGCAGTATGACTCATACCAATGGTCCATTTCACTACAAAGAAATCTGTTTGGTGGAGTATTAGACTTACACTGACGTTTTAAAATCCTACAACGCTAACTGCACCTGTACGATTGACGGTAAAACTTGGTAGAAATTACTATAAACTCTACTCTACTTCACTCTTGTTATTTTCTTCCACCTGCAAGCGTCAAAACGTGTGAATGCCTGATAAAATAATCTGTTAATTTTCTAATCGGTCCAACATCCGGTCCACCTAATTTTTTCAGGTCCGGTTTTTCTGGACCGGTCCAATAAGAAAAACCGGTTTTGTACCGGTACGCTGTACCGATACCCAGCCCTACCTCATAGCATAGTCATGCCCTCTGTTGCCGCAGTTGTTCCACTGATACCGAATCAACACCTTGTGTTTGGGCATAGCCACACGTGATGTTTTGTATTTCTATTCGTAGCTATCAGATTTTTTTTATGTGAAAGTGGCGTGTAACCACACCAATCCCTTCACAGGCTAAAAATAGCACATTTCCTCAGAGTCTGCAGGCTTTCATCTTGTGCTTTAAGGAAACAAAGTTGACCCAGATTTAGATTCCCCATGGAGTTCAACCTCAAATGGACAGAGGTGTGGGGAAAACACTAACCAGTGTACCACCCTATCAGAGCGTGTGTCCCACTGTATGTGCCAAATGCATTTGTCTACATGTAAGGCAAAGATACAGCAAGACCTTTGAACTTACAAAGTGTCGTGTCCTCACGTTAAGGGTTGTTGAACCTGGAGGCAGGTTACTTTTGACACATTATACCAATTTTCTCCCTTCACTCAGGTAAAAATGAGTACCTAAATTTGACTAAGGACATCTCTCGCTTTAATAGAACGGAGGTCTCGTATTTGAGGAGAGTCACACGATGAACACGTTAACGATCCCTAGGCACTTATGGAAAAGAGTTGGTGTTCATACTGGTGTGAGTGGATCAAATAAATCCGCCCGGATTTTGCAGCTTGTAGTCTTTATGTACAAATGTGGTTTGTTACGTTGCGTTATGAGGGCTAGCCCTTCGGCTAGTTGAATGGTCATTGGTGCATACTTTCATACGTCCTGGTTAATCAAATCAGTATTTCAGTCAAGTGATGAAGTATTTAAAAGCACAACGAATATCAGATTCCATCGTTGACTCAGCTCAACTTACGCATACTAAAGGTATCTAAGGGCTTTGGTCGTATGACGTTTACAGAACGACTGAGAAGGTAGTCTTATATATGCGTACATCGTAAGACGCTCTACGCATATCGAAATGTAAACTGCGTCTTTCAATGAATTCGGGAGACATGTCTCTGGCCTTTTAGCTTTTAAACCAATCAGTCTGACTGTTCAAGCGAAAAGCTTTCATGGTATTCGTTGAACTCAACCATGACATTCTTTGAAATTGTGTTAAGTTAAAGTTTGTGATTGTTCAATAGTATGCGTCGTACGTACATGCGTACACGTGCGCTGCACATCATCGCTAGCAAAATCTCAGCTAACGAAATTAACTAGGGAATGATGGACAAGGGCAAGACCTTCAGTTGATAGCAAAAGATTTGATTAGCTGAAAAACCAAATTGGTGACCTTCGTTTGAACAAAGACCTCGTTTTTGTGCAAATCTCGCTCGAGCTCTCTCGAGACTTTTCGGCTCAAGTCTCGCGAGACCTTATCGGTGCGAGAGTTAATGAAGTAGGGTATCTGAGAATCGGACTATTGGTAGAATTCTAGTTAGGAAAAGTTAACTTTTGTATCATAAAAGAGGACGAGATCGATGTCGGGCTGGAGCAGCAATCCAATTAGCAAGTTAAGATACATTTCAAGATAGAGTAAGGATTGACAGAAAGGTCGCTCATGGGTAAGTGGGCACGAGTGATTGCTTGGGGCAGTGCCAGTGGAGCATTATTGAACTTGCAGTTGAAGTGAACTTATACATCTTTATCTCCATTTTTAAAGTATTGGGCTTTACTAGTTTGGATTTGGTTATCTTGGGCTTTATTATAGGATTTGGTTATAAGTTGTAGGATTCGGCAACGTTTCTGTGACTGACGTCAAATAAGCTTGTTCAAAGATCCAACTGCGTATGCGCAGGTCAAAGATGAAGGCCCCTGATAAACAAACAAAACACGTCTGGACATTGTAATGCAAACAGGAACGACGAAGGCTATATTCTTGACATACACAAAACATGGTCGAGACAAAAACTGTTTACAAGTCAGAGATCTCTAGCTTTGCCCTGCGAATGAGGAGTTGGATCTGTGAACATGCTCATGCCTATGAAAGCACTGAGTGAGAGCCCACATCTGCTTGGAGGTCAGGAATCCCTGAAATAAAGTCCGTGTGACAATTGGGTACGGGAGTATCAGGGTATAACATATCAGTGATCTTTAGCATTGAAAGCAAATTCGTGTCAACAAAATAAGGCAAAGGCCTCTGGGAACCCCAGACAGGTTTGCAGCCTGCAGCAAATTCTTCCTGAAATGAAATCAATGTCCGGACCAGACAATGTAATTCTATTAAAAAATCCATATTCTATACCACTCTTCTTCTTCAAAGTACTGCCTACCCTATAATTTTCCTTTTGCAAAATAGTACTATGTTTCGGGGCATTGCAGAAATCGTGTCATGAGTACATAAAGAACGAATAATTGATTGAAGTATTCGTCAGTAGTGTCATAGATTTTTACGTTTTGCGTATTTGTGTGAAAATAAACGTTACTACTGTAGTTACGTGATGAAAGGTGACTGCTTGTTTCAAGAGAAACACAATTTTCACCTATTTGGAGTTGATAAGTGATACCCTGACCAAATTTGCATAATTTTGACAAGATATGCCCTCCCAAGGGACAGTCGACCTTGAAACTAGATCCGTATGACCTTACAGAAAATGTCGCACGACTAAAAAGGGAAAATTCACTTCCTCTCAATGCCAAGACCCAACCCATAAACAAACAAAAACATGCCTTTAAATAGCGTATGCTACATATTTGATTATGTAAGGCACATTTAGATGTTTTACTATTCAAAGCAACGATACATCGTGTGATACGCTCGACATGCCTAAACGTAAACTGTTTATCAATAGATAGAAAAGAACTATTGTTATCAAGCAACAAAGAATTACTACATAGGTTTCAAATTCGAATGAATGGAAGAAGTTACACAGATTTTATCCCAAAGGCAAAGTTTTGATATGTATGCTTATGCAAAGTACAAATAGAGTGTAGTAAACGTGATAGAATAGCGTATTACTTCTTGTTCAGCCGTGTAGAATGTGGCGCTAGGTTCAGTGCCGAGAATCCCAGACCTTATTATCCAAGCAGAGTTTACGTTTAGGCTTGTTTTGAAGGCCTAGCGCCCTCTTCGTTTGTTTTGGACATTCTATTTTGTCAGATTTTTATTTTGTTTACCAGCTAGAAAGACGTCGAAAACAAGCAAGCCTAAGTAGCCTCTACATGGAGAGTACTCTGACCTTGCTATGGCACTATATCCAACCCAAACACGTCAGTCCCATGCCCAAAACACACACTAAGGATTTCACTAAGTGCCTCCCTAATGCAGACCTAACTGTTGACGTCCGGAATGTCAAATAAAAGCCACTGTTTGTACAATCCATGGCCTGGCGTCCGCCCAATTTCCCTCGGAGATTCTCCTTTTATCTGGGCTGCCAGACCACAACTGATGCTTTGACGTTCGGCACACGTATGTTTGCAACAATCTTATGTTTCAAACAGAAAAGAAATGCTCTGTCATTACATATTTGGCAAAGCGCATGTCAGCTATAGTGTTTTATGTTGCTGTAACAGCTTGATACCATACTATGTTAGTACAAATCGTGATTATATTAGTTGGAATTGAAAATACACATGTGCATATTTACAGAAACTAAAGCTGGTTCGAAACTGAGAATTTGCACCATGAAAAAATCTATTTCAACATCATTGGTTGTTTAAACGTAAAATAGGATATATGATAAAGCAAAGGATTTCAGCTATATATGGTCGAAAATACGATTGCAAATAAAACAAAAATATACCATCTATGATATGTATATAATTTGTATACTGTATACTCATGACTGTATAGTGTATACCAGTAATACATTTTGCTATAAGAATTGCAAAGCACACTTACCGTTAATATCCCTAGTATAAATCTTCAGAACGATTTTTACTCTCAGAAACGGCTGGCTCTGCTTGCAAGACAGCGTTTCCACCAGCCCGTGCTATCTCCACAACTGTTATTGCCACACTACTCACGGCTTCTTACCGCATGGGGGCTTTTATAGACAAGCCGTGGCCGGCCCTCCCGGGCAAAACACTGCTATCTCATTAGGCGTGTTGTCACGTGCACCGGGCCAAAAATAAATGCCCCCTCCTAACCGGACGCACCATGTGTTAACCCAGGCGATCCTACATAAGTCCCTTATGGTTCAGAGTGTAGAAATCACGGTTTGTGTTACAAGGGCTCGGAAATGGCCGGCACCGGAAAGGCAGATGATACCATCCATCAAAAGCTGAAAGGTCTCTTTTGAGAGTAGAGAAAATATCCGATGTGAAATAACACTTGCCCTCATGATGTGACAAACGTTATAGTCTGAATACTGACTCTACTAGGTTGGTGCAAGTGTATTCGTAACTTATTTTCAATTTGGCGGGCTTTGCCGGAGTTATCGCAATCAATTGATGTGTTTGTTTATTTGTTTGTTTGTTTGTTTGTTTGTATGTCCTGGTAAATATCCACCGTAGGCAGTCTGCCAGGATGTTAGGGGAAAGGTACTGGGGTTTCTTTTGATTGGCTGTCTGGTTTGGCTCCACTCCAATGCTGTAGACATGCAGAAAGTGATGACTCGTTATTACACCCACGTGATTTATGATCGTTAGGGATATCCATTTAGAACTTCTGCATTTCAGGTCTACTAGAAAATATGATATGTTGATGTTTCATATCGCGATCTCTTGCTGTATAACTCCTGTCGCTAAATGATGTATTCCATTGTGTTGAGATGATGTCAGATGGAGTACGTGCATATAAGCTCACGCCCACTCCAGCGATTCTGGCAAAGTCCCTGTGGAAGAGGAGACCGAGTTGAAAGCTCCACCCCCGCACAGTACTATGATATCACGTAATGTGATTTTGAGGTGATTCATCTTCAGTGTGTTATGTCGTTATAATCCTAGTTAAGACTCAGTATACACACCCATTGGCGCATTCCTGGAATGTCATTTTTCTCTTCCAGGAACTTGTCTATGTATATCATTTCCTGCCCTTTGAGACACTGACTAACCTGCAGTAAGTATCTTACTTAATCTAAGATGAGCTCGTGTAAGCAGTACATGCTTTTGTCAAGTCATTTCAATTCCTGAAATATCATTTTTCTTTCCAGGAACTTGTCTATGCTTATCATTTCCTGTCTATTGAGACACTGACAAACCTGCAATCTTGCTTAATCTTTAGATGAACTCGTATATGCACTATATACTTTTGAGACACATTTCAATTCCTGAAATAGGATTTCGTTGTTCTAGGAACTTCTCTACATAATTCATTATTCCAGGTCCATTGAGAACCGAAGTTCCCGAACTTGCAGTAGGTATCTTTGTCAGTTGATCTAGATGGACCCAGGTACTAAGACGCCTGAATATCATTTAGATATTCCTGTGTCACCAGAGTAAGGCGATAATAACCCGCAAATGTAACACTAGTTAACCTTTATCCACGGGGTAACCTATATCCGTTGTTTAAAAAAGGGTATTTTGAAACTATTGCAGCTTGAAACCACCGTTTGTCGACTTGATATCCCTAAATACCCTTAAGACCATCAAATATAGGTTACCCCACGAGTAAAGGTGAACTGGAGTTTTCCTTTGTCTGGTAGTTTCAGGCGAGGGTGAAGTTTTAGCCTTCACATAAAAGACGGCGGCAATCACACTTTTCTTGTCGAAGAAAGACGCAAGTACTAGGGACAGGGTATAACGAAAAAATGACTAAAACGACCATAAACACGAATTATGTAAAAAAAAAAGTTTCCAAAAAGGCCATTTTCCGATAAGTCAATGCCTACGTTCAACGCCGTTATCTCCAACACTTCGGCGTACGTTTAGCGATAAGGCCCATTACATACAACTTCACGACACGTTTAAGATATCGCCAGAGATAGGCCTTGTGAGTGTACAAAAGAAGGTCAGTACTCAACACTATCTGTTCCATCAACAACCCATTAACTCATCAAAGACAAGAGGATTGGAACAAAATAGGATTTGTGATTATGGATCAAAACGACGTGAGTCATGTGCACTGGTGTTTATATAATAGCTATACGATTATGTATATATAACTCAAGAGGAAATGGCTGACAGTTACAATATCTCTGGGAGTCTGGATTACAATTAGAAGTCTTTTCTCACGTAAAGAGTTTTCTATGTTGTAGAAACGTTGTAAAGATTACACATCTCTGTTAACAACATCGACAGGCAATTCCATCTTTACAACATGTACATGTACAGGATACGATTTGGGTATTACTTTCCGTACGTTTGGAGTAATGTCCAGTAGTCTTAAATATACATTGTAGACAGAAGTACCCTGGTCTTTCTTGTAATCTACGGTATCTACGGTATATGGCTGTTTCCATAGTGTGTGGAAGAACTAAAAACAGCGAGTTGCGATCTTAAACCTCAAACGACAGGTAATCTTTATGTCTCCGAACCAGTGCTTGAGTCCCGTGAAAGTAACGTACTTTAGCTAGTGGAAGGCCCATCATCCGATGAGCAAAGATTATAGCCCCATTTTCTGTGCCATTAGAGCCTCGTGGTCTTTCACCCAAATGTTCTCTCGAAATGTTTTCTAGTACGATCTGATGACTGTGTGTCTCATGCTGAAAGAAAAAGGAGGTTTGATTCCACCCGTAAAAGGGCTATAGCATGACACAAATTATAAAGATGCAATACGTCGTCGTGTAACACTTTTCAACATTTCGTTTGGGGGAGAAGTAATGTTTTTAATGATATATAATGCATGTTTCATTTCGGTTCACGGCGCCTACTGTGTCTTACATTTTTAATCATGGTCATCAATTACCTGTCACTGGCTATTGCGCTTTGGACTGAACTGGTAATGGTAATTAACCGACAAGAAAACGTATGGATAAAAGATTTAAGAACCTCATTTTCACCCTATTATTGATCAATAAAACACCAATAATGTGGTTTATACTAGTCAACTTTAAACCTCTGAAACCTGAACTTTCTATGATTAAAGAAGTATGATGGTATGCCCAGAACACCTTGGGGACCAGAACCCCACACCACCTACAATAGCTACATGCGGTTCCTGCTACAACAGCGATATCACTAAAAAATCACGACCATAGCATGTCCATAACACCCGATATCAAAACCGTTCTGCTGCAGCACCATAGAAAGCGTCAGGGGGCCCGTGATTGAACTTGACCTTTATTTTCCCAACAACAACTCACATACTAAGCATCACAAGGATCAGTCCACAACCTAATTCTCGGGTTATGCTGTCCACAAACATTAAAAACAAACTATAAAACACAGTAAAACATGGCCTTCTTGGTGAATGTATTTGTTTTCTGTACAGTGGGAGACAATCTTGACAGCTATGCGATGGTGTTGATGGTTTGGCGTGCAGTTCGGTATGGCGATATGATATGATTCCTCGTGGGGTTTGACGCCGTAGATACTATAGATAGTTGGAACTCCAGTCTTCTACCTGGTGGCTTGACGCTCTGTCGTGATTAATGGTACACTTGGGATGGTGCACTTTCCCCTGAAGCCTTGTGAAGACATATATAGTTACCCGTCAAACACTAGTCTTGTCACGTTTACACACAGCATGGCTGATAGCTATACCACCGTGAGCTCTCAGCTTCCTCCGTGAGCTCTCAGCTTCCTCTACGGTGCTGAGAGTGTCAACCACCCGCCGAGTTCATTAGCGTACGCCGGCGATATTTTCTACGGGGTTGTTTTTAATTAATTTGCTCAGGGGTAATGGTAAGTAGAGAGGGGGTGCCAGAAACAGGTCTATGGTGGGCCCAGTGAAACATCGCTAGCTGGCACACGGAGAATGGTTACCAGGCTAACATCGCACACAGCACATACACAGTACAACATTTCTTTCGTATTATATAAATTTCATATTCATTGAAGATGAACTAAAAGCAAAATGCTTGAGAAATCCTCTAGCCAAAAACATAGGTAGTGCACATATCTAACAATTACATAAGCTTTCATGGAAGTGATTGCATTTTGCCAAAGACAATAAAAACAAAATGATAAAGATTGTAACTTGTTTTCATGTATACTGTGGCTTTGAATTCACCTTCTGTATGAATCTCGTTGTAAGCCCTTCTATTTATAAACATATCAAGGAACCATACAGCCGAAATCTCAATCCTCTCAAAATATTATCCATATAGTTATAGAAATATTACAGTAACTTTCAAGGGATCAATGTTAAGATAAAATGTCTGTTTTTGGACGATAGAGTACTTAGGAATGCTATTTTGACCAATTCTTTACGTCATTCCTACTTAGTAGTTAGATGTATTGTTTGTAAATCTACTTATCTCCTCTACTTGCCATGTAAAAATATAATCGTGATCAATGCATGTCTATAGTTAACATGAGATGACAAAACTATAAGCTTCATTGCAGTGCCATGCAAAGACGTTATGATACTCAGTCAAACCTTCCCCTGTTTTGTTTGGTTACTTCTATCCACGGTAACCCACAAGTTATATGTCAATTCATCCATAAGTCCCGGAGCTAACATTATCTAGCGCTGTTCAACATCAAGCACATCCACGCCACCACAAACACTGCCGACAGCAAACCCTTCTTGGGAATTTGAAAAGTTGGACTAAATCCAAATACGGAGCTCTTGTGTAAGTCTAGAATCCCTGTAGCCGGTAGGTATCGCTTTCATAGCGACAGGGATTTGGCATAAGATTAAGAACTCATTGACGCGTAAGCTTCACGCATTATCACGCTACGTAACAATTCATATTCCAACGAGAAATTTGCAAGCAAACTTACCACATTTCACTCCATTTCCCAACGCAAAATTGAATTGTTCCTAAATCACCCCTCTGCAAATATTAACATTGCGAAATAACATGGAGATTTTGGTATAAAAGTGTCAATAAAAACTATATGACACAAGGCTATGGAGGATAGGGAAGGATGGAGGAAGAGAGTCATGTCCATCCGTGCAACTAGCACGCCCGGATGATGATGATGAACGTTATGTATATTTGGAATGCCAGGTCATTTGGCCAAAATAAATCAGACATGAATTAAATTGAGGATTTGACAGGACAAGAGAAAGTGAAGAAATTAAACTCAAGGAAAATATATTTCAACCATATATATATATATATATATATACATGTGGTATAGAGTGAAATATAATCATTATGACATTCCGTTTTACTGCACCACACATAGACAACATGCCATAACCATGACGTCATCTCCCCTGCCCCGACCCAGACAGTCTCGTACGTGGAACATCATCGGCTGAACATTCTGGTCATTCCGACAGCATACCGACGGTCTGACCGTGGCCATGACTCCATGCTAATATTATCTTGAACTTCAGATACGATTTTAGCATCTCCACGAAAATAGCTGTCGACTGAATCTGTGTACGTTCACAGAAATCGTGATTCAGAGCACGAAGTATACTAAAAAAAATTCTGAAAGCTGCAAGCCTGCTACACATATCCTTGCTTAGCATCCTTCACCCTATAAAGACTGGAGGGAGAGGCTATAAGTGCCTGAGCCAACGTTAACGTCGTATAACTGCATAAACAAATTGTGCTAGGACAACCAAACTTTTGGCGTCGTGTGTGGTGTAACTGAAAGAGTGTTCGGAATCTAGAGATCCCGAGTTTGATGCACGCCGTGCCCCTGACGTTGGGAAAGGCACTTTACACGACCTTCTTCACTTCACCCAGGTGTAAAAATGGGTACCTGCCTTTAGTCGGGGAGATAAATTACAAACTTTAGTGCAGTGCCACATTGTCCTTGTCTGTCCAAAACCAAGCAGAAAAAAAAAGCTATTGATGAATTTTCCTAGAATTTTGTTGGTAACAGGTAGCAAAAAAATGAGTATGTTTATCGTTTTTCGTGATGCCATGGCAACGGGTTTCTAAAAGGCATATGGGAGACAGATTTGGACGATAAAATCAACTTAATGACGTCATAATTACGTCATATCACGTCATGATGGTATGAAAAATACAGGAGTAACAAAACTTAAACTAATAACAGTCACATCACCCCCTGCAAGTTTGGTCATCGTACACTAAGCCGTTTTTATATGATAAAGGGGGCCGAATGAGACCCCTCCCCAGTCCGCGGAATGCCAAAAAAGCTCATCAGTCTGGATAGGTTAACGGGTTCCTCGCGTGGAAAGGCTGGGCAAACTTTGACACTCTTCATTGCTTGCTTGCCTTCAAACTTCTGGTTATCTTGTTGTAACTCAGTCTGTCAACCCCAATCACACAGTCTCAGGTTTATATGTGTATTTATGATAACATTACGTGAGTGATGAGTAGAAGTGTAGTTATTGGCACGGTGAGTGGCGTGCTCAATGCTTCAATTTTCTCCACCAGGAGAGATCGGGAGGTCAGGGCTGGGATCAGGATGTCCCGTCTCCCCGGGCCTATTTGTGCTGATTTGTTTGTGGTCTAAATGGAGGTCGTACCTCCGGAGTGACCCTATCAGGGTAATAGGTAGATTCGGATTTTACTGACGGGTTAGGCACGCTGACTGGCTTGCAATCTATGACATCCGCGAGCGCATAGATACTAGTATAACATACTGAAAATGAATACAAAAAAATACACGATTGCACAAGAACGTGAAGAGATATCCACACTTATTTTGCACAGCACATTTTGTTGGGGTGGGAGACTGTCCATCGTTTTGGGGAGTTTTGGGCACCGCAGGCCCGAGCCTCTAGGGGGGTCCGGGGGATTTTCCCCTGGAAAAGTTTGAAATAAAAAACCCTGAAATTGTGTTTCCTGCTTTGAGGGATTTGAGGGATTTTTGCAGTAAGAAAAGGATACTGGCGGTAATAACGTTGTCAAGAAAGGATTCATTGAACATTATTCTTCAGTACAGGGCTCCCTTGGAAATCAGTCTGCTAGACTGAAGGGACCACCCTATAAGATCAATAAATAAATAAAGTACCCGCTCGAGGGTTTTTTCTGAAACCCCTGCCCAAGGACGTGCTGCAAGTAGGTAGAGTATAAACATTGGGCACATTAAACGTAATATACATGTTACAAAACAACGTGCCCTAGTAACCCAATACAAAGTTTACATGATGTTTCACTCAATCCTTGAACAGTACTATTTACTGATTTGTATGTTACACGATCCTTTGCACTCCACGCGCTATTTAAATCCGGGGCAAAATGGTCGCTATGTTATCGACGTGGTATCAAGGATTGTTTGTAATCCAGTTGGCACGACGCTTGTCTCATTGCCGGAATTGTGCGGATCAACACTGCGGTAACATTGACCGGATCGTTCGGAGGTCACTCGTGTCAGAACGAGGATGTAAGGGGGGTGGTTTGTTTGTAATGACGTGCCAGGCTGCTTGCTCTTGCCTTATTGCATCTGATTGTGTATAATTTCATCAGGTTGGAATGTCACTGGATAACAAGTTTTTTTCTACGTCCTCACTAAAACATTTACAACAGCCGACGTTTCGGTGACCGTTTGTATCCTTCCTCGGGACAATACTGACTGGTTCTAGTTGGCACTGCAGCTAGGTGTCGCTGCTAACAATGCCGTCCCAAACATGGACAATGTGGCATTGCATTAGATTGAGTAACATATTTTGACAGTACCACATACAAAGGACAGACAGACAGAGAGTAACTGTTTAGTCCAATCGCCTTTTAGAGGATGTAATTATAATTACAATGGGTTGTCCACTGTGTCACGGGCACAGTCATGAAAGTATTATTCTAGGTTACTCCGATATTCTGCCTTTCTGTGTAATGCATAAGAATTCTTCTGAGATTATCTAAGTTATGAACGTCGCGCATTTAATCAATTCCATATCCTCTGAAACCCCCATAACACCACACACATAGCACGTCGTTACATTTAGTTCGTTTTATTGAATGTAAAATATGCACGTCAAAGATTACATTACAAAATATGATAATGTACACATAAGATAAGATTGCTACCAATCAGTTCAGTTGTATATGGGTTATATAGGTAAGAATCCAGCATACCAACTTCTCTCAAAATCCAAGGATATAATGTCTCATACAAAAATACAAAATTAGATTAAAAACGGAGCGTTATTCACACTTAAGTAAATTTTAAGAAAATTAAACTGTCACTTCACAGCAGTCAGACTTGTACACTTGACTCTTTACTGTACAAAACAAACGAAGGCGACCATTTTATGTAGTTTTCATAGGATTGATCACGTGGTGTACTTGTGAACATGCTCGGATCGGTCTCCGGAGGTCTGTAGTGTGGTCGGGGCTTTTGGAGAGAGTTCGTCCTTGCCTCCTGACTTAGCTGCTTGCGATTTGGTGATGGATCACTAGGGGGCGCTGATGGCTGGACATCCGACCTGCTAAGATCACTCTTATCTTTGTGATGGCGTGAGAAGGACATGCGGAAGTTTACAAACCCACCTGCAACAAAGAAAATTGAATCATCAGTGTTTATGGACATATTTCGTCGTGGTGTAATCATATTTAGATAACTAAACATTACTCTGCTAATACATCATGTGATTAAAAAATTGTGAGTACATAAATGACATACCTTCGAAACTCCTGGTGTCCCCAAATCCTTTCCCTACTACGCCGTTTCTTACTAACAGGAATACCAGTGTGGCGATCACTGCTATAGCTGCTATGACTCCTAAGGCTACACCGACGGAGGCACCCGTACTTAGCTGGGCTGACCTATCTGGAGTAAATACAAATTCATATTCTTCAGAATGGATTCATAGTAAAAAGGCACATAAGCAAAAAATAAATCACAATTTTGATAACGAATATCTTGTTATTCCGGTGTAATATTAGGGCATACGAGCCAAAGGTGTATCGATTTGAAGATTTGTATCTGTATCTGTATCTGTATCTATATAGCCGGTATAACCGCCGTTCGGCGTAACACACCAGCTTTGCAGGCACGCGGCGCGGCAGCAGCTGGTTATATCACACCGAACGGCCCGTCACACCTAGCTTTTGCACATCTATCTGCAAGCGTTCTTTAAAACTACCGAGAGAAGATGCCCCTACTGTACTTGGTGATAACAAGTTCCACTTGATCTGTCAGGAGAAGGAGGAGGAAGCCTAGGAGGCGGCAGCGAATGATCAGAAAAATTGTTTCACTTCCATACGGTATGGTGGAGTGAAGTATAAAATGCCCACGGCAGTGTATGTTAACACACATGCACAAACAATCTAAACCCTTACATACTAGAATGTGAAAATCCGCATATATCTCTTCAATAGCCTGATCACATAAATCTATTTCATGTTATTCATATAAGTTGGCATTCGGCTCAACGGATTTTTGAATAAGAAATAAATAAATGACCAGGAACAAGAAACACAATTCTTCGTTTTATATTTTCTAAAGCGCAATATCTCAATGCGCCATACTTTGAATTACATACCTGGCCCAGAGGTAAGCACTACTGCCACACTCTGATTGGTTATTGGTCCTGGTCCAGTGACGTCACACCTGATGTCATACGTCACTCTATTTCCAGTAATCACGAAACTGATTGATGACGTCACGTCCCAGAGACCCTCTGAAACTTCAATAGTAGTCCGTGACGGTTCTGTGAGAACAAGCCTGTTGTTCGGTGTGATGGTCCAAACGATGTTGGGGGCTGGACGGCCATTATTTGAAGTGCAGGACAGAGTCAAGTTCGTTCCAACGGGGACATGGTCCATGTCTACGTCGTCTGGGTATATAGTTATATTTGGTGCCATAGGTTGTGCTGTAAAGTAAGAAAAAAATCGAAAAGAATAATGCTATTTGTATATGTTAAGTATTGTACTTTTTCATCGGATTGAACCAAGCAAACAAAAAATATCATTTACTACTATAATTACATTGTAACGATACAAAAATCTATGGCCAACGATTCTATTTATGTTGTATAAATATATTTTGCAAATGCAATAGACATAATTTCACTTAACATAAAGGTATGAAAGCCTGTTTTTCCTACTTTGTCTTACTTTATGACTTCGGTACTTACCATATACTTTCAGTGACACCAGGGTGATAGCATACCGCCGGTAGGGATAGGCGTTACACCTGTACTCCCCTTCATCTGTAATGGTAACGTCCCGTAGATGGAGGTCCTTCGTCCCGTCCAGTTGGAGTCGCCCTGCGTATGTTACAGGCGGCGAGAGTTGGTTCAGGACCCCGTTAGCCACCAGTAGGAGAGTCCGGCGGTTGCCGTCGATGTTGACGCTCCACGCCAGGGTGGTGGGATTGCCCGCGCCATCGTCACAGGGCAAGATGGCGTCACTTCCGGTCAGGATTTCCCGCGTAAATCTTTGCCCCGCCCCTTTATGAAAGGAACCAAGGAACCGTCAAACTATACTTCATTCACTACGTTGATTTGATTTTAGTCATGATAGAATACACCAAAGACGTAAGTCACGTAATAACGCGCTTGATTCAATTACTGAGCTGTAAAATGGCTGCAAATGGTAGAGAACTGAATTACAGTCAAACTTGTCAGGGCCACCACCTGGCGCTGGCAACAACTTTCAGTCAGAAGCCACAATAAAATAGACCCGTTGATTTTTGCATATAGTTAACCCAACTTTGTCCTGACATCCACCTGTCTTCAGCAAACATTCCCCTATCCATTGAGTTGTAGATGAATTCAGGTTTGACTTTATGTCGGATAAAATAGATATTTCCAGTGCCACCCGGTACTCCAGCCACCCTCTTACCTCATACCCTTCAAACGACAACATACTCAACATATGTTCCCCTTCAAACAACTACGTACTCAACATGTTCTTCAACACGCTATGGAAACTTCTGAGTGCCTTTCGCTGTACCGGATTCTAAATCAAAAGCCGTCAGTACCCAAGAAATGGCTAACTATGAAGAAGTGCCAACGGTCAATGAATATGACCGAGATAACTGTACCCAGAAAACAGGCACAAGGGGACGTGTTATATGATACATATCCTCGAGCAATTACTAGTAGTAAGAAATACTCACTTGACTACAATTGACACATTACAAATCACATCATCATCAAACTGTAAACTGTTCTCACCTGGATAGATCTGAGCTAGAATCGCTGAGAGGAAGAGTATTACAGGTACCATTTCTACACCATGCCGTCAAGTCATACAGTAACCTCTTCAATACTACACAATAGATGCTGTATCATATGTCTCACTCCGTGGTGGCCAGCAATTGTTTGACGAAAAGGTCAAAGTTTAATTGCCGAAGAAGTACCCTCTTGTACCTTCTCTGCAGTGAATAATCACGTATTTAACACTAGAGTGACGCAGACTTGTGTAGTTTCTGTTGTATCACATACTTTTGCATCGGGATTGAAAGAAGAAAAGCTGTGAACAAGAACAGGTGTTGCTGGAGACTTTTGTATCAAACACCGTGCCCTTTTTTTCAAGGGTCAGTGCTGCAGTTTGTAAACAAGACGCTAGGGTAGAAACTGCCTTGCACCTGTCGTCCAATACCTGTCGCCAGAGGAATACTTAAAGACTGTGAACTCGTAGATCCCATATTTGAGACTCTATTCTATTTTTTTAAAAATTCAAAGCCGTTTTCTTCTCACTTACACTCACAATATAAGAGAATTTTAATTAAGGAAAAATGCCTTACAAAAACAGCTTCAAGCAAAACATCACAATTGCTTCTATGGGATTTTGTATACGGATGATTTAGGAATAAGACAAAAACGTTTGATATTTTATTTCCAGTCTGCCGTATCAGTGAAACACTATTTCAGAGAAAGGCTAATTTTAGATAATAAGAGGCAGAAGCAAATATACCTCCCATGATGCTCTTCGAGAGAAACTGAGTCACGTGACTTATTGTGGTGACGCAAAACAAACATGGCGTCGACACCCGATCTTCGCGCGAAATACTTGTCTAAAGGTGATCGTATTGCCTTCACGGCAAATGTAAACAAGTGGTTCCCAATGGGGGATTTTGTTACATCGCTTTTGTAATCATTGACAGTGATAAATTCACAGACTGAAATAGACGCTGCTTTAGTTTTGTAGAAAATTTTGCCTTCATTTCAATTTTCTTCTTACCGACTGTATGTCAATTGGCACGCTTTGCTTTTTAGGATCTGGTCATTATATAAATCCATTAATATTGTTACGATATTAGAATTAGGCCCTATACATGTAAGTCTTTGTACTATCAGAGTGTATTAATAGTAAATTCAAACGCCACTTTGTCATAGCAAAACATTCAGAACAAAGTAACTGTAGTTTATGTAAACGTATTGAGCTTAGCTTATCGGTGGAAGATCTCGGGAGACATTGTATTCTTGTCGAATAAAGTTGAAGCAGCATCTGGCTTATAATGAATATAGTATTACAACTGACAAAGGGTGTGTGGCGATGGATGCGAGCACGTTTTGTTGAAGTGTTCGTCGTGTTGCCAATTGATCGTAGAGGCATCCTACACACCCCTGGACAAGACTATTACAACTGAATAAACAAACAGCGTAAGGAGTATGGCATTGTTGTATTTCAGATAGCATAGGTGTAACGCGCGGTTTATTCTAGGCATTGTCAAATTGTCATATTGCTGTGGAATGACTATGGAAAGATAAAAAAGCTATCTATAAAAAAGAAACAATCACGGCGATCTGTGAACCCTATTATTATCCTATTTCAAAAGGTCTGAGAGAAATCATCCTGCATTTACAGATAAAGCTGCTATTACTATTATTGCTTACGTAAAATTAATTCATATTAATTTAATTGGTTCACCGGCTGGTGAACCAGCCGGTAAACTGCTCTTTTGGTCCCCAGGAGCAAATAGGAGAAGAGGAAGTCCATACCTCACACTAAAGAACTTTATTGAAGCAGAGACTGGACTATATGATGAGGACCTCATTGAACTGATGAAAGATATAACACAATGGAAGCAGAACTATGTGAATGCTTCAACTTGTTAATGATTATGAATATGTATGTATGTATATATATATATGTATGTATGTAATTTAGTTGATTTTTCACAACTTCCAAAAATTAACATTGGACAGATGAATGTAAGGAATATTAAAGACAAGGAAAATAATACAGCCACTACGCTTCGTTCTTTTTATTTCAGTGCTTCTATTTTATTACGTATGCAGCATATATAATAATGTAGTCAATCGCCGTGCAGTGTGTCACCTAAGCCTACCCTTCTACCCTACCTTCATCAAGCTGTTGGTACTTGTCACCATTTGATTAACATGCTGTAGAAAGTGTATACCTTTGACCTTATTTTGTATCTTGCTTGACTAGTTGCGTTTCAATGGTCCAAATTCCATCCTAGGGAAAGGGCAGACTTTCAAACTCTTAAAAGTATGAAGAGTTTAGACAAACGCGTGAAGGATATATGGACAATTAACTGTTGAAGGGGTTGCTGATCACTGTGGTATGTCTATCCTTAAGGTCAAATGACGCCTTAACACCACACCTGTCTCTTAAGCAGTAGTGTGGCGTTACACGCTCATGGCAACCCCCTTTTTTTATCATGTTTACTTAAGGTCCTAACGGGAGATACTTGTTTCAAAGGCTTTTGTGTACTGTGGACAAAACGTGTTAACCTATGCAGTCCGATGCATTTCACTAGACGGTGGCGTACGTCTACACATTTGAGGAGGAAGTTCTTGCAGTGCCGTCGTGATATTTAAACCGAGCCCACGTCGCCATTTTATGGTCGATCGACAAACAGTTTGGAATATCTTTTTCGTTTGGAAGCGAGAAAAAAACGTGATCCAGAGGTAGGTGAAATAACTCGTTCTTGTACATCAGCTACATGTAGATGTGTTAAATACCAACTGGAATGTTGCATAAACGAAGGAAACTGAGTTACACTACCACTGGTCATACAGTCATAGATACAGCGGCAAGTGTTATAACTATGGGATTACTTAAGAACGTTGAAAAGTTGTTGTACAGAGTTCTTTACTTCCTGCTTTGTTCCACAGTGTTTTCGTTTCCATGCTTGTGACCGCTGCACAGTAGACTGTAAACACCTTTCACATGCCACAACTGTCGACTTCGCTTTATTCAGCGTCATTTTCAAATTTGCTTTGATCCTTTAAACTTCGAACTGGCTGGTTTCATAGTCATCTTTCAAGACGACAAATAACTTTCGATTTCGTTATGAATGCTAATACAGAAAAAACAACAACAGAAGTTTGACCATATACTACAAGATAGTTATAAAATAACGTGTGTGAGGTTTTGTGAAATACCTGTAAGATACGCCTGAAAATGTATCAATACCCACCTGGTTTGTCAAGAGCACTGAATAGTCACTAAGTAGCGTTACGAAGACTTAAGATTGGATAAAAACATGAGCCGATTCGCCTCTTTAAATCAGTGCCTTTGTATGATAAATGAAGATGTTTGCACAGCTGAAAAGCTCCGCCTTAACATGCCCAGTTTCACCGTTTGGAGACGCCCTTAGTTTATTTGCTAGAACTTTCTTTCCTTTAAAAGACTGGAAACTTTCCTACGTTCTCTATTTGGTGACGTGTTCTGAAAAAAATATTCAAACAAGGTCCTTAATGTCATATCCTGAAAAGGTTAAGTACATTTGTATTGATTATGTCAGTCTGATAGACACTTAACTACGAATGTGCTGTCTCTCTACGTAAACGCAGCATGTATGCACTACTGGCTACAGTGTCTTACTTGTGATAACGTGTTGTGTTTTTGGATTTATACACAGCACAACTAGTTGGAAAACATGCATGGAAGGTGGTTTCTTTGCGGCGCCATCTTGGTCGCCATTTTGAAAGGTAAGTCTGTCCATGTCTAATCTTAATCCGGTATACCAGTACGTTGACAAGAAGACGCCATTTCTTATCCTCTATTTGGGATTAAAACGCTTTATGCTATATATCTTTTTTTTTTCTTGTTTGTGGTACATTCTAGCAATGAATATCGGTGGCAAAAGAAAAAAAAGTTATGGAATTTTGTTATGATTCGCAAAACTTGTCACTGTCTCACCAAGCATGTCACTTTTGTTGCTCTTTTGTACGGTCTGTTTCAGACTGTTTTGAGTGTAAATGTTTTGGCCTTTTCCAGCATGGTATGGTTGTGACTGCTCTAACAATACAGAAACTTTGCTGTTAATACAATACTAGCTTCAAACGAGACGACATCCACATTGTTTTCACGTTGAATTTTTGAAAGCACTAAAAGTAGGACTTGATGTAATTGGAAGGGCGATGTCTTTAACACCCCATTTCAGTATGGTGGCGAACTCTCTGCCATCGCGCTTCGACCTTAACTTTGCGAACGCTCAACGGATTTCATGCAAAATAAAGAATTTTCTACGCAGTCCGTTGCCTTTCCAGTCATAATTTTGCATTTTACATGATATTTCAATCACATGGTACAAAACCAAGTTACACAATTGAGTTTACGTCTCAGTGAGGATTTTTTGCAGCGCGATCGCCGACTATAGAAAATGGGGGTCTAACCTATTTTACATATGTCTGTATTTCTAGGTTGTTGTGGACTGTCCTTGGAGGCAGACCTTATCACACGTCTGATGACCGGTTATAACAGAGAGGCCCGTCCAGTAGAGGACGCCTCCACAGCTGTTCAAGTCGACCTGGACATGGCGCTGGCTCAAGTCATCGACGTGGTCAGTCTTTCTTCTCATTTTTGTTTGAACAGGGAAAGCCATCTCTGCTAGCTTAGTACCGTTCCCGACAATAAGGTATACAGACAAAATGGTTTACTTGTATTGTGCGTGTAAAATTCCATCCGTTTTCAACATACATAATAATCAACATATCATAATGCTTTAACACACGACTGTACAAAATACACCTACGAATTCTAACAACACAAGATATTGGGAGTACAATGTACAAAGTACTGACAAGCTACAAAGTTAAAATTATTAATTTTGCCATATGTGTATTTGCATAATTTTTCCGCCAATGACTGTGTAGACTGCCAATGATAGCAAACTGACAAAAAGAACATGATTGCGATTATTCGTTGTCGAAACGAATAAGGAGTAAACAAACAAGAAAACAGTATACACGCTCAATATCTAGGACGTTTTAACTGTTGGGTTTCATTTGGGTATAGCCGCAATGTGACGCTATATTACTTTTCTATCATATCAATAAAGTAAAATATGTTTGAATTGCCTGCGTACCAGCGATATCATAGAATAAGCAAAGCTGCAGCGATATTTAGACTTAAATACAGATAACTGTTAGTAAATGTTATTATTGCAAAAAATTAAAGATATGATATTGCTGTAGCTGTTGATAAAACGGCAGACTTACAATCTAAGTTTTCGTCAGCAAAACTGTTTATAATATGCAATGTCCAATGAAGACTTTTTATTAATCAATATGTCTAAGCATTAACATCATGTACCATCTCTGAAGTCTTTGGTATGTTCTTTGGGAATCGAACCCACAACCTACCACATGCAAAGCCAGCACCACCTACGGTAGTGTTGCGGTCAGTGCATTACCGTAATACTTCTGTGTGTGTGGCTATCTGACGATTAAAACAACACTGTCTCATGTTTTTCTCTTATTTGTTCAGAGGCGCCTTCGTCAATTGGGCGACGAACAAAAGACTCCCAATGAATGGAGTTCCTTTCTAATACAATACGTTTGTTTAGCCGTAACTGTTGGTGAATGTGTAAACTGAACCTTGGGTCAAAGCATTGGATCATTGGTCTGTAGGTCGTCTGCTATACAGCCTTACCCCACTCGAGGGTGGTAGATTCGTTACATGGATGATCTTACGTCTTTTAAAGGATTAAAATTTCTGAGGATCAATATACAAAACTATGGTAGGCTTTACATTTCTTAACTACCGTACTAGACATCGTATTGTACTTCTCTTGGAAACTGCAGTGTACATAGTATTGTAGTCAAGTCTACGACAGGAGTGTAATGATTACAGCCTTCGAGGTTTTCTATAGTGCGATGTCTAGTGCGACAGTTCAAAAGAAAAAGTGTAAACCTAAAACGCTAAAAATAGCTTAAAAGGGTTGGTATTGATCAGATTGGTTTTTGTATTGTTACAGAATGACAGAGAACAACTCATCACAATTAACGTCTGGCTAAGACACGTAAGTACTAATTACGTCATTTCCTGTGTTAATCTTCATCCAATTTCGCAATGTCATTATCACAATTGTACCTCACTGGAGCCACTTCCTGCATTACGTCAGTATGTAACCTAATACTCACTGGATACAATGTCGAGCTGTAACTATACTGTTTATAGTGTAAGTTCGGACTAAGATATACCATTGTCCTTATTATAAGGGAGTGCACGTCTAAGTAATGTACCAAGTTTACTGACGTCACAAACCCGATACTTAGACCTTTCTGGGGTGGTCACTCCGCTATAATTCCTTAAAATACAAAGCCTCCACATTACCTCTTTGTCTAGACAAATCGTCTAGACAAGTGAGACTGTTTAACTTGAACTCTGACCACAATGCATCACTCACACATGCGCACTCGAACCTGCACAGCATCATCACTGATTAGATATTACCGAGGTTACTTCATATTCCGTATTCTATAGAACGCGAAAGAATTCTGTAGCAGACCTGTGTTATCCAATGTTGATTTTGCTTTTGCCTTTTCCAGTATTGGTACGACGAGCATTTGAAATGGAACGCTTCTGACTACGGGGGGATAACCTCCATACGACTGACCAGTACCACTATCTGGACACCGGACATCATCTTGTACAACAAGTAAGCTTTTTTTCTATATTTGTTTAAATATTGATAAAGTTCAAACAGTCATACCAATAGCTGTTTGAAATTTATAAGCCTTTAAATCTATCCCAAAATTAGTCTTATGGGAAAAGGGGAGTAAGTCATATAATCCGCGCATCAAAAATAAAGTCCCTGAGTTTTCATCAAAGATGGGATATTGTGCCTTGCATTTGCACTCTAAAAATGATCAAACCTAACAAGTTTGAAGTAGAACATACTGAAGTAGTAAGGTGTTTTCGTTTTTTCGTTCCTTTCCTTCTTGGTACTTGCAATAATTACGCTTCAGACAACAATTTAGAATTGAACCTATTACTTAAAAATATTTGTATTGAACCCATCTGACTCTCTCCCCAGCGTGTTTGACGAAGGTTTCGCCCAGCAGCCTGAGGTCAAGGCCATTGTGAACTCTGACGGGTACGTGACGTTTCTGTACCCCTTCACGTTCAAGGCCTCCTGCCTCATCAACGTCGAGTTCTTCCCGTACGACGAACAGTCGTGCCCGCTCAAGTTCTCGTCATGGGCTTACGATGGATTCTCATTGAACGTTACAAACAGGTAAGCATCACTTAGCCTCTACCAGGTTCCATAGGTTGCTTGAAAAATAGTAGAAATTGGCCGAATAAGACGGAAAACACGCCAGAGGAGTTAGATGGCTGAGGAGTCCAGTTCGTGACCTTATCATCTAACTCCTCTGGCATGTTTTCTGCCTTATTTGTCCAATTTCTTCTATTGTTCCAGCGACCTTGTGGAGTTTGGTAGAGACTAAGCATCACTAGCTAATAAGCCACCTCATACTTCCGTGCGCGCATGTGCGAGTGATCATGATTCATTGTAGTATAGGGCAAAGTTCAAGATCATTCGCTACCAAATGACGGGTTCCACTAGAATTGTTTGTTAGCGATGGGATCTTGAACTTTGGCCATTCACGCATGCGCACTGGGAACTGTGATATGTCATTCAAACCCAGCAAAATACTTTATGACGTGGATTGTACAGTTCGTTGTTTTTCTTTTTGATTTCTGGTCCATTAACGTTAATGTTATTTTGTCATGCCAAAGGGCTCCAAGTGGCGACTTGTCCAATTTCATCCGAAATGAAGAATGGACCATCACAGAGCTCCGAGCAATAAGGAGCGAGGCCTATTACAGGTACTGGTGTATATCTGACTGTGTGCTTGTTTATTGATACAAGACAAATACATGATTGAGCACTACGCAATTTTCATTTCAGCTTCCATTTGAACAAACGTAATATTTCGTAAATAGGAAAGTTTAATCTAATTACCGAGGAAGATTACAAAAAGGATGATATCAGAAGTTGATATAGAGCATAAATTGAATAAAATTCAACTTAAGAACCATTTGTTTACAGCTGTTGCCCCGAACCTTACCCTGACGTCACGTTTTACATCATCATGAGGAGGGAGTCGCTGTACTACCTGTACTATGTGGTGGCACCTTGCATCATTATCCTGATCATCAGGTATGGAACTGTTATGTACCACAGCAGATGCAAACAGTTTTTGTTGATGTTGAATATAATATGTATTATGTATGACATCGAAAGCATAAGTTTACATAGTATACTTGCTTTAAATAATAAATTGAAGCACATTTTTCAGAAATATTATTCAATAGATTTTCGTTTTTCTACCTGTATACTGTGATCATCTAGCTGCCATATAAACGAAATGTAACACATTTACTAAACCCGTTTTTGAAGACGTTATAAGACACAACCTGAGGCATATGTAGAGTATTTTAATGGCGCAATGACTATTAAAACATACCACAGCGGCTGGGGGATGTCCTTCGCTCTGCGATGTTGGGCACAGCAATGGTGCCGCAGATATAATATATCTTACACAAATCATGGTGAACAGTCACTGAAGTTTGATGGAGCCAATGGTTATGGAATAAGCTATAAAGCTCTATAATCTATAAAATCTGCATTGTATCAAGAACATGACTGTGCGAATGGCTAAATAGTGAACCTTTCACATTTTATACATTTTTATTCTTTGTTTGATGTGTTTATGACGAATATAAGTCGTTTAAATTGTAATTTAGAAGGTACGCACCGAGGATATGTGACCACTCACCCTTGTGATGACTAATGTATTACACAATGCAGCCTATAGGCTGCGATGTTTTACAAAGAAATCATTCTCTCATTCCCTCTTCTCACAATGTCCCCCAGCCTGCTGAGTTTCGCCATGCCGCCTGACTCCGGGGAGAAGCTGTCCCTCAGCACCACCATGCTGCTGGCTCTGGTCGTCTTCATGCAGATCGTGGCCGAGAACCTGCCCACAACCTCCAGATACATCCCCTTCATAGGTAAGGGATGATCATGGTTCAAAGACAGCTGTTAAGTAGGGACAAGTGGACGAAATATTGTATCAGAAATATGAGCTTTTCTGTGCTGTTTAGATATTGAAATCAATCATGCAACTTATCATGTAATACTTAATCCATTTTGTACAATGTAATATGGATGTTCTTGCTGTGATTCATTTTTGTCCAAATATACTCCATTTTGTCTACTGTTGTGGGACGATTGTACATAGTATTGCATCATTCATCAATGATTAAATCAGTTAAAGAAATAACAATTAAGGTAAATATCTACATATAATATATTAGGTTGTAGCGTTATTTCATAACCATTTTGAAGATTAATAATAGTTGACATTATACCGTTTAATGTAGTGACTTTATATTTTCTTGCAGGGCGATACTTCGGAGCCATCATTGCTGTAGTCTCCCTGTCGTCCATGTTGAGTATCTGGATCCTGTCCTTCCACTTCACTAACCCCAACCCCAAGCCTCCCGCCACCTGGCTCAAGCGGCTCCTCCGGATGGAGCAGCGGGACGAGTGGGCGGAGTGGCTGTTCTGCGGCTGCTGTAGGATGGTCCAGTCACGCTCGGGATTCAAAATCAGGCGTCTCAGCGAGCGCTCCAACCAAGACGTCAACCTTAGGAAACAGAACAGAGCGAAATCCAACACCGTGTCCCCGATGCCGACATCATCCCCGAACGGGAACGTCTTTCACCATGACGAGAAGCTGCAGAGGCAGACAACGGTGCCGCCGCTGGTAACCAACAGCGACGCGGCCCTGCTGCAGAAGATCGACACCATCATCAGTGAAATCCAGCAAACCAGAGAGGAGAGAGAGCAGAAGGAGCGCGAAGAAGCGATTGTGAACGAGTGGAAGGAAGTGGCAGCAAGGCTCGATAGATGTCTGCTTATCACCTTCTTCTTGGTATCTGTTATTGTCAATGCCAGTATGACTTGGCTGCCAAAATAAACAATGGGAACATCCCGGGAATCCATTCCGACTATGGGACGTGATTCTCCCTGAAAATCGGGAGATGTTTGCTGTACCAAGGTTGCCGGCTGTTACAAACCGGATCGCTTGGTGGCGTTCATGTTCGATGCCAACCAATGCATGATGCATTAGGGCAACTAAAACAGCTTCATGGACAACAATCTACATGAATGTCGTTGAATGACAATGACATAGCTGTTGATGTACATACATGGATGGAAACAAAGCCAAAATTATTTTTTGTAAGAATATCTTTACATAAAGTGTCCATCTAGGATTATGCTATTGAATTGTCTTGTAATTGTTAACATAATTCCATCTAAATAATACTTGTTTGAATTAGTGAGCAGGGCGAGTTGGCTGAAGTGCGCCCAATTTCACTTACAAAACTACAGCTATATCAAAATGTGCAAGTTGCATTTGTATAAGAGTTTTGAAAAGTTAACACCTAAAAATGCCATCCTTGCCATTGTGCTTCTCAACACCATGTATATATGTAGAAAAATACCTCAATTCTATTGTCTAATTGAGTGTACATGTACATATAATATTTTATCGACATAAACTTTTCAACTTCTTACAAAAGTAACATCAATCTTCTAGTTGAAAGTGTTGCATACATGGATAGTTGGTGCTTTTTTGTGATCAATAGACCATTGCATATTAATGTACATATTCATTCTTTAAAATCTTTTCGACACTACACAAATGTTAGTGTTGCAAAGATTACATGCATTTATAGATGCTTGACAATCCAAATAAATCTAAAGGATAGCTCTTAAAAAGCCTATCGAATTCATTTCTCGTACATAGCTACGATTTTGTTAGCTCTTTTCTTTTTGGACAAGTTCATTTAGCAATATGTCCAAGAAGAATATTTTTAAAATTATATGTACTTTATGATTATGGCAATTTGCATAATTGTGCGCACAAAACAAAATCGTTCTTGTTTATCTATAGACCGGTTTTGTAAAGGACACAAAACATAACGAGATATAAAAGCCGAACTTTACACTGCAGTACCATAACACATCGCTAGGTGGATACCAAGAATACCAAGCACTTACAAAATATAAAGCAATTCAAGGCTTTCTCTAGCTATCTCGCCGCCAAACAGAAGTCACTACAATACCGCCGTACGCATTGTACGGAGGTAAAAACACTTAAACATTTTATAGGGCAACCTACTTATCCAGCCGAGCAATCATCTGCAAAACTTGGATAGACTTCAGTCTACTTGCAGGTTTTCATGAAGAGGTTTTATCGACCAGGCGTTACCAAATAAGTACCACAGGGTGGATATGGTAACAGTTCACTCTAACAGCTGCCATGTATGAAATCGTCTTGCTAATTTAACCGTTACAATGATTATTTACGACGATACATTTGTGATGAGCTGTTTTACCCCAGTTATTCATTTTTTGGAAGTTGGTTTGCGGTCACACCACCTTCCGGAACATGATCGATCTGCAAAAACTCAAACAAAAACGTATTCGAAATATTATAATTTTGCTTTATTTTCTGACGTTCAAATTCAAATTCAATAAGAAAGTTGTTTTTATTTTTCATGTGTTAATTGAATAACCATGACAAAGGATTGGTCAATCTATTTCTGTACATTAGTCTTGAATCATATCATATTTGGGGACATTGCTTTTATCCTGATTTTGCGTACAAAATCACTAATGCACGTAATAGATGTCGCTTATCAGAGGCACAGAAATATTGACTAAAGCTTTAGCACGTAGACATTGAAGCTAAGACTTAAGTATGTGGAACAGAGACCTGCCAAACAAAACCTGCTTAAGACGCCATGTGTACGCCCGGTTTGACAGAAAAGGGCCCCGCCTGTTTAATGAAGCCGTTTGCCTCAAACAAGGTACCCTGACAACAAGGTGAGTACGTTTCTCAACATCCATTATAACGATTACGTCTAAATGTGGCTTACAAATGATTGTGGTGAAGTTCCGGAGTTATTTTGAGCTATAAGAAGGACAGGGGAGCTGGCATGGCGCCAGTGGTAAGTAAGCTACCTGGCGTTGTTTTGTGTACCCAAGCTACCAATTATTTCGGCGAGAACGTGCCTGTTCAATTGACTACGCAAGACGTGTTTGTACTGCATTTTGTACCTTTTTGTCGTACAATTGATGAAGATAATCATTCCTTGACAGATATGATACACAGGTTATCACAAAAGTTCATCACTTCTGGATGTATTTGGGCACCTGTGTCTGTTTGGGGTCTGATCTGCGCTTTTGGACCCTCAGGGTAGTAAATTCCATCTCATTTCAATAGTCTTTCAAGACCACATCTTCTAGAACTAAGGACTATTTAATTCTTTAATTTAAGTGTCCCATCAATTGACGTGTCATAATGAAGAAATACATATTGAATTTTGAGACGTAATTTCATCCCTATCCCGTCCGCGTAGGGTATTCTATTTCCGAACGATCCCTAGATATGTCAATAGCTAATGACTTATGGGACGTTGGCGGCACTCTTAAGTCACAGAGTGATTGAAAACAGCTTCCTCTTCTAAACTCTTGTGACTCATATCCTCATAAATATTCATTCTTCCATGACATGCAGATTATGGGACAGTATAAATCATGCCATATAAATCAAACAACGTTCATTGTTTGCATATGTGCTAGTATTGTGTGTACCAGGAGAAAGGTAAAGTATTTGATGCCTTGTTGCCAGACTTGTGTAAAGATTGGACACAGGTCGGAGCCACTGGTGAAACCGAGGGTGGAGGCTAGATTTCTTCACAGCTTGTGTACATAGTGTTAGTATTGGCGTTTGATCAGAGGTGGGTCATTTGCTAGGCGCCCTGTTAGATACGTCCTGCGATCATCGTACGATCCCAAACTGAGGGCGTTCTTGAGACAATCATACTTGTGTCCTGCGACATTCGGATAAACCGTCACCGATCCTTGTTCGTGGTTGGTTCTCTCACAGCCAGCTTAGATACTCTATGTCATCAAAATCGTTCAACGACCTATATACGACGTCTGTGACCAACCCGTGAGTTGTGACACGCCTGTTTGTCAAGAGATTTTTGCTCCTTGACTGACTTCTGTGTTTTGTTCCAGGACACCACGATCCGAAGAATGCGTCTGTGCAGGTTTTTGGTCATCCTTGTCGCCATTGTTAAAGGTATATATTTTGTGTCGCTCATAATTTTTATGTTTTAGGCTGCACCATTTTATAACAACGTTTATAGTAGGCAAACGTGACTGCACAATACGTTTTCTGTACTTGTACATGTAACGTTAGCAAGTCTGGGGTTGGGGACTGTACATTAACACTGTGCCTGAACATGCCATAGTGTTCATGGTGATAGATAACGTTTTATGTATAGACAAAGTTTTGTAGGTTTGGGCCTCCTATCATCTTGCTCTGGAACTGCAGTGGCGTTTTTGCTATTGTCTTTCAAAGAAGATAACTGAACAAATTAACATATAATTTCAATGATTTTTGATATGTAGGTAGGACAGGCATTTGGGTGTACACTATTAGATGCAAATTGCGCAACATTGTGTATTTCACTGGCTTTGATTCTTATGAAAATCAGCCAACGACTAAAATATAGAAATAAGAGGTACGTAAAGTAATACATTTCATGCAACACAGTTTACGGTGGCAGCTTCAGCGAAGACCACCTGGTCGATCGCCTCCTGAGTGGATACAACACCGACGCCCGGCCGGTGAAGAACAGCTCATCTCCCGTCACTGTGGCTATAGACATCGCCTTGGCACAACTGATCAACGTGGTGAGTTGTTTCCTTCTAAAAAATGAATATATTTTCAGTTATCAATAAACTTCTCTTATTAATTTTCGGTCAGCACGCTTGGTTACGATAGTATCATTAGCTATATGGTGCGCATCGTAGCGACTTAGAGTGTCCTATTTCCTTTGTGGATATTACATAATGGATACATGTACCGTGTGCTTTAGTTTCCTTTAATTCAATTTCTTGTCACGCCCAACTTCGTTACACACATCCAATACATGAATAAATAGCAATTTGCCACATGACCATTCATCATGTAAATATTTTATTATTATTATTTGAATAATCATCTCCATGTCTTTCCATGTCTAGAATGATCGCCAGCAGGATATCATGGTCAATATTTGGATGAGACAGGTAAGCATTGAGGCTATATGAAGGTTGACGAATCATTGACTGTTAAGTGTTTCTAGTGGAAATGCTTGACTGACACTACTAGTGTGTTACACAATCTCTCACTGTCGAGAGCTGATTGGGCCTCCTTCCCGAGATCTTGCAGCCATTCATCTTTTACTCCATAGAATCTTTCACTTCCATATCTACCTATAGGAGCTCAGGATTCTCAATCAATATGAAGATCTATCCAATAGGGACTCACGATTCTCTGTCACTATGGAAACCAATGATTACACCCTCCAACACCATGGTAGCAGACGGTTGTCAGCCAGGCCTATGTCAGAACATATACATAAATCAATAGGATTAGGAAGTTCCCAATTCTAATGACGTAGAGTCTGACAAGTGGAACGACTGCTTGAAACATGATTTAGACAGGATACTGTCACTAGGGGCGTTATGATTAGTTTGTTTTTCACTAGGATCTCATCCCCCTATCGTCCCGTTGTCATAACATTATCATTATCATTCATCTTTGTGATGAGAGAAATAACCGATTGTGATCTCTGCCCTGTAGTATTGGACGGACGAGTTTCTGTCATGGAACCCGGATGACTATTATGGGCTAGACGTTGTCCGTATTCAAAGTAGCGGCATCTGGCGACCCGACATAGTTATCTACAATGGGTGAGTATACAACACGTTCACTACGCAACGACTGTGCTGTGAACATAACGGAACACATATTTCACTTTAACCCTATTCAGACCGGGCTTTTTTGGTCATCCCTGGACCGGGGGGGGGGGGCTTTTGAGGCCCTCCACTTCTAAGTCCTATAACTCTTGAACGACGTGCCGTAGGGCCACCAAATTTTCAGGACATGATTTCGACATAACATCTGGCAAGTATGTGACGTTTGACGTTACGTTGACGTAAGATGACGTAATTATGACGTCATCAATTTGATTACATTGGCCAAACCCATGAAAAATGGGTATTCTCAGAAAAGTTATGCAGCAAAAATGTAACAACAAGTGCATATAACAGAATAATAATGTTTGTTACGACTTGCGTTGCCAATAGCAACATCAATGACGTCAATATGACGTCATAAAATGACGTCATGCACATCTAAGATACGAGTTGGGCTCCGCCATATTATATGCACCACATTGAATTTTTAAAAATACTTTTTTTGCAACAAATAATCACAAAGGGCAATGGAAATAGACTAAATTCATTCATTTAGATGGTTTTTGATGAAAAAATACCAGGTAGTTACAAATTTTAAGGGATAATTAGCTTGTCATTCTTGATCTGGCCATTCGGTCCGCCGGCATCTTGGATTTGGGGCTGATGACGTCATCAAATTAGCATAATTTATGCATATATAATTATGAAAGATATGCTGAATAATATGAGATTTTATTTATGTAACAAAATCGCGGTAATATAGCAAATAAATGTAAAAAGGACATAGTTAGAACCAAAAATAGTGATTTTTGGCAAAACTGCCTGTCAACAAACGGTTGCCATGGCAACAAGAAAAAATGAAAAATTTGTCAAACTTCGTAAAATTGTTGCCAACAATATTTTAGGAAAACTCAGCAAATTTAGTGGCTCTAGCGTAAGCCGTTCTGACGTTATAGGACATCGAAGTTAGCGTGGGCCTCAAAAGACCCCCCCCCCCCCCCCCGTCTGAATAGAGTTAATGCTAAAACCGACACAAGAAACAATCGCCTAAGGTTTCAAGGCCATATAAAACACTCATTACTGACAAATGAAAAATCAAAGAAATACAGATCTTAAATTTGGTGCAATTACTGTTAGGTGCCACTGTGCTCTTTTAAAAATGAAGGTTAACTATTTTAAGTGCGCATGCACAACGAAATGTATTGTGGTTAATATGTCAAATGTCAAAGCCCCAAACTTGTAAACAGTTGTTGCCTCAAACATTGACTCAATTTGCATAATAATGCTAATATGTGTTTTTTTTTTATGTCTCAGAGGCCTTCCCATTTGATATATTACTCACAATGTACCCTGTGTTTACATAGTGTCTTCCTGGTTGGAGTTTATGACCCCTCCCGTGGGGTAACTGTCGGGTCAGCCGCTAGGAGTTCGTTGTATTTCGCTGCATACTTACGTACTTATGTATGCGTGCTTAGAGTCGTAAACAGTTTTTTTCCAGTCGGCTAATGGTGTTTAGCATGCTACATATTGCAAGTGCTGTCTTGAATGTTTTACCTAAGAATTTCACAACATCAATTATTCAGTGACAGTCTAAATCGCACATGCACAAGGTCTGTGTCATCTTTCCCATTAGAATTATTCTCTCTGTGTTCCTAGAATCTTTGCGGAAGGTTATGCCGAACTGCCTGACACGAAGGTCACCATCACTTCAGACGGCTCAGTGACCTATCTCTATCCCTTCACGTTCAAGGCCGCCTGCAAAATCAACGTCGAGGACTTCCCTTACGACACACAGACGTGTCCGCTCAAGTTCGGGTCATGGTCGTACGACGGTTTAGCTATCGATGTCGTCAATAAGTACGTCGTATGTTCATTTTAGACTATTCCTTAATCATGAAATAGAACATCTCCTTGTACAGCTGCAGCTCAGAGTAACTTACATGATTGATGGCAATCAAGGTTTATTGTACAGCCAATAACAGTTAAAATTCAACGTTTAGATAGACCGGCTTTTACTTTCATAGGGTAACAATGGCTTTTTTGTTTCCGGCTGCTAGGCGGCGCTTCAGTGGGAATAATTCAGTCCCGTGACTAAGATTGTATACCCGGGCCCCCATTACGGTTCATTCTCTGATCCACACAGCCTCCATTATCAAACGAATTTTTGAAACGATTTAACATCCTGAATAACTTATGTAGTTATTGATTTATGTTATTTCGATGATTGTCATAATCCATTGATTTTCAATTTTCTTTCCCCTCCCCCTAAAAAAGGTCTTCTCATGGTGACCTGGAGTTCGAGCACAATGGAATATGGACAGTTATCGACCTGCCGGCACAAAGAAATGTGGTAACATATCCGTAAGTCAAACATAATATTCCGAATCACCTATCATAGACTCTAGATGTACTATCAATCCTATTGATCTTACAGCGTGATTTAACGTGGAAACGGAGGTATTCATGTGTAATTCTACATTTCTGTTGGAATTTGTCCCCTCCCACTTTAGTTTTGACATTTGAGTGCTAGTTACGTCGAGGACACTAAAAGGAATGTGACATGTAGTAAATTGAATTAGTGTTCATCCAGATTTTTTTCCCTTTGGGATTAACAGTTGGAAACGTTGCCTTTGGTGCAGAATACGGGCGCCTCAGCTTTGTATCTACAGTGCATGTTTTGAATACAGCTAAGACTTCACTCAAGATAGAACCAAGCGAGAAAGTCTTCAAAAGTAAAACAAAAATTTTACCCCAAAAAATTGTTTTGAATCGTAAGGACTAGTAGCAATATTTAATTGTTTTGTTCTCTTGCAGGGCATCTGAAGTGCCTTACCCGGACGTAACATTCCATGTCGTTATCCAACGGCAGTCACTGTTTTATGTCTTTTTCATCTTCTTTCCAAGTGTTCTCATCGTATTTATAAGGTAAGAAAAAAATATACAAAATCTAATTGTAGTTTAAAAAAATTAATTTCTTGATCTGTGATCAAAATACATAAACTTATGCTAGACAATAACTGTGCTCAAGATGATATAAAGTTTTATGCAATTGAACTTTCTATTTCTTGACATTTTTCTCGTGTGGCATTGTCCTAAATACATAAGACTAATAAACACAACACGATTTCAAATAAAGGTGCCATTTTTAAATTTGCTCTCGTAATAGTACAGTCTCGCGAGAACACGCTTTGGGTTTCGCCAAAACGAGGCTGATTGGGGCTCAGAATTACATGGTGTGTAAAGCAGGATTGCTACGTAAATATTCTTATTCTCATACTGCATGTCTGCTAATGGCACTTTCTTTTGGTTGTAGTTTGATTAGCTTCATGTTACCACCCGAGACTGGGGAGAAGCTATCACTAAGCATTACGATGTTGTTGTCACTCGTGGTCTACATGCAACTCGTGAATACCACTCTACCGACGACGTCTAGATACATCCCACTAGTAGGTAAGACATGTGTCTTTCTGTTTATCAACAATTTCGGGGAATGGGATTGGACAGCTCCAGTCTTTGTCAAGAAATGAGCCTCTATGACCTCACGGTATGCCATGTGATAAGTATCTAACGGACACCAGCTTTATCAACCTCTATTAGCATGTCCTGTCTTGCCGACCTTTGGCACTACAAGGTGAACAACAACAGCATGTCGTTGGTTTACCACAAATGTTAAATCCATTTTCCAGGTCGATTCTTTGGGGCCACCATCATCATCGTTGCCATGACAACCATACTTAGCATCTTCGTCATCAGTTTGCACTTCTCCAACCCGAATCCCAAACCACCGCCATCTTGGCTCAAGAGGATGATGGGTATGTCACAGGAAGTGTTCGTGATGGAATGGCTGTTCTGCGGATGTGGTCGTAGAGCCAGTCACAGTTTTGCTAAAGAAGAACTTCAAACAGGGCGCCAGCATCATCGAAAGAAAAGCAACAAGGACATCGTCCTTTTGTCAATGCGGTCTGCTATTGAGAAATCAATTAGTACCGTCTGTCGTGAGCGTTCCTTTTCACAATCAAGAAGTACGTCTGATTTTCTGACCAATCGTCTTCTGGTGAAGCTTGATGACATCATCTGTAAGATGAACAGAGTTAAGGAAGAACGTGGACTTGAAGAACAGAAGCAGGACGTTTTGAGTGAGTGGAATGAGGTAGCAGCTAGAATGGATCGTGTTTTTCTCATGATCTTCGTTGTTGTAGCGGTGGCTGCATGTACAACCACATCCATGCTGTAGTATTCTATCAGTCAAAAGTATAATTGACGTCCTTCAATTAGAATTGTACAATAAATGGAAAAATGTTCGTTGTAGTTTTGTGATCACTGTTTTCGCGTTGACATCATCACCGCGAATTTAGAACCACACAGAATATTTCCCAGTTTACAGTAAGACTCAGTAAAACAGTTTCAATCGGTTAATCGCTAACCGAAACCCACTTCAAATACTCCTTTTTCCCAACCCTGAAATTAAAGCCTCGTGAGTATTTACCTAGTTAGTATTTTCTACTATTTCTTTCTCAAGTCATGTCATCGAATGTTTAAAAGCAGCATGTATATTGAATGAGCAATATTTTGAAAACTATATATATTGTATACTATATATATGCATTACACTTAATGGTTAAAATGCAACGCTGTATTCTGATCTGAAGAGGGCTACCTTTAAAAGCAGATCTTGTACCCCAAGGGACTACCATGAAGATGTGTAAGTAGAATGAAACAATAAATTGCATTTTGTCATCTGTATCACTGATGTGTAGCCGTGATTACTTGTTATATGTGCAACTATAATACAGGGCACCAATATGATCATATCTATGCCAATACTTTAATGTTATTAATTGGTTGGTAAGGACCCACCTTGCAAAATGCTTACAGTGAGGAAATTAAAGAGTCGTTTAACGCGTTTAAGACGTCGTGTAATATCAAATAAAACTAGTCAACTTGTATTGTCTTCCAAGTACTGGTGTTTTGTTAACAATTGTTGTAGAAAATCTTACAATCCTTACTTCTAGATGTATACATTTATGAATTGATGGCAAAGTTAGTCAATTTTCCTATGACACAATACAACCTCCACATCCTCACTATTTTTGTCAAATTAAGTCACTGGAAACAGGGAATATTTGACCTAATCGGGAAGTTAGAGTGGGAGCAGCTGAACTTCCGGCATGTGAATCACAGTTGGTCTGGAACAAGTACTCCTTCCCCCCTAACAAACTTGGCAGGAGGCGTGGTGACAGATTGCTTCCAACAATTGCGAGACTCCCACGTTGAACACATACACGACGCGTTTCTGATCGGTTAGACGATATATACGCTCCCATTGCCGTCAGTAGGGGTGCAATGACGCCGTTTTCCACCACCATTATACTCAAAATCCACTTCTGAGAGGTTCAAGATATTGTTTATTATCCAGAGAACAAGTACGGTGGTGGGAATGTTACCACTTGCGGAAGGCGGTTTGCCTGTTTACCTTGGAACTATATGTACAGTGGTGTAGACGGTAGAGAGGGGAGCTGGATATAGAGATCTATTTTGGTCACAAGATGCAAGGAAACTGGCCATGGCTGGTCCCGCTGGCATCCGTTCTGGTCGCCATGTTTGCAGGTTTGTGGCATTTTGTGCTTCATTTTCGAGTAAGATTTTATATAGATTCATTTGATTTTAATGATTGATGATTAGTATACGTTACTACAATAACCGTTACTCATTGCTATAACTGGTTCAAGCGCACTTGTAGAATACATCTGAAGCTATATATGCAAGAAGAAATGGAACTGGGCCCCCAGTTGAAATGTCACATGTGTTGCATTGAGTTGTATTGGATTCCACGAGGGTGGCCATTTCTACCATTGCCAATAAGGTAGTCTTTGTGCACGTGAGTATATGTGTATATGTGGATGAACTTGAGATGGCTTCAATGGATTCTATAATTATTACTTTTTGGTATGCGGGTAGGTCTGAATGAGGTCTTGAAATTGTTATATTTAAAAAATATATAAAACGGAGAGAGGAGTCAAACTTTATAATCTAATCTTGAAGAAACATTACTTGACATGTCCTCTACAGGAAGCTTGGGAAACTTTACCGAGAAGCATCTTGTAGACCGCCTGATGACCGGATACAGGACGGACGCACGGCCGGTGAAGAACAGCTCTGCCCCCGTCAGAGTTACTGTCAATGTCGCGTTAGCACAACTGCTTGACGTGGTCAGTTAAAATTCTAACGGTATAAAAAAAAAGCAAAATAGCTATTTGAATGTTGTACATAGTTTATTCCGTTGTAACCGATCTGAAATATCATCTGAGTGGTTTACGTTCTACAATCATTATTGTAAAATTCAGCAAAATGTAAACAGATTTTGATATACTTTATTCACAGAATGATCGGGATCAACAGATCACAGGAATCATGTGGATGCGACTGGTATGTTATCATTTTTTGCTATTCTGTTCTTTTTTTAATTGCGTTGCCGTCGGCTACGAGTTTGAAACAAATTATCATCACTTTATTGCTGTACAATAATGCTATCAAACTTATCAGCTTATACGTATGACTGAGTTGTTGAGCCACAGTTTTGACAAAAAGAAACGAGCAGAGCCAATTTTTTTCCAAATATATAGTCTGTCGAAATATATGGTCTGTCGCAATATGTTGTCTGTCGAAATATATAGTCTGTCGAAATATGTGGTCTGTCGAAACATATAGTCTGTCAATAAAATAAATCATTGATCCTAGTCTGTCAAAATATATAGTCTGTCCAAATATATAGCCTGTCAAAATATATAGTCTGTCCAAATATATAGCCTGCCGAAATAAGTAGTCTGTCCAACTTTATAGCCTGTCAAAATATATAGTTTGTCCAAATATCTCTGGCGAAATGAGATCCTTCCGTTGTTACAACTCATGCAAGACGAAATACATCAATTGTAATGCCACTTCCTTGGAATGCTACTTTTTGTCATCACGCATGCATGAAACACCAGACACGTCACCAAATGATGATCATTATTTCAAAACATACCTGTGTTCGAATACCTGTGGCGAAACAAGAGACATCTGTTGTTTCAGTTCATTAAAGAAGGAATACGTCAATTGCAGTGTGAATGTATCAATCGCAGTTTGAATTGTATAAAATTTGGTTTCGATGCAGTTACTTAAGCTTAAATGCAGCAGCTGCAGTTGGAATGAATTATTTGCAGTTTGAACTATGATTGAATGCATCAACTGTACTTTGCATGTATCAATTGCAGTTTGAATACACTAGTTGTACTTTGAATGCATCAATTGCAGTTCGAATGTATCAACTGTAGTTTGAATGCATCAGTTGAACTTTGAATGCATCACTTTTTAGTTTCGATGGAGCAATTTTAACATCAAGCAGACATACAACACCCATCACTAAATAATGGGCGGAGCCAATTTTTCTCAGAACAGACGACTTGCACGAATACCAGCAGCGGACCAACTTGAAGATCCTTCTGTCGTTGCAACTCATCAAAGAAGAAATTCGTCAAGTGCAGTTTGAAGGCAGCATTTTTTCTCAATAAATGTATGGATTGCTGCTCTTTATTATTACATAGGTGCGAAACACATATGGCTAGCTCATGGGTCAATGCCAATATGTTACCTTTGTTTTCCCCCCACAGTATTGGACCGATGAATATCTGGTGTGGGACTCAGATGACTATCGCGGGCTGGCGGCTGTACGAATGCAAGGCAGCAGTATTTGGAGACCCGATATAGTTCTTTATAACGGGTGAGACTAGCCAGAGCAAAGCTGCCATATATGTAATAAAGAACTACGTCTTACAACTTTTACAACATCTTTAGATGAACAGAATTTAAATTGACAACTGGAATATCAAAGTCATGTTTTAGTCTCTATAACGCAGAAGTAAACTAGTCAGAAAACTAATCTAAATACAAAATAAGCAGTGCAAAAGTAAAGGCAAAGAACGACAAAGAAATATTGCATGTAAGACCTAGAGCTAGATAACATAAATATCTGAAAGTGGTTAGTCTAATCTTCATCTTTCTTCTTAGAATGTTTTGTATTGATGACAGTTACATTTTAATTACTTTATGGCACAACAATTATATAAAGTACAGCTTATATCGACTCCACAGTATCCTACAAAATGGCTTTGCAGAACTGCCGGACACGAAGGTGACTGTCACGTCCAACGGTACCGTGTTCTACTATTACCCGTTCACGTTCAAAGCCTCGTGCAAGATCAACGTCATAGACTTCCCTTACGACACACAGCGGTGCCCCTTCAAGTTCGGGTCATGGACCTTCGACGCTCTCGCCATCGATGTCATTATCGAGTAAGTTTGCAATTTTACCAAATGTTAATACTGTTAGGGCTATCATAAACCACAGGGCTATTATCAAAATGTCACTGTCAATACATTGTTTTGAATACTAATAGGATTTTTCTGTCAATAAAAAAACTTCACAGTTGCCAGGAAATAGCAAAATCTGTACTATCTACAGTAACTGCCTGACAGTGTCAATGGGAATTTTTGGGTACAAAGGGCATGTTATTCCTTAAAATTAATGCCCCGTGATCCCGTCAACCGTGCTATTATTTAAGTATTCCTGCAGCTGTGCTTCTTTCTGTCAATGAGATTTTTAAGTACGTTTTGACAGGGACATCCTGCTGACAATAGCCATGTCATAAAGAGTCATCCTGTAATAATATATTTACGTACCATGTACAGGTCTTCAGAGGGTGATCTGGACCAGTACAGGAAGAACGGAGAATGGGATGT
This sequence comes from Branchiostoma floridae x Branchiostoma belcheri, assembly GCA_019207045.1. NCBI lineage: Eukaryota > Metazoa > Chordata > Leptocardii > Amphioxiformes > Branchiostomatidae > Branchiostoma > Branchiostoma floridae x Branchiostoma belcheri. The sequence goes on from CM033024.1 coordinate 21,014,148, forward strand.
GGTCAGGTTTTCAGCTCAAAGAAACGTGGTATCATACAGGTACACTTAGGAGCCATGTTGTCTACATCAAAGATTAAGTCCTCTCTCAGTACGAGACGGAAGCCGATACCGACTTCCAATCGTCATTGTCATGTTGGTTACGTCACATTTCCTGAACATTAAGTGTTCTAAATAAGATTGGTGTAAACCTAAGCGAGCCTAATCATTCCATAACATGTGCGATGTTTCATGCCCGTTTCATTGCAGCTCCTCCGATGTACCATATGCTGACGTCACGTTTACACTGGTCATAGAACGGCAGCCGCTGTTTTATATCTACCACATCTTCGCACCCTGCATCGTCATTCTTCTAATAAGGTAGATGCGCACATATATCTTTATTAGATATCATTCATGAATACACCACTACTGTGACTTTGACCGTATGACATCGGTCTTTATCATAGAGTGTATTCACTCGTATATGACGCCACTCTATGCAACTTGCAGGACGTGATTCAGTGAGCAGTTGATAAAATTTAGCAAATAGTTTGTGGCGTCACCCATCCTTACTTAGGGATTGTTTTATAGCCGGATTTATATAGGTTATTATACTATCCAACCACCCGCTGTCTACACTTTTGCTAATCACTGTACTCTGCCTTTAATTAATATTTCATTCATTAGTAAGTATATGTCGATTGGGCAGTTCTATCAAAAGCATATGGGACAAAGCTGACTGGTTGTATGCCTGTATAGTGACGTAACTGCAATTTTGATTGACAGCCTGCTGAGCTTCAACATCCCACCAGATTCCGGAGAGAAACTGTCGCTGAGTATCACGATGCTGTTGTCCCTGATCGTCTACATGCACATGGTGGTAGCGTCCCTCCCGGCAACTTCGAACTACATCCCCTTGATAGGTAAGATAGGGGAGCTCTGTTATTATCTTCCTGAAAACGGAGGTCTTAATACTGCTTTTTAGTTTATCAGTTAGCTTCTCTTGGTGTGTGGAAATGACATATCAAAGACAATTTAGAATTTCCGTACACACGAAGAGCTCGTTACATTGCGGAAAGAATGAAGAATACAATACGCTGAGTTGAAGAATACAATAAATACCAGTTTTTGTGTCTTGAAAGGGAGTTTTTGCATTAGAGTACTCTCCAAGCAGAGGTTAAGGGGGGAAATCCTGACGTTTTCCTTATGTGTCGTCTTTTTTCTGTTCTGGGATAACTGACAGACGAAGACGGCGTATAAGAAAAATGTCACCATTTTCCCCGTCAACCTTTGCTTGGAGAGTAGCCGCTTGATTAAAGCACCTTTGCCCATGTTGAAAATTACGAACTAGCGATCTTCCAAAAAGTAAAAGCCAAAGCCATCACAAGTCTGTAAATGAGGCTAGCTGTTGGGTTAAACATATTGCTTTCTCTATCAGGTCTTTTCTTTGGTGTCATCATCCTGGTCGTCTCCATGTCAACCATACTGAGCATTCTCACCATCGCGCTAAACTTCACAAACATGGACACCAAACCGCCACTCTGGCTACAACAGAAACTGGGAATGACTGAAGAGACGCGTTGGTTCAATTGTGTATTCTGTGGCTGTGTAAAGCCAGTAAGAGAACACCAACAAGAAAGCTACAGAGAGAGGGAAACACATCAGAAGACAGAGTACGGATCCGCAGAAGAAACCGCCATATTGCCTTTACAGCAGCTAAACTTTGAAGACCCTTCTGGCAATGGGAACCGTTTTTGTGAACTGTTTGACGACAGTGAAGACCTGTTGCCTCCTCTTCATGGAGTCATCAACAAACTGGAAGCCTGGCAACGGGACCAGCTCAAGCAGAAGAAGAAGGATGCTGTGTTGAATGAGTGGAAAGAAGTAGCATCTAGACTGGACCGAGTATTTTTACTGGTGTTTATTGCTGCGTGTGTTCTTGTTAGTTGCACTATGACATATGTAATATAAAGTTCAATCATGTAGCATGATTAGTCTATTGGCTTTCTACACATTCGGAAAATACCGAAAAGCACAGGTCTATGTCGGAACGCAAAATATATGTTTCATTGACGTTACTTTCCGCTCAACACGTGACTTGGTGCTCGACGGTGGAGATATATTGGCTTATGCCGTCCCCCGTCTCTCCTCAGTGATGTTTGTTTGTAAGGAACAAATTCTGCTTCTGCTTCCAATTGAACTATTATTAGTATCAAGATAAAACTTGATGTTATTTATGATGGATTCTGGATTATTTGGGCTATGTTGACCAGTTACTTTACTTTTATGGTAGATATAATATTACATGTAACGTTATGTGAATATTCTACTATTTGTTCATCTTATAGCTTTGACCATGCATCTTATATGAGGATCTGTTTACACGCACAATACTGTGTCTCAAATATATCAAGTAAGTCTTTTCAAGGGATGACCTTTTTCTGTTCCACCAGTGAATCATTAGGAGATTCTGGTTTTGGTTTCTTGCCAGCTCACATGTTTATCCGGCTCGTTACAACATCCTTTGTCTGCAGGACTTCCTGATTCTGCCCAGGGGTCTGGAGAATGGATAATACAAATTTCGCATGCGATTTATGTCCAGGAAACATTGTAGGTGATACGAACATTTCCCCCAGGCTCGGAGTCCTTCCTGTGTTTAAGTGTGCAGCACGAGTGATAAGAGAAATTAGTTCCCCATTCTGGTTGGAGGCTTACTAAGCACTTATATAGAAAATCATTTTCAGATCTTCTTATACATATGATGTTAACCATAGCACACTTATGGATAGAATTGCTAATCTTTGTTGAAAGTAAAGAGTTAAACTGTTTAATACACACGACAAAGAAGCTTTCAGAAGGCACCCGTCTTTCTTCAGCTCTGAAAGTTAGTCACGTGACCTGGGAGTCAAAGGTCACGTAGGTGACGTGCACGAGGGTAATCTTCACGAGTCGGTCACGATATTTCTAATGACAATATTGTTCCTGACAAAATTGTGGAACAATATTATGGAACCGCCATTTAGGACGCGAAATATGATGTGCAATTATGTAATTATACTGATAGAAATTTGCCACAACAATGCCAGCTATTCTTTCTATTTAACAATATTGTGTAACTGAAACTTGCAGGAGACCATTTAAAAGATGAACACGTATCGTATTTTTGAAGGTGAGACCTACATGTCTAAAACATTAGATAGAAGAAGTTTCACAGGAGAAATGTGAGGTGATCAGCATCTGATGAATGAGACATCTAATTCCAAGAAACACATGCTTGAAGAATAATGGATGAATAAGTTTTTTTAGGGCTGGTTTGGGAAATCAATGTCTGGAAGTCAATACTGTTTCTTATTACGGCGCTGAAAAACTTATTTTCGGTAGATAGATAGGTAGGGATTCTGTCTTTTTTTCTAGATTTTTACCGAATTAATTCATAATAATAATGTGATACTGGTATTTTTCACATCATATCCTAGTTATGCAGATATGCATCAAACAAGCACAACATTCTAAAGGACCAGGATGTGTCGTCAAATCGAAAAATTGAAGTCGTCTGCTATCGATTGCGACTCTCCGAAAATGCTAGGGTCGGCGGATTTCATAGGTCAGTCAGGTTACCGAAAACTGAACATTTTTTGCTGGTCCTACGGGCGTTTAGATCACCATGTAAGGATCATTACCTGTGATTGATGAGTAGTATAGTAGTAGGGGGGGACACTATTTTGCAAAAATGCAGTTTTTGATGAAATACGCCCCTAGAAATATGGAGACGGTCCATCTGAATATGAAAATGCAAAAATTTTGTAAATCTTTGATTGCTAACCCCCCTGTACATGCCCCCTGAAGTTTTTAAGTTGACAATGTACTAAACTACATGTAGTATAACGCTATACTACCAAACACGCTTAATGCCTTAGAAATTGTACTTTGGCATCCTTGGCAGACTATTTGACTTCAGGAGAGATCATTGTGGATATCTGAACCTCCAAATGTATTTCCCATGCAAATATGGACTATTTCAAATCACCCCCATGGCAAAAATGGACTGATCCAAACTCAAAATTGGACGAAACGGGCTACAGGTAAATTATAGTAAAGTCTGTAGTCATTTCTACCAATTTTTACACTCAATTTCACAGAGGAAGTTAGCTTTGTAGGATTTTAAAACGCCAGTGGTACTCAAATACTCTGCAAAGCAGATTTCTTTGTATCGAATCGGACCATTGTTTTGAGTATCACAAGTTTTCACATACTGAATCAGGTCCAGGTTCAGGTCCGGACCTCTGGACCTGAACCAGACCTGCATGAACCTGAATTTCCTGTACCGTTTAACCCACCCCTTTTAGGCACCCCTGTAGTTACATGTAACTTATGTTTTATCCTAACAAGAAATGAATAATTATGCATGTAGGTGGGGGAAAGTTGTGTTCCAACTGAAAAATTTCAGGTTGCGCACTACCCGGATTTAAAATTACGACTTACGTTGCGCCAACCAAAATGCATTTTCAAGTATGCAAGTGGGTATTTTGAGCACTGTTGCTGCAGGTAAAGGATGCAGCCTTCGGGTTTATCTCTAAGGAGATGTTCCAACAGACAAATAAAGAAGAAGTCTGTAGTGTCTTTGTACAAGTGGTAACCACAATTACCAATCTGAAGTTACAAGGGTACTGAAAAAGAGAAGAGAACCTGTATCGTTTATGCCTAGGTTACACATAGCCGAATTTGGCTCCCGAATCTCTCCCGACTAAAGTTTAGGAGTGATTCGGGAGCTAGTCGGCTGTAGTCGGCTGGCGTTCGCCTGAGTCGGCTGGCGTTCGGCTGGCGTTCGGCTGAGTTGGCTGGTGTTCGGCTGCTCCATCCGAATGTTTTGAAATGTTCAAAACATTCGGCTCTGAACGGCAACTCTGGAATGGGTCGGTTGGTGGTCGGCTGGTGTTCGTCACTGTCGGCTAGTGTTCGGTTGGTGTTCGGGAGTCAGTCAGCAGTCAAATTAAATCTTAACCACGCCATAAACATTACTGATTTACTCCCAGCTTGTTTCCAACTTACCAATGATTCACCCCAAGACCTTAGACAAATATCTGCTAACTCATTCCCAAGCAAAGACTATTGCCAGAACGTAGACGAATCACTCCCGAACTTCACACGACCGACATCCAGCCACAAACAAAAAGACCCATAAATGCCGCACTGGAGCTATATGTGATCTAAATTTGATCTCTTGGTGATGTTTACAAATAGAACAAAGGACATTCTTGATTAAAAACGAAAATGAGCACTCTTTTGAAAATCGCTGATTATGTCTATTTCAAGTCGAAAAAGGGTCGGCAATCGGTTGGGGATCAGTCAGGAGTGATTCGGCAGTCTGCGGCTAGAGGTCGGGATGGTTGGTGATAGGTTAGTTAGCATTTGGGACACAGTCGGGAGTAAGTCATTTACTGGTCGGGAGGTGTTCGGGACATGTTCGGCGCTAAAAAATAGGCGTGGCCTAAACTGGTCAGACTACTCCCGAACTACTGCCGACTTGGGTCGGCTAAGAGTCGGCTAGTGTTCGGGAGCCAAAGTCGGCTATGTGTAACCTAGGCATTAGACAGTACAGTAGAGAAGTCAGGACAGGAGGCAGGATACCAGAGATTCTGATAGCTTGGAAGAGAAATGAAGAGGAGCTTAAGAAGCAAGGACTCAATGAGAAAGTAGATTGCAAACATTGCTGTTGATTGGAAGAGAGAAAAATACTTACTATTGCAAACCCTGAAAACCCAAGATGGATCTTTCACATCAGCAGCAGAAGTTGATATGTAAGTTTAAAGCTTGCCCAAGTCAAGAACACAGCCCTGTCACTACCCATAACCACAAAAAATCCATCTGCGGTCAACCTAAAATTGCAATTGAACAATGTTACACGCCATTGACACCATCAATGAGACTCAGTGTAAATTTGACTATGGTTCTTTTGATTCTGTTGTAAATATGTACCAATAAAACATTGTTGAAATTCAGTATCACAGGCATCTTGCTTACAATGAGAGATATCAGGGCTCGTAATACTACCTGCTTAATATGCAGGTTAGTGCAGGTAAAATTGGAGCTGTGCAAGTATTTTTCATGTCTACCTGCACCTAACCTGCACTGGTCCCAAATACTAGGTTTTATACATAAACGTCATATGATGTAGGTGTACTGGGATTGTTATTAGCTGCATTGAATGTTACCACTACCACCTATATTAAGTAATATTCTGTAGAAAAGAAAAAAAATGCAATTCAGAGTGGTACAGGTAAAATTTGTCCGGTGCAGGCTATTTTCAATGTTACCTGCACCAGTGCAGGTATGCAGAAATGGTATTTCGAGCCTTGGATATAGTATGTACATGTACAAGAGAGCCTAGTAGTAGAGAGAACAGTCAATTGTTGCTTTTCTGTCCATACTTGACGACACATGTACAAAAACACTGGTTTTACGCTTGGTAAAAAAAACTGTGTTTTTGTAACCTTGAAACAATATTTCTTTTTGAAGTTGCCCAATTCCTTGGCATCGAGTTTCTTAAAATTTTACCACTATTCTTGTGAAACCAAAGACACTCTGTAGTTGATTTGGGTACTCTTTATTATTCTGAGCACTTGCCGAATTACTGCCCTACCGTGACTTCCCTGTTTTTGGCCAAATAATGGAAATTTGCTCCAATACCTGCTGCCCTGTTGGCAACCAAGAATATTAAGGCAAAAGCTGATAGAAAGGTATCTTGGAGTGTAATGTATCATTTAATTACACAAAATGTGCAAAAAGAACTGAAGTAATGCAGTCAGTGCTTGCAGACCTTAGCAACATCACACAAGTACATGGCGAGGGGGGTATCCAAACTTCAGGGGGTATGTACAGGGGGGGGTAGAGTTTTACAATTGCCTAATTTTTGTGATTTCTGTGTTTAGATAGATCATCTCCATATTTTAGGATGCGTATTTCAAAAAGTTTGTACTAATGTCCCCCCTAATAGTAGGGACACGCTGCTATTATTTATTCTGGAGCAAGATGGAGCAGGTCAGATCTAGAGGTCATCGCCTGACGGCAAAATCTAGGGGTATTTGCTGAGCTCTGGGTAGGGGTGAAACAGGGGGCAAGTCGACCTTTTGACCCACCGAGGAAAGTCTTACCCCCCCCCCCCCCCCACCAACAGCCACACCCCCACCCCCCTCTCGTGAGACATGCCCTTATTTGCCTTGGTCGTAAGGCTAAACGCCGGGAGGCCTTCCTTTTTTTCTTTATTTTATCCAGTTTTATCGTACAGGTTAGCTTTACGTACGAATATATACCATCTATATGTACTTGCAGTGAATCAATGCTTTGAAGTAGCTATACGTGTTGCTCCGGAGTAAAAACACTGCTCCGGAGTATGCTCCGGAGTAGCTCCGGAGTATGTGAGAAAGCATATATTTGTTGAAAGTAAGTATATTTGTCATGTACGTACGACCCTATACCATCTATATGTACATGCAGTGAATCATTGCTTTGGAGCGGCTATACGTGTTGCTCCGGAGTAAAAAAACTGCTCCGGGGTATGCTCCGGAGTAAGTGAGTAAGTATATTCGTGTTAAGTAACGCATACCTATTTGCCATGTACGTGCCTGTTATGTAGGTATATATCAACACAACAACACAAAAGACAGTAGTGTACGGTGATCCTATCACTTGACGTGAAAAATATATCAAGGAATTCATAACCAACGTATATTTCGTCCTATATGTGAAACATGGTATCACATCAGGAAAGAAAAGTTGTACTGCAAACCATATGGCGACCTCACATTACTTCAGGACGAGGTAACCATATTTTTGCATTTTGCCGCCTTAGCGGCAAAATGCTCTGAGGCCAGAATAGTGGCCGTTGTGATGTTGAGATGAACGGACCTGTTCAATTCATGCCAAACATTTCTATACCTGTTAAAACAGGCATTTTTTCAACAAGTTCGCACTGGCGCAGTGGTTAAAGTTTACGCATTCTAAACCAATGCACCCGGTTCGAATCCGGGGAGGTAGATTTTTTTTTTTTTCTTTTTTTTACACCATTAAAATACTAATTTTTACATCCATTTGGCCACACCAATTTATTTCTTTGGTTAACGGATTCGCCGCTTCGTTTTTTTGCCGAATAGAAATAAAAATAAAAAAAAACAACTTAAAAATGCCCTGCAACAGAGCTCACTCAAAAACAGGCAGTGTAGTGAAATTTCCTGCAGTTCACGCAAATTTTAACAGGTGGCGTCTAGATCTAGATTCAGGCACATATGTGAATCTCTCCATGCGCCAATATCAGGTTTAGTTACTCTGTTCTATTTATATGACATTCTAATAACTAGAAAAAAACGTTCACACACGCAAACATTGGCAAAATGCCAGCTTTTTTAAAAGCACTTGTTTCATCAGTGTCTGTTCTGAGACCCACTTCTTGCCGTATTCGATCTCATTACTGTAACGAGGCAACGCAGCGAACTCTATTAGATAAAACATCCCACCCCCTGTTTCATACAGGTATACTTCATACCACAAATGCATTTACGGCATACGTAGATACAAACAGGGGATGGGATGAGATAAACGTATGGTCCCTAAAACTTAAATGCGCGACAAATATATGTGTGCACATCAATATCTTATCACTTTCCTTCTGTCCACCGGACGAAAAAGCATGCCTCACGTCTGCGACATTTGTGATCGGGAATTTGATCGTGCGTTCAACCTCGAGCGTCATCTGGAAAGAAAACACCGAGACAAGTCAGGTGTTGCCTCGGGAGAAGTCTTCGTTGATGCCGAGACGGGGTCATACCGGGACCGCGATGTTTTTGACGACTCCGACGTGTCATCTGAACACGACACGGCCACGGTTGGTTCCGAAGATTTGATGGCGTCACAAGATGAAGAAAGCGTCTCAGGCGCCAAATCTGTGATGGGCTCCGGGCAGGGAGACTCCACAGAAGAAACCGACAGCGACCAAAGTGGTTCCGAGAGTGATACAGGGACAGATGTGTCCTCCGGGACGGTTTCATCTGATGAAAGTGACCGCACTGGCTACGACAGCGGCTACCACAGCGGTGAAGAGGAGGAGTGGACACTCTATCGAGACTGGTCCATCGCACTACCTCACCAGCCAGGCGATGTTCCTCAAAGTGTCATCAAACAGACGAAGCGTGCTGGCAAAAATTTTTATCTAATAGAGTTCGCTGCGTTGCCTCGTTACAGTAATGAGATCGAATACGGCAAGAAGTAGGTCTCAGAACAGACACTGATGAAAAAATATGGTTACCTCGTCCTGAAGTAATGTGAGGTCGCCATATGGTTTGCAGTACAACTTTTCTTTCCTGATGTGATACCATGTTTCACATATAGGACGAAATATACGTTGGTTATGAATTCCTTGATATATTTTTCACGTCAAGTGATAGGATCACCGTACACTACTGTCTTTTGTGTTGTTGTGTTGATATATACCTACATAACAGGCACGTACATGGCAAATAGGTATGCGTTACTTAACACGAATATACTTACTCACTTACTCCGGAGCATACTCCGGAGCAGTTTTTTTACTCCGGAGCAACACGTATAGCCGCTCCAAAGCAATGATTCACTGCATGTACATATAGATGGCACATGTTTATATGAACATGACAAATATACTTACTTACAACAAATATACTTACTTACTTACTCCGGAGCATACTCCGGAGCAGTGTTTTTACTCCGGAGCAACACGTATAGTTACTCCAAAGCAATGATTCACTGCATGTACATATAGATGGCACATGTTTATACGTACATGACAAATATACTTACTTACTTACAACAAATTGACTTACTCACTTACTCCGGAGCATACTCCGGAGCAGTTTTTTTTTACTCCGGAGCAGTGTGTTTACTCCGGAGCAACACGTATACTTACTCCAAAGCAATGCTTCACTGCATGTACATATAGATGGTATATGTTCGTACGTACATGACAAATATACATACTTACAACAAATATACTTACTTACAACAAATATACTTACTCACTTACTCCGGAGCATACTTCGGAGCAGTATTTTTACTCCGGAGCAGTGTTTTTACTCCGGAGCAACAAGTATACTTACTCCAAAGCAATGTTTCACTGCATGTACATATAGATGGTATAGGGTCGTACGTACATGACAAATATACTTACTTTCAACAAATATATGCTTTCTCACATACTCCGGAGCATACTCCGGAGCAGTGTTTTTACTCCGGAGCAACACGTATAGCTACTTCAAAGCATTGATTCACTGCAAGTACATATAGATGGTATATATTCGTACTTAAAACTAACCTGTACGATAAAACTAGATAAAATAAAGAAAAAAGGAAGGCCTCCCGGCGTTTAGCCTTACGACCAGGGCAAATAAGGGCATGTCTCACGAGAGGGGAGTGGGGGTGGGGGTGTTGGGGGGGGGGGGGGTGTAAGACTTTCCTCGGTGGGTCAAAAGGTCGACTTGCCCCCTGTTTCACCCCTACCCAGAGCTCAGCAAATACCCCTAGATTTTGCCGTCAGGCGATGACCTCTGACCTGCTCCACCTTGCTCCAGAATAAATAATAGCAGCGTGTCCCTACTATACTACTTTGATGGCCTCTCATTGGCCAATTTGTCAACGTCTTATATCAGATTACAAGTTGATGGAGTGGCCGGGGAAGTAGTTATGACCGGTATGTCTGGGATAATCTGACATCTTGAGACACCGGCTTATTTTAAGACCGAGTCCCAATGCACTTAAGTGTGGCTCTCGCTCAGGGTCACAGTACGTACAAATATGTGCCCTAGGTCTGTCTTATGAAATTTGCGAGCCTGATCGAGGTTACGTGTCAAAATAGAGAAAAAAAATAAAATCAAAAGTGACAAATGCTCAAAGTACATAATTAGAGGTAAAGAAGAAACATAGTAAGTGTGCCCGGAAAGACTCCGCTATCGATTTGACTGTTAAGTACTGCCAGATGCTTGTAGATATACATGACTGTACTATGTCATACTATATATAATACGAACTTGTGTAATAAAGAATGCACTGTCAGGGGTAGAAATGTTTCTCAAAAGCGGGATGATCAGGTGATAAAAAGTCAATCTTGAGTTTCTTATTTCAGAAAAATTAACAAAACGCCTCTGCATTTTCAGAAGCTGTTGCTAGAGAGCTCAAACCTATATCACTTCTTAACGTGTACAGAAACCATCTTCCGACCAATGAAGACCCTAGCATGTCCACGGTAAAAGCTGAAAAAACACCAAAGTTCTGATCATGATGTAGTACCAAGGCCACACACCAGGGGCCGGGCACAAAGTTGACCTTCGTCTTCCTAACACCTATACCCACGTTACAATCCATCCAGAGGTTCAAACAAATATCTGGAAGCACACACACACACACACACACACACACACACACACACACACACACACACACACACACACACACACACACACACACACACACACACACACACACACACACTCATACACTCATACACACACTCATACACAAAAGTATACAACCATTTATCATGGAGGTAACAAGGTCAGTATAGGGAAGTGGTAAAATCACACGTAAGAATGCACAAGTCACATATTAGGACGGCCGTCACGTCAGCTGCAAACATGTGATGATTGTACTTAACCGTTGACCGGGAACATTAAACAGCTTTTGTTGTTCGTCCCGCCCACCAGGTGTTTGGTCATGTCTACGTGTGGACAAGTAGGGCTCGTCTCAGAAATGTATGTGGAACGAAAAGGGAATTCGATTAACCAAGTGAACTATGTTGAAATATTGTCGTAGTTTTACCATTATATATTTAGTATTAAACATCAATCAAGCGCAAGTGATATATATTGTAAATCATTATGTTCTTCATGACTAATTTTCATGAAGAAACAAAGTAAACGTGCTAAATTTATAAACATATCTTAAAGCATAATTTAGTTTCATTGCGTAAAATATTACTGTGCAATGCAAAGGTTTTGGGTACGACAAAATCGTTTCAAAATACGAATACGTGAGCTGGAAACTGGACGTGAAAGCTGTCTTTAGAAAGAAAAAACAGAGCTGCTCTTTCACCCCGCCTTTAGCCATTTCCCCGCCCCAATGTTGACATAAAACAGGTGAGAACCCCGCCAGTATTGGTTACGGCCGCAACCCTTGAATCTAGAAGAATAGGTCACGTAATACGGCACCGCCTGGCAGAAAATCACATCGGTGGAGCGAACGTAGGCCATGGGCTAGTCCATTCGGGCCCACTCTAAGGTTTGCCTCGCCTTGTAAACGGAAGTCCGTACCACGGCTATCCGCCCACAGCAAAACGTCCGATTGCATGTGGATCCTTGCATTTGCTTATCGCGAATGTTCAGATAAACATGGACAGACAGAAGCGGTAGTGGAACAGGAAACAGGCTCGGTGCAAGTCATTCTGCCATCCCTGGGTGCCCAACGGAAGCTCCTTCGTCGCTACTTCACTATTATAACGTCGTCTCGTACGAGCTGAGTGTTCTTCCATCTTTTGCGATAAAGGCAAGACGATTAAGAAAAGGTGAGTTAAACGGATTCCTATTCTAGCACTTAATCTGATTACAACTCATATGAACAAAGGAGGCCGTCTAGCAAATGATATGGCGGTTACTACTGCTTGTAGCAGATACACTGTATTAGCAACGTTATATATTACTGTATTGCTTGGCGTGTACAGTATCATGAGAGGAACTACGATGGCTGTACGAAAACTACAAAGACAGCATGCATTGCTTTAGAATGAACGCAAGTGACAAAGAATCACTGCGACGGATTAGATATCGAACAAATGTTGATATAGATTATGTCTGTATTAGGCAAAATAGTATTAAATTTCTGACCCCCTCATGTGTTTCAACAACAAAGACAGCAACAAAAATGGACAATTGGTTTAACCAAATTTGTGACCTACTAATTCTAACGAAGTTTTATAATTAGTTAAAGAAAGGTTATATAGAATGTTCGAATGCACCCAATTGTATGAATTGACTGTAAATTCCGGCACACAAGGCTCAGCTGTTTTGGTAGCGTCTGTGTGACATACGTCAATAGTGCTAGCATCTCAATGTGTGTAAACGGCTTGTTTGTCAACGTGTTACATTCAGTACACAGATACCTTTCTAACTTTGACACCAGTCCCCAAGATGCCTTAAGTCGGAGCTAGCTTCCTCTGGATACTCATATATTCATAAAGTCTTATAAGACTGTACATTCGTCTGGTAGCACGTAACGGGGCTTGTGAGAGAAAAAAAGTACTTAAGTATATTGAAAAGTCAAGTGGCTGAAAATGGCTTAAGGAAATGGACTGGGTTTGGCGGCAGGCCGAGTTAGGGACTGACCGTGATTGCTGGAAAGGGGTCGCTGCAGCATTTCTTCTGTGTGATTTACCATTAACTAATAAGCTTGTTTTATTTCTTTATCTAAATTCATGTCTTCACAGATACACACAGACATACAGACAGACACACGGAAACAGACACACACAAACAAACAACACTTCATGACACAGTTTCCAAACGTCCACGTGATTTCTGTAACGTAACAGGGACTTGAATGAAGTATGTAGTATTGCTGCCTTGTTCGTAGATCCCTACACTGAAACAATCATAGTTTAATCAATACACTGTGACAACTGATCAAACAACCACGTCCCGCACTTGTGAGCTCATTACAACACTACATGGGCTAACATAAGTCACCATTTCTGCCCACTCCTCTTACAGATCACTTCCTGTGCCAAGCCTTAGTTTCTGGAAAAATCTCGGTTCTTGGTAGTACTTGACTATACCAAGGTGTCGCGTGTGTCACAGGTAACGCTTGATTTTTATTTTTGTTTGTTTTCTGAAATTTATAGATTTCGACAGAAGATAATTTAAGAAAAGAAATGCCAATGTTGCAGGGAGAGTTGCGCTAGCATTGTTGAGCACACTGTAATTGATGTAAAGATTTGGCACACTTATTAAAACCCTGTCGCCATTTTGAATATGGGAGGTCTCGTGGTCAAGTTGCTTTCATAGTTCAGTCGATCGATCATTATCAAAATCTGCAAGGGGCAAATCAGTCCATACGTTTACCTTGGTAACTGGACAATTCATGGGCATACTTTTGAAAACCTGCACATTGAGCATGTCAATTATATACATTGATAGTGATCTTTTATGCTATATACATTGTTCAATTGAAAAGGAAACTCAATATCACAATTGGTCAGGGCCAATGATTTATGAATTTTTTTAAAGGAATGGTTTCACTAATAAGATCAAACTCCGCAGACAATGTACAAGTGTCGTTGATTTGGAGTGAGATATGGGCGCTAACAAAATGGCCGTAGACACAAACAAAATAGCCGACGGAATGAAAACATAGTCTATCATGACATGATTATGCTCCATGTGTTTATTTTGCCAATCCCATGGGTTACATTACCTGTATTTCTTTCAAGCTTTTGTCTTCTTGACAATAGGAAATCATTATTTACTACATTCAATTGCATCGACATGCATTGTTTTGGTGAAATTATAGAAACTCTTCAACTCACCTCAATTCGCTGTTTGTAATTTCATCTTGATTGAATCTTCGACAGAGAGTACTTGGGATTCGCCCACTACCGTTTTTTTCGGCCATTTGTATCTAAAGCGTTAAAATCCAACAACCCAAGCAGCTGCTGACGTACTTTTTATCTTAACACTAAAAAAATTACTGTTAAAAATGAGTGTGAAGCATACCTTTAATGTAACCTCATACGATACTTGATACTGACAGTGGTAGATATTCTAGGAAGACAAATTATCCTGGCTATTTGCACAACGTTCCGTAAGCTATAGATCAATGGCGTACTTGAATGGCAATTGCACTCTAACCTTTAACAATCACTGGTTGAAAGATTAAGAAGTCTTTGTTTTCTGATGTAAAACTTCTCTGTCGGGCGTATGTTAGAGAACAAGGTGTAAAAGTCTAGCACGAAGAGAAGAGATTCAGTACATAAATTTGAAAGCAGTCTCACTCCGAGCAAGTCACCGATCCCAATTTTAAAGTGTGTGTATAAAGATTGTGATTTCATATAAGTATGCTTTGCCTATGCTTTACGAATACTTAATATGTGCATATTTCATGCAGTGTACGTTCGCATTTTGACAGGTTAGTCGTAGCTATATGTTTTCTTTTACGAAACTTTCTAGAGCTTTGTCGAATAATATGATTTTTTAAAAGATGTTTATTATAACTACCCTTTTCTGTGATTTTCAATAATTTTTCCGCAATGTACTGCTATCACGCTTTGCTTGTTTTTTTGCCTAACGATGACTGCTTCACATTTTTATACTGATATATTTTTATACTGATATATTTTTATACTGATATATTTTTCATAACAAGTATGAATATGTATGTATGTGTGTATATTTTGTCGTCACACGCTGGAGCACGCCAAAAATACCCATTTTGCCAGGACCCTCCCATCGTAGAATTGAAGGACTTAAAATACCTTTTGCGTTTATTTCCCCTCTAGTCAAGACAAATTGACAATCGCCAAGTGTGTTTCCATTGAACCCTTCAAAAACGTTTATACAAGACTAGTCAAACTGGCGACAGCTTGCAAAGTTTTCTTTAAAGGAAAAACTAATAAATCTTTTACACAAACCAATCAAACAGCTTTTGTATAAGCTAAGCTGTCTTTACTTTTCAAAGCTAACCTACATAATATATTTACAGTATTGCCATGTAAATACTTCATATATGAAAGGGTGAACCCTACCATGAGAACCTTTCCCTTTAGTCAGGTGGCTAAGGAGTTATTGATGTTAAACGTAGGTGGGTTTGTGAATACACATTTCTGTCGAAGGGAAAGGGAGGCCAGACTTCATTGTCCGAAGCAAAGCCTCAACCTTGAATACATTACACAATATGTCCCCGGAAGAGAGGGCTCTGCTAAACCGCAATGGGGTTTCCACATAAGGCCACAGCAAGTAAATTTTGTGGATGACATCCTCTGCAGACTGCAAAAATAGTGCGATAGGGCGAAAAAAACAAGATGAGTGAAAAAACAAACAAGTTGGCTACATTTTCCAAAATAGGCACCATAAAGTTTTGATGAATGTTGTAACAAGAATTAAAGGGACAAAACGTGGTATCAGAGCCAACAAGGCATTCATTCCTGTATTCAAGACATGTACTGGTGTGGTAAAAGTGACACTAGTGTGGTAGACTGGCATCACCAACAAAGTTGGTAACCACACTCATGGCTTCCATATTGGTGTCACTTTTACAACTATCCAATAAGTTTCATTTCTACAACTACAGCCCTAGGTACCTCGCAAGTGTCACTTCTACAAGTACAATTATTAGGCCACAATACAACATATTTGCTCATTTTGGTACTTTTTCGTCATGTTGACCATCCCTGCAGAAGAAACAAATTCTTGTTTTGTTTTCTGAAATCAGGCGAAAAGTAATGCGCACGCTGATGTCATCCATAAAATTTACTTGCTGTGGCCTTATCAGCCAATCGGTGTGCCTAGGAAAAAATACGCCATTTCTGATTGGCTGAGAATTGGTTAGAGATAACGCCCACGAAGTTGGAAACCTCGGACCGGTTTAGCCGAGCCTCCGCAAGGTATATTATTATATTGTAACGTCCTTGGTATTGTATAGGCCGTCGGTGAGACTCTGTGCAGGAGAATGTCGAGACCCCAGTAGATCCCAGTGGGTCTTGCATGAAAATGAATACCCCCCCCCCCCCAAAAAAAAACGCGTGGGAGAAATCGATATAACGCGTGGGAGAACTCATTATACTTATTCCAAGTCAAAAGGTGGCTACATGATTAGAGAGACGGACTTGCATGTAGTATGTCAAAGTCGTAGAAAATGAAATATTGTGTTTCCAATTACCCGACCGATCACAGCAAAAACCTGCAGACACAGGTCTTTAGAGGAGGGGGGCACTGGCAAGCGACATGAAATTTTCTGATTTCTGAGGGATGGAAGCGTTGTACGGTCGATTTCCAACACCTAGATTTGAAAGGTAGGGCCCCTTTATTTTGGCATCCTACATAATAGTATACGATGTAGTTTATGTTTCCTCAACGCTTACGGGCTCTTTGACGATTGTTAAATGTATGTCATGGATCACTTCGGGCTGAAATAGAAAAGACAATACACATGAGACCCTATTTTATCATAACATCAATTTCCATACGACTAATTTCAAAAACTGTCTTGCCGTCTTTTGACAAGAACGATCGACATTGACTACTTGTTGTACACAGTTTACTAATTTGCTCTTTATATAGTCATTATTTATTTCTCTCTGTCAGACAACCATATCCTCTACACATTAGGCCATGTCGATTCGACAATATGGAGGATGACATCCCCGCGCGCACCAATTTTCTGCCGTTTCCAAAATTTAAAAACAGAATTCAACCATACCCTTGATCGTACTAAGCAGTTTCAAAGTAAATATATGCCGTGGATTGCAAAAAAAAATATCAGAAAACGTATACTTATGTCATAAGGTATTCCAATGTCAAAGAACATGTGAATCTATTGTTCGGTATACTAAAGTCTGTGAGTTAAGTCAACCTTCCTGACCACTTAAATTTCATAATGAAGCCTTTTTTTTTGGGGGGGGGGGGTCATTTTTTTTTATTCGCACGCTCACATTAGTTTTTAGGATTCCCAAATGATGCCATCCATATAATCAAATCAACATGGCCTTACTTCATCAAGTAAATATACAGCAAGTGTCTGTGGTCACATAAGGCCGCTGTGTTCTTTAAGGTGTCTGTCAATCCTTAAGTCATTGGAAGTGAAGGAGAAAAACCTGGAGCCTCTCACTCTTTCGTTCACAGACATTACGTCTAGTCTAGACTATACAGGTACAATTGATAGATGTTAGAATACATTACGTATGTCAAGTGATATATGTGCTTGTTACGTAGTCTATATTACAACGTTTAGTAACAGTCTTCATAATTGGACTGCTAAGGTGGGGAGTTCCATGGGGCGCCACCATAAACATAGTGGTGTAGCCCGGACTACATATTAAATATACATATAATGTTCGTTATTTTACAGCGAGCTGTATGACTAGCTACACATACTGAGGGGCTGACTTCTGAGGGATTCGGAGCGTCGAGTCGAGATGGCTGCCGCCATCTTTGTCTGTTTGCTCCTCATCCACCATTCTTTCGGTAAGACTGTTGTCGTCGTTACCTTGTAGTGCCTAATGGCAGTAGGTTTACTTGCTGTTTTTGTGGCAGGGTATATTTTACACGGAAAGGTTCAATAGCCCCTCCCATTTAATGTTCTGGAGACACCTTCTCGAACGCGGGACCCCTTCGGAAAGACAGGTGAATACGTATACATATGATTTAGTTACTAGACCTGTATATGCTAGTTGCAAACTACTAATGGTAGCTTTATCCTTAGACACAGCATTGACTTGAATGTAATGAAAGGGACACCATGAACTATATATGTAAGCCAGGCTGATGCATTGTCATATCTTTCTGCAATGTTCATTTTTAAAATATCCATACAGATAACAAGTATTAGTTTATTGCATATCTGTTTATTGCAATATGTACTCTTTTTGTAACAAATTCAAAATCAAGATTCAAAAAGAGCTAGTGTAACTACCAAATAACTGGTTGCAATTTCATCTTACTTGTTATTAATATACTGGTTGAAATTTTATCTTATTTACTATATCCGAAGCATATCACAGATCATAGGTAGCTATAAAGTAGAACTAAATTGCAGGTGAGTAGGATGAGAATTTCTCACCATCTACACAGTCCGTTCAACATTTTTCATATTCTTCCCATGTATGACTCCCAGCCCCTACTGTCACCCTTAATCTTACAAAATTGGCAATTTTCTGGCCTCTATTCCCGGAACGAATCATTCAAGATCATATTGACTTTTAAGGCATACTCTGATGCATCTAGAAAGGCCTGTATATGTATGGCCACAGTATGGGCCCGTCATTTTAAGACCGGGGGCAAATATATTCTAGTGCACGAATCGGTGGGAATAGCAAGCAAAGATCTCACCAAGAATTGTTTATTTTCATGACAAATACACGAGGGGAAATTGGTTCCTTTGCTGTTTATTTTAATTGGGCAACTGTAAATTCTTTGTAAACGCTGAAAATGAAGGCTTGACTGTTTCCTGGGCCTACACAGGCCTGTTCCTCTGTTCTAGGGCAACATGCCCCCCGAGAAAACTCAACTATGGGCCCTTTGTTACAGTTACAGGTGTACAGGTGTTAGATCTTGGCTTGTATAGTACGTACATACGTATAGACAAGGTAACGTTAAAAGCTCAACTTGGCCGATGCTGATACTTATATTGCCAATAAATACCCTGTTTATTGTTTTATTGACAGTTTTATCCAGCAGTGTACACAAATTACTCTTCCGCCACACTTTGTCTTATCGCTGTTTTTTCACGTCTTTGTTTTACTTCGACACGTCAAATATATGAAAATTAACTTAGTGTAAAAATGTAGGAGTTCGAAATGGTGTACTCAATAATGGCAAGTGCTTTGCTTGAGCACACCTTCTACCCATTAAAACACCAATACATGTGCATGGCTTTATGTCATTGTCGGACGAGTTTGTTTAACATTGCCGTGAACTGTAGTTTTCTAATGCTATGACAACTCCTTATATTCACAGTTCTCGCATCAGCGAATGAGGGAAACCTTATCGACGCCCTGCTAGTGAACTACACGTCGGACGCACGCCCAGTGAAGGACCCCATGCAAAATGTCACCGTGAGGTTCGAACTGGTGTTGGCACAGATCATCGAAGTGGTAAGACATTATGGTGTCTTCTTTTCGACACATGGGTAACAAAGTAGTGTCCTTCTATAAAATCACAATGCGACGTTGCAAGGTACAAAAAATGATTCGTTGTTGCATTTATCATGGCTTAATGCATAGTACTTATTAACTAACAGATTTTATTTACTGAACAGGTCGCTAGAGACCAGATGCTGACAGTGAATGTGTGGTTCCGCCATGTAAGTACTTCTATTGAACTTACCAATAATTGTTTAAAAGACATCTATGTTGTCTCTTATATTTACGTATTTTCGTAGACGACAAACTTGTGTCTACGTTTCTTTGCCTGGTGACAACCCCCTTGACGAGAATCTGCTTTTAATATGATATGTCTCTGGAGTCTGCATACATGTACATGCATTTATACATCCGGGGGCATAAGGGGATAATAATAAGATCTTCAAACATAATACATTGTACCATCCAAAACGATCTATCTTATCATTCAAACAGTTCAACCTCAGATCAGATTTACAAATTACTAGCTGATACTGTCCAGATGGCCTAAGGTCTGCTTTAAGTAGGTCTCAATTTATCTCGGGTTGAAAGACACAATGTATTTCACTAGAGACACCTTGCGTTGAATACAATAGTCAACACTTATCACCACCAACATCAAATAACATCCATTACAAAGAACCCCCACAGGCCATATGACAATCAGTAGAGAGTGTTTAGTAGAGAAAAATGAAGTATTCATGATCATGAGATTCTATGATGATTGTAGTTGAGCTGCTAATTGATTATGTTTTGTGTCTAGGTACCACAATCTTATGACGTCACCAAAACCAAAACCTAGTCGAATATAGCTTGAGATTCAAATGTATAGTCCAATTAGCCTTTTGGAAGCCGTTTTTACGTAATGGCAGTGGCTGGTGTTGTTATCCACTGTATCTATGGCACGGTATCGGAAGAGCCATCCCTCTTCTTCCATATCCTTTTACCTCCCCCAATCGAAGCTCGAAGTGCCCATTTTTACACCTGATTGGGGTGAAGAAAATTGAGAAAGTAACTTTCCAAAGTACTCAACGTCTAGCCAGTAGCACCAGGAATCGAACCTGTAACCGGCTCTCGATGTCGCGTCTTCTAGTCTAATTACTCGGGCATATATTTAGCGCCACCAAACATATCTTTGTTAACATTTCAAAAAGACTCTAGATGAAGAGTTTCTTGCTGTTTCTCTGTTTTATTTCATTCTAGTACTGGGACGACGACTTCTTAGTATGGAATCCCGACGAGTATAGTGGGATAACTTCTATCAGAATCCCGAGCGAGAAAATATGGCGGCCAGACATCGTGCTCTATGAGAGGTGAGAAGCTACTTCTAAAACTGTGTGCATAAACCCACATAACATTGTGGAACACACACCGTGTCTTGAGAGTTGGACACACATAACAGAAGCTATAAGAACTGCTTTGTAGTTAAGGCCTGGTCACATCCGTCTTACGATCGTCGTACGATCGTGAAGTGAGGGAATTCTTGGACAGTCGTGTATGTGTTGTATTCAGCCGCCTTGTTACGGAAAAGGGCCGTCTCATATCCCTGTCGGTGGCTGGCTCTCTCACAGCCTGCTTGAGGGTTCTATCACATCCAAATCGTGTGACGACCTAAGGCGAATGTAACCAAGCAAAACACCTTCCGATACTTGACCATACTTGCAACTACGAAACGAGAATTGCATCTATTTGATTGATAAAACATACTTGACTGTAGTAGTTACAGGTCTAACTAGATTATGTACAAACTGTCGACACACTCCTGTTGAAATCTAGAAAAATATTCTTAAGGTTATTGGTTATTTTTGGTACATCATGCATATCAAGATTTAACCAAAAACGATTTCTTGATATCTTTTCTACACATACAGAATCCATGAAGAGGGCTGGTCCGAAACTCCCAACACGCATGCGCACGTGAACCATAACGGGTCCGTGCAGTGGCTGTATCCCATCACCCTCCGCAGCTCGTGTCTGATGGACGTGTCGCTCTTCCCGTACGACGTCCAGTCCTGTCCGCTCAAGTTCAGCTCCTGGGCGTACGACGGTCTCGCGGTCGACATCGTCAACACGTCAGCCACGGGAGACAGCGAGAACTTCATCAAGAACGAGGAGTGGGACCTGGTCAGCTTCGCAGCCGCCAAGAACATACAGTACTACAACTGCTGTACCCAGCCGTACCCGGATGTGACGTTCACAATTGAAATAGCGAGGAAGGCACTGTATTATAACTACTACGTGCTCGCGCCGTGTATTATCATAGTTCTAATCAGTCTGTTGGGGTTCTGCCTACCGCCTGATTCAGGAGAGAAACTGTCCCTCAGTATCACCATGTTGCTGTCGCTAGTGGTCTTCATGCAGCTAGTTGCGGACAGTCTACCAGCAACCTCGACAACGATTCCACTCATTGGTAAGCCTTTACTATAATTTCATTAGGGTTGTAATTCAAAAGCTTAAAATTTTCGTTGCACACAACAAAGAGATATCTAGCTGTCTACGATTAGAAAATGACTCCACAACCTTCGTTGAGCAGTATTAACTGGTTTTATTTCCACTACTCCAGTCATGAACCGTGATGAGGGGGATACAAACTTAGCAACGTTTCAGATCGCATTGTTCCTACTGCAGCGCCACCTAGAAATGGGGAACAGAATCAGTCAGTATTGGCCTAATAAAAGCTAATAAAGATAACAGAATCACAAACATTGTGGTATGTAGATATCTGTTGATTGTGTGCAAAGAACTACAAAGTTAAACAAGTAAGGTTTTATTTTACATTTTATTATATCACACGTCATCAATGTTATAAGGATTCTAGGTCACCTTACAATATGGATTGGCAATTCAATCTTGGTAACTGCGCCGTTAAATGAACAGAATCTCCGGGGACATGGTGTTAGAATAGAGAGTCAATAACACATTTTCAATGAGGACGGAAAGTCTCTCTGACGATAATGAGACGTAGCTGGCTACAAATTACTTTTCTGGTGGATAACAAAGCAATTTCATCCATTAATCAACAATGGGGACAAAGATGGCAAATTACACTCAATGCGCAAGCTTTATAAGGGAGGAGAATATTACCCAAAACAAACTATCATTAATTTTACAGGTGCATGAGCTAGGCTGACCGCCAAAAAATGAGCGTACCAAGAAAAGAGAGCACTTAATCATCCCGATCTTTTTGCAAAAACAATATCGATTTAAACCTACGGCTATGATGTATTGACGTTGACAATGGGGATTGGCATTGGGAGTACGTTTTACAAAGAAATCATGCTGAAGGATGGCTGGCCGATGGTTGAAATGAGCCGGAATCCTCCAGCGGGGGCGCGCCGAGTAGATTAAGTGATAATAGTGCCCCCGAGAGCCATGGAAACGACTCATTCGTGCTACACCCTAGCAAAGGTCGTTGATTACAACTAAGCCGATCAAAGCTGGGTCGCAGCTATGCTGGCTGGGGGACATCAACTTTTGACCTTGCACGGGCCGCTCAATATCACCGTATATACATGCTATCAAAACCCACTTTCCCCATGTTTTGAAGGATCAGTCTAAAGCAGCAAAATGTATTGGTGACAATGGTTGGCTCCTTGCACTTTAAAACAGACACACAAAAGTGGATTATACAAACTGTTGGATAGCTTATCAGTTAATTGATTAGCTGGTTGGTCAATTGAATGATCAACATTGATACATTTTAATGTGAAATGAATGGATTTGTGATGTTCACATTTATAATATATCTAATTCCTCACCCAACAGAACGGCGGACGGTATGAATTTCCGAGCCCTTTGACCAATCGCTGATGAAATGCACCAGTAATGTCACGTGATCCTGGTGATTGGTCACTTTAAGTCTGAAGACGACTGCAATAGGACTGTCGAAAATGTCAAAAGTTCAGTTACGCAATGTGTTTAATACTTCTTTGCTCTCTATTTCATTTCAGGGCAGTTCTTTGGAGCAACTATCGTGATCGTCGCTCTGTCATCCGTCCTTACCATCTTCATCCTCAGCATCCACTTCCGGGGTCCCAACATCCGCCCGGTACCCAGATGGCTCAAGCTCATGTTCTCCATCAAAGCCTGTAAACAGCTCGCGCAGGAGACACGTCACAGCAACCATCCCGAGGACACGGAACAACGGGAACTGCCCGAGATGAACCGTAACAGACGAGACAGCGCCTCCTTGGAGAGAACGGACATATTGCAGGCTAAAACCATACGCTACATGGAACTACACAAGAGGATTGACGTCATCAACGAGCACCTGGATGAGATGCTGCGCACGCGCAGATCCAAGGCTTCAACAACAGCCATTGAAGATGAGTGGAAAACTTTAGCTGTGAAAATGGATAGATGTCTACTTGTGTTATTCCTAGTACTATCGTTTATCACGCTTATTGTTATCATGTCTGCTATATATTAGCCTACAGAAGGAGGTTATGACCTTCTGGGTGATATATGTCAGTAATCACATGTCAAACAGAGATTTCTTTTCCATGGAAAGAGCTTTGTTCTGCGAAGGAAAAGGACAACACAAGACACGGGGCTTGTCAGAACACTCTGGGAACGACGTTTCCGGTGGACCTGGACAGAATGTCGTTCCCAATCGCGACGACTGTCAGCCTGAGATATTTGTTGTGCTAAAATAAAAAACAAAATATTTTCATGAAGTGAATATGAATAAGAAACCATATCAAATATGGACACAGCTACCGTCAATTAAGACGAAGATGTTACATGTACATAGATATTGCACAGAGGAAAAGTGTATTTGTTACATTAACATTGCTTTTGCCAGTGTCCTGTATTGATGATAGAAAGGTTGACACGTGAAAACATGGCATATTGCTTTAACAATGTACATAAAGTAAAGTAGATATTGGATATATCGCAATGATGTAAACCTTTGGGTATATATTGTGACTCTGATATAAGAAGAATGTGTAAAACACAAATAAGAGCGAATCTTTTTATTGTAATATATGACATGCTATAAGAGACATATCGATGATGTTGCATTAGCTGACAATACACAATTACCCTGCATTCTCTGCAATTACGCTTGCTTAATGAATTAAAACAGTTGTTAGCTGATTCAATGTACTTCATCATTTATTGAGTATAAGTATTGTGTGAATGACATCTTCATTATATCCGTGAAAAATGGAAATATTATTTCATATGTGTCTTTGGTTGACGATGCTATTTGATATGTAGGTAGGTGTTGGAAAAATGAAGGCCATGGCCGATTTTGGGTCTCTTGTATGTGACCTTGGTACTGCAGCAGAGCTTCTGTTTTTGTATCTTCTAATCTGGACGTTCTATGATCTTGAGTTTTAGTGACAGATAGATTGTGATGTAAGGAATAAGTGGTGTATGACTGGTCCCCTTATCAGCTTGCCCTAAAAATGTGTTTTCGTTAGAACATTTCAAGGAGATTGACTGAACAAAGGAACGACGGATTTCCATGACATTTAGCATGCAAGTAGCTTTAACAGAGATGTACCTAATGAAAAACCATGTGAATTGGGACTTGATTTGGATCATTAATTAGACAAATCTATATTCACAGTGTATTAGTGTACCCAAATACATGTAGTCAGTTACATTGGAACATTACTAGTAACAAATACCTATTATGCAAATAACATCCTACTTTGCATACTCAATGCAAAGTGCAATATTTCTTCTGATCGGTAAATGATTGGACTGACCAATGTAAAGGTGGTCATGTAAATGTGGATCACACTATTTCATGTAAAATATGAGTTTTCCGAACTCTTGTCTGTCTTTATCTGTATCTATATAGCCAGTACAACCGCCCTTCAACGTAACACACCACCTTGTCACTGCATGAAAACCGCTCTTTAAGCTCTCTTAAAGTGTGCTTAAGGGTGCCGTATTGGCATTCTTTAAGTTACTTTACGCAATGCTTACGCATTCGTAAATATTATGTTTAAGCCATAATTACATGCGTACGTCAACGTTTCAGGTCATGGTAGCAAAACATGGACAGAAAAAGCACAAACTATGCAGGATTGAGGGGAAAATCACAATGAACATGCACCAATTTTACTCATTTAAAGATATATTGTAAGCTGTACAATCAAGGATGAAACCTCTATCTTACCGTGTCACTCATAGCATTTGACATTTGGTACAACCTCGAGCACTGCAACACCAACTGAAAACTAGTAATCAAAACAATCACAGGAAATTCCATGGTGGTCCACAGGTGCAACTGACGTCATAAGAGCATCGCATTTAAACGGGAAGAACAGGATGGGTTTCATCACAGTTCCCGGCGTATTTATGCGCACGCACAGTATATTCTAAATGCAAAGGTTTAAATGTATAATTTATTTGAGTGACAAGAAAAAAAAAGAGCTACTCCTCCATTTCCTCAAACCATGATTATGGACACCAGTCCTGCAGTGTTGGTTGCAATCTAAAGGTTAGAGGCCAAAAGGTCAAGGTGTATGAGGCAATGAGCTGAGTGTCTAATGGTGGGGATGTGGTTCATATCATCCTGTGTGGCGTTTCGTAATTCATTCATGGTAAGTACGGCTGTTGAGAATCAACAGGGTATATAGCCCTCTCTGTTTATTTTGGGTTTGATTCAGCTATTAATCAAAATGATTATCATATCTGACAGAGTCTTTTTCTGTAAAAATAATGATTATGATTTAACTCAATATATGACGTGTTTGCATGACGTACACATTTATCTATCGGGGATAGACACTGCAAAGTTAATGTCTAGCTTACTTATCAGATACGACGACAAGAAACTGCATCGTCTACTTTGCATATGTGTCGATGTTATTTTTCTCGCTAGGCGGCGCTTTTTATTGTGCTGGGTGCTGGGTGCTGGGTGCTGGGGTGTACGGGAATCCGATGCATCGAGCTGGAAGAATACTTTGGCATCATCAACTTACCTTTGACCGAGAAAGGGTGTAACCAACATATCATCGTAGTGACGCATTTCAAACCATGCGGAACAGGAATGCGAAACCCAAAACAAGACCACTGACAAACGGTATTTTCATCAATTTGGCATAATATAAAAACACTGTGGTATCAGGTGGTTAAATGTAGACGGACCACAATCTAATAGAATAAAAACACCACACCTAACAGTTGTACATTACTTGAATTTTTCGGTTAGCGAGTATTAAATTTAACAATACATGTTGACACAGGAGTCGCACATTTAACGCAAACCTTTGAATAAAAATATTGTTGTTCAAACTATGTGCATTTTGCGCGATAGCATCAGACACATACTTCTAAATATGTCACTATTACTAAACAAAATTCGCCCCTTACGAAACAGTTGAGTAATGCCCCGAGGTAGTCACGTATAATGAAGGCATTAGTGGAATAACCAGGTGCTAATTTGTCCCTTTCAGATAAACAACCGGGTCAATGCGGTCTCTGAGCAAAAGATGCATGCACATAGGTGTGTACATGTGGTATAATTTTGTTACTGGCGCCTAATATTTAATTACATACAAACTCACAACAACTTTTATTCAACATTTTAAAAGTAACGCTTAAATGCTCAGATTTGATAGATGCTATTACATGCTTAAAGATAACTGCGGTTATAGTATGCCCCTTGAATTGATAAAATTTGTTTTCCATCACCACACTATATGTATTCTGTAGAGAAGCAATACAGTTAAAAACCATGTCGACGTTATGAATAACATAGAATAACAGAAATTGAGCTGCGTTCAATGAATGTGTAGGCCGTTGGTAACGTTACACACTCATAAATTTTAATTGTTTTCGCTGGACCATGGCTTTGGTAACCTCAAGTTTGCAGCTGTTATTAGAGATATAATGACCGCTTGCAGTAGCTGCCGGTAATAGGCCAGTTCGTACCAGTATTTAAGCTGTCCCTAGTACCACCCCTGTTGCAATGATCAACGCCAACACGAAGACAACAAATAGACATCGGTCAATCTTCATAGCTAGAATCTTCCACTCCTTTTCCAAACCTCGTTTGTATTTCATCTTCTTTTCGTCGTCCAAAAGGTGGTTCATGACTTTCTCAATTCTACCCAAAGCGGGACTCAGGAGGTCGCCCCTACGCTGGACAGACTCCGTTTCTTCTGACTCCTCAGATTGTGGACTATGTTTCACGTATTTGTTATTGGTCATGACGGTCACTTTCGCTTTTGGAGGGCCGAGAAAGAAGATGGATCGAAGCCAGTCTGGAACTGGTCGGATGTAAGGGGCTCGGAAGTGCAAGGTCAAGGTGAAGATGGTCAAAGCAGACGAGAAGGTCATCAGTAGGATGATCACTCCATAGAAAGTTCCTGGGGAACACAGTTAACAAATGGCAACGTTGTATGAGTGCAAAGTCAGGACACGCAAAGTCGTATACGATATCGCTATATGATGTACTCAAAATACCACATGCATATGTAGGTTGGTACAAATGAAATTGGAACTTGGTATTTTTAATGTCTATCTATCAAGGTGACATATAGCTATAGCAGTGATCCAATCGGCGTTAAATTCTACATACCAGTAGCTTCCTTAGATTCAGTACATTTTGTATATTACATAATTATACATAACTAGATTCATAATGATACAATATATTCGTCTAGGAACATTTCAAAACGTCTTTTAGTGAAATAAAAGGACCAAAAACATGACAAATCATTCGAACTGTCTAGACAGTCCGTGCCCCTCCCTTTTGCTACATTGCGCGCTTGAACACCTCACGACTTTATCCATGGTGGCAGCCGCCTGGTGAATGTCAGGCCCTTATTTGTTTGGAGAAGAAGACACGGAGTAAAAACCTTAACTGCATGTACAAATACCAGGCTGCTTACCTATGGCAGGGATGCTTGTTGACAATGGCGGCAGCCTGTCCGTCACAACTTGCATGAACACCACCAAGGCTAACAGCAGGGTAATGTTGAGTGACAGTTTCTCCCCAGAATCCGGTGGCAGGAAAAACCCCAAGAGAGACAAGAAGCACATGATCACACCCGGAGTGATGAAGTAGTAAGTGTAGTAGAGACTTCGTCTCCGAATAACAACCGTGAAGGTGACGTCAGGATACGTCACACTCAGATCGCTCGAGTAAACAACTTCGTTTCTTTGTAACCCAAAGGACTCTAACGTCCATTCCCCATTCCTAATGAAGTTTTCGGTGTCACCCTTGTTGGTAAAGTTGACTAGGTTCAGGCGAAGACCGTTGTATGTCCAGGAGCCGAACTTCATGGGGCACCTTTGGATGTCGTACGGGAAGCGTGCGATGTCCATAACACAGGAACTGATGATGGTGGCCGGGGCTCCCCAGATGACGTCACCGGTACTGCTGACACGGACATTGGTGTCGGGAGTTTCTGACCAGCCTTCTTCATGAACCCTGTCATGGTATATTTTGTTTTGTATTGTACTGTATCGTATAATATTATTTCACACATAGTGTTACGGTTAGGGTTAATGAGCCTCCCCGTTGGGTATATGGTGTTATCCCTGGTCCTTTGCTATAACCACCGAATCAAACCACTGAGTGAGCGAAGCGAACGAGGATGTTTTATGAGGTGGTTACAGCGAAGGACAAGACATTATGACACCATATACACCGAGGAAGAAGGGGTCGCTAAAGCCCCTTCACACGAGAGCAAGAATGAGCCGAAATGCCGTCGGAATGAAAATCATTTTCTATTCCTGGCAATTCCTGGCTATTCGTAGTGTGTTCCAGAAATTCTTACTTCATTCCAGCTATTTGTGTCCGTTCTTTTGGCTGGCCAGAAAGTTTTTGACATGTTAAAAACTGCATTCGAAGTGGAAAAAATATCGAATGGGATTCAAAGTGGATTCTAAGTGGATTCTAACTATTCTAACTGCAGTATGACCGCATTCCAAGGTATTCCAACATTATTCGAAATATTCTTATCTCATTCGATAGAGAACCGAAACGGCAAGCCACTTCGAATCTTGTCAGAGTGTGGCCAAAAGAATATCTGGAAGCCAGTCAGAATTTCTAGAATAAACTATGAATTCCCAGGAATAGAAAATAATTTTCATTCTGACGACATTTTGGCTCATTCCTTCTCGTGTGAAGGGGATATAAGGTCCATTTAGAATTCCCACCCAAATGGCCCCGAATGTGGTACGAATTTTGCAAATACTTTATTACGATTGGTTCTGCTTGATTCCTGCTAATTCGGTTTAAGTGTGAAGGCCCTATTACTGGTACGTTATTATCATATAGCCTATCAGAACTGTCAAGTATAAAAGATACAATTCCTGTGTAAAACTAAACACGTAAAAGAGTACAGCATTTAATAATTTTTTTAAAGTTTTGAATAAACAGATTTTTACCTGTTGTAGAGAACAATATCGGGACGCCATATAAGTTCACTCTTAAAGTTGACGGTTTTGATATTGTCATATTTTGAGATGTTCCATGTTAGAAATTCATCCCTCCAACGCTGGGGATAGAAACAACAACAATGATATATTAGTGATGAAAATAATTTGATGTTTAAAGCACTGAAGTGGAAATGCCTAAGAAAAGGACTTGAAGCATAGGTAGGGCTTTTGAATTGCTAATGTTTAGTCTCAGTATACACTTAAAATTTCCATCGTCCTTTCTCTACTCTCTAGCCACAGAAGGTTTAATCGGCAATCTTACATACCCGGCCCAATCAACAGCCTAAGTAAATACTTAGGCCCGAAAATCATCATTCACGCATGTTGAATACACGACTCCACCTTGTATACGACATCTGTGATGTAAGCCCTACCACCAAGAAAAGGTGAGAAAAAAAAAAGAAACGATTGACTCACTCGTCGAATCCACAAGTTAGTGGTCATGGTCTGCTCTTTAACATTCTGTCAAAAGGAAACAAAAAAACAGAACTATTAGATTGAATCTGTTTTGCTCTTACAACAACACATTTAGCTACACGGACATAGCTATGACGTCACTGTCAGCCATTTTTGATTGTTAAAGCCGGACGTTGTTGGATGAATTCATGGGTATGGGTAACATTTACATATGCATGACATCACATGTAAGCAAATCTATTGGTCTGGCTCTTCAGGCTTCAACCAATCAACAGGTAGCTATGAAGTCACATTAGAATCTGTTTTGATCAATAGATGAACTCACCACGCTGATTATCTGTGCCAGGGTTACATCCAAAGAGACCGTGACCGGTTTTGAAGGGTCCCGTACAGGTCGGGCTTCCTTGTTATAACCAGTCATCAGCGTGGCAACCAGTTCACGTTCTGATAGTGCAGCAACTGTAAATAATTGTGTGGAAAACATTACTCTAGTTGTCGCCCTCAGCAAATATCCTTGTCCTACGTTGTCCAATGGCATTTAACAACAGCATGTGCTATGCTAATTTATCTACAATGGTTACAAAAACGTACGTGACATAAAACAAGACCATAGAATGCAAAGGACAAAAAAAATACAGAAACCGAAAGTTCTGTTGCGTTACTAAGATCATCCACCATAGCGCCAAAAATGTTCCTGAACTTTGTGTTCACAACACCTAACAAAAACAAGTATCATTACAATTCATCTGGTGGTACTTAGGTTATTACTGTGGAAAAAATACACACAAGTAGGGCTGGGTACCGGTACTGTGTACCGGCACAAAACCCGTTTTTCTCATTAGACCGGTCCAGAAAAACCGGACCTGAAAAAATTCGGTTGACCGGATGTTGGACCGATTGGAAAATGAACTGATTTCTGATCAGGCATTCACACTTTTACCGGTCTAGGCAAATAACAAGAGCTAAGCAAAGTAGACTCTATAGTCATTTTACTAACTTTTACAGTCAATCGTACAGAGGTAGTTAGCCTTGTAGGGTTGTTAAAACGCCAGTGGGAGTCGAATACTACACAAAACAGATTTCTTTGCAGCAAAAAGGACCATTGTTTTGAGTATCGTTTATTCACAAGTTTTCACATAATGAATCAGTTTGCTACCCAACATTTTGTTGCCTACGTTACACAATAACAAGCTGTCAGGTAACGACGCCAACCTCCCCTACGGGGACAGGGCTAACCCTTGCCTTGGGCGAGACCGCGATAATCATACACCTTGTCACTCAAGAAGAAACAGTAGAAGTTGTAATAACTATCATATAACGACTCGATAGCATCCATTGTACTCACCATATCCGTGCAGCAGCATAAGGAACATGAAAATAATTGATGTCATCATTGTTGGTGCTTCGGAGCCAAAGATGAGAATAATTCTGCACAACCTGAGTTAACACATGCTGTGATACTTAGCGTCTTGTCCTTGTTTATGTGCCAACAGTTGTGCTGATTCCCGTACCCCTGCACCAAGATATCTGCAAACACACATTTCTTTCATTAGATAAATATAATAATGTAATACATGAGATAGAACAACAAACATACAGACAAAAATTTCAACATAAAAAAATAATAATAATACCCATAGTGGATATGAAATATCCTTGTTCTGTTCCATAAGTACATATCGGGAAAGAAATGGATCAACAGATAGATTTCGACTGTGTACAAATTTCTGTTCGTCCTACAAAACATCTGTAACTGTACTACAAGTTTTAGACAATGGTAGCCTGGTATCCAGGCTAGACAAGGGACCCTCTACCATTACGCTTGGATACACAAAGGACATACTTGAAACCCCCGTCACATTTGACGAATATCGGTCGGACGACGATTCTGTGATCTTAGGTATGGCCGATCTTCCATCGATACGCCCGAAGATCGTGGATAATGTGACAGGGGTATAACGCGATTACGAGACATATTAGTGTTAGCACCATATAACGTTAATAAAGAAATAACTGCTATAGCTACAGTAGGACTCTTCGACTGTTCGAACAAATACGTCTTAATCTAGTCAATTCTACTGCCAAAGATAAGAACTTGTATATGATTTACGAAGAAACGACATACCGAGACAAAAGAAGGTCTAGTCGTGTGTCAGACTCTAAGCTGTGGGTTTGCCATACTCGTTGCGTGTATACGTAACGTAACGAGTGGAAAAACCGGCTACTGTCGTCATATGCCTACCGGCGCCTGGATACTGCACCTATATTCTTTGTCATTCAGAAAATGATTGAACAGTCATATACAATGATCCCAGTATTTATCTAGGGCGAGGTTATGATAGACGGACAACAGCATTCCCCGAAAGAATGCCGGATTTTAGAAGTCACTGTTTGTACTATATATGCTTGCATTTGCGTCGTTCCAACTTCCGTAAGATAGTAATTAATATTCTCTATTTTTGTCACGTATATTTCTCATACACAAATTTATATCCTACTATCATAAATGTCAATAGTTAAGCTTCCTTACATAACTACACCTTTATTTCGCTAATGATGATGATGATGATGATGATGATGATGATGATGATGATGATGTGAAGTTTCTAGTAATGCAGCTAGCCTCCAACATGTCCCGATTGGTGATGTTTGGGCCCAATAAAAGGTTATGTAGAATACATTATTGGGGTGGAGCGACTACTCTCTCTTCGCAGCGGGCAGCCAGGGGCTAAATTGTGAGGGGCTTTCCATCGGCGGGGCTAAATCGCCAGGGTTCGGAGCGGCTGCCATTCGACGCTAACTCAGGTGTACATGTAAGTGACACGACAATTGCCCCGTGTGCGGCGATAGGACTGTAGGTTTTGAACGACTCACATCGGAATGGGCTTCTAATCTTTTTGATATTACAAGTGCGGTGGGTTATTTAGTCTGCTCAAGGTGTGGCTCTCCTCAAATGTTTTTTTTTGTTTGTATTTTATAGTGGTGACGTCTCATAATAAACATGTTCACTAGCCCAACTGATCAAGCGCAGGTTAAAGGTGAAGGCCCTGGCATGTAAACAGTTCTATGTACATGTCCGGACATATGGATCTCTGTCGGTTGCAGAGAATTGTCCAAACCTGTTTTAGTATGTCTCAGCCACTTTTTGTCTCATTGTGCATGTGAATATGAATACGCTTATCATACTAAATGTCTTACCTACAGTAAAGAGAGAGAAACGTTGTTTAAGAATATATATTAGAACCAAACAGACGTCTCCCTTACTGGTACACAGAACGATATCTTCCATATACCGCTATCATGTGCAACTCATATACCCGTTCAGTTAGTTTCTTTATACTGTATTCGAATTCCAAATGCGCGACCAGATCACTCATACATGGCTGTACTGTTATCGGTTATATTTTGCTGTTCTCGTAGTATTATTGTCTTTATAGCTATGAGTTGTTATTGGCTGCCATACATTGTACCTTGTGCGATTGTTAGCAATAAAATTCATTCATTCATTCATACTCGTCCATTGGCTGGAACAACCTTTGCTTGACCGCGCGCCGTTGCTTAGATACCTGGGATCAAAGGACACCGTCCTGAAGGACATCGCGCCTGTTGTTTTAAATTAGCAGTTCCTCTTCCATCACGCCACCATGTATCTGCTCGGACTCGAGGGAAATAAGTACGAACCAAACAACTCTTAATCTTATTGCTCTTGAGAGAAAATGCCACGTCTTATTAATCTTCTTTGCACCAAATTTCGTCAGATTCGTGTGTAAAATAAACGTTCATAGAGAAAAATTACACATAATGCTTTCTGTTTTTGTCAACACACATCTAATCAATAACTTATTCCGCTTATGATTCCATATGCAATTTGCACCATAGTCATTGATACAGTCAGGAATGTTTTTGTTTTTGTTAATGTATTTTTGGGATCATACAAAGTTCATCTCTAGCCGTGTGTATGAATATTTTATGATCAACATATTTTGATATCTATAAATATGATAAACGCATGTTTAAGTCAACCTGAGGGGATGTCTTAAAGGACATTTCATAATTCATACTAAAAGAAGGCTGGTATGTTCTGTAGGGTATCAAAACATTAAATAAATAAATAAATAAATTACCGTCTTGTATTCTTTTTTTTTAAATTTTCAACCGAGTAGGTATTTCTATTCCCATGTGCTATGTCCTTCCATTTCTCATTTCCACATGACGAGACCGCCTCTAACGTCCCACGTAGATCTATCATAAAGGACCATTAAACACATCATTCTCTAACCAAGGACATTGAGTGAACTGTCGTTCTGCTTTCAATATATAACATGAAATTGTAAAAATAGTAAAATTGTGAAAAATCGCTTGTTGATAATCACCAAAAAGTCGCTGCTGATAATCACCAAATGTGTATCAAGCTAAGAAGAAAAAACAAGTACTCAAATTCAAGAAATAAAAAATACTGACCGTTGATAGTCAAAGGTTTATATGATAATTGTATGCATGGCCTGTTTAATTTCCATTGGTTCCACCCCACCCTTCCATATAATGACGACACAAAGTCTGTTCTGGCATACCTATCATTTTTTTTTAACGTGAAAGAGGCGGGGATCCGGATATCGTTTTTTCTTGGCTGATTTCTATCCAAAAATATACATATCTTCCAGAAGATATTCTTTGTTGATCTAATTCGGGACTTAGCAACTGAAAAGGTTAAAGACTCAGTAGGACGTACGTCTGCCGGGACAGAGGCATATTTCTGTCGGGGACAGTCGCGCTTGTTCCCGCCAACTGTCAAAGGGCACGCCCGTCATCAGAAGGATGACTTTACGACAAGGTTCAGTCTTCTGGTTCACCTGTTGTATTATTCTCGCCTGTGCACTACGTGTCAAAGGTATGCTTTAACATCATTTAACATAGAAGAATAATCCTCATAGAAAAAGATTGCATTACTCACGCAAAGTATTATCATCTATTTTACCACTTCCCTATCAGAAACATGGTTATATCAAGCAACAAGTGAATGCAAGTCCAAATAAGCAAATATCTGTTTGTTGCACCATATAATATAATGGTGTCTCTTAGTTTTAGTGATGGAATTGGATCTACCAAGGAGCTCAAGTCTAAGAAAAAGTAGTTTCGAACACCTTTCCTCCCAGTACCACTTTAAGCATGTAAAGGTTCGTCTTTTTCTTTCTAGATTCTTGAATCTATCTTAGGACTTAACGACCTTACTAGTCAATACAGCAACACTTCACAACCTTTTAATTTTCCATTTTGAAAACCATACAGTTTAAATTTCTTTACTCAATTGTCCCTCCCCTGTTGGAAAAAAAGTGTCCTTTTCTTATTGTTTCTCCCGAGTGTCGTTTACCGACCGTAGACTATGTCAATGTTTATAGGTTGAAGTGAAATATTTCACACGTTCCAGACTTAAGTAAATAGTTAGAATGACGTTCAAAAGGATTTATACAACCCTATAGCATGCACCTAAGCCCTCACAGTACTCCAGCACTGACATCAACGTTGTCACGTACAGCCAAACGTGCAGATATTGTCAGTTTTATGGTGTGTTCAAAACAGAGACATGATTTACGACATGAAAGGGAGTGTCATACATACTCTCCACAGATGTCAATAAACTCCACATTAAAAACATTTCAGCCTGCAAAAGTTGTTCTTTAAACTGTAAATAAACACCATTTTTTGAAAGCAACCACCATGTCATTTCGTTGTCTTGATAAGGTAGAAAAATGCGGGATGACTGAAAAGTTCCAGGTACTACTGTACTTCGCTTTTTATTCCCATTTGCCTAGATGTCCTTCCATTTCTCATTTCCACATGACGAGACCGCCTCTAACGTCCCACGTGGATCTATCATAAAGGACCATTACGCACATTACTCTCTGATGAAGGACATCGAGTAATACCATGACGTTTTGCTTTTAATCTATTATAACCATAGAATTGTAATAATGGTAGAATGATAGAATTATAAAGAATATGGCGCCTGCTGATATCCGAAAAAAAAGTTGGTCATGGTAAGAAAATTATGTAGATTTCAAAATTTGGAAAAAAACATGCATAAGACTTTTGTAGATGATAGTCGGTGCATTTGCGGGAACAAATTTCATATACAATCAAACCTGCCCATGACGACCTGCATAGTTTAAATGGTTTCCGTTGTGTTTAATGGCAAATAGCAAGCAAACGCACGTGCACGTACGTAACATTAATATTGTAATGGTAGTCAAAATCCGACGCAGAATTCGGTACAAAATCGAGTAAGTTATCATTGAAAATCGATAACACCTCAAGGTTTGAAAATCACGCGGTCGTTATGGGCAGGGATGTGGTCCTAATTTTTTGGAGGTCGCGGTCGCCTTGGCCATGTGGTCGTTGTGAAGAGTTCGCTTACGTCAATGGGGAAAATTTTCAGGACCGAGAAAAAGCGGTCGTAATGGTCAGGTGGTCGCTAAGAAGAGATGGTCGCTTGGGAAGGTGTACATTAAGGGAAAATTGTATGCATGGCCTACAGTTTCCATTTGTTACGCCCTTCCATATC
Organism: Branchiostoma floridae x Branchiostoma belcheri; assembly: GCA_019207045.1. Classification (NCBI taxonomy): domain Eukaryota; kingdom Metazoa; phylum Chordata; class Leptocardii; order Amphioxiformes; family Branchiostomatidae; genus Branchiostoma; species Branchiostoma floridae x Branchiostoma belcheri. Next base: position 21,051,419 of record CM033024.1, read on the forward strand.
ATTACGACACAAAATTTGATCGATAAGACCACCAGTTTTAAATGGTGTGGAAGATGCGTAGAGATCGTTTTCTCGGCTGATTTTCCATCCAAAGACATTCTTATCTGAGAAATAATTTCTTCGTTGATTTAATTCATGACTTCGCAACTGAAACGGTGAATAATCAGTCGGACGAAGGTTTTCAAGAACAGAGGCATATTTCTTACGGGACCGCTCGCGCTTGTTCCCGCCGACTGTCAAAGGGCACGCCCGTCAGAAGGATGACTTTACAACAAGGTTCAGTCTTCTGGTTCACCTGCTGCGTTATTCTCGCCTGTGCACTACGTGCAAAAGGTTTGCTCTAACATCATCTGACATGGAAAGAATAACCCTCATCAAAATAGATGCATTAAATAGATGCAATAAATGCATTACTCACGCAAAGTATATCATCTATTTTACCACTTCCCTCGCAGAAACAAGCTAGTATCATGGTTCATCAAGCAACACGTGAATGCTAATCTGATCTACCGAATTTCAGCTGTTGTTTCTTCCAGCTGTAAAATGTTTTGGCGTAGTACCAGTAAGCTGAAGATATAAGAAACAAATTGTTTTGATCATCTAGCCTCCTAGTACCGTTTTTAAGCCCATATGATATCGTGAAGTTTCGTCAGTCTTTTTTTTTCTTTCTACATTCAATAATCTATTTCTAAGATCTTACCCATCGATACAGCAACATATTTTCTACTCTTCCATTTTGAATTTGATAGATTTTTTCCTTATTAATACATCCCAGCGCTCCAGGAATAAATGAAGACTTCCATTCTTATTTTTCTAATTTTTCTGTGCTGGTGTTCACCATAGACTAGGGGTGGCCATGGGTAACGGTCCAGATACGGTCCAGGTCCAAGGTACACGTATTAGGTACAGGTCCGGACCTGAACCTGGACCTTATCGTTTGTGAAAACTTATGTATATGAATGGGCGATAGTCAAAACAACGGTCCATTTTGCTACAAATGATTCTGTTTGGTTAAGTATCCGACGTCCATTGTCGTTATTTTAAAATCCTATCTCCATGTGAAAACACTAACTGCATCTGGTTTATGTTTTATACCGAGTTCGGATGTAGACAGAACTTGGTAAAATGACTATCATGACTATATATATATATATAGATATATAGATATATATATATATATATATATATATAGATATATATATGTATATATATATATATATATATATATATATATATATATATATATATATATATAGATATATAGATATATATATCATAATTCACACCAGCCCTATAGTATCAAATATTGTTAAACAGTTATATTCGAGAATGATAGTCTTTGCAACATCAGTCAAATTTGTATAAGCTGCCTAGTTCTCTTTGAGATATTTTAGAGTGATGTCGAAATACTTGATACAATGTAGCAAACACCAGGGCCTTCTTACTCTTAGCATTCCATTGCTGATATCTAGGTACTAGGTCGTCACGCACAGTCACACGTGCAGATGTTATCAGTGTTTGGTGTTTTTGAAATAGCTCGATAGACGTATGGCATAATGAGAAATGTCATACCCTCTAAGTATGTCAATAACCTCTACATTAAATATGATTTCTCAAGTCTGTAAAGAAATTCTCGAAACTGTAAATAGATCTTAAAATCATTGTTTGCAATCATGCAACAGTGATACGTACACACTACATTTGTGTCATGTTGTTTTCTTATTGAAGTAGATAAAGGTAGGATAGCTTAAAAGGTGATGGTATGTTTTTGTATAGATGTCAGGCTAGGGTGTGGTCTCGTCACAATAGATATTGCATATTATTTATTCATAGACCATATCAGAAACAACAATAATGACTCTTATCATCATCAACCATAAGATGGACCGCTCAAGCATTCGAAAATCCCTATTAAAACATACATAATATTCTTTTAGCATTATAGTGAAATCAATACATGTACATATTTCGTGTATCCTATAACCCTTTAGAGTAAAAATACGTATATATATGTACATCATAAAACTAATTGACTACTGAAGCAAGAAAGGACACTGCAACCACTCCACCAAATTACTACAATTACCTCCCGCTGCTTATAATGTCCAGTAATATCAGTGTTATGTCTGATGTAGACGACATATTGTTTCAATGGGCGTCACCACCATGTTTCATATCTCACGATAAAAACGATAAAACAATTTAGTATTTACTCATAGCTTACTTTCTAACGCCATACCACATTTAGCTATCGAAATTTGTTCATTGCACCATCACAGCAGCTTTCAAGACCCTCAAACCAACCCATCAGATCTGACCCATGCTCGCTTACGGTTGACATGCTAACAGATCGCATAAAGCTATTTGAAATAGTAAGTGTGAGAAAAGTATTAACATTTCCTTTGACTTGTTATATCTACCCAGCATCCTGTTCGACTTTAAAGCAACTGGAATCTGCTAACCAGTTGACCTATGACCTCCCTGAGGTCACCTCATCGCCGTTCATCTTTGAGGTTAAGGTCAACACCAGCGGGATCTGCACTTTCCGGCTTGACACGCTGGATAACAACGGGTATCGTGTAAAGATCAGGTCTGGCCAGTCCAGCATTGCAAGAATTACCATTGGTGCTGTTAACAACAAGGCAACAAGCTGGACACCAGGTAATGCAGATATTCAACTGTTTTCCATTTCTTTTACTGTTTGACATAATTTTGTCGAGCATTCGTTTTATAATAGATTTTCACCTGACACACACAAGGGACCCACCTCCCGCTGCAAGGTGGCGCTGCTGGAAGATGAATGCCGTACAAAACGTGATTGAGCCTTGATCCCCCCTCATTGCGGATTTTGTTATCCAGTATGACTGTAATCGTAGGCTCCCATCACGTATATTGTATGTTGTAATGCACAAACATTGCACAATTTTTCATAATGATTACCATTTTGTACTTTGCAGACATCACATCGGCTGAAGAGTTCCGGAGGTTCTGGATTTGCTGGTCAAGAGGAGGGAGTGTTGGTGTGGGCAGGGGTGGAGAAGTGGAACCCTTCATGAGCTGGACAGACCCACAACCTGTCACCGACATCAGTCGAGTCGGCTACAGACTTGGCAATGCTTCCGGAGACTACCTGTTCAACTGTACACAAGGTTTATCTTTATTTAGCTTCATTACTCTACTTATAGGCCCTTTTACAATTGGCGTAACGATTGTGGCATTTGGCCTAGACAATTGCCACCAATCGGCTGTGCCCTTGGAAAAGGCACTTTACACGGCTTTCTTCACTTCATCCAGGTGTAAAAATCGGTACTTGATTTCGGTTGAGGAGGTAAAAGGCATTGAAAGGAAATTATTACGCCCTGTGTTCCAATACTATAGCCTAGACACATTAGACTAACAGCTCACTTCTCTATAGTGCATAAAGAAATCAATATGAGACTACCTTGACCTTTTAGTCGTGCAAATATTAATTTCTTTTGGCAAGGGATGGACGCTTCAGTAGATATCAAGAATGAGCAGGAAAACATTTTACATTTTTATTTTTATCTTAATTATATCTTTATCTATTCAGATGGATTTTTAGGAGTATGTATTGACCCGTCGACTCAAGCCAACACTACCGGACCTGTGTGTGACTGTCCTTATCTGCTGGGGGAGAACTGCACCTACCCATGTTCCCCGGGATATTACGTCATTTCCGGTGATGTCATAGCCAGAACATGCACGGCAAATGGGATTTGGACAGAATCGGATATATTCTGCCAAGGTATAGAATATGATCAGATTATTTGTGTGGTCCACATTAGATAAAACTAATTTCTTTTTTTAAATGTGTATCACATTTGTTCCTCTGGTAAACCAAAGACATCACACTCTGCTATTCCAGTTTCTAAGTATACTGATTTTTGCTGTTTTTTTTTTAGACATCAACGAGTGCTCCACTTTTAATGGCGGCTGTGCCCAGACCTGTACCAACACTGTAGGCAGTTACAACTGTTCCTGTAGTGAAGGGTTCGTACTGGACGGAGACGGACATAACTGCTCGAGTACATGTAAGTCATGACAATATGTTATAAAATATCACCACTTGTGTATCTAAAACGCAATGGTTTATCAACAGAGGGATCCATTATGTAACAGCTCAGCATCTTCTGTTTCTGGAACGTTTTAAATCCTTTCTAGACCCAGCAACGCGAGAGCAGAGCAACGCCAGAGCACAGCAACGCCAGAGCACAGCAACGCGAGAGTACAGCAACGCGAGTGCACAGAAAGGCGAAAGCACAGCAACGAGAGCACAGCAACGCGAGAGCACAGCAACGCCAGATTACAGCAACGCGAGAGCACAGCAACGCGAGTGCACAGAAAGGCGAAAGCACAGCAACGCGAGAGCACAGCAACGCGAGAGCTCCGCAACACGAGAGCACAGCAACGCGAGAGCACAGCAACGCGAGAGCACAGCAATGCGAGAGCACAGTAACACGAGAGTACAGCAACGCGAGAGCACAGCAACGCGAGTGCACAGAAAGGCAAAAACACAGCAACGCGAAAGCACAGAGCACAGCAACGCGAGAGCACATTAACGCGAGAGCACAGCAACGCGAGAGCACATTAACACGAGAGCACAGCAACGCGAGAGCACAGCAACGCGAGTGCACAGCAACGCGAGGGCATAGCAACGCGAGAGCACGTACAACAACGCGAGAACACAGCAACGCGAGAGCACAGCAATGTGAGAGCACAGCAACGCGAGAGCACAGTAATAGGTGAGCGCGTGCTTGTGCCAACACAGAAAGCTCCATATCGAACTGATGATTTTGCAAATACAGTTCATTTGTGGAATTCGGTTGATTATAGGGGAAAATGTGTTATAGATTACTCGGAATTGTCATGTCACCACAAATTTACAGTCGGCAACAAGAAAGAATTGCTAATTTGTTTTCATCTAAAACAGCGTAGCGCCAAAATATTGGGGTTCAATATTTCATAGCTGACCTCTATCACCAGCATCTCTAGGTCCCGCCCATGTTGATGGCAGGTCCATAGATCCTCAATAAAACGGAATAATTATGGCATAGTGACAGAATGGCGATGGTATGAAACCGGCCATACTATCATCGCCGTGAGAGCACCGAGCATGGCGATGCAAGAATAGTCGCCAAGAGAGCACCAAGAGAGCGCGGTGAGCGCCAATATGGCCAAACCGATGATAATAACCTGGCATGATAATGATATTCATTTTGAACAAGTTACATGAAAAAATTGATTTTTAAAAAGCAAGCCGAACGTATAAATTATCTTAGGTTCACGCTGAGCGGCTGTACAGTGCACTGCGCGAAAACGCAGATTTCCGCTGTGCAAATCCGTGTACACATGCAAGTAAATCCAGAGTTTCCACGGGTTCCAACGGGTGCCCACTGTGCGAACGTGACGTGCCCCTACATGGGGCACCTGTGCAAACCCGTGGAAACGGACCACTCGCGTGTGCATAACGTGCCCTCTATGAGGAAACCTGTGTGCGCGAACCGTGCAATCTTAGTACACGTGTGCGTACGTGTGGAAACTAGCGACGTTTGCTTTTGTGTGAGAATGACGGATGCATAAATTAGTGGTTAATTATCACCTAATTATCTCCCCGGGCCTCGACTGCGCCAAAATTACCCTTTGTTATTGATAGCAGCGTCATTTTCACTGCCCCGGCCCTTCCAAGCCCAAAATTTACCCTCCCAGCTTCCCCCTTCCCCTGTATATAAATTATAGTGTGTTTGCTTTTATTCTTTCTAGATGTGAATTAACTTTCGTTGTTTTTGCAGTTTTAAGTATTATTTGAGAGTTGACTGCTCCTGATGCGTTCCTCCATGTGTACTGAGTACTGGCTGTCGACCCTTTGGCTCCCATAGGTTTGTCGGTCCGACACCAGTACTTTTTGGGTTTTATTCGCAGTCGCAACATTTTGAGTTCACTCTACTGTGCTGGTTGATGACGTTAAACTCCCGTAGGTCTCTGGATTTCATCCGTACACCTCCAGCTGGCCTTTTACACAAAAAGTTGCTAGTCCAGAGCCTATACATTTACACAGCCGCAGCAGATTTTCTAAGCGTGAACAGGCAAGTTCGTAACGGTGGTATCCAATCCATCGTGAAACATGTAGGGCCTCCACGGAGAAGGAGCTCCAAGTCACCTAAGCCTAACCGGCAGCTACGATGGAGAGCTAACAGGGTGCGTCAGCCGACCCGGCCCGGGCGGCGAGAAACATCGCACCGACAAAGGGCCAACCTGACCCTCGGTGGTCGGGAGGCCAGATGTTGCTCTATAAAGCAGAATTTGGTCCCACGGCGTCGGCAGTAAAATTCAATTCCATGGCGAGATAGTGTCCAGTCTTGACGTAGAATCATTTGCAAGCTTTCATAAAGTTCACCGCGCTGTCAGTCGTGCGATCAAATACTTAGCTATCGGGGTCGGAGCAGCGTGAAAGCACTCTGAATGAAATGAGTCAAGATCCAAAATGACAACTGTGAGGTTTGAAAATGGAGACACGTGTGCTGATTGGTCCTCATTCCCAAACACCCATCTCGTGTGTGAAATGCGATTGGCTACATCGGATGGGTATTTTGAATACAGACACAATAAGTCGTTGTATATACTATTTGTGTGTATACGGCAAACTCCTTCCAAAGCAAATTTCCTCAGCCGGCAAACCTTAGTCAACGTTGAGAATCGCGAAGGAGGCTATAGGACATACGCGTCGGAATACCATGTTTTCAAGCTTAGACAAAACACTGAGATGTGTATTGGGGGAGGGGAGCTTGTGGCAGTCCAGTAGTTAACTTTCGTGCTTTTTAACTTGCTTATTTACCTCTAACGGACCGTATTTCCCATTATTAACAGAAATTTGATTAGCTCATGCAACTTAGAGCTTCTGTACAATTGCTATGAAATATCTGAGAAATGTTACTAGCACACGTATTCGCGATCGGCTCAATATTCGACAAAACTCAAGCCAGGCAGACAATCTCCCTATCGATATCAAACAAAAACTACACTGTTTGTAAAAGTGAAATATGCGAAGATTGAAGTTCTCCATAAAATTATTAGCTTTGTAATATTTTGAATCGATTTTTACGACAAACAAGGAGTCAATATAATGCAAATCCAACATGGCGCCGGAATAATGCGGCGTTATTATAAACAAAGCCGCGCCGACCGACCAAAGAACAACACTTCCAATCTATGTATTGATAGGCGTCGAGTTTAAAGCCTCCTTCCAAGTTGGCTGGGGAACATATACATTGCCATTGATCATTTGTTAAAGCTTTGTCCGTTCTATTTATGCTGTTTCTTCGAATACACGAATCACATACATTTGAGATCAGTAGTCTTTGTCCCGCGTTCCCGCTTGACTGACAAATTACTGCAAACTATAAATCACTGTATTTGTTAGCCCAAAACAAATAAAACAAGTTCTTTCTGTGATTATTCGCGACCTCTAAGTCAATCGTGTACATGTTCTACGAATTAATACGTAGAAAGAAAAACAGCTCTTCTTAGCTTTGAGCTTTTACGTAGATGACAACTAACTCAATACACATATACATTTAATGTCGCATAGAAAACATTTCATATGAAGTAAAAGACATTGGGCACACTCCGTTGAAATCTAATTTTTTTGCTTCTATAGTGTAACTCTTACATGCAATCTGTATATCTAGGTAACGTAGTTGGTTGAGTTTCGTATATACGGCACGATTTTGGTCACTATAGGGGCATTGCAATGCGTTGCAAATCTTATTTCGCGTACTGTTGGCGTCGGTTTCATTATTGACTTTCCCGCAAGTACAGACCGAAATGTGGCAAGGGTTTAAGGGATTTTTAATTGACAATTCACCAAACTGAATTATCAGACACTTCTCAGCTATCCATTGTTAACGATAATTGTTCAACACGGGAAGTGTGCAACAGTGGGGCGCGTGGACTCTTCGCGTGCCCTATCGTGCGCACAGGTTTTCATTGTTGGGGCACGCGGGAACAGGCAGTCCGTGGAAACCCGTGCCCACGGTGAGAACACGTCAGGTTCCACCATCGTGCACAATGTTGGGAACTCGTGGAAATCTGCTTTTTCCTGCAGTGGTGAGCAAAACTGGATTTGTTTACAGCCTAGGTCAAATTTGCTATCGCCGTGAGAGCGCCGTGAGAGAGCCGTCAAGTGGAATGGGTCACCGCCATTAATTTCGTCATTGTATCAACCTGCATTGGAGGTTCCAAAACATTTATGGTAACTTTACACAAAGGGCCTTAGTTTTTGCATTTTGCCGCCTTAGCGGCAAAATGCTCTGAGGCCAGAATAGTCGCCGTTGTGATGGAGTGATGTTGAGATGAACGGACCTGTTCAATCCATGCCAAACATTTCTAAACCTGTTAAAACAGGCATTTTTCCAACATGTTCGCACTGGCGCAGTGGTTAAAGTTTACGCCTTCTAAACCAATGCACCCGGTTCGTATCCGGGGAGGTAGATTTTTTTTTTTTCTTTTTTACATCCATTAAAATACTAATTTTTACATCCATTTGGCCACACCAATTTATTTCTTTGGTTAACGGATTCGCCGCTTCGTTTTTTTGCCGAATAGAAATAAAAATTTAAAAAAAAAAACTTAGAAATGCCCCGCAACAGAGCTCACTCAAAGACAGGCAGTGTAGTGAAATTTGCTGCAGTTCACGCAAATTTTAACAGGTGGCGTCTAGATCTAGATTCAGGCACATATGTGAATCTCTCCATGCGCCAATATCAGGTTTAGTTACTCTGTTCTATTTATATGACATTCTAATAACTAGAAAAAAACGTTCACACACACACGCAAACATTGGCAAAATGCCAGCTTTTTTAAAAGCACTTGTTTTTTCAGAGACCTTCGTCACACAATCCTACTCTTCTAAAAACCTAAAAGAAAACTGGTACTTTAATGTAATACGAAACAAAGCTACGAAAAAGTGGAATTACTTGAATTTTCGACTGAATAGCACAGTCCTTTTCATCTTTCTGACTGAATGGCTTAAGGCACGTACGCGTGTGATGTCAGCTATGGGTTGTTTGCTCAGGGGTAAAGGTGGCCATAGTTACATCAACCTTCTCTCAGCCAGACCGAGGGGGTCGATATCGGCTCCCAACGACCTTTGACCCATCATTTCTAACGTCACACGTGCATCAAGTTAGATCCTCAAAGAGATGAGGTCAGATAGCTAATTTCAGTCGAAAATCCCAGTGAGTCTAATTCTTTCATTTTAGTCGGAAAACAGTACTATTGATCAAAAATACTCTCTCTTTGTTGTTTAATTGCCTTACTATAGGCGAAAGTTTACAGCCGATTTCTATGTTAAATGTTAAAGACAATTTTCCTTTTGTATTATTATGCAGCATCCTGTTCGATACCCAGGCACGCGGACAATGACACTAACCTGATATGGGACCTACCCGGGGTCACCTCCTCGCCCTTCATCTTCGAGGTCAAAGTCGACACCATCGGTGCCCTAACTATCCGACTTGACACACCGGATGGCGCAGGGTATCGCGTGGTGATCTCGTCTGGCCATTGTGGTCTCAAGAGAATTTACACAGACAGCCCCCGGGTCGACCTAGGGATATACCACTCATCATTAGGTGACATGCATGGTTATGAAATATCCGTAATCCAACATTTTTCTATGGCTTTGAACAGTTCTGTATAGATTTTTTGGGCTCTATCTTTTCATGTTATTATGTTCACACATATCTACTGAGGGTCGGCCAAAAAGCACAGTTCCCATGTAAAGCCCTCACCTAAAATATAAATCTAGATAATTCTAAAGAACACAAGAAAGGCCGACATTTGCTTAGGAGCAAATACAACATATTGCAATCCATCTTCATACAATAATGGACTCTTCCAGAACACCCCTATCTATGCAAAAAAGCCAAAATGGACCAGTCTATGTGGCCCATTTCCCATTTATAGTACTAAAGCTACCCTAATACCAAATTCCAGATCAGTTGGCTTTCTCATGACACAGGAAGCAAAAATGTACATTTTTGGTCAATAACGGAAAAAAATCCCAAATTTCCCAATTCTTAATTGATGTACACCATAGGTGTGAATAGAGCTCTGTGGCCACATACCATACGCACCTTTATACCAAATTTCAGACCATTTGATTTCCTTACATAGGCACAGGAGCCAAAAATTAACATTTTTAGTCTAAAAATGGCAAAAAATCCCAAAATTCAACAATTTAAAGTGATGTATCCCCAAAGTGAAAATGAAGTACTGTGGTTTCTATACAAGGGCATAGGAGCCAAAGATAAACATTTTTAGTCTTTCCCCATAGTGGATGGGTACACTTTACGTCAGGGAGACTGCCCTGGGAACGACATCTTGGGTATCTATGGAGACGGCATCACCCTGCAAGCCTGCGCGGACCGCTGCTCGAGTCGTCCCGACTGTGTCTCCTTTTTGTATGCTTATGACAACGGAAGGTGCTACCCGAAGACTCAGACATGCGCCGAAACGGACAAGAGCAACCCGACAAACATGTTCTACGACAAAAGCACCCTTGATACAGGTTTGTTCAGTTCAGTTCATCCTCATACGAGGTGCCATTAACAATGTCTAACCATGCGTTTCTGTCTAGCATGGCGGCTAGCAAGTTTTAGTCCTTTAAACCAACCTCCTCCTCCAAAACTTTCTTAAGTGTTAGGTTTGTACACAATGTAAATTGATTGGTAAATCAATTTATATCAATGCATTGATATAATCCCAGTTTTTATCATTTGTAAGGTAGTGTTAAGCATGGCATTTGAAATTCAGTTGGAATACTAGAAAGGCCGACATTTGCTTGGGAGCAAATACAGCATATTGCAATCCATCTTCATACAATAATGGACTCTTCCAGAACACCCCTATCTATGCAAAATGGACCAGTCTATGTGGCCCATTTCCCATTTATAGTGCTAAAGCTACCCTAATACCAAATTCCAGATCAGTTGGCTTTCTCATGACACAGGAAGCAAAAATGTACATTTTTGGTCAATAACGGCAAAAAATCCCAAATTTCATAATTTTAATTGATGTACACCATAGGTGTGAATAGAGCTCTGTGGCCACATACCGTACGCACCTTTGTACCAAATTTCAGACCATTTGGTTTCCATACATAGGCACAGGAGCCAAAACTTAACATTTTTAGTCTAAAAATGGCAAAAAAAAACCAAATTCAACAATTTAAAGTGATGTATCCCCAAAGTGAAAATGAAGTACTGTAGGCACATGCCAGACACACTTTCATGCCAAATTTCAGGTCATTAGGTTTCTATACAAGGGCATAGGAGCCAAAAATAAACATTTTAGTCAAAAACGGCCGAAAACTCCAAAATAGCTCATTTTTGATGTGGTCAGTGAAGAAAGCGTTGATGGGATCCTGTGCCCATACGTCCAATGCACCTATGTACCAATTTTCAGGTCCTTTGAATTCTATACAAGGGCATAGGAGCCAAAAATATACATTTTAGTCAAAATTGGCCAAAAAACCCAAAATAACTAATTTTGTAAGTAATCTATGAAGAAAGTGTTGATAGTTTCCTGTGCTCATATGTCCAATGCACCTCTGTACCAAATTTCAGGTCATTAGCTTGTAATACCAGGGCACAGGGGCCCCAAATATACATATTTTGTCTAAAAATAACCAAAAACCCTAAATATCATAAATTCTAAGGCCTCTATCAAAAAAGTGAAAAACTGTCTGGGGGTATTTGCTATCCCTACCTCAATGCCAAATTTCAGCTCATTTGGCCCAAAATGAAAAAGTAGAATCCATTTCAAGATTTGACAGGAGAAGAAGAAGTAGAAGAAACAAAGGAAAAGCAATATAGTGCAATCCCATACTATGTATGGATTGCAAAATAAATACCACTGATTCAAAATCATTCAAGTCATTCAATATACATATAAATACAACATTTATAACAGAAAAGTATCAACGCAAAGAAGACAGGCCCTTGAATGACCAATTTCGAAAATGATGATTTGCAGATATGATATCAGCTGTGGAGTTTCGAAGGTTCTGGGTGTGTTGGTCTAAAGGCGGTAGTGTTGGTGTAGGCAGGGGCGGAGAGGTGGAACCCTTTCTGAGCGTGACAGACCCTCAGCCACTCAGTAACATCAAAAGAGCTGGATATCGGGTTGTAAATGCTGCCGGAGACTTTCTGTTCAACTGTTCACAAGGCAAGAGTTCTTTGATTCTCCTTAAACATATCTACCAATGAGTAATGGACCAATTTTGTTTATGCTGATTTAGCAAGTATTGTACATTTGTTTCATGACATTGTACATGAGTTTTATGACAAATCAAAAAAGGAATAAACTTCTATTCTATTCAGATGGATTTGCAGGAGTGTGTTTTGACCCACCGACCCAAGCCAACACTACCGGACCTGTGTGCAACTGTCCTTATCTGCTGGGGGAGAACTGTACCTACCCATGTTCCCCGGGATATCACGTCATTTCCGGTGACGTAATAAGCAGGACGTGCACTGCAGATGGGCTGTGGACGGAGACTGATCTTTTCTGCCAAGGTATACAAAATAATCCCGCCTAGATGACTCTACAGATTAAAGTTTGAAGCCCTAGTTACGATGTAGAATTCGAGTTTCCTCCAAATCTAGAAACTAAAGACAACTACCTACAAACTTCCTCATAGGACATATATACAATACAATGCAATGCTATGCATATACAATGCAATGCTATGCAGATCCCAACTAAAGGATCACAATGAGGTATCGAAATGTTTAGACAAAACAAAGAATCACTCTGACATATCCATGTTCTCCTATCGGTAGATATTGATGAGTGCACCATTCAGAATGGCGGTTGTAACCAGACCTGCACCAACACCGTAGGCAGCTACAACTGTTCCTGCCATGAAGGGCTCATTCTTGCCGAAGACGGACATAACTGTTCTGGTATGGCACATTTCACGCATTTAGTATTATTTCTTTATATGTGCAAACTGGAAAGACGCTTAAATCAAGCTTACATTTGTTTCTTTCACTTTTAGTAAACGTTATGTTACCTTCACATCCATGCAATGTGGTTGCATGTTTCTGTTTTGATAGTTTCGCTGACACTAGTCTTTTTCCATGATCATTGATATTATCTTAGCCTAGTAGTAATCTACGTCTGATAGGTTACCATAGTTTGAGTATGCCCATACCTGTGTATGAAGTTATATCTTACAAGGCACCACATTTCCTCGGCAAAAGACAAAAGGTAGCACATTTACAAACTGTTTAACAAGATAATCAACATAATTATTCTCTGAGCCATTCTTTTCTTCTGAGCTTCTTTAAAGTTTCGGCAGACATATCAAGTCTTCTTCTTGTAAGAGTCAAGATATCATACTTCTGGGGGGGGGAATATCGTCCGAAATATTTTTTTCTTTTCCAACCCAGAACCCTGTCCAATCACGAAGCACCGAGACGGTGAGAACAGATTTGAGCTGTCATGGGATCTTCCTATGGTACCCACCTCACCATTCATCTTCGAGGTCAAGCTCGACACCACTGGGACCTGCGTCATCCGGCTGGACACGGTGGGCCATGACGGGTATCGCGTCATCCTCCGGTCGGGAGCTCGAGAGTCCGACATTGCCAGAGTCGTGCGGACCGATATCACTGTCTTTGCAACTCAAAACACACCAGGTAGTTAACCATACTGTTGCTATTTGAAAAAAAATACACGTACCAAATTCAACGTTACGAAAGTTTTTGTTTGGATTGGTGGGTCGGACAAAACATATGCTACCATTACCAGGGCAGTAATTTCCTTTGCGCTGCAAGGGGGCGCTGCAGCAAGAATCGTGTGGTTCCAGACGTGACTAAGCTTGTGTGCCCTTTGTTCATGACTGATTCATACATCCCCTTAAATCAAGAGTCTGTTGTCCTCTATACTCAAGTCTTGAACTTGGTCTCACGAGTGCTTTTTTTATGTGCGTGATGTATTGCTTTAGTTTTATTAAATATGTAGACATCACATCGGCTGAGGAGTTTCGAAGGTTCTGGATTTGCTGGTCAAGAGGAGGGAGTGTTGGCGTGGGCAGGGCTGGAGAAGTGGAGCCCTTCATGAGCTGGACAGATCCTCAGCCTGTAACTGACACTATCATACAAGCAGGTTACAAGACCATGGGTGCTCCTGGAGACTTCAGATTCAACTGTGCACTAGGTGAGAAATTTGATGTACAAACCAGTGAGTCTATAGTGTCATTTAACGTTACGCGATTCCTAGTTGTAAACTGAGCTTTTTTTCAGATGGATATCCAGGGGTGTGTGTTGACCCGCCTACTCAAGCCAACACTACCGGTCCTGTGTGTGACTGTCCTTATCTGCTGGGGGAGAACTGCACCTACCCATGTTCCTCGGGATATCACGTCATTTCCGGTGATGTCATAGTCAGAACATGCACTGCAGATGGGCAATGGACGGAGACAGATCTTTTTTGCCAAGGTATAAATACAGCTAGTCATACGCGCGCGCGCGCACGTGTGTGTGTGTGTGTGTGTTTGTGTGTGTGTGTGTGTGTGTGTGTGTATGTGTGTGTTTGTGTGACCATACATCTCTTCGTACATTGGCTGATTCAGCTGGTTTCTCGTTTGTAGATATTGACGAGTGCTCAGATCACAACGGCGGTTGCAGCCACAACTGCAGCAACACTGTAGGCAGTTACAACTGTTCCTGTAGTGAAGGGTTTGTACTGGACGGAGACGGACACAACTGTATTGGTACATCATTTTCCTCTTCTTTCTCTGTGTCAAAGGAATAATCACTTTTCAGGATTTTAAGAAATTCTATGCAGCGATTTGACGTATTTTCCATATCCATGAAGTTGGCAGATGCTGATCGTCATGTTGAAATCTATATTCTGATCTCAAAAGCACACTTTCCTTGTGATTTATTTATAGATTCAGTTAATCTTCTGACATTCTCTTCTCTGAGCTTGCAGACACATAAAAGTCGTTATTTGGAAGGATCAGAAAATAATGAAATTTCAGAAAGCGCTTGAGGACGATTGAATAAAATGCAAATATGGACATCATCATGGCGACTTTTAAAACGATGACGTCACAATAAAAGTGTTTTTATTGAACACCCTTTAAACGTATTCCCTGGTATCCACGTGTGTCTAGATTCTTGCTCCAAACTGGATTACACAGACGGAAGCCTACAGTACCATGTTTACAACGCCGAACCTATCCCATCACCCTTTCTATTTGAAGTCAAAACGACGTCACAAGCATGGATTAGACTGTCCCATCGGCGTAGTAACATGGAGTATGTCATCACTTTGGCGAGGCAGTTAAAACTCGCGTTGGTTGACAACCGAGACGACGCCCTTGACCAGGAGACCACCAGCGGTAAGTGTCATAAATGTTTCTGCTCGATTCAGACTCTGTGCATTCACTGTCACATTTCCAATGTTTTTTTTTTAATTTTGGCATGTAAGTAGTCATTGGGTTTCCGATGATACATGGTGATTTAGCACACCGTAGCAGTATTTTTCTATGAGATAATTCCAGATCGACGTCTTAAAGGTGTGGTACAGTCCACACCAACCTGCCATTTGCCTGTGAAGCTTTTGTTTAATTTGATATTCATTTCTGCGTTGCTGTAGATCAACTGTCTTGCCTAATACCTGTATGATATAAGCTGTGTCCAATTTTGAAAAAATGGCATGCTACATTAAAAGGGTAACAAACGCCTTATTCCACAACGCAAACACATTAATGACCCACGAACTCTCGTTTATCTTTGTTTCACTTTCGGGTGGGGCACCGTAGGACTTTTGGTTGCGGCTACGGCTTGGATGGGTCTTTGGGCTTGGTGGGTGTCCCGGTGGTTGATTTTGATTCGAACTTCAATAATTTCCAAAGCAACTTAGATTAATCTAAATTTCCCCAACTGCCTATTGCATTGAATGCTACTTATCCAGATAGTTGCCATCGTGCCAGTTGAACTATAAGAAGCCTGTTCCTCTCAACATTTCCAGATATCTTGTCTCCTGAGGAGTTTCGCAGATTCTGGGTCTGCTGGTCTGTCAGTGGCAACATTGGCGTTGGCAGGCATGGAGAGGTGGAGCCGATTCTCAGCTGGACTGACCCTGACCCCAAGCCTATGGGTTATGTCAGGTACCGTACACACGCGTATCCTGGCGACTGGAGATTGAACTGCACACAAGGTAATATCGAGAGCTCATTATTCATGTTAGAAGTAAAGCGAAAAGTATGGGTAACAAATTCCAAGATATCTTTATTACATTTTTTTTACATTAAGTTAATCACCCCTTTCTAGTGTGCTGTAATCCATTGGAGGGATCTAAAGATATCAAAACCAAATTACATGTGCTCTGTTGTATATAGAAATCCTGACCATTTTGATTGTCATCTGTAAAAGACGGTCTTTGCACAGCTGGACTGCAGCTAATTGGTTCGAGAATTGAAACCAGTATTGATCTTACCGTTATACTAAAGGGCCATACCATACCAATTTTCGAACACTTTGTAGTTAAATGATATTGCCTATAAAAATGTCTTTCATTTATCTTTATATGATATTATCCTATACTCACTGTGCACTTATGTTTTGAACAGATTGGTTTCCCCAAGGTTGTTCTGACCCACCAACCCAACCTAACACTACCGGACCTGTCTGCAACTGCCCCTTTCTGCTGGGGGAGAACTGCAGCTACCCATGCGCACCGGGGTATCACGTCATATCCGGTGACGTCATCATAAGAACGTGCCTTCATAGCGGAAACTGGACGGAGACAGATGTTATATGTCAAGGCATTTAAGAAATTGATTATATTTCATCTTAATAATTATAAAAAATGGCAACGTTCTTTGACTTTGACACCAACAACAATAAACAACAGTAATGTTGAAAAACGTTACGTGGCGACGTGTGGCAAATATTTGTTGTTGGATGATACTTTTGTGTGTAAAATAGAAGTATACATTGGCATTGTCTGATCGATTTTTCTCGTCCCTAGACATTGACGAGTGCACAGATCAGAACGGCGGCTGTTCCCAGACCTGCACCAACACTGTAGGAAGCTACAACTGTTCCTGTAGTGAAGGGTTCGTACTGGACGTAGATGAACATAACTGCACTGGTGGGTCATCTTTGTCCATGTCAATAATAGATTTTAATTTCATTGTAGCGAATGAGATATTAGTGTGTATTCTAGATGTAAAACTCTTCAACATCTAAAACATCTTAAAAATCAGTCATAAACACAAGGAATAACTCATTATGTTGATTAAGTTGGTTATGCACACAGTTACATTAGTAATACCCAGATAGGCCAGGGACTTATGAGAGAGGCTTTGAGAGAGGCCCCTTAATTGCTCCTCTCCGTCAAGTATTTCTATGTCACAAGCTTGTGCCCTAGTTTCCGCAGTCTTAAGACTCAGTCCAGTTTCTTTTGTGCTCTGGTCCTTCCAACGCTTATTACGTTTATGAAGTAATTAACCGTTATTTTTATGTGGACTACACATATATGATTTTTCTGCCCCATGATCTGAATAGCTGTGGACGAATGTGCGTCATTAAATGGCGGTTGTGAGCAGACCTGTGTCGACACTGGTGGGAGCTACCATTGCCTCTGTGGGGACGGTTACAGATTGAATGCGGACGGCCACAATTGCGATGGTATATATTCAATAAATGTTTTCGATCTGTGCCTACTGATAGTATAAACATTTGGTCTTATTCCTTGTGAATATTCTGAGCAATATCAACGTCAGAATATCATGATACTTTCTTCTTTCTCACGGGATTTAACGAGAAAATTTTTGCTTTAATTTATAGACATTGACGAGTGTTTGGAGAATCCAACCATTTGCGGCATTAACGCCGATTGCATCAACAGTCACGGCTTCTTCGACTGTGTCTGTTCAACTGGTTACGTCATGGGGGCGGGTGGCTGCCAAGGTCTGTTTTTCGTTTCGCACAATCTACAAGTAGATCCCAAGTTAAGATTGACTAGAATTGCGGTGGAGGGTGTTTGGCTCAGAATCCAGAGGTCCAGGGTTCAAATCCCGTCATACTACCGAGCTCGTGCCCATGGGAAAGGCACTTTACTCGACTTTCCTCCCTTCACTCAAGTGAAAATAAATTAGCTTAGGTTAGGGACGTCCTATGAAAAGGACGTTAAATTGAGGTGCCATACCTTGAGCACGTAGAAGAACCCAGCACATAACTTTGGAAAAGACTGAGGGTCCTTCCACGATCATGAGTGAATCAATCCTTACGGTATATGGTATATAGGCTTCAATAAGTTGAAGGCGGGAGCCTCAAAGGAAATAAGAAAAAAATAGGTATTCCAATCGTTTGATTTTGTGTACCCATTAAAAATAGCAGCCATTGAGTTGTCTATACGATATATTGTTTGTTAAATGATATCATACATCGCTTACTTGCAGATGTTGATGAGTGCAGAAGTGGGGATGCGACCTGTGACGTCAATGCCTTCTGTGCGAACACTGTCGGGACCTACCGCTGTGTGTGTCTGGATGGGTTCACGGGCGACGGGAAGGACTGTCAACGTATGTTTTTTGTCCTAATTCTAACAAGCATTGCATTCCAGCATTTATAATTTCTCAGATACAATTTGTAATCACTTCTCGGATGTTACTAGTCGAGTGTCAGCAAGTAGAACCAGTATTTTTGTTCAATTTCTAATCTAATTTTATTTCTTACCCCCAAGGACTTACAACATCAATGGCAACAGCAACGCCCACTACAGGTCAAACTACATCACTGTCTACTACTTCGAGCTCTCCTGTTCCATCAACCACCTGGTATTCCCCCACAGACACGCACACATCCACTTCAACTTTGTTTTCTACAAGATCAACAACCATCATGGAAACTACATCCCTTTTTGCCTTGGGAGGTAAACAATGAAATGAAATGAATTGATTGATTGCATGCGCGAGCAAACCAATTATTACTGAAGGAATGTCTGTGTTGGTAGAGTCGATGCAGATTCTTAGATTATCATTACGTTTCTGATTTCATCTCTCCTGACATCCATGGATAGCTTTGGGAACATTGTCATCTACTTTACCATCTACTTTATCATCATTTTAAAATGTAATCTAGATTGGTAGAACCAAGGACGTTACATCAGCTGATGTAACGTCCTTGGTAGAACCATGAGGAGAACTTTCCAGTCATGCGTTCCTTCCACCAAATTATTTTCCATGACAGGACTTGGTTGGGAAACAACTGAAGAGGTTTCCACCGAACACGTGTCGATCATGACCACTATCCCACCGCTGACACCAAGTACAGCTGAGTCAACTCCTCACCCGCGTGTTTTCATGACCACACAGGAATTTTCAACACAGACGTCCTTTCTAGCGGAGGTAATAAATGCCACACACCTTGAAGACATCAATTCAAAATTATTACCACTTTTTGTCGTAAATGCTGTTTCTCTCATCATTCTTTCCAACCGCTGCGAAAATTTTCTATCCTCCAGGAAGATATTCCTGCTCTTATGGAAACTCTGGATGACAAGGTGAAGAACTTCAGGGGGTCACTGGAGGATCGCAAAGAGCTTCTGAAAGAAGTCACAGACGGAACGTCGTCGATTCTACGATCTCAGGGCAATAGCAGGCAGACAGTTGCTATGGAAACGACTTTTGACCTATCCCTTGGCGTTACTGATGAGGTCAAAGACCTGATAGACGTTGATTCCCCCGACATGTCGCCGGTAAAACAGCTGGAGCAAAAGAAAAAAGAACAAGAACGTCTCAAGTTTCGGGTATGTTTTTCCTTTTCATTAAACCCAAAGGAAGAAGTGTTTGGCTTTGTAATGTTTTTAAACTAATATAGTATGTTTAATGATATGTTTGTGATACATAGATACCTATTCTAATGATGAATGCATACAGATACATTAGCGTCTGGAACGTCTGCGCATATAAAGGGACAATATTCATCTTGTACATCAACTGTTGTTTATACAGATGAAGGAAGAGACCATGAGTTTGCTGCACCTGTTGGAGGCGGCAGCTGACAAGCTGTTGGAAGAGACGACACCGGAAGGAAATGTTACCCACATCCGGTCTGACGGCGTGCTCACGGCTGTGATGAAGGCCATCCCTGATGTCGGTACCGTTCCTATCGATCAGGATATCGGCTCTATCCTCCTCACAGAGGGCGACAGCCTTCCTCAGAACGCCACTATCAAGGTATGTCAGGCATCATTTCTGTTAATTTTGAAGGAAGGAAATTTGATTTTCAAAAATTCACAAAATTCCGTCTATATTATCAAAAGTAAACTCTCCTAAAATACGTATACTAATAAGGCACTTAACCCATTCACAAGCATCACAATTTCCAGTTTCAATATTGTTCAAAGAGGTTTATATGGCAGCTTTAGCTGTAGTTCTTGACGTAACAATTGACAGTTTAGAAGATGCATGAAGTTTTCTGAAACGTCAATAATTATCTAGATTAACCAATCAAGCGTTCTCACAGGTCGTTGTATTTGACGATGATCCTTTCGTGTGGAGTGAGAAGGAAACTCAGGTATCCTCACCTGTAGTCGTGCTAACCATCACCGCTGATGCAGACAACAATGGAGGAAAAGCCGTCGAACCGGCAGCACCGAACATCACCGTTAACTTACGATCTGATGTTGTATTTGGCATCACGACTGACACTGAAGAACACGACCACGACACTGAGACAACGTTTTACAGAAAGAAAGTCCATGATGCGCGTAGCTCATTCCCAATGGTTCCCAACCATGACACTAACATGAAGTATCACGCGATGTACATAACTGAGGACGGCCAGGTACCCATGCTTAGCTTTTCCGTCGATGACGTCGACACGGAGCTGCAGGTGTACGTCCGGATTCACGACTTCCCAACTGAAGAAGAGTACGACTACGCGACAACTGTTAAACCACCTGACGTCACTGATTATGACGGCTTTGAGATGCCGTATGGCCTGGTTTACTCCAACTTCACCTTTTTATTCGTTCCGGAGATGCGAAACGAACATGGCTGGGTCATAGTTGGTGTAAAGTCAAAAGGTAAACATAATCTTTGCACGATGTAACATAATTTCACTTAATGTGTGAACAGCCAATGTCACATCCAGATAGCATGTTTTCATATTTTAAAATGTGATTCTTCCAGGCCATTAAGGGGAAATGTGATGCAAAATGAGAACAATTTTCACATAAAGCCCAATTTCTGTGCCACCCCCAAGAATTGTGACGTGAATGTTATTTTATGTAATCTGTCAGCTTATGTTATACTCTGTGGCGATGTTTAACCTAAAATCTTTTATATTATATAACACAATGTGAAATTTTCTTGTAATTTTGTAACAAGTTCACACGATGTTTGCATTTGTGTTATAATACATATAGTGATAGACATTACTATTCAAATGCAAGGGTTGGAATCAAGTTCAACTACCATGTGTCAATTATCATAACGTCTATCTTGGGTGATAAGGACAATACCATAGTAAGTGTCTGTCATATCATATTTACCTTCTATGCCTGTAATAGTTAATACAGATGTTCCTGACGACGGATTCCGACGACTGGTGACGTCAGTGGCTAGAGGCTCCCAGACCACGCCCTCTCCAGGTCGCCATGGCAACCCATCAGGCTTCACCCTGCAGACAGCTGCAGTCTCCTGTCTGATGTGGGAAATGGATAATCAGGCGTGGAACAACAACCGCTGCAAGGTGATACTGACTTAACGGTCCCAAAAGAATTGACAAAATAAAATACCAGATAAACACTTAAACAGGATTCCCAAACAAGCCAGAGTCTGGGAGAGCGAATGTACGTTTGGCTGGCAGTAAAAAAAAGCGCACAATAGAGACCATGATAGCAATACATAAAAGACGTCCAAAACCAGCCGAAAACTAACCTTCGCTTAGAAAGTAGAATGTAAATAACACATAGAAACAAAAACATGTTGTGTTACAAACTACTATTTTCCAAATGTTTAGTCGTCACTAAATTACTTTTCACGTGGACAAACTTTTTTCTTGTCAGCAAATTCTGACTCTTGGACAAATCTTGAGGAGTCCTTTGTCGCTGACTTTGGCCTTTGTCAATTCAATTCAAAGCTGATTTGACAAAAAATTCGCGCCAGGTGTATGTTTCAGTAAGAAATACGCGAAAACATTAAATTCTAATCCTTGTTTTAAAACCTGATGTGCTATAAGTTCAATCATTTAAATTTTTGGTATCGTTATATCTATAAATATTTCTAAATAATTTACCAAAGCCAAATATTACTCTGTACCGCAGGTTGGGACCGAAACCGACGAGAAGACCACCGGATGCACGTGTGACATGGCCTTCAACAGTGATGGGAAAAGCTCCAGGTTGATTGTCGGGTCGTCTTCTCTGCCAATTCCAAATTTTGTGGACTTCACCAACTTGGGTAGCAATTTTGAGAATCTGTCCTCAAATTCCACCGTGTTCGCAACCATCATAGTGATGTGGATGGCGTTCCTGGTAGCACAACTATTGATACTACGTTCTGACATCAAGGTATGTGAAAATCTAAATACACTTTGTTACATTTTCAAGCCTCATTCCATAGAAACTTTTGTTGTGATTACTTAATGAGTTTCATTCATACAACAGTTGCAGGGTAACAAGTGCGGTCCCCAAATGTTGAGTCTAGGGGGATAGCATATGATTGTTAAGTTTTGTTGCTTTTGATGACAGTATCAATGGGAATGTGAAAACGCATACGTCTGGGGCCGCATTTGTATCATTGCATCGACACCTAGCTGCAGTGCAAAGTAGATTCAGCCATTATTGCCTTGAGGAAGGTGACAAACGGTCACCAAAATGTCAGTTCTTGTGGATATGTCTGTTATACAGGTCTCTATGAAGGTCTCGTTTTATCGTTATCAGAGCCAGGCTTCTAAAAGCAACGCAGTGGCAGACAACTTTGGTGTTGGACTAGCTGCGACGTCAAGCAACTTCAACGCGGTTGTTCCCAAAGTCTCCACCATCCCATCAGAGGTTCCCGGTGCGGACTACGTCTACGTCATGTCTGTCCGTACGGGAACCCAGCCTGATGCCGGCACGGCGTCTGTGGTTGGGCTGATGATCACAGGGTCAGAGGGCAGGACAGCCATGGTCACTCTCAACCCTGCAGGTTTGGTAAGAACTATTGTGGTATTTATCATTGGAGCAATGTGTACTTTATGCCAGCCATAAATAGGTATAGCAAGGACAATCTAGACATTTGTCTATAATGGGGAATAAAACAAAATACAAATTTCGTCTTTGCCCATATTTGAACATCGGCACATATCCATAACTTTACTTCAGACAATTAGAAAGGCTGTCACATACTTATGTTACGTACGGTAACAATTTCTGTAAATAAAGAGCTAGGTCAATATATCATACCTCCATTCAATGAAGGGTCAGTAAAATGACTAATATAGAGTGGATATGCATTACCTTAATTTCCTTCCAATCCCCGGGCTCTGCGACCCAACATCTGCTTGGAGAATATGTAGATTGTACTATATAGATTAATGTATCTAACCAGGTAGGCAAAATACAATGCTTTGCTAAACTTACCCAGCACTTGTTACAATTATGTTGCCCCAGACTTTGGCGATGATCTTTCATACAAACAAAGCAGAATTGGCAATATAATACATACACGTTCTTTTTCCGATGTCATTAGATCCTAACCCGAGGTGGTGACACGTACCACATCATGACGACACCAGCCTCTATCGGCGAGCTCCAGTCTGTACAGGTCTGGCACGACAGCTCCGGGAAGGGCGCCATGGAGTCACTCTTCATAGACAACATCACAGTCTGGGACGTACAGACATCACAAGGGTAGGTATAATGACATATCAACATCCATTAAGGCTTAATGCACAAATATCATACGTACAAGTGGAATAGTTGGTAGTTCGTATTGCTAGATATCCGTCCGGATCCTGTCGCGGTGTGCTCCTTACAAGACTGTGACCTCCGGTGGCTATCACAGTCATTACCCGAAAAAATAAACATCATTAAAATGTCTCAACACCGCCGCAGAAATGAGCTGGCCAGCGATCAAATATTCGGCAGACTGACAGGAAGGGACCGTTGGCACTTGGTCAATGGTCAGAAACCTAAAATGGCATGTGGCTAAGAGTGGGGCTCGTAGCGTGTGGAATTAGGAATGTTCACTTTGTATATTGACACACAAACACAACTTATCAAATACTAGCTTAGACTACGTACCGTACCCAATGATAGAATTGTAAAGAAGGCATATGACACAGCAGAAACCCTAATAGATCAACAGATATCTGTCCCTGGAGGAAAACTGTATGCCTGTTTTGTAGATTTCAGGAAGGCGTTTGATTCAGTCTGGAGAAACGGATCATGTTACAAACTTTTATCTTCTGGTATAGGTGGAAAGAATAGACATGGCTGTGTCATATTTGTCGGTAAATTTACAACAGCTGAGCATTTCTAGGAGGTATGAGCCTATGGGGTATTAGTATAAGTCTGAGTTTTTTTTTCGTTCATACAAGCTTAAGATGCAGACAAATACTTCATTTTTGCATCTATTTTCTTTCAGGTTCCTATTCCCTTGTTACACCTGGCTGTCTGCTAACAAAGATGACTGTAGAACAATGAGGACCCTGAAGGCAATTCCTGATGGAGATGGGCAGTAAGTAGGACAAGTTGCTTCCTTGGAAGGTGTCTCTTCAGAAATCCACGAAACTTGTTAACCCCTGCACAATGCTCTAAATTAAGAAAAGATAGCTCTGGAATTGAAACATTGTAACAAATAGGGTTCTTTTAAATATTTAGCGTTGCACAGGACGAAGAAACTTATGCGGGAATCTTTCAGAAGGCATCCGCCATTTTCCCTCAGCTCTGACTGTAGTCACGTGCCCTGTGAGTCAAAGGTCAGACAGGTCACTTGACTTCTTTCTTTCTTTCTTTCATGGCGATAAATGATTCGGATAATAATATGCGTCGTTATCCTAATCTTAGGAAAGGAGAACACACCCTACCGACGTTTTCGTACCTTCTGTACGATGAGCATCTCCTCCTGTCGGCCTTGTGTAACTCCGGTGTGAGACACTTCAGCCGGGCGCAGCGCCTGGTCTGCTGCCTGACTCAGATCACCCTGTGGATGTTGGGCAGTGCCATGTGGTACGGGGTCACAGCAGGGCCAGACATCGTTCTGTTAGACACTGGTGTCATAAGGCTCCGCCTTTCGGACTTGTTCAGTAGTGCAGCAACCTCGTTTACGGTGTCCCTACCGGTTTACGTCATCCTTGTACCGATGTTTTGCAAGCAGCTTCCGTTAGTAGAACAGGTGTCATCATCTGCATCCACCCGGAGATTCCCTTACAAGAAAATGGCGTGGATCCTCGCCATCCTGACGTCTGTCAGCAGCAGCTTCTTTGTGATCGTGTACAGTCTACAGTTTGGAGCTAAAGGAAGCCAGGCCTGGCTGAAGGACTTCGTCCTAACATTCATGCTCTCCACATTTTTACTGGAACCTATTCAGGTATGTTACAATAGTTACATATTAACAAGAGCGATACCTTTCTTTATAACGAATACAAGTGCTTTATAAAGTTTTATTCTTTATAACGAATACAAGTGCTTCCGGAACGTCAATGTTCGATGAAATGTCAGCTTTTAAGTGATAACTAAAACTAAGTTCGCTCTTTGCAGATCTTTCTGGTGAGCTACTTCCAGGCAGTCATCATCAAACCTGTGTTGGAGCCTGTGATATCTCGTGTCCGGAGAGTTTTAGGGATGAAAACAGTAAAAAAGGAACCGGTTCCCATCGAAATCGTTCACAAATACAATGATAAATATGAAGGTATGTCCTTTTAAGCTTAATACGTACTTTCTCTAGAAACCACAAGGAGGGGTCAAATAAAATGTGCCAAGAAAATGGTTAGCCGGTTTAACGTATAGGTACGGAGAATGACATGAGTTGAAACGTTTATCATTTATTGATATTTCTAGCATCTACATTAAGTTTTCTCTTGCTTTGATATTTTGAACACATTTATTAGATGCTAATTTTATTCCTGTGTCATCAAGTCCCTGCAGCAAGGGTTTTACCACCCAAGCCGAAGAAAGCCGACCACGACCCGAACTGGCCCGAGCGGATGACGCAGGGTAGAGACATCCTGGTCCGTCTGGTCCTGCTGCTGATCTTCAGTCTGACGTACTTTTACATCGGGGTGTTGGACACGGATGTAAACGCGTACTACGTCAGGACGTCGCTACAGAATAGCCTGTTAACGGGGCACGAGGAGGTATGGTTAACATCATGTAACACGTTTCTTTTTCAAGAGCATCAAAACGTTAATTGTCAGCAGTTCCTTGGGATGTTAAAGATATACTGTGCCTACACAGCATGGTGAATTTGATTTGCAAAAAAAAACGGAACTACAAATCTGCTGAAATGCGCTAAACATGCTGACTTACCGACTTAATTAGCCTACTCAAAGATAGTGACTAGGTAGGTAAGTAGGTAAAGATGAACCGCCTTGATCACGTGAAGTTATAGACACATGACGCCCATCGTCATCGGGTAAACGTGGCACCAACCATTCATCAAGAGAAGGGGGGGTGCAGGATATATTGTTGCCTCTGATTCCTGTGTGAATATGTGTTACTCAACATATGCCTGCCTTCTAACCACCATGCTTAGTTTGTACTAGTTTTAAAACGCAAAAGGAATTGTAAAATGTAAAACTTATTTCACACGCTTGCCTGCAGGTGACTTCAGTGGACGGTGCTTGGAAATGGCTGTCATCTGAACTGATGCCGTCCCTTCACCCAGAGCGTGGATACAGCGGGAGGAAGCTGAGGTGGCTGGACAAACAGTTTCCGGTTGGAACAAACGCATTCCGGATCGGTCCGGTTCGCCTGGAGAGAACCACAATTTATCCTGGTGAGAACATTATCGATTTTTAAAGGTTTTTCGTTTCACACAATGGTTTTAAATTAGACTCATTTCTTTCCTGACTAGCCAAGTTGAATCTGTTTTTTTTTAATTTTTCACGCTGAATGTGAGAGTCATGAGATTTTATGAGTTATGTTCACTTTTTCACTGTTTAAGTTGAGATTCTATGGCAGAAGATAGAGAAATAAATTGCCAAACGACAGCCTAAATAACGAAGGCTACCATTGGTAAGACACGGCTGTTTCAATGGACTACGGTGCCCCGAATCGCAGTTTGTAATTGGGACCGCAATAGCTACCAACATGCCACAATTCAAACAAATCCATGAAAAGAATCTTGATTAATAGGCGCAAACACATACAGAAGCAATACCCCCATTGATGGTGAACTTCCTTCACTAATAGAACAAGCTTGGAATCTACTTGTTTACCTTCTACCATTTGAATGTTCATTTCCCCTGTAGATGACCCCATAGACTCAGACCTGGAGCGTAGTGGCTCTAAGCTGTATCCTGAGCTGACGGCCAGGCAAAGAGATGACGCTGTGGAACGGCTGAGTGGAGCCAGATGTTCACACATTCGGAACACAAGTTCTTCGGACGATATTAGGTATATATATTAAATGTATTCTCACCTTCGAATGAAATTCATCTGTAGCGGCAATTAATATTTCATACACTATTTTGGTACACAAAATAAAGCAAACAGTTCAGCAGTCCCCTGATCCTTTTCAAGTTGAAATGATCGAGATTTATGCAGCTTGACTTCTATAGAAGTGTGACGTCAGCAACAGGCCCGACAGTTGGTATCGGCCCCCGTCTCGGTTGAGGAACTCTTATCTTGCTTTTTTTTTCAACAATACGGCCTCTCTATCTCTCTCTGTCTCTCTCTCTGTCTCTGTATTTTGCTAAATAATCGTTGCAATTCTTATTCTTACATTATTTTCAGAAACGGAACAATAAATGGAACGGCAGAGTGCTACACCACATTGGACCTACCACGGAATACTGGCCAGGCCGTTGCAATGATAGACCTCCTGAAACAGAACAACTGGATCCTGATGGTTTCAGACACTCTCATCCTCCGGGCCAACTTCTACCACCCTGACGTCAAGCTGTTCAGCACCGTGGTCATCACCCTGCAGTACATCCCAGGGGGCGCTGTTGAACTGCAGCCAAACATCCAGACCTTCCGACTGTTCCAGTACCAAACAACAGACGACTTCGTCCAGATGCTTTTCCACATCTTGTTCCTGGTTTTCTACATCTACAACATTCTTCACGAGATTTGGGGCGTACGGAAGAACGGTCGTGTCTACTTTAGCAGTTTTTGGAACATCTTGGTCCTGTGCGGGATAGGGCTGTCCACGGCTGTTATTGTGACATTCGGACTACGTTACTTCTCGGCAGCTGATGCGTTGGCGGATATACAACAGGCTCAAGGTACATAGTATGGGAACATTTGATAATTGAATAATGGACAAACTTCAATGAATAAATGAATAGATACATACGTAATAAACGAATGGTTTCCTGACAAGAAAGAACATTGAAGCACCAGTCTGAATTGTGCCATGTCTAACGCGTTTGACCTATAACCATATATGTTATGCTTTATCCTTATTCTGGGGTCACCCGCTTTTCCTTTATCTTTATCTTTAGCTATATGAAAATAACTAGCTGAGTATGAGTGAGGTGAATTCCAATATAGCCATACTGTATACAAATTTTTACAAGTAGTTATTAGCTACGGTTCATCCATAGAGAAGTGCCGTTCCATATTTGCCACAGGTCTACATGGCATCGATGAGTTTATAGACATCAGTGCCGCCAGCCAATGGGACGCAACCTTCAAGTCGATCCTGTCTTTCTCCATCTTCATCAGTACCTTCAGCATCCTGCGGGTTCTCAACTTCTCTAAGAACGTCGCAACCGTCTTCACTCTTCCTCGTGTAAGTAGAGATAGTCTTATACATATTTTTACATGTTTTAGTAAGTAGAAAGAAGAGGTAAGTCCCTTTAGTGCCATTTGAGGCGGATTTTTTTACAATGTACATAAATTCATCCAAGGACGTTAAAGCAGGTGTCAGTAGCAACATGTGAACTGTGATATGTCAGAATGAAAGAAATATATTCGTACTGTCAAACAAATCGTCAGCTTGCGGTTGCCGTGAATTTCTAAATCCATAGTAAGCGATTTTCAATCACCCGGTCACATGCAAAGTATGACATGTCACTATTTCTTTGTGCAATAACATGTATTCGTAATATGATATCAGTGTGGTGCTCTGTTTGCTGCCTTTTGGACCGTCGACAATTGGTCCCGACAAAGTACAAATTAAAGCACGATTTCTTTCTTTCCCGCCTGGACTAGTTGATGTACCGGGAGGCTTTTGGGTTCCTAACATACATGTTCATCCTTCTACTGTCCTTCACCATCTGCGGAGTCTTGATATTTGGGAAACACATGAAGAGTTTCTCCGCCTTTAAGGAGACGTCTTACGTCTTATTTGAGCTGAGTTTGGGAAGGGCGTTCGGCGATGTTTTCGGGGAAGACATTAAGAGAGTGGATAGTGTCCTGGGACCGCTTTACTACGCTACATTCGTCCTGGTCTTCATCTGCTGTCTGGTAAGAGGAAATTCTGTGTGTGCTTTTTTTTGCGACGCCTCATGTGCGGAGCTTACACTGAAGCATTAAGCTATGAAAAATCTAGAGATCCCTGCTATGCGAGAGAGAAGCATGAATACATTCCCTAGCTAATCTATTTAAGCTCCAACTCACGGGGGTGGTCTAGACACAAAGCGGATAAAGGTTTGCAGCCCACAGTGCATAGAAGGTAGGGTATCTTTAAACACGTTCACAGATACTTATTTATATTCTGAATATTTTAAGGTCATACAAGTGTTTTTAGGCCTTCTGATGTTTCAAATTACCCATTGCAAAATAAATTTCATTCAAGGTGAATCTGGGAGTCGGGATGCTGTGTAACTGGCTGAGCTACTGTCAGACGTCAGACGACATTGAGGTGGACACGGCGATGGGAGATTACTTCTGGAACTCCTTCAGGAGTCTTCTGGGCATGCGCCATGAGACCCAAGTTTTTGACGGTAGCATCATAGCATTATCGTTACTGTTTGTTTTTCCCATCGTTCTTTGTATTTTTTTAAAGAAATAAACAGGCAAGAATGGCACAATTTCATGTTAGAAACAAATATCTAAAACAAAAGCTGCTACAAAAAAAATATTAAAATATATGCTCAAAACTGCATAACACTATGATATAACAACCCGAAACATTCACCATCTTATACAACGTAAGAACTATGCACGGTACCCTCAGCAGATTAATCAATTACAATTCATAAACATAATCATCCATTTAATATGAACATTAGTTACTGTTAATCAAAGCAAATCAGCAAAATTAAGACAGTTCATATCATATCAGTTTCTCAGTGAATTCTATCCCTTTCCGACTCTTTTATATCGTTAAAACGTTAAGAATCAACCCGATTATTCAGTGTTAAACTCTTGTCTCTTTTGAAGATGAAGCGCCACTGCCGGATCACTACATTGACGAGACCATCCAGCGGACGGAATCGGTACTGCAGGAAGTGGACAGGGTCACTGGCCTGATGTACAAGTTCGAGTGCCGAGGCTTCCCGGAACTGAAAGTCAAAGACACCGCAGGCGGAAGCGGCTTAAAAATCTGAGCAACAATATTTTATTTAGAAGAAGAACTTTTCACCGAACATTATGTTTTGAATGCCTTGGGGAGGGACCAACATTTGAGTACGCAGTCGAGTGAATCTTGCGTGCCCTCGATCTGAATATCTTATCATTTTTCTTGGCGAATATTCATCATAATGGTCGATTTTTGTAAGGGATGACAGAAGCATGTCTACCTACAATATGGCAAAAAATCGTTCCGATATTTTGACCTGACAGTTGACTGACAGCTTATTTTGTCTTTTGAACCAAAACAAACCTGGCAAATCCAGCTTTACAGTGGGGGGAAATATTTGAGGTTTGGAATGCAGATTTAAATGTGTTTTGAAGTGATTTTTTGGATGGCTTAACCATGCATTGGAAATTCATTTGCTAGCCCCTCTCCTCTTGGCTTAGTTATCAAGAAAGGAAAAAAGGGGTATACTCATATTATAGCACTTTGTGTAAATTGTAGGCAATGTCAAATTCCTATCAGCTAAATGTGTCTGTAAGTGTTTTTATAGTTATGATAATTTTC
The DNA here is from genome assembly GCA_019207045.1 of Branchiostoma floridae x Branchiostoma belcheri. NCBI lineage: Eukaryota > Metazoa > Chordata > Leptocardii > Amphioxiformes > Branchiostomatidae > Branchiostoma > Branchiostoma floridae x Branchiostoma belcheri. Next base: position 21,082,707 of record CM033024.1, read on the forward strand.
TTGCACTCGTGATATCGTAAAAATATACTTGGTATTGTTTCACCTTGTAAATACATTATATAGCATTATAACATTCTATATAGAATATAACCTCATCTCTGAAAGTGCTAAGACTGATTGAGATATGGCATTTTAATAGTGAATATAGGCTAAAGTAGACATGCCGATACGATAGACTCGCTAGTACTAGTGTTGACAACGGACTTCTACATCTGCAATGGTTTTCTATTTCAGGAAGTGTATTTTTGGTATAAAGAGGAATACCAATGGTTTAACAGACAGACAATTATAATTGATAGTCAGCCTCTAGTTTCTGGAATTTTCGTACTTATGGTCGTACTAATGGTTTCCTAAACTACATTTTGTTGTAAAACTTATACATCATAATGAATGGTAATATCTCAAAATTCATAATATGTAACATCTTCCTGTACCGAGCAATTACACTCTGGAACTCTTTGCCATCTGACATTTAGTCACTGTGTACATTGTCCAGTTTTAGACCAGCGCTAGCCATCTCAAACATTGTAACCTAGACCTTTGACCTGAGACACTGTGCTGTATTGTAAATACTTTGATTGTTGATTGTTGTATTTTTTTAAATGTATGTTGTATAGTCATGTTGATTGCTTTGAACCTAGAAAGATTTGCCCAAATGGGATAAAAGGTTTCTTAATAAAAACTAGAGTTCGGGGACCTCATACCTCCATGAAATATTTATTGCTTTTTTGTGGATGGTATGTATGTTTATAGTCGGTTGTATTTGAGAGTAATGGTTATAAATGTTATGGGAAAGTAGCGGTGTATTTATTTAATGACACAGAGGATGTCCATCTGATTAGTAATTATTAAAATGTGACACTGAATTGTGTAATGTGCGTTTAAGAGGTCGACGGCATATGGTAGCGTGGTGTTCCTTAAGCTTGATGTTTGGCATTTAAACTGTCTAAGGTTGTCAGCATTATTGAGGTTCGACTATGTGCCTCAGAGCGGTGTGGTGGGAGTAAGTTGGGAAACTCAGTAAGAAGAAGGGATGTGGCCAACTTTAGTCAGATGGTGATTTGATTTTCCACCAATATGTCATAACATTAGCTGTTCACACGGTACAAAAACGAGATGCACACTTTCCTCTGACAGCCCTACACCAACTGTAAGATGAATACTTGGCGCCAACCCCTTCTGCTAAAAAACAAGTACCACTGGCTACGAAAGAGACAACTAACAACTGTCCCTTATCGTAACGAAATCAGAACATCTGTATCGCCCATAAAACTTATGACACCCAACCCCTCTAAGATGAGAGGACCTAATGGCATTTTAATCACCATGTCACTCAAATCAGCAGTACAGTATGTGAGACATCCATACCTGTTAAGCATTACCGTTAAATGTACCTCAACTTCTTACAATTATACTTACGCTTCACATCTCCATGATATCCTAAGCAGACATAAATAAAACTAATTATCATATTAAAAAAACCTCGGGGTTCCCCAAACAGCTGTCATACAAATCACCTCACTATCTGCTTGGAGCTAAGCTCATTAACAAACACTTAAGGCACGATGCCTGTTCCAATATATCGCAGATATAGGGGTGATTTCTGATATTATTACATCAATTATAACGACAGATACGGCGCCCAAAATCCCATCGATTCGAGCTTTCATCACACCCCACCAACACAACAAGTATGAAACCAATCCATCCAGCCGTTCTTGAGTAATCTTGTACACAGACAGACAAAAACTCGGGGTTCCCCAAACAGCTATCATAGAAATCACCTCACCATCTGCTTGGAGCTAAGCCTATTAACAAACACTTAAGGCACGATGCCTGTTTCAATATATTGCAAATATAGGGGTGATTTCTGATACGTGCATCGTTTCACGACTGTGTACAGGCACACCAAACCATATGCGAATATCGCAAACGGGACATCAACTATAGTTGCGAAAATCACAGACAGTAACCACTCATTTTGCAGGACAGGCAATATGTCATACATATTAGGTAAAACCGCAACTGGATGCTTTGTCATAATATCACATACGAAAAAACCAAGGAATCAACGTGCATCGTAGGACGACTGTATCCACTGTATTTAAAATGCCGCGCTCATATGGCTGCTAAAAACTTACCTGCAAGGCTTTTCTGGTGCAATTGCGAATAGTCTCAAACACAGACACACACACATGCAAACACACAAAGAAACAAAGATGCACGCACACACACACACACACACACACACACACACACACACACACACACACACACATACACACACACACACACACACACACACATACACACACACACATACACACACGCACAGACACACACACACACACAAACACACACACACACACACACACACACACACACACAAACACACACACACACACACACACACACACACACACACACATGATAAGTCACTACTGGTGATTGAAACCCCATTACCTGTTCTCCATGTTGTCTCTGTGGTGTGCTACTGTACAGTCTTTTCCTGTCGTCCAACCCTCGACCCTGTTTGAACAGAGACCCTGGTCAAGACGCGCCGTCGAGACTTCCGTAGCTGAATAGGTTTATCCTAACTATTTTTGTCATATCTTATTACCTTGATGTCTAATCTTCATCAACGACAAACCAGATAATGTTAGCATGTGACTTACCTGTTGTTTCTGTGGTGTAGTACTGTACAGCCTTTTCCTCTCCTCCAACCCTCGACCCTGTCTGACCGGAGATCCTGGTCCTGGCGCGGCTTCCAGACTCCCGTAGCTGAATAGGTTTATCCTAACTATTTTTGGCGTATGTTATTAACGTTACCAGGATGTCTAATCTTCATCAACAACAAACCAAATAGTGTCAGCATGTAGTGACTTACCTGCTGACTTGTTTCTTTGGTGTGGTACTGTACACAACTAACACTCAAGTGTATGTGACTCACCCGTACCTGTTGTTTCTGGGGTGTGGTACTATACAGCCTTTTCCTGTCATCAAGGCATTTACGTTGGAAAGTGTCGAGTGATTTTTGTTATCTCTGCAGTGCTTTTCCAAGATTCACATACATATGTGGCTATTGGCATCACAATAGTCAGAAATAACTTTAACTCTAATGGTACGTTGATTTGCTTAGATAGCCAGAATTTTCTCGGGTATTGCCACATTCCAGTAGCTCTGCCAAGCCTGGATTTGACGTCTTCTTCTGTGCCACCGAACAAAGTAATAATGCTGCCTAGGTATGTAAATTTGTCAACATACTCGATTTCTTCATTTTCAAGCACGTTTGGTGCTGCGTTTTGGTGCTCGCTTCGCTGCAGAACCGACGGAAAGTGCCAAGTAAACCATTTTCAAATAGGACCTTCGTTTCTGTAACGTTAACTGCTACTCCAATACCAAATATCATGAATGTCCAAAGAGGTTGTTTTTAAACAAATGACACCGACCTCGAGAAGCACAAGTTGAACATGTGCAAAAAATATAAAATCAAACAGGAACAATATCCACCGAATTTAGCATGTGCAGGTGGTAGGGGCCGCGTAGCACAGTGGTAGTGTATTCGGCCCGTGACCGAGAGGTCGCCGGTTCGAATCCGCCTGCCGTGTTGCCGGTCTTGTGCCCTTGGGAAAGGCACTTTACACGACGTTCCTCACTTTACTCAAGTGAAAAATGAGTCGTCCCTAGGATAGGACGTTAAATGGAGGTCCCGTGTATGGGGAGAGTCACACCCCAGGCACGTTAAAGAACCCCCACACGTGCGATGGTGCGGTGTGGTTGGAGCAAACCCTTCTGTCTGGAGTTGGTGATTCACTTCAAATCACCCGGTTGTAGGCCTGGCAAACCTCCATACCGTATCAGCCACATGATTTACATCATTCACCCGGACGGGAGGCCTGGCCCACCTCTGTCTCGTATCAGCCATATGGTGAGTGACATGTTGTAACATTCACCCGGACGGGAGACGTACTCTGCCAAATAAGGGTATATCACCTCGTAAGGGGCGGTATTACCCTACACGAGGGGCCAGTCCTGGCCTATGCACATACATACATACAGACAGATGGTAGGGAGTCCATTCCACAGAGATAATTCATGCCCGAAAGCTGATCTTTTGACCTTGAAAAGGATCTATACACAGATGTGTAGGAACATCATAATAGAGGTGGTATTACCCTACACGAGGGGCCAGTCCTGGCCTATGCACATACATACATACAGACAGATGGTAGGGAGTCCATTCCACAGAGATAATTCATGCCCGAAAGCTGATCTTTTGACCTTAAACAGGATCTATACACGGATGTGTAGGAACATCATAATAGAGCAGGGCTCCACGTCTACATGTTATACCTGCCTATTTTGAGGGACAACTGGGAATCTTGTTAAGTAGGATAAAGAAAAGAATTTTGAAAAAACTGACTTCAGAGCCAGATGTTCGTCACCCCAACTCTATAGGTAAGCATCTTTCCGTTATGTGTATTTTCAGACCGAATGTCACATGGTGGATTTGGTATTTACAGGAAGACGGATCACAACAAAAGAATGGTATGGGACTCAGGGGAGATTATATTCTCAGTGAACGTTACGTTTGAATTATTTACACACAAAATTGCTTTTTACGGCTTAGGTCGGGTGCACGTTCAAAACGGCGGCATTTTTCATACCACTAAAAGAAAACAAACTTACAGACATTGGCGAGGCCACTAAAAAAAAAGGTACAAAGAACATTGCAAATCTAGTGCTAACAGCTACGCTTCTACTCTGCCATTTTACCCTTCTCTCTTTTACCTAGTTTTTATATACCTCATGATAATGTTGTTTTTTCCAATGTGCTCCAATAATGAACATGTATCACTATGTGCTATTTTGTATAAAAATAATGATAAGCGAGAAACAGCACAGCGGGTTGCACGAGCTTTGCCAGCGGGCGCTATCAAGAACGCTGGCGCCAGGCCAAGCATTTCGAGTCCTGCTCTCGCGTCTTTCCAAATACGGAGCGATGTGTACCACGTATTTTGCCAAACCATAAAAGCTATTTTCTATGTCTGTATCTAGAATGTGTAAGGATATATTGAACGTATTGTAACTATATACAAAGTCTAAGACTTTTAATTCCTAACTAGAATATTCGTAGGAAATTGTACAAATGTATTTTAGTCCGATTGCACTAAACAGCAGTAGATATTGCCTTGTGGTGGTGAGAATGGTGATGAATTTTGCAATTTTTCAGAAATACATTGTACTACGCAAATACAATTTACATGCATAAACGTGCATAAATTATCTAAGTGGTACTCTGAGCCCCTATGTGTGGATGTCCCTCAACCTGCCCAAAAGGAAATATTACTTAGCCGTATAATTTCTAAATCATCTTTGTATTCAATTTGATTTGTTGTGAAGTTGGAAATGTTTAATTATGACATGTCGACATACAGAATATTATTGAAAGAATTTCTCCAACTTGATCGCATTGAACAATTATGTATGGAGCATCGGTGAATTCTGTGTAAAAATAACGTATGAATTGTATTGTATTAAAGTTTGTGTGTTGTATCTGTACGCATTGCAAATGGACTATTATTGGTCAGAGTATGTTATAGATTCGAAAAGTTCCTATGTTGAATCTGACAACATCTGTGGCAGATACGAACGTAAATTATACGGCTTGGTATCTGACGAAAATCCTTGTTTTCGGATTTTGTCGGATTTGAGGTTCGAAATAACGGTTTTCAATGTCCGGATATGTTACGGATTTCTTGTCGGATCCACCAAAGTACAAACAAAATACTGCTCCTTATCTGACGAAAATCCTTGTTTTCGGATTTTGTCGGATTTGAGGTTCCAAATAACAGTTTCCGACGTGTCCGGATATGTTACGGATTCCTTGTCGGATTCACCAACAATGCAAATATACAGACAGAATACGGCTCTATATATATCGAAAATGTTTTCGGATTTTGTCGGATTTCATGTTCCGAACTAGAGTTCGACGAACACATCCCTTCGTCATGCAAATAATCATGCCTTTATTCCTCACAAACCCACAAATGCTACCAAAAACATAACCTTTCTTGGCGAACTGGTGACAATGAAATTTTGTACTATGTTGTGATACTTTCCAGCGCAACTTTCATAGCGCTTTGTTGTGCTGTTACAGAGAAAAGAAGTAGAAGACTGTGACCACAGTACCACAGATGACCTCATAGCATCCCTGGTCAACCAGAATGTCATGCTTGTCAAAGGATTTTCTCAATTTCATCAAGTGTAAGGGCGTCCAGGTCACAAGGCTCACATCTGAAAAACAGCTGTGTCCTTAAATATAGGTCAAAATGAGATATATTGAAAACAGTCTATTTCTCTTAATTGGCCACTGATTACAATCAAATGCATCTTTCCATGTAAATTATTATCTAAAGTACCTTTCAGCCAAACACAATGCAAACAAGTTTGAAAGTCGTATCATGGAATTCAGTGGATTTATCGACTTAGCTGTTGACTTGCATAATTAGTATTACATTATGCAAGTCATCACTTATGCTATCTACCACTCAGAAATCACGACCACAGCATGTTCAGGACACTAGATGTCAAAAATTGAAGTTTTGCTGCAGCATCCTAGGAAGCCGCTAGGGGTCCCATTATCTTACTTGACTTTTTTTTTACCCCTACCCACCCACCAAATATTATCAGGATCCATTCAAGGCTTCTCGAGTTATGCATTCCACAAACAAACGGACGCACACACTTGGCCCGCTACCAGCCTAACGAAAAATGCTACGCCAACCATTTTCGAACACGACGGAAATGATAGAACAAAATGATAGGACAGGTTGAGCAGGCTAAGCTACTAGGAATGTTGATGGACCAGCAGTTAAACTGGGCTCAACATCTGGACAAAGTAACATCTAAAATGGCACGCGCACTAGCAGCACTAGCTAAACCTCAGGACTTCTTCACTAGCGACACGTTAAGAACTGTTGCACAAACACTTGTTCTGAGTCACATGGATTATTGTGCATGTCTTCTGTCTGCGAGTTCGCAATCTCATTTAAATAAACTGCAGACATCGCAAAATAAGGCTGCCGGGCTAGTATTTAATGCAAAGTACACTTACAACACTGATGACCGACATGATCACCAAGAAGGTTATAGTTTGGGTAGAAAAATTGTGTTTTGCCTCAATATGTAGGTCAACCGTATTATATCATGATATTAAGTATTTGAGTAGCGGTAGTAGATCTCGAAATAAAGTTTCTCCTACGACTTTTCGCCGGGACTGCAGCGGGCCGAGTATGTGCGTGTGTGTGGTTGCGGGCACGATAACTCGAGACGTTGCGGATTGTTTTGCATATTTGTGGTTATGTAGGGGTTGGAAAAACAAAGGTCAAGTTCGATAATGATCCTCCTGGCGACAAGCTGTGGCACTGCAGCGGAGCGTCAAAGTTATGGTGTCGGTCTTTATGTATGCCAACAGCATAAGTTGAGAAGGCGTGGACTTGAGAAGTACCTGTTGTGGAAGGGAAGGTCAAGGGCAAAAATAGTTTACCTGCCGCTTTCCTATGGCACTGCAGCGTCTGTGTACTATGTATGTTTGTGCATAACATTACTCGAGGTTAGTTGGGATGGATAAAATAGAATTCTCAACTGCTATAAACACGCGTTCATGCAGTCGTTTGCTTTTGGGGTAGGTACTCTTTAGCAGTGCGAATGAGACCTAATAGTCTTGAATAAAGGCATGCTTATTTGGCGAAGGGATGTGTTCCGTGGAAGCCTAGTTATCATTTGTTACCACCTTCTTGGAAAGCGGTCGTTCTCAACGCAACATGGCCTGCTTCGAAATTCCAATATTTCTGCATCAACAGGATGCAAGAGAAAGTATGACGTGTAAAGCACAAGTGACAAAGGTCACCTATAATATCAGCATGTAAGATACATCGTAACAAAGAGAAATGACGGTATACCGGTGTCAATTAACTCAACGGATAAACATTACCTAGAGTTAATTTGCCCGAAAAGGTAATCTTCTGGGTTGATTTGATTTTTTCAAACGTATTTGTTACAGAGACATATTTAACAACCTTCTGTCTTTGTATAACTATAGATTCGTGAATGGTGAAGACAACATGATCTGTAGAAGGAGAAAGAAGATTCCATTAGCCTTTGTGGCTGTTCTCGTCTGTGGTGGATTCAGCTATTATATTTCTACAACCATGTATAAGAGTAAGAGCCAAACCCAGTCCCTTCAACTTCACAACATAGACAACAGGTAATCGGCGTGTAATGTCGTTTTATAATGGATAAGACTATGTAGGTGGCCCCATAGCCCAGGTGCCGTTAGATAAACTATTACTGTTTATATCATAATTTATATCATGCCCATTAGACTCGTCATTGGTATGCCATTAAAACTTATTTCACAATACCAGCTTAAGTCTGAATATATCATAACAAATGCCGGACTCCATACCTCAAAGCAATGTAAATTCATGATAAAACGGAATTGTTTTAAAGTATCATCAAACTGCAACTGTGCATTAAGAACAAATGTCTGTAAAGATCAAACAATTCTTCAAGATCAAACATTCATAAAATAGGTATTACATAGATTTTTCTTTGACAAGAAGTTGAGTTAGAATTCTGTTTTAATTTGTCACATGTAGTACTTCGAACATGGCTAAAATTCACAATTTCGTCAAACGCAAAAACCTGGCCTACTTTTGAGGACAACCCCGTGACAACCAAACAAGACGACAAATTTTTCAACATTGGTTTTGATAGATATACAAATCATCTATACAGGGTACAAATTTCAAGCCAAAAAATTACCAGTGCGGCACTTATAGCGTTACAAAGTTGCATGGGCCAAAAATTTCAACGTTATTTTCAAACTTGAAACATTGTATTGTTTTGATGCTGCCCAAGAACTAAATATCTCGTTGGAAAATTCACAACAATTTTTAAAAAGGCAAAATGTTGGTCTATTCAGATCTTGTTTTGTTTTGACGATACAGTCAAAGGTGTTGCAGTGACAATGCCGTAAAGTATGTCGATTTCCGTGTTTTTGAGTTGCGGAAATTGAGGAAAATGGCCAGAAAACTTTGTTGGCCCGTACCATGACAATAAGGAGTTTTAATCTAAAAGAAAGCTATTCTGAGGGGTTGTGTACCAAGTACTATCTCTGTGTTTACCCTTGCCACCATTGTTTGATCCTTATAGACATTTGCTCTTAAGGGCTAAGCTGTTTGATCGGCCTATTATGCCTACTAATGGTTATACGGCAAGCTTATCCCCTTACCACTTCGTTTTAAACAATAGATAGGTGCATAGGTTAAGTTGTGGAAGCCCAATATGGTGATACATTTTGACAATATACGCTCGATGTTTCATAGCAAAGAAAGACAGACATAGGGCATTCGGTAAATGGCGCGAACAACGAAAAAAGTTAAAGAAACTAAAATGTGGATTTTGGCAGGATTCCAGGACCAGGTGAGGCTATGCATGGTAAGAGAGGAGTAACAGAAAGAACAACCGGTACTTGCATTCCACGAAAGAAATTTGTCTTCATTGCAACGCACAAAACTGGAACTGTCACCACCTCAAACATTTTCCAAAGATATGCCATCAACCACAAGTTGGCTGTGCTGGTAGCAACAGCCGGTAACCCCGTCTCCTGGGGCCGATCACCCGCGGAAGAGGATTACATCCACACGCCAGATGAACAGTACGACGCCCTATTCAACCACCTGACGTACAATAAAACATGGCTGCGGTCCAAGTTCCCAGCCAACACAGCATACATCTGTAAGGAAACTGTTTTATGTAGAAATAATACTACATTGCATGAAATGAATGTGTATCTTTAGACTGTTGTCGGAAATTTGAATTGTAATTATATCAGCAAACGTTTTCTCAGCCGTATATTAGTCTTGATTTTTAACAGAAACATAAAATTACTATTGAACAATAAGCAAACTATACTGCTGTGGGAATCATGGAAATCATCATGCCCTACACAGTTTATTGATGCCATAGGGGCGGAGTCGCCTGGGTAGTACTGCGACAGAGTTAGAATATTATAAATCCCCTGTACCATCTCCATTTTTTTCACAGCATGTGATAGAGACGTTTTTACCTTAAGACACAGAAATCGATATGTGTATGCAGAGATTCGCCGGGACTGATTGTTGGGTAAATGTATTAAACAACTAGAGTTCGGCTACCTCACACCTCAATGAAATATTTAGAGCTTTTGTTAATCTTATGCAAATGCTTTAGCATTTACATGATTTATGTATGATGGTTATCATTTACTAACGCACACATGTCACAAGTATAAAATTCCCATCAATAATTATCAAGAGGTTTGGCACTTTTTGTATAAATGATGCAAATCAGTGCCTCATTTGCATATTTGGTATTTGCTTATGTTCCACCTATCACAATTTAAATATGTCTATCGAAGTCCAGTGACTAAAAACAATGGAATCATACAACTTCCTCGTCATTTGCATAACATTATATCATTATGAACATCTTTGCCTAAGCTACCTGCATGCCTAAAATGATGGCAGTCCAGTCGTTCCTTTCTGCAGTTATCCTCTTTGGAGTGTCTTGATGAAAAACCTGCAGTTCCACAATTAAACTCGCCCCACTTTGTCATGACGCTCAAAGCTATCCACCACCCAAATGTCAAGAGTGACTCAAGACCATAGCAAGAGATACATTGAAAACACTGCTACAATAGCTTATAGAATATTCTCATTAATTGTGCAAATGTAATCCTATTTTGCATAATTGCTTTTTTATCTAGTACAATATTATCTATGTCTAACTTTTGTACCTACATACCAAAAATCATGAAAATCCGTTGTTCTTCTCCTGAGTTATCGTCTTCAAACGGTTTTGACAAAATTGCCCCTGCTATCCCAAAAGTAGTCGTTAGGGGGCCAAAACTTATGCCACTTTTTCCTAAGGATATGAGCTATCTTGCAGTAAAAAATCATGACCATAGTGTGTTTAGAACAGAAGAGAGCGAAGCCGGAAGTTAGGCTGAAGTACCATGGAAAACCGCTAGGGGGGCCAATGTCTAATCATTTTCAACTTTTTCATCACACCCCACCAACACACCAAGTATGAAACCAATCCACGCAGCCGTTCTTGAATTATCTTGTTCACACAGCGACAGACGTCACACACACAAACGAAAAAAATAGTCTGATTATGTAAATTGCATCCACATTCAAATAACTTCCACTTTTACATAATCTATGCTTGGTTATGTACACCTTTAAATAACTTATGCCGGTCCCAATGTTGATTGTCCAATAATATACCATTGAGAAGAATTATAGCACTTTAATTTTATATTTATTATTCAAACTTGGGCCGAATTTGCATAATTGTTACTAGTATCTGCTAATGTTCCACCAGCCACAAACTACATATATTACAGGTATATTGAGTCCTATTATGGAAAACACTACAATTATAGATTTCCTTCATTATTTATGCAAATTAAGTGCCAGTTTGCATAACTTGCACTTTATGATGTACATCTCTGTCAAAGCTACCTACATACCAAATACCATCTACATTTGTCGTTTCCTTGCTCATGTATCCACCTAAGAAGATTTGGGAAAAAACGCCCCTGCAGTTCCAGAGCAACCTGCCAGGGGATCCAAACATACACCATCTATTCCTTACGTCGTAAGCCATCTGCCACCAAAAAATCAAGACCACAGCACATCCAGTTCAAAAGATTTTACAAAAAAAACGAATTTTTTTTCTGCAGTACCAAGTTCACATACCAGGGAGCCCAAAATTTACTTTGACCTTTGCCTTCCTAACACCTACCCACATACCAAATATCATTGTAATCCATCCAGAGGTTCTTGAGTTATGCTGAGCAAAAATATCCGGAAACACAAACACACACACACACACACACACACACACACACACACACACACACAAAACTATATCTCCATTTTTCATGGAGATAGATATAACCTCCATTACATTTCATGGGCCGAGGTAACTATGAAGCTGTGAAAGCTTTGATTCTGTGACTCTCATGTCCATATTTTATCCATGCATGTGTAGTAGAGATCACCGACACTGAAGCTTGATATGCCAGTTTCTTTATTTCACATACAGCTATCATACGAGAACCAAGCAGCCAATTGACCTCCGCCATGCACTACTACTACCTTCCACAACTTCTGCAAATGCGTGGCGTTAATAACCCGGTCAATGAGTTTTTGCTGAATCCATGGAAGTACAAGCATCTGTCCGAGGTTCACTTTGACTTCTGTAACATCACCTGGGACCCAACCAGGAACTTCATGTCCTTCGACTTGGGGTATCCTGCAGAGGGAGCGGAAGACGAGGTATCAATGCGAAAAGACCTAACATAACAATCACTGCCTGAGGATTGTGCGCTGTACTTTTGTACCAATGCTTGTTTGATACCCGAGCCATGCTACGAGGCTTATCCGTATCGGGTCTCACTAATTACCGAAAATACCCCCAAAACGTTCTAAAAAGGCCGGAAACAACCAAAAACAACTTAAACTAATTACCAAAACAACCGAAACAACTCTTACTATCTAGGAAGGCCGTCATTTGCTTGTGAGCAAATGCAGCATATTTCACTCCACCTCCCTCCCCATGCAACAATGCTGCTCCACAGTTACACATATGGAAAAATGAAACAAACCAAAATAAGGAAAATGGAGATTTCTGTGCCCTGGTATTATAACAGAATAACATGAAATTTGGTATAGGAGTGCCCTGGATATTTTCACCTAGAACATAACATTTTGGGCATACATTACTTCAAGAGGATAATTCTTTTGGCCATTTTTCATATTTGGCTGTGATTAATACCTACAAGGCCTTTACAGTTTTGGTATACACTTCTTTTAAATCAGAAAAACTTAATGATGGCATTTTTGATAGCAACTGGGACGAAGTTCAGAATGATTATCTCTTCTAAGACACACACACAGATACGCAAGCGTATATAAGACATGTAACCTTACCTTTTTTGATAAAATATTTTAAAAAATAACTTTCAATCTAGACAGTTTTACTTACACAAAATTGCTATTTCACACTTGTGTTCTCTCACAATTTTATTGCCTTAATTTGAGTGCAAATGATTTCAACTGAAGTTTCTTTTACATGTTGAAACTTTTTGCGGAAAAAATAGCAAATTTGCAAACTATACACGAAATATATTTTTGGGTTGCGATCAATGTCATTCTGCATGTCCTTTTCTGGCTGGCTGGGACCAGGTCTGCCACCTTCGTCTACACGCAGTTACTCGTGGACTTAGCTCTGCTTCTCTTCTCTAGATGGGTCTGGAGGATAGAAACAGAGGACCATGAATGGACCAAAAGCATATTTTACATTCATCTAACCCTTTGATTTTTTTCAATGGATTTTATCTATTAATCGAGATTTGATTTTGGACAATATATCATTTGGTACAAGTAGGATAAACCCTTTGCCTGTTGGAATATATGAATCCAGGTTCGCGGACCCTGTTATAAACGAGACTGCTTGGTCAACTCGCAGACTGAAAATGGATCACTTGGCATCTATTGTGTGACACATTTGTTTCTTTCCAAAGTAGGGGTAGCGGTGTAGGTGTCTTATTGGCCACAATATGAAATCGTGGTCACTACTATATCTTTCGGCGAAACCACTGCTTGGAGGATGTCTGGGATGTTTATTAGTTTATGTATTTATAGGGGTCAATTCACCCCTCTAGCTGCTGGGATGGTCACAGTAGGGAGTACTTCCTTAGTGCTTTTCCCAGGGCACACCTGCCTGGTCTTTAAGATATTGAAGGTTGATCATCCAAGATGGTGGATAGCTAAAATACTGATTTTGACGTCGTTGTGTCGGCTTTTGGCAAAAGAAGACTTGATAAATATTGATAAGACATCAGTTTATAGTTATACGTCATAATGATTTTTAAGGAATTTAAGGAAACGTAAAAACGTAAAATTCTATGAGCATGTCACCCCCTGCAAATTTGGTGATCGTACAGCAAGCCGTTTCAAAATAACGAATGGGGGCCGAATTAGCACCCCCCCCCCCCACCCCCTCCATGCCAGGGAATGCCAATAAATCCCAGTCTTAAGTCTTGAATGAAAGTACTTCAAAGTCACTACCGCATCAGATTGAAAGACTATTAACATTTACATCCGGACTTTTTGTTTTCTTACAACGAGAACATTAAAATCCTTATATGCTTTGTTTTGAATAATATTTTAAAAACATTTACCTCCCGTTGTTTTGTTGTTCGATAAGGAATGGGCTCGTCGATACATCAGTGAACTAGAAACCGACTTCACTCTTGTCATGCTACTGGAGTACTTGGACGAGTCCCTTGTGCTCCTCAGACGGCTGATGTGCTGGGAGATGCAAGATGTCTTTTACGTCACCAAGAACAATCGGACATATTCATATAAAAAGAGCATTCCCTCTAACGAACAGATTTCCAACCTGCGGAAGTGGAAAGCCGTGGATTACTTACTGTATGACACGTTCAACACGTCGCTTTGGCGCAAAATTGCAGCACAGGTAAGGATATCAACATTACAAGAGGTGTTCAGTAGTAAGTGTAACAAATGTCTATAACTTTATGACATTTTATCCTTTTTTGGTACAAGTTACAAAATTAAACATCAATTAGTACTTCTTTGTGCAGCTGGAATCAAACCTTTACTCTAACTATCCATAAGCTTAAATCTAAGGGCACAAACTGCCGTACGCTCAACTGCTGGCTGATACGTGCAAAAACGTGGTCATCTTTTGGGATCCGTAGGGTGGCAAGTACCGCCTCTGTACGAACTCATATGGAATCCAACGGACTTGGGAGCACGTAGACACGCCGTAGCAAGTAAAGCCCCGGTCTCAAAGCGCGTACGATTTGTTGCGATGGAGGTTTTAAGCGCAGCATAAGCGCAGTGCGTCGTAATTCGATGAAGAATCGGAAGCAATAGTTTAAATATACAAAGCCGTGGTCACAAAGATCGTAGGACATCGTACGATGAGGTCAGAAGAACGTACCTAGTACCTTCGTCAATCGCAGTTAATCATAGTAAATCTGAGAGCCACTTATGACGAAAAATAGAGCTGGAATGGATTTTGAACAAGTTTAAAGTTTCTCCATCGTCGTACAATTTTGATTGCCCACATAACAGACTTCATTATGGCAATTTCATTTCTACTGATGACGTTGAATATTACTAATTTTTTAGCATGTTGTGATGGTTTCAGTTTTCCTTGATATTACCGATCTTTCATGTAGAAGAACGTGTGAACAATCGTGCGTCGTTGAAAAAAAATATGAACATCATCCAAAGCGCTACGATGGCTGATTGTGCTAACGATTTTGCTGTGATTTGCTGCGCTCATCGCATATGCATATGCAGAATATACTATCGCAAGAAATCGTACGCGCTTTGTGACCGGGGCTTAAAGTGCATTTAGAACTTTCTTTGCGTTTGGGCTGCAGATTCGACCCCGCACGAGCAAGTACGGGTTACGCGCCTGTTCCGTACAGAGAGTAGATTGAGTAATACGCCTGTCACATTTAGCGAAAATCGATCGTACGACGATTCCGCGGCAGTCGCCCGAGCCTCGCTTATAATGATAACTTTATTGCACGCCAATTGTACAAGGTACAAAATATGGCTTAATTGTGACAGGGACGGTTTTCAGGTAAAAAATACGCGCAACCCTCTGTCGATCTTAAATATGGCCGATCTTCCAACGGCAGGAAACCGTGCGTTCTGAGAACGTGTAAGTACGGCCTGCATACGATAACGTGACAATCGCACAGAAATCGTACGTTGTAAGCACGCACAACTCACCACTTGCGCAACGAATGGTGCACGCACGCACGCTAACGGCATGCAGACTACATACTTATTACCTTTTGCAACCGTGCGAGGGACGTGCGTTTACGTACTCCCTTCCCGATGTTGCCAGTCCTTCCCAACGACGTTTTTAGAAAGAAAAAACTTGGCGGACGTAGCCTCCCCTCCAAAAACATGTGTCCAAAAAACGTATGGCAGGTTGTGCCCTTAGCTTTACAGATCTTTATTTGTCTATCAAACAGGGTGCGGACTTCCACGAGGAAGTATACTACTTTAGAGAGGTCAACACAAATGTCAACACGTACTGCGATGAGCGACAGTAAGGGATACCCAATCTCACAGTGGTAGCCTCGAGATGGAATCCACAGTTTGAAGTCGACGCCAAGTTTTGCCATGTCATACAATCACGTGTATGTATTACTTTCACTGACGACGTTCTTAAATCTGCTTCATAACTAACCACCTGCTTTTCTGCAAGCCACCAATAGATTCGAACGTTTGCCATAGAGTGCACACCGCTTGTATGTATTGGCTTGTATCAGTAAGGCTGTATGTCTCATTGGAAGGCTGGCGTCATTCTGCCTTAGTGACGTATGGCCTGACATGGTCGAACTAGGCTTAAACAAGGATTTGTATCTATTACAGTCCAGTAATGTCCAAGGCAACACTTTGAGATTATAGGAAACCATGAGTTGTTCTCAAAACTTTTAACATTCTGCCTCTTAACGAAAGACATTTACGGCGTGACAGAAAAGTTACGTAATTCAAGTACTGTAGTTGTACAATTGTTGGCCAGACCAAGTAAATGAACACTTTCGCTGTAATTAAAAAGAATGACACCCCAAAACACAGTTTCTTTCTGTTCCAATGTAAGTTAAAAGTTCATGTATCACATAGTGATCATCAGCGTTGATTTCCTACCTTTTTATTTCTCAGGTAGAACAGCTTATGGTACCACTGCGGAAAGGACATAAGGGCGGACGGACAATTCTGAGTGAAAGGGTTAACGTGTGGGCCGTCGCTAAAGGACAACGAACATTCAAATATAGAGATGAGCGAGAAGAATATGTAAAAATGCTTAATGAATCTACTTGGTAGATCATACTTTGCAGGGCTCCACTGCAAAGCAGTGCAATAGCACAGGGTTGGACAACCCTGGGTAAAGATGACAGAAATAAATGATAAATACTTATAGATCATACAATCTGTCCGTTACATTTCTCATATGAATTGTAATGACCAAATGATGATAACTCCAAAATGTGTGGCAATAAAAACTTTCATTCAATCTTTATTCATTAAATCAACATTACAGAGTAGCACCTCTGAAATCGTTGATATTACAATGTGAAGTAAATTATTACAACAACTAGACACAGTACGCATGACATAAACAGTACATAGACAAATAAAAACACTTAAGCATCAGTCAATGATTTGTTATACAGTTTATTGCCATGGCGACGGTTTTATTGTTTATAAGTATTAATAATTGTTGTTTTAGGTGTGTTGGAGTTGTGTGCTTTCCTTTCGTATGTATGAAGATTGTTTTACGCGATGGATGTTTGAAGGGCATTATTATTAACAAGAAAGGCAGTCTCTTGTGACGAGCTCGAGTGACCTATTATAAATGTTTCTCATTGATCATAAAAATGAGGTTCTAATTTGCATAAAAGATATCAGTTGATCATCTCCTCTACATAAATAACAATGTATTTTAAGTACGAAAGTCTTAGCAAAGAAAGCTATTGTAGCATTTTCTCATAGATTATGTAAATGAGACCCTAATTTGCATGAGTTACGTCTGCATGTTCAACTTAACGTACATGTTCCTGCTAAATGAGGCAAGAATGGGTTTTCGTCATTTAACACTGTAATACAAAATTTTTTCATTCATTATTTAAATTAGGTAACAATTTGCATAATTGATGTCTATCGATATTTCTCTCTTTTCTGGTTACATATGTCATGTACAACTGTTTAAGTGTACTAGTATAATGAAATTAGTATTATGTGGCTTAATAAACTGTACTCAGTAATTATACAAATTAGACCCTGGTTTGCATTAATATTCCTTATTTCTGAAAGACATCTCCGAAGTTATCTACATATCAAAAATCAAGATGATACGTCAACCCCTTCCCAAGTTATTCCCTTCCAAAAATGTGGTGCGGGCGGACGAACGGCTGTGGAATTTCGGAAATTTTTGCCAATCAGATATATACTTAACAGTAAGCCTTATAATTCATAGCTTTATTCATAGTTTATTCATAGTTTATTCAGAAAAACAATCAGCATAGCAGTCAGTAAAAAACAAACTGAATATCACTGATTTTACAACTTGTTACATGGTGAATACAGAATATACAAAATATACATTAACCCTCAAGCACCCGACCTTTTTTTGCGACTAAAATGACCGAGTGGGGTCCAAACGGACCCCAAAATGTTTTGTTTATAAAATATCAGCTCCAATTCTTATCGGTGATCATTGTACATACATTGCTTCTTCAATGTAAGAGGAATGTTTTGACATGTTAAGGTGTTGCTAATTCTACCTCATTATCATAATTTATGCGAAAGATAAGAAGGACCACCTTTTGGACAAAACCTATTCTGACCAGAGAGGGGAATTTTGAGGCCCTCAGCAAGCTTTATGTCACATAACTCATGAACGGCTAGTGCTAAAGCTACGAAACTTGGTAATATGTCACAAAATACTGTTATCAAAATTTTTTTGTCAATAAAATAAATTAATCATTATTTGGGGTTGCCATGGCAACTGAATTATGCCAGGCATATTTTTGCCAAAATTTGCCAATTTTGATTTAAACAAGGTTTACTTGGCAAACAATGCTTGTTTTCTTACAATGATAAAATTCTATGAAATTCAACGTTATTTTCATGATTCAAAATTTATAATTTATGCTAATTTCATGACGTCATTAGTCAAAATCCAAGATGGCCGCCTTTATTAGCTAAATGACGTCATAATATCGTCATATTATATGGTGATGGCACAGAAGTTTTTATGAAAATTTAGTTTGTTATGTTTAATATCCTCTGAAAGTTTGAGGGTGATACGATAATTAGTTAGAGAGTTAGACTCAAAAGTTTGTTTCAAAAGCTGCACTTTTTTGCTGGGGTCCGTTTGGACCCCAGACGGACTGATCACGGACTTTCTTTATAGCTTCCACAGTATTGTACCAATCTTTATAAAAACTTAGGAGAAGGTATAGAAGATATTGGCTGACAAAGTCACCTAAGGAATTTTTGTTCAAATTAAAAATGTTCAAATGGTACTTAAAAATGTACGCCTGGGGTCCAAATGGACCCCACTCGGGTATTTGAGGGTTAATAAACAATTACAATACATGACGCAGAAACACCTAAAACAAAGTTGTACGTAATGCCTTACAGAGAACACTGAAGTAAGGACAGGAACGCCATACACACTAAGTAAAGCCCCGGTCACAAGAATCGTACGACGTCCTTGCGATGGCATATTACGCCGATCGCACGATGATCACAGTGGATCGCAGCTAAATCGTAAGCAAAATCAGCCATCGCAGAGCATCGGATGATGTTCAAAATTTTTCCAGCGTCGTACGATTTTTCGCTTGTGTCTCTTCTGTATAGCCGTCTGACCGTTTTTGTGCTTCTTTAACGAACAAATGATGTGGACATAGCTGCTGAATACCTTCCTATAATATCTTTAACTGTAAAAAATAAATTAAAAAAGACCATGACAACAAGAGTATTACAAGCAAAATTTCAAATCAAGCGTGAGTACTGGTATTGTTATCTCGGCCTGCTTGCCGGCTATACGTGTCAGGCTCTTTCGAAGATCGTATCATGATATGCTATCAACAAAAAGATGCCATCATACAAAAATCATATCATAAGCATTATATCATATATATTTCCGACTCATAGAGCCTGCCTTTATGTTTGAGTTGTCCCCATTTACGATTATGGTAAACTGACCCAAGACCGACGAGAGCTGAGATTTGATCTAATTTTAAACTCACGTGCATGAAGCGATCAAACAATTGTCTGCATCACCTGTGCGGGGCGCGCTGTTCTCTGATTGCGACTGTGGCAGTTGCGACTGATATATTTTCCTTTTTCGTCAATATCGACAATATAAGGGAAAACTGAAACCATCACAACATGTTAAAAATTCATAAATCTAAAACCTCATCAGTAGACAAAAATTGCCGTAATGAAGTCTGCTTTGGGGGCACGACGATAGCGAAATTTTGAACATGTTCAAAATCCATTTCAGCTCTATTTTTCGTCATAGGATGCTCCCCGATTTACTATGATTTACCTGCGATTGATGCAGGTACGCTCTAATGACCTCTTCATACGATGCACTACGATCCTTGTGACCACGGCTTCATATATTTAAACCATTGCTTCCGATTATTCCCCGACTTACGACGTACTGCGCTTATGCCGCGCATAAAACCTCCATCGTAGTCAATCGTACGATTCTTGTGACCGGGGCTTAACACAAATAGGATTCGTTATACAGGCGGATGGCCTGGTGCAGAAATGACCTTCTCAGCCTCTGTGTCCGGGCAGCTGGCACAGTAAGTGCAGTGACGTTTCTAAGAGTCCTCCCAGTGGCCGTAGTCCTGGCCGGCGGCACCAGGTCATGGAGGGGGTGACCCTCGTCCAGCATGTCCCTCAGTAGCTTCACTGCCGCAACCTCTCGCCGTTCTTTCAGCGTCGGCAGAGGAGGCACCTCTCGTCTTCCCCCCAGGAAGACGATACGGAGTGCTCTCCGTTGTACTCTTTCAATTTGTCTCTCCTGCTCCTTACTACACCCTACTAGTAGTACGTGCCCATATTCGAGCACAGGTCTGATAAGTGTGACGTACACCTGGACCAAATCCAGGTGTTATGCCTATGGGGTGGAGCCCGGCCCTTTTTAGTGATTCGGTTCGTAAATGTTCTAAAACTTCCACTTGTGTGAGAGTCTATATTACACAGGGAATATTTGTATATTTTTTCATGTAATAACATTTATTCGTAATGTGAGATCGGCAAGCTGTTCAGTTTGGTGCCATAGTGCTAGTCGGCGCTTTTGAACCGTCAAGAATTTGTCACCTACAAAGTAGTCCATATCAAGCTTAAGATTTCTTTCTTTCCCGCTTGGACTAGTTGATATACCGGGAGGCTTTTTGGGTTCCTGGCATACATGTTCGTCCTTCTACTGTCCTTCACCATCTGCGGGATCTTGATATTTGGGAAACACATGAAGAGTTTCTCCGCCTTTAAGGAGACGTCATACGTCTTATTTGAGCTGAGTTTGGGAAGGGCGTTCGGCGATGTTTTCGGGGATGACATGAAGAGAGTGGATAGTGTCCTGGACCGCTTTACTACGCTACATTCGTCCTGGTCTTCATCTGCTGTCTGGTGAGATGAAATCCTGTTTTTTGTTGGCAACGTCTTTCGAGCGGAGCTCACTGTGCATTATTGAAAATTGCTGCTATGCGAGAGAGGTGCATTTGCATAATACATTCCCTAGGGCAATCGCTTTTGGTTCTCGGGTGTTCTGGATACATAGCAGATGAAAGGTTGGAGCTCTTTAGCCTCCTTTACCGGCGTCGATCGCGATTTCTATCCGGGAATACGACGGGAAAGGAAAATATGCCGGGAAAGAAAAAATGCCGGGAGAGGAATATATACCGGGGGGCTTCTACCGGCTAGGGCAAAAAAACAACTTTCGCCAAGGCCCTAGAGACGCCGGTGAAGGAGGCTAGGAAGAAGGCGTTTACAGCTATTAATTTATGTTCTTGGACACTGTTTAATGTTTATTGTCTGCCTTAGTACATTTCAAATCGTCTATCAGATGATAATATTAACAGCAATGGGCAAGTGGTATACAAATTCAATGACAAAGTCAGTCACGAATTTTAAATTTTCATCGGCTGTTTATGACCTAAACCATTTTTGGACCTCCTCTAGGTGAATCTAGGAGTCGGGATGCTGTGTAACTGGCTGAGCTACTGTCAGACGTCAGACGACATTGAGGTGGACACCGCGATGGGAGATTACTTCTGGAACTCCTTCAGGGGTCTTCTGGGCATGCGCCATGAGACCCACGTCTTTGACGGTAGCATCATAGCATAATTGTTACTGTTTTGCGTTCTACCATCGTTCTTTGTATTTCTTCAAAGAAATATACAGGCACGCATGACACAGGTTCATGTTAGAAACAAATAAGTATCTCAAATAAAACCTGCTACAAAAAACACAGTAAAATACATGCCCCAAACTACATAATAGTACATATATTAGAGGCCCTCGCCCTAAACTCTTGTCTCTTTTGAAGACGAAGCGCCACTTCCGGATCACTACATGGACGAGACCCTCCAGGGACGGAATCGGTACTGGAGGTGGACAGGGTCACAAACCTGATGTACAAGTTCGAGTGCCGAGGTTTTCCGGAACGGAAGGTCAAAGACACCGCATGCCGAAGAAAAACTAAGCAAACATACTAGAACTTTTCATTTAACATTATAGTTATTATGTTTGGAATGCCTTGGGAAGAACAGACATTTAAGTTATGCAGTCGAGTGCATCTTGCGTACCCCCGACCTGAATACTGTAAATGCAGAAATATTCGCGGTGGATTAATATTCGCGGTTTTCGCGGCGGCCGCTTCACCGCGAAATTAAATCCACCGCGAATATTTCGTCTGCTGGCGCCGCCTAAGGTGCCCCTTTTCCGCTCCATGTACATACTACTACTGTCTTTGTCACTGTATGATGAAATGTTTGACATACTTACTACGGTGAAGTCTTGACTGACGACACACATGTAGTTTTTTCATACGACCAACTGTATTACAGTACTGTACAGTATGTTCACCATGATACAAAGGTCGTACTACTGTATACTATTACGTATTGACAGGGTAGATACGATTAGATCAGTAACAGTTGCTCACGCAAGAACAAGTCAAAAGCATGGAAACTGTTATATCCGTCTGTATAGGACCCTTACCGGGTAACCAGCAAGTGTTTTCCGACTGGCGGTTTGTAGAGGCGCCGGGTTTTACACGGCAGTTCGTGACTACAGTGCAGTGCTGAAAATGTATTGAATTTCGCGGGATGGCGCTACCGCGAAATTAAATCCACCGCGAAATGTCCATTTTGCCGCTACCGCGAAATTAAATCCCCGCGAAATTAAATGCATTTACAGTATCTTATTATTTTTGGCGACGCCTCAGGGGCGGAGGCATTCTACAGTATTACGATCGCTTTGAAAATATTCCAAAAATTGCACGAATGCATCCCCTAGGGAATTGGTTTTGAGGTAGCCTTCGGCTGTTTGGAACAGAAAAGGCCCTTGATTCTTCGAATATGAAAGATACAATGTACCATTCAGTTGAATAATTGCCTTTTTTCAGCACTGTTTCTGGCCAATGAGAATAATGTGTTATTACTACAGCTTTTAATATGTTGTTGTTGACAGGAAAGAACTCTATATTGATGTTTTGATGCTTCAAATACTTTTTGTTTCACTTGTAAACACAACTATATTTTTGATTTTCAAAAATCTGCCTTGCTCATTTTCAAGATGTTTGTACAAAGCAGAAAAGGCCAAGACTGCAGACATTGAGAGAAACCAACGATCTACGCATTTGCCAAATACCTTTATTTCATCAATATACACATCAAATATACACACACAAAATATTCAGGTTATGAAAACTTGTAGAACAGGACATTTTTGTTTTATAACTAAAGATATTCTTCTATAAGAGTGAATCTATTCTTGACAATACATCCAAGAAGCAACTTTCTGTTTGTAATTCTGTTAGTCTTAATTTTAAAACAAGTTTACCAGTTCCACAGAATCAGTCCTGGAACTGATTGGCAGGCCTGACTACATATACATTGATTTCCGTTTTGTTAAGGTGATAGACTAGTTGAGCCTGGGTTGCATTTTAAAGCTGCTGTTGCTAGTCATCTGACTGCCGTCCAAGTTCAACTCTTTCTTGTGACTGTTGTCGTTGTCGTCATGTAGAGCTGAAAGACACAATATAGAACAGGTTAGTTATAGCTTAACACATCTTGGCAAACCTGATCACATACTCCCATGAAAACCCTGTCGAAATGGCATTCAATAGTGGCATGGCTCAAAAGCATAAGAAGTGATGTGTTTAAGGTGATAAATGGTTTGGGCCCGACTCGCCGGGCCTCAGTTTTTTGTATACCTACGCGTTGAAAGGGATTCGCCCCTAGCCCTTGACCCAGATTCACCGCCCATGCGTTTTATGTGAGCCGTGTTGCTATGCCTCGTGCGACGGGTTATTGTAAAAGTCTCACCTTTTTTAATTTTTGGCTTGATTAATCCTAAGTGTATTCTCTTTCCGACAATATCAGTAATTTTCATGACTAAACTGTATGTGATGGGTTTATTTTCACATCAAAATTCCATTTTTTACGTGAAAAAACTTTTCTCCCCAAAAAATTACGAAAAGTAGAGAGGGTGAAGAAACTGAAACCCGGAATGCACCGGTAACCGACTATAAATTTTATCTGCGTTGATGTCAGTCACCCTCAGCTGGTCCTTAAATATAGGAACCCCCGAAAACGGCACTCTGCTACTTCAAAGGACCGTTTTCCCACCTACCACCCAACCCGCTGTTTACGGCTTTGGATACTGAAACTTTATGAGCGATAAATACAACGGATAACAGACTTCATTAGCCACACCAACTGTTTGAACAGCCTCCGCCTGTGTAACCTCTCTTCATCCTTCTATCACCAGTCTGATGTTGTAACTCCTTGTGAGAAAAAGAGACAGATATTGAAAAACTCCAAACTTTGGACAGCTTAACCCTGTTAGTTGAAGTTTACATTAACCATTTGAGTTAATTATGTTTATTCTATGATAAGTGTAAATATGTATTAATGTGTTGGTACACAATATCAGCAACGCTGCCTGTGTTTGCCTTGTATCACTTTGTCTGCAATTTCTAAATGAATTTTAAAAACTATACATCCGGAGCGAGCTCTGGTCTTCAAGCGTATGCTTGGGGTGGGGTGAGGCTGATATCGTTATTTGCATTCCAACAAAGTCAGATCCAATATTATACCAAATACAATGAAATTGAATGAGACGTAACTCGTGAAAAAGGTGACGAATTATCTCTAATTTAGTTCCTTAGAGTCCGTTTGAATTCAATGCCCACCACAATAATCATCGCATTGATTCCAAACTCTACACTAACAAATATCTTTTTAGAAAGCGATCACCCCGCAGCATGCTCATAAATCTCCAGAGATAATTGGGGTGCCTCGCAGTCAGGTCCCAGCTGTGCTGCAGGTGGTGGTGGTGAGGTTGGGCTACATCTGCACCCCACATGACCATGCGCGTGCTGACAGAGAACAAAGGAAATTTTCCGTTCCGAAAGCTACAGAGAACAAAGAAAATTTTTGTGCCCTTGAGTTTGACTTGGCTAAAAGAAATTTTCTGTCCCTTAGCATCTGTGTCATCCCATAGTTACCTGTCAGTGAGCTCCCATACTCGCTCCCTCAATAATAATGTGTTTAAAGGGGACAGTATCAGAGCTGCGGGAAACTAACTAGGACACACCCAGTCTAGTTCCCGGGGCATTGGGCTGCTTAGAGATATCCATGTAATAAAATACTTCGGACGGTCACAGAAAACACATGTTCATCGAGATCACTCACCTTTTGTGTTGTTTTCTCCATTGGGCCTCAGCACGTCTGTCTCTTTGTCTTCCTGCATCTACTTCCGAAGTAGGAGAAATACGGTGGATAACTGAGAGCCATTTTCCAACACGTCCACTCATCCCACTCCAGTTTTCTCAATGATGGTCAAAATGATGAAATCCCCGGAATGGTCAGCTGATATCCTGAGAATGTGCCCGATTGGTCGACCGCCAATACACTATGTGGAGGTCCGCCTCTTGTAATTAATCTTTTTCTATCTCTTGCTCCGCCCCATTGGAAGGTCTCCGCCTCCTGTAGGCGGGACTAGCACCCGCCTCCTGTAGGCGGGGCTGTCTCCCATAAATCTATAGTTGTCTAGTTCCAGATGGAGAGACTAGTGTGTTTAGCATTGCCACTGACGTTCATAAAGGGGACCCTCTTGCTCTGTTTTAATTCACTGACAGTTGTTCTATCTCAAACACTGAAGGCTTTACCGTATGCGGTCCTCATAGCCGTCACTACCATGTCTTTGTCAAAGTCCTTGCTGACATTGATTTGCAGGCGACACAGCCCTTCTCGAAAACTCCTTTTCGCACAAATTCTGCTAAACAAAGTATGAGAAGCATGTCAAGCCATCAGTCTTTATTCAAACCCGTATTGAACAAACTACATGCATCTGAGCCCTTCATCTCCGCAGCAAATTGCATTTGACAGGTCTGAAATTGAGCGTGTAGTTAAACTTCTGGCTTCAACAGTCTAGTTTCTTTTCTGATACTTGTGTGGAGTACAGGGTTGTCGTTATTTCATTTTCCTACAAAAAATATGGAAGCATCTATCAAGTAGCAAACAGAAGTCTGTTAAAACCTGCTCTACTTTACAGTTCTACATGTAGGTCATTGGACATGGGTGCAGTCATTAGTAAGACACAATACCTACACAACAATGCTACGATAGTGTATCGTGAAGATGCTGAACTGCCCTCGCCTCCACAACCAGTACATGCAGACCAACTATACTGCGTCTAAATGCAGTATGACAGACCAAGGAAATACCAGGAGAGTTCTTTTTGTACCAATTCGATGCCATGTTCTTTGTTCAAAGGGAAGTTCAATGTCTTAAATGATGCTTAGACAGTTTTGGGGTGCATACAAGAAAAAAAACACAGAAATGAAATTAGTCTCATTACACTGCAGAAACCTCAGCCATTGTTATATCATTTATATTGGTTGAGATTAATGGACTACTAATGGGAACTTCTTTATCGGGGAAACTTTTTTTCGAATGCCATCCTGCTGTCCTCAAATGATGTTTGCGGTATTAGATTTTTTTTTCTCAGTCTCGAACTGCCACTGCCAAGGGACTGGTCACCAAATGACCTGGTAACTTAGGTCTCTATTATGGGTGGTTGTAAGACCCTAATGAGAACACACTGGCTTTGTGCGGGACAAACATTCAATAACATGGAAGTAAAGGGGGTGTTTAACGAAATAAAATTGAATTAAAACCAAAACACAACCATCACGCCTAAACACAATCAAAACGTTTATAAAGAAGGGATAATGTCCCATGAACTCCCAGTTCTAAGCTTGCCAGTGGGTACCTGTTTAAACACTGTTCCCTGAGCTCGGGTTTCAGTTGTACAGGTCACAGGTGGCGGTAGTCTAATGTTTTCACAGGTGTCCCCACCAGTACTGTACACTCGAATGGGCAGTAAGTAATTTGCTCCAGATGTTCTGGTTTGGCGGTCTGTCCATTGGGACGTTTATGGGGTTCGCCATTGTCAATCGACCTGGAGGCGATTAATTCCACTTCGTCATGGAATATTCTAGATATAATAAGATGCGTCGTAAGTTATTCACATTTCTCGAATCAAGTAGATCAGATTTCAACAAACTAGATGCCACAAACAGATTTGAATATAAACTTGGCACAAAAAGTTTGGAATATCGACTTTGGTAGATCATATTTCCGTTGTTTCTGAATTAATTTCAATGTATTATATATCAATAGAAAGCGTGTGTAATTTCCTTTTCAATGGTATCATCAATCTATAACACTGTAGTTCTACACTGAATCGACGATAAGTTTGGCCGCATTCCTTTTCCATGTAATTTTTCGTATAGTTATTTAGCCTGGTATCCAGCCGTAATTATAGCTCCCGAGTCTCTTCTCTCCTCTTCGCGAGATCCTAATAAAGCAAACAAAGAAACCAACAATTATTCCATCGTACCTTTCGTCGCCTGTGTTTTTTAAACACCATGCTTGTTTAAGATATTTTTTCTTTGCGAATTTCAATGGTCGAGATTTCTGTAAGGGATGACAGAAACATGTCTACTTAAAATATGGCAGAAAATTGTGTCGATATTTTGACCTGTAGTTGAATATAATGACAGCTCATTTCATCTGGCTGTAGCTTGTTGAAATGTCAGAGAAAACCTCTTACCCTTTGAACCAAAATAAATACGGCAAATCCAGTTTTGCAGTGGGGAAAAAATTGTTCTTTGCTCTTTATTTCTTCTCATACATATACATAAATTCAAAACAAATGGAAAATAGGAAATAAATACATGAAGGGGTAGGACAGAAGCCATAAAGTCTTTTCGTGGCCCCATACATAATCAATTGATCGAATAACACGAATAACATAATGTTACAAATGATCTGATAAGTACAAATATCATTTAACGTTACAAGCTTTTTGAAACTGTGTAATGATAAACAACATTGTTGAACTTGGCTTGTATTATTCCATATGGTGTTTGGGTTTTGGTTTTGAGGTTTAGAATGCAGCTAAATGTGTTTTGAGGTAATTTTTGGGATGGCTAACCATGTATTGCATCGGAAAATTCATTTGGTACCTCCTCCCCCACTTGGCTTGGTTATCAAGAAAAGAAGAAAGAAAGGGTATCTCAGAAGCACTTTGTGCAAATTGTAGGCAGTGTCAATTTCGATCAGCGAAAATGTGTCTGTCGGTGTTATGATAGTTTTTGTGTTTATACTTATGATAATTTTGCACGTGTGATATTGTAAAAACATGCATGGTATTGATTCACCTTGTAAATACATTATATTTATATAACACATGCTCTCTGAAAGTGCTAAGATTGATTGAGACATGGCATTTTAATAGTGAATATAGGCTGAATGTAGAAGTGCAGATAGACGCACAAGTTTTACCAACGGACTTCTACATCTACAATGGTTTTCTACTTGAGGTAGTGTACTTTCCGTATAAAGCAGGAACATCAAGAGATTCAACAGACGGACAATTATAATTGGCAATCAGCCACTAGTTCCTGGAATTTGTTGTACATATGGCCAAATTTGTTGCAATATCAACCGCACTAGAAAACAGCATGTTTGTGCTTTAAGATATCACCAAGAATCATTGTTATAGACGTACATCTAAAGTTAGAAAATACAAGAACCATTTTTCCAGTACATGTTCTGCAAGGTTATATCCTGTGTGTTTTGTGTGTTCAGATATGGCAAGATTGTGTTTGATATGTCTGTATGTTCATGAAATAAAGATGAAAGTGTGGATCGTTTCTTTTGTGAATGATTAGTTTCTTTCAATGCTTATACAGTCATGGCCTTTTATGCTTTGTACGAACGTCTCGAAAATAAACATGAATCAGATTCAAAATATAATGGCAGGTGAAGCAAAAAATCGTATCTAAAACCTGTATCTATGATATAGTGTTCCCAATTATTTCTTATCAGCAACAGAGGAGAGATTACAAGCTTTAATGTTACCATATGATTTTTATTTGCCAGAAACAGAAAAACGTTTTAAAAACATTGATTAAGACAGTGTTTTTCTGTGCTGATAGAGGCAGGTTGTGTACAAAGGTACATGTATCAACAAAGGCTCTGATAACTGCTCGGATACATGAAGTCATGACAGTATGTTATGCAATATTACCACTTGTGTATAACAACAGAATATCTGCCGAAGGATCAGATATGTAACAGCATAGCAGATTATTTACAATCACTGGACCAATTTCTACTTACGTGCGTCATTTGGATTGTACATGTTCTCTGGTGGGTGAAATGCGAGAGCACGGCAACGCGAGTGCACGACAACGCGAGAACACACCAGCGCGAATGCACAGTGATGTATGAGCACGAATGAGCTGGTGCCAACAAAGAAAGCTCTTTAACGAGCCGGGATTCCCAATATTAGCACGAGTGAGCTGATGCCAACAAAGAAAGCTCTTTACCGAACTGGAATTATATTGCAATTACAGTTCATTCGAGGAAGGAGTTCTCTTTGCACCTTACAGTACATGCGGTACGCGAAAAGCACGCTGACCAGACCAGAGACAACCAGGGGACTGGCGTCTATGTCCGGAGACTCTGAAGGACGGATCCGTTACTTAGAAATATGGCTACGCGACACGATCTTGTCATCAGGTTAACCAGCAGTTTAATTCTTCTATACGTCTCAAGTGTAAAAGGTGGGCTCTATTCGTTGTCATAGAAATAATACTTTTATGATATCAAAACTAGTCGACCTCCTAGCTATAGGTCATACAATGGCTAGCGCCACGGCTACTTGTTATTCTTGGTGAATAATACGGAATTTTACTAGGAACAAAATTCGAAGAGGGACGTGGTAAAGTACTGCTCTTGTTAAAAGCCCCCTTCACACGAGAGCAAGAATGAGCCGGAATGCCGTCAGAATGAAATTTTCTATTTTCTATTCCTGGTAATTCCTGGCAATTGGTAGTCTTTTCCAGAAATTTTCACTGCATACCAGCTGTTTGTGCCCGTTATTTTGGCTGGCCCGAATGTTTTTGACATGTTAAAAATTGTCGAGGTGCATGCAAAGTGGAAAAATATCGAACGGCATCCAAAGTGTATTCTAAGTGTATTTTAACTATTCTAATTGCAGTATGATCACATTCTATGGCATTCCAACATTATTCGAAACATTCTTATCTCATTCGATGGAGAACAGAACCGCTAGCCACTTCGAAAGCTACGAAATGTGGCCAAAGAATTTCTGGAATGCAGTGAGAATTTCTAGAATACTTTACAAACTCCAAGCAATAGAAAAAAATTCATTCTGACGGCATCTTGGCTCATTCCTTCAAGGTTCAAGGTTCATTTCGAATTCCCATCCGAATGGCCCCGAATGTAACACAAATCTTACAAATAATTTATTCCAGCTGGTAATGCTTGATTCCTGCTGATTGGGTTTCAGTGTGAAGGCCCTGTAAGATACGAACATAATCCAGCTTTCATTTTGCACAGGTTGAAGCACTCATAGTTAAAGTACTGCTTTGATATGCAGCATTATCTCTTACCAAAGAAAAACAGATATTTATGTTATTTTATTTGGGGTGTATTCATAACATACCCGTGACTGATGCATCATTATATGAACTAGTAAATGTAAAAGTAAGTAAGTATCTATTGAGATACGGCCGTCTCTCGTAGCCAAGAGGTCAGAGCCAACGGCAAATAATCAACATGTTCGAACGGAAAAGGGCAACAGCCATATGTGGACTACGTGTCTCTTTCCTTTTTAAATAAAAGGTCGCAGATAAATGTGAAAGTTGTTCACAGCGTTCTGCTTCTGTCAAAACAAGGCATGTTTGAAGCCGCACCAATTTGCGTGCTGGGTGTGCCTCAACTTACAGATTGCAAATCATAACAGTTCTGCCCGGCGAGTAGGGATAAAAGAACGTCTTTATGCCAATTTTGTAAAGCATTATTCATCTTATATAATAACACTGCCCATGATACAAAGACCACTTTCGTTATTGTATTAACCTGCATGGGAGGTTCCAAAACATAATAATAACTTACACAAAATACTTTCTGTAAAGACACCTTGACACGATAAGCCGAATTAAAGGGCCTTCACACTGAAACCAAATCAGCAGGAATCATGCAGAACCAGCCTGTGTCACAGCGATCTCGCCCTCCCCGGCTAGTGATCTCGCCCCCTACCTCGCCCCCTTGATTCCTGCTAATTGGGTTTCAGTGTAAGGCCCTATAAGATACGAACAAAATCCAACTTTCATTTTGCACAGGTTGAAGCACTCATAGTTAAAGTACTGCTTTGATATGCAGCATTATCTCTTACCAAAGAAAAACAGATATTTATGTTATTCTATTTGGGGTGTATTCATAACATACCCGTGACTGATGCATCATTATATGAACTAGTAAATGTAAAAGTAAGTAAGTATCTGTTGAGATACGGCCGTCTCTCGTAGCCAAGAGGTCAGAGCCAACGGCAAATAATCAACATGTTCGAACGGAAAAGGGCAACAGCCATATGTGGACTACGTGTCTCTTTCCTTTTTAAATAAAAGGTCGCAGATAAATGTGAAAGTTGTTCACAGCGTTCTGCTTCTGTCAAAACAAGGCATGTTTGCCGCATCAATTTGCGTGCTGGGTGTGCCTCAACTTACAGATTGCAAATCATAACAGTTCTGCCCAGCGAGTAGGGATAAAAGAACGACTTTATGCCAATAATTTTGTAAAAATTAATCACCGTTCATCTGATAATGGCACTATCCAAGATGCAAATATTAAGCGCCGGTTACACAGAAGTAAACATGGCCTCCCGACTCTCTCCCGACAATGGATAGGAGTGATTCGGGTGCTAGCTCGGCTGTAGTCGGCTGATGTCAAATTCAGTTCTTAACCACACCATAACCACTGCTAACTTACTCCCAGCTAGTTTCCAACCTTCACAGGACTAAACAAAAGACTGTAGACAATTCTCTGTTGACCCAAGCGAAATGATTATTAATATTGCCAGAACGTTGGCGAATCACCCCCGAACTTCGAAAGACCGACATTCAGGCCAAAACAAAACAGAACCATAAATGCCATACTGGAGCTATCTGTGGTCAAAACTTAATCTCTAGGTGATGTTGAAAATATAGAAGAATTGGTTATGTTAATTGAAAACGAATATGGTCAGTCTTTTGAAAATCGCTGATTATGTCCATATCAAGTCGTGGGAGGACTAGCAACCGACTGCAGTGGTTACTTACGTTAACCCTATTCAGACCGGGCTTTTTTGGTCATCCCTGGACCGGGGGGGGGCTTTTGAGGCCCTCCACTTTGAAGTCCTATAACTCTAAAACGACGTGCCGTAGGGCCACCAAATTTTTAGGACATAATATCGACATACTATCTGACAAGCATTTGACGTTTGACGTTACGTTGACGTAAGATGACGTAATAATGACGTCATCAATTTGATTATATTGGCCGGACCCATGAAAAAAGGGTATTCTCAGAAAACTTCAAGTTATTCTACAAAAATGTAACAACAAGTGCAGATAACAGAATAATAATGTTTATTACGACTTGAGTTGCCAATAGCAACATCAATGACGTCAAAATGACGTCATAAAATGACGTCATACACATCTAAGATACCAGTTGGGCTCCGCCATATTATATCCACCACCTTGAATTTTTAAAAATACTTTTTTTGCAACAAATAATCACAAATGGCAATGGAAATAGACTTAATTCATTCATTTAGATGGTTTTTGATGAAAAAATACCAGGTAGTTATAAATTTTAAGGGATAATTAGCTCGTTATTCTTGATCTGGCCATACGGTCCGCCATCTTGGATTTTGGGCCGATGACGTCATCAAATTAGCATAATTTATGCATATATAATTATGAAAGATATGCTAGATAATATAAGATTTTATTTATGTAACAAAATAGCAGTAATATAGCAAATAAATGTGAAAAATACATTGTTAGAACCAAAAATAGTGATTTTTGGCAAAACAGCCTGTCAACAAACGGTTGCCATGGCAACACGAAAATATGGAAAATTTGTCAAACTTCGTGAAATTGTTGCCAACAATATTTTAGGAAAACTCACCAAATTTGGTGGCCCTAGCGTAAGCCGTTCTGGCGTTATAGGACATCAAAGTAGGCGCGGGCCTCAAAAGCCCCCCCCCCCGGTCTGAATAGGGTTAAATATGGCTACACGACAAGGTGTTGTCGCCACTTTTACCTGCAGTATAATTCTTCAGATGTAAAGGTGGGCTCTATCGTTATTAAACTAGTCGACTACCTAGGCCATAGAATGGATATCTAGCACCAGGACTACTTGTTACTCGTGGTGAACTTTATGGAATTTTACTAGGAAAGAAATCCGTAGGCCGTAGTAAAGTACTGCTCGTGTTATGATACCAAGAAAATTCAGCTTTCATTTTGCACAGGTTGAAACACTCATAGATAAAGAACTGCTTTGATATGCAGCATTATGCCACATAAAAGAAATACAGACATTTTTGTTATCTTATTTTATGTGTATTCAAAACATACTGGGTGACTGGTAAATGTCTAATGAGATACAGCAGTTTCTCGTAGCCAAGAGGTCAGAGCCAACGGCACATAATGTTCGAACAGAAAAAGGCAACAACCATATGTGGACTACCCGTCTCTTTTCAAAATAAAGTCGTAAACAAATGTGAAACTCATTCACAGAGTTCTGCCTTTTGTGAAAGCAAGGCATGTTTGAAGCCGCATGAATATGCGTGATGGGTGTGCATCAACTTACAGATTGCAAATCATAACAGTTCTGCCCAGCGAGTAGGGATAAAAGAACGCCTTTATGCCAATTTTGTAAAGCATCATTCATCTGATAATAACACTGCCCACGATACAAATATCAATTTCGTTATTGTATCTGCATGGGAGGTTCCAAAACATAATGATGTCTTACACAAAATACCTTCTGTAAAAACCGCTTCACACGATAAGCCGAATTAAAGGACCTTCACACTTAAACCAAATTAGCAGGAATCAGGCAGAACTAGTCGGAATGACCCCGAACGGTCTCCCGACAATGGATAGGAGTGAATCGGGAGCTAGCTCGGCTGATGTCAATTTCAGTTCTTAACCACACCATAACTACTGCTAACTTACGCTCAGCTAGTTTCCAACCTTCCAAGGACTAAACCAAACACTGCACAATTCTCTGCTGACTCATTCCCAAGCAAAATGACTATAGCCAGAACGTGGGCGAATCACCCCCGAACTTCAAAAGACCGACATTCAGCCCAATACAAAGAAGTACTGGAGCTATCTGTGGTCCAAACTTAATCGCCGAGTATGTCCATATCAAGTCGTAGGAGGACTAGCAACCGACTGGTTACTTACAAATATGGCTACACGACAAGTTGTTGTCGCCAGTTTTACCTGCAGTGTAGTTTTTCAGGTGTAAGGTGGGCTCTATTCGTTATTAAACTAGTCGACTACCTAGGCCATAGCACCAGGACTACTTGTTACTCGTGGTGAACTTTATGGAATTTTACTAGGAAAGAAATCCGTAGGCCGTAGTAAAGTACTGCTCGTGTTATGATACCAAGAAAATTCAGCTTTCATTTTGCACAGGCTGA
The DNA here is from genome assembly GCA_019207045.1 of Branchiostoma floridae x Branchiostoma belcheri. NCBI lineage: Eukaryota > Metazoa > Chordata > Leptocardii > Amphioxiformes > Branchiostomatidae > Branchiostoma > Branchiostoma floridae x Branchiostoma belcheri. The sequence continues at coordinate 21,117,710 of CM033024.1, forward strand.
AACACTCATAGATAAAGAACTGCTTTGATATGAAACTCATTCACGGAGCTCTGCCTTTTGTGAAAGCAAGGCATGATTGAAGCCGCATCAATTTGCGTGATGGGTGTGCCTCAACTTACAGATTGCAAATCATAACAGTTCTGCCCAGCGAGTAGGGATAAAAGAACGCCTTTATGCCAATTTTGTAAAGCATTATTCATCTGATATAATAACACTGCCCATGATGCAAAGACCACTTTCGTTATTGTATCAACCTACATTGGAGGTTCCAAAACATAATAATAACTTACACAAATTACTTTCTGTAAAGACACCTTGACACGATAAGCCGAATGAAAGGGCCTTCACACTTAGCAGGAATCAGAACCAGCCGGAATGAAGTATTTGCAAAATTCGTGCCACATTCGGGGTCATTCGGGTGGGAATTCCAATTTACCTTATATTCCCTTCACACGAAATGCAGTGACAATGGACCTTTCCTGTCGAACACCGTAAGCCCCGCCCCCTGTTCGATTTCGAACACCTCGGGCAAAACTAGCGAAACTCGGGCAGAAATGGCGGCGAATGACGGGCCGCGGCCTGCAGGGAGAAACGGTGATTCGGCCTTCATGCAGCCAGATGACTTAACTAAGGCAGCTAAATAGAGATGTTACACATAGTCCACATCGTCGTAAGTCTGAAAAGTCCTGTTGGTGGCAGAACGGGCAAAGGCTGTTTGCAGTGGGGCCTTAGTTTACGCTCCATGCGGAAACACGACTTACGGCACCGCCTAAATTTGCAATCGACCGGGAAGTAAAATAAGTCGTGACAAGCACAAATGCGTCTGTTTAACGTTGCAATTGTTTCTGCTGCATCCTCTTTGATACCTGTGCTGCATGCTCCACAGCTGTATCGGTGCAGAAATTGCAGTTAAATCCAAGCCTAGAGCTCGAAAACTTGGGGGAGGGGGAGGGGCAAATTGAGTTACATATTCCAACATGCAGAAGATCACTGTGACATTAATATAAGCACGTGACCGGACAATAACCACGTAGACGTAGACGTAAACAGTGGTGATAATTTACATAAGAGCAGGAGAATGAATATGCGAGTGAAATAAAAGAAAATCTTTTGCTGTATACGTACTTTGGGCATCTAATGAATGGCGTTACTTTCACTGATTACATAACGCGCTAGAGGGCGTATCGTGTTACGGTGAAAATCAGCGCGACTAGGACAAAGATGGCCGCCGCCACCACTAAGTTGTCAGTTTTGCCCGTTTTACCGTGTTTATGTTTTCCGCTGGGATCCTTGACACTGCCTGAAAAAGCTGAAGCATACTGCCTAATAAAATGTGCTATTTCGAAAGGGGTTTGGTAGATGCTAATAACGGTTGTTCAACATAATATGTTGTACACAAGCGTCTTATTACGAAAGGTCACTACGTTGGAGGGTTTTAATCCTTTCTCGTTCAATAAAAGTTGTCGCACAGTTTATCATTGTTGTGCTGCCTTTGTCCTTTATCAATATCATGCTCCATATCATGACAATAATTTTGTTCTTACACATAAACTTTCAGCCTGTCAGGTACCTGTGCACACGCACTGGCAGTCGTGTACACATTGAGCCACTTCCAACAACTAGGTCTTAAAGAAGTGCCAACTGATGCAAGTGTATCAAGTCTGCCACAGCAGTGGCACAAACCAAGGGGCAGAAAAATTCAACCAGAGAGTGTGACTGGCTTGGTGTTGGCAAAGCCAACTAAAACAATCAGGAAAAGGAAACCTGTTTTCCATCAAGAACAGGCAACTGCACACAGGTACTGTTGTAAAAACAGTTGAAAACAATACAAATACAGTTCGAAATCATTATTAATAAAGTTTATTGGAAATGAGAAAATGTTGCCATTTTTTTTTCAAGTGCAGCCACCTACACAAAGATATGTTGAACTGTTGAAAATCAATACAAATACATTTGAAAAGCATTCCTAATAAAGTTTATCGTATAAAATTGTTGGTGGAGACATACAAAAGTGTATTTGCTGATATCTTAGTGTCTCAGGTTCACTTACTAACACAGGTTATGTTTTACCGCAACTGTACAACAGCAAGTATCACACACAAGTGAATTAAATTGATGCAAAGAGCAGCATTCCCAATTGCTATTAGTACAGGGTGAATCGAAGAAAAAATAGTACATTTTTTCACAGTATTGTACAGCCGACAAAACCAGAGATTCGTCGCCTCAAAGTGCCAGGCACTGCACTAAGTTACCTCCTTACAGGGGACAGCCCTGAAGCAGACACTCCGTTGGGTAAAGTGCAGAGAGGCTCATCCTTGGTTTACCAGGTAATAATGATAAGACAACTATAAAAGTAAATTGCAGTTTGCTTTGTGTCAGTTTTCAGTGGCAACAGTCTTTGTGATAAAAGAAAATAAATGAAACAAAAACGTAATACTATCTAAAACAGAAACAAAGCATTAGAATGGTAAGGTCAACGCATTATTCTTATTTGCCATAAACAAAAAAGTAGCTGTGTTTCCGGTGCTCAACAAAGCAAAGGGAATGAAAAGAAACGTGTATCTTTTAAATACGTATCAGCAAAGGCCTTTTCATTCCAAATTACATAAAAATACCTCTTCGAAAGAAATTCCCCAGGGAATACTCAGATGATACCACTACGCATGCGTGTAAAAATTCCAGACATGCCTACGAAATTCTGGGAATTTTTGTCAAACGGTCGCACTCTATAATTATAAGTATAACATTAGGCTCGCCCCTCAGGCGTCGCCAAAAACAACTGGTCTTTCAACGACAATGTCATACATGCTGTCTTCCTAGAAGTGTACGCAACAGGGTTAATACCTTCATTTGGAACAAGGAAACTGAAGAGGGACATAAAAGTAACATAGGTAAAACCAGTATAATACTGAAGTAAGTTCTTTGTACGAGACCCAGCAACAACATTAAAACTAAACGCATGCTTTTTCAGTTCTTCATTCTCCCTGCTCAAGTCTGCACATTCTCTTTTCAGGTCTTCATTTTTCCTTCTCAGGTCTTCACATGTACTGTTCAGGTCTTCCTTCTCCCTTTTCAGGTCATCATTTTCCCTCTTCAGGTCCTTATTTTCCTTTTTCAGTCTCTGGATGGAACGTAGACTTGGAGAAGAAGCTGAAATACACAACAACAATGAACTATTAATTATTACTACCGTAATAAAAATGTATGTTAGATCTTCCTTTCTCCTCTCTGATGTTGTTGTGAGACTCTTGGGCAGGTGCTGTAAAGAAACAATGCATTATAAGCACTGACTCATGTTTAATTTAAGATTATCTGTTTCTGCATTCTGCAGCTGAACTGTTCCCCACCCAGGACCTGCCATGCTACAGCCACAGCATGTGGGAACACCACATTCCCACAGCCAAACCAGTCATGGGTCCTCCCTGACGAATTCTATGTCTGTAATAATATGTGTAACCTAACGGTAGAGGAGGCAGTTTCCCTTGAGGGGGCTACAGTAAAGCAATCAGAATGCCCCCTCTGGCATGCTGAGCAGCAGAAACGGGTCACAGCATCCATGTTTGGAAAGATCCTGAAGAGAAAAAAAGAGTACAACATGAAGTTCCTGACAGGCCTGTTTGGCACCAAGTCTGCCCACAGTGTCTCTCTTGCGTATGGTAAGAGTCATGAAGCCCAGGCTAAGGAGGCATACATCCGCACCTTTGAGTCATCTAACCAAGCTGTTCATATTCATGAGTGTGGTGTTGTTGTCGACCCTTTCTTTTCCTTTCTGGGAGCCTCCCCTGATGCTAGTGTGTTGTGGGGCGCAGACTGGCATTCTTGAAGTCAAGTGTCCCTACAGCGCTCGAAACATGACTGCCAAGGATGCCAGTCTGAACCTTCCCAACTTCTACTTGAAAGCAGAAGGGGACTCCTTGTCTTTAGATAGGAGTCATGAGTATTTCTACCAAGTCCAAGGGCAGCTCTTGGTCACAGGGGCACCCTTTTGTGACTTTGTCTGTCACTGTGTTGACACACACGTTGAGCGAATCCTCCCTGATGTGCAGTTCTGCCAAGATATGCTTGTTCAGTTGGCAAAGTTTTACAAGACACATGCTATGCCGTTTGTTCAGCGCATCACTCAAAATACCCATTTTGACTAAATATACTTGCTCAACAACAATCCCACCGGCAACTAGTATTTAGGAAAGTGAAAAGTAAAATGAATTGTGTTTCACTTACATCCTTCTGTGGGTGTTCCCTGCAGCTGACTTTCCTGTATGGGTGGGGTCAGTCTGGGCTTTTTGTTGCTGAAATGGATAAAAAAACACATGATACTAATTAATGTTGTCAAACAGTAGACTAATGGACATTCATAGCAAATAATTATGATGTTGACTGACTATAACTAGTGTTGTATAAGTACTGTACATGTATTTCCTGAATTCGTCACTGTATTTTTAAGTTCACAAGTTTGCTTTTACTTTTCCTCTGTGAACATAACATGACGGCAAATATTTCAAACTGTACACATACCTCATAGCTGTACATACTGTGTTTGCAGTGAACTTAAAATCACATGGCAATCTAGGTACTGTGGTAGTAGCCAAATATTTATTTATTCACTGATCTTTTGGGTGATCATTTGGTTTGTAAAACTGATTTTCATGATAGCCCAGTTACAGAATAAAATATATAAAACAATGTACAAAAGAAAATGCTTAACCACAGACAACAAACACGAGTCCAATGCATGTATAAGTTACAAATAATGAAACAAAGTACTCAAAAGAACTTACATAATAACAACCCATCATAATAACAGATATATAATATAGTCAATCTATGGACAAAATAACAGAAGGTAATATTAGCAAACAAAAGGCAAAATGAATCATAACTCAAATGAAGTTAAGTCATAACAAATCATTATCATAATCCAGTCATTTCATAGGTCTTTTGGGGTTAAGGCCTGATTGACTGTTTTCGGTGTGGGTGCTAGTTTTAAGTCAGGATTTACTGAGTTGTATATTGTAGTACATGTATCTCCAAAAACAAACGTGCGCTGACCTGCTCTTGAAGTGTGGTTTAGTTTGTGTAGGAGATGTGATTGTCTTGTGTTGTAGCTGTTGATTTCATTCCAGTTTATAAAAACTTTTGTCACTGACTGCTTTTTGCTATACTGTCAAATATAAAATTAAAAAAAAATCAATGGTTTCTAAGCAGTTTCCTGTGTCTAATCCAACAACTCTTACTGAATAAGTTGCTTTTCTACTGAAGAAAATATGCAGGTAAAACTTGTGTGTCGCAGGTGATTTTGAATGTTCCTAAAAGTATTGCGAACCCTGCATATGACATAATGCCTGCACCAGTGCAGGTTTTCACCCCCCACCCCCAAAATTAAAAATGCTCATGTAACATTTGCTAAAGCACTAAAATATAAGCTTTCATTTCACGGGCTGCTAATCCAAAGCCCTGTTGTGTTTCTGCTGCAGACAATATCTACACAGTTTTGAAAATCATCAGACATGTGTATTACTAGTAATTAATAGTGCAAAGTGTGTGTAGACTTTTTGTGCATTATGTACTTCTTTTATTTGTGTTTCACCTTACATGGCACCGACACAAAAGTGACAGTAAGTCTTACCACTCATTCTGCTGTACATGACGTTTCATTGGCGTCCTGACTGGCGCGGCGTCGGTGCCATCCGCTGGCTGCGGGTCTGGAAACCGTGTCGTTGGTCTCCCATCTTTGAAGTGCTGTTTGAGACATGTTTGATATAAGTTTGAAAATATCCACGTAGTACCAAAAATCTTACAGCAGGGTACTACATAGGACCAGGAATAGAGTATGGGTCATATCTGGTGCCTGACAAAATACTGTACAGGTTTCCTTCCCACAAATAGCGAAATAAATTCAGGTAAATAGATTGTTGCATTTTGCAAAGGGGAGGGGGGTATTTTGAAGCGCCATAACATCCATGCGGTCATGGCGGCATTACAGCACTGCCGAGCGTTACGAGATAAAACAGGGCTATGGTGATATACTAGTAGTACAATAGTCATTTCTATGCCCGTTTGTCGATGAAAGTGTGCTAAATTTTAGCCGATAACGTATGTGACACTGCTCAACTGCCTGCCTCACCTTTGATCATACGTATAAGTCCTTCGTGATCTTCGTTACGTTGAGTTGCGAATGTGGACGACCACAGGCCTTAATCCATCTCATGCATGCATCCATGCGGGTCTTTGGCTTCGGAAAAGGGTAAAAACTGACTCCAGACACCCTTTCAGGGTACCTGGAGTCTGAATTGCAAGTCCCGAAACAACAGACTTTCCCCATTGAAACCTATGTAAAATGGCCCCGTTACCCAAGTTGTTGCCCGACAAAATGGCGGATGTCGCTTGGTGGAAATGGCGCGCTCTGATTGGTCAATCCGTTAGGTTTGATTGACAGGCCGGATTGGTCCATTTCTAGAATACACTACGAAGTCCCTGGAATAGAAAAGAGTTTTCATTCTGACGGCATTCCGGCTCATTCCATCCTCCTAACGCCCGGTCCCCAACGGCACTACCTTTTGGGGCCCTGCTGTCCCAGGGCCTACCTACGGGTATTATGATTGTCGCCACAAACAAGCTGTCAACCAATCAGAGAACAGGCCTTCCTTGGGCTTCATTTTGTCGGAAGCTGTCTCGCAAAGGCCGCTGGGAAGCTATCAGCCAATCATGTTACGTATTACCATGACTTTGTTTGCTCACCATGCCAACGCCCGATCCCCAACGGCTGACTGCCCATATAAGGGCAAGCTCATTAATATGTAATAAGTAGGGCGGGTAATACCGCCGGCAAAAGGGAAGGAAAGCAGAGTACAGTCAGGAATAAATGACTGACGGTACTCTGCTGTAGGAGAATGGCTCATTCTTGCTCTCGTGTGAAGGGGCCTTTAGCCGTCAGAATTGCTATCAGTCTTTCTATATTCCTGGGTACTCGTAGTGCATTCTAGAAATTGTCACTGTGTTCCAGATATTTATGCCCATTCTTTGGGCCGTCCCGAATGTTGCTGTCATGTTTAAAACTTTCGAGGTGCATTTTGAGTGGAGAAATATCGAACGGCATTCAAAGTGTATTCAAACTGTGTGCAGTATGACCGCATTCTACAGCATTCCAACATTATTTGAAACATTCTGATCTTATTCCATGGAGAACCGAAACGGCAAGCTACTTCAAATCCAGAATGTGGCCAAAAGAATATCTGGAATGTAGTTAGAAGGTCTCGAATGCACTACGAATACCCAGAAATGGACAAAGAATAGTTATTCTGACGTCATTTCGGCTCATTTCTTCTCATGTGAAGGGGATATAAGTTCCATTTGGAATTCCCATCCGAATGTGGCACGAATTTTGCAAATTCTTCGTTCCTGCTAGTTCTGCTTGATTCCTGCCTATTCTGTTTCAGTGTGAAGGCCCTATTTGAGATGTCTTTTCGGAGACCTTCACCTACGCTGCACAGTCCTACTCTTGTACAAACCGTAAAAAAATAGTTTAGTTTAGTTTACATTAGTTTAGCTTAGTTTAGGTTAGCTTAGTTTAGTTTAGTTTAGTTTAGTTTAGTTTAGTTTAGTTTAGTTTAGTTTAGTTTAGTTTAGTTTAGTCTAGTTTAGTTTAGTTCCATTCTTCATTCCGGCTGGTTCTGCTTGATTCTTGCTAATTCGGTTTCAGTGTGAAGGCCCTATTGGGGACGTCTTTTAGGAGATCTTTACCTACGCTACACAGTCCTGCTCTTGTGTGGACCGTAAAAAATGGTTTAGTTATTTTCGAAAAAAAGCGACCAAAAATTGGACTTAGCAGAATTTTCAACTTAATTGTCCAGTCCCTTTGACCTTTCTGACCCAATGGCTTGGAGAAAGTGTAATTTCAGCTATGGTTCAAAGGTTGTTAGAGGTGTAAAGGTGGCCATTTACATATTAGGTCGAACCAACCTTATGTCAGTCGGGAGAGGGGGGGGGGGGGCTTCCAACAACCTTTGACCCATTTCTTACGTCACACGTGCATCAAGTCAGATGTGATGAGCGATTCGGTCAGAAAGCTGAGTTTCAGTCGAAAATCCCAGTGAGTCTAATTAGTTGGAGAATAGTTCAATTGATCAATAACACTTTATTTGTTATATTGCCTTACTATAGCGGCGGTTTACAGACGACACTCTCCTCATTTTTTATATGAGATATAGCTATAGTAGAGTTTTACATGCGACAGCTTATACTGTTAGGAATCAGCAAGGGCGATGTTCCCTTTGTGTTCTTATGCAGCATCCTGTTCGATACCAAAGCACGCGGACAATGACATGGGCCTGATAACGGACCTTCCTGCGGTCACCTCCCCGCCCTTCATCTTCGAGGTCAAGGTCGACACCATCGGTGACGTCACTATGCGACTTGACACACATGGTGCCGACGGGTATCGCGTGGTGATTTTTTCTGGCCAATGGAATCTCGTGAGAATTTACGAAGACAGCCCCTCGGTCATTCTAGCGTCATACATCTCATTAGGTAACGAGCATGGTTATGTAATATACTATTCCGATATTTTTCTACGACTTTGAACAGTTCTGTATAGATTGCAGGGCTTTATCTATTCTGTTTCACACATGTTTATCGAGGGTCAGTCTAAAAGCACAGTGCCCATGAATAGCCATCTCTTAAAGTGTAAATCTATATGATTTATAAAACAATATCATTGATTCAAAATCTTTCAACATACCTAAAGATACAACATGGATAACAGAAAAGTATTAACGCAAAGAAGACAAGCCCTTGAACGAACAATTTCGAAAACGATCATTTGCAGATATGACATCAGCTGTGGAGTTTCGAAGGTTCTGGGTGTGTTGGTCTAAAGGCGGTAGTGTTGGTGTAGGCAGGGGTGGAGAGGTGGAACCGTTTATGAGCGTTACAGACCCTCAGCCACTCAGTAACATCAAAAGAGCTGGATATAAGGTTGTAAACGCCACCGGAGACTTTCTGTTCAACTGTTCACAAGGCAAGAATTGTTCGATTATCCTTAAATATATCTGTCAATGAGTAATGGACCAATATTTGTGTGCTGATTTAGCAAGGATTGTTTATTGTTTCATTTGCATTTCAAGAGAAACAGAAAAATGAATAAACTATTATTCTATTCAGATGGATTTTCAGGAGTGTGTGTTGACCCACCAACTCAAGCCAACACTACCGGACCTGTGTGTGACTGTCCTTATCTGCTGGGGGAGAACTGCACCTACCCATGTTCCCCGGGATATCACGTCATTTCCGGTGATGCAATCACCAAAACATGCAATGCAGACGGGCAATGGATGGAGTATGATGAGTTCTGCCAAGGTCAGCTTGACTAGCTGTGCCAAGAAATACAGCTAGTTAAGATTCAGTCAGCAGTTTGAAATATGTTATTATAATAATGATTGATATATACCAACGTTTTCCCTTTGATTCACTTTCTCCTGTTGATTCACTGGAAGATGCCACATTATCTGATTCATAATTCAGCTGTTTTCTCGCATGTAGATATTGACGAGTGCTCAGATCAGAACGGCGGTTGCAGCCACAACTGCACCAACACTGCAGGCAGCTACAACTGTTCCTGTAGTGAAGGGTTCGTACTGGACGGAGACAGACACAACTGTACTGGTACGTCATCCTATATTTTCCTATTCTTTCTTTGTGTCAAGGAAATGATCACCTTTCGGAATTTTATTAAATTCTATACAGCGATTTGATTTATTTTCCATATCCATGAAGTTTATTTTCAATATCCATGACTTATTGACAGATTAAGTTACTGTACATAGTCTTCTGACATTCTCTTCTTTGAGCTTGTAGAGCATTATAGTCGTTTTAAAGGGTCAGAAGATCATTGAATGTCAGATAATGCTTGGGAATGGTTGGCAAATAGGGGCATCAACATGGCGACTTTTAGAACGACGACATAAATGTGTTTTATTGAACCCCCTTTAACCGTACTGTTTTGTATCCACGTGTAGCTTCTTGCTCCAAACTGGACTACACAGACGGAATCCTAGGGTACCATGGGTACAATGCCGAACCTATCCCATCACCTTTTGTATTCGGAGTCAAAACGACGTCACAAGCACAGATTAGACTGTCCCATCAGCCTACAAACATGGTGTACGTCATAACTGTAGCCAGACTGTTAAAATTCGCGCTGACTGACAACCTGTACGACATCCTTGATAGGAAGTTCATTAGCGGTAAGTGACATACATAAATGTGTCTGCTCAATTCAGGCTTTGCACATTTCAACATTTCCATTGGGGATTTGTTTGAATTTTGCCATGTCGGCTGTTATGGAGTTTTCAATGATACATGGTGATTTAGCGCACCGTAGTAGTTTTTTTGTTGCTTTTGGATAATTTCAGACCGACGCCCCCGTCTTGACGGTCCCATTCACACCCACCTGCCGTTTGCCTGTGAAGCATTTGCTTAATTAGCTACTCTTCAAGCAGATGTTCATTTCTGCATTGTTGTAGATCAACTGCTTGCCTTAAATCTGTATGATACAAGCTGTGACCAATTAGACTAATTTCGAAAAAGAGGCACGCTACATTAAGAGGGTACCAAACGCCTTGGCCCAAAACACAAGCACGTTAATTACTTCACGGAACTTTTTGCCCTACGAACTCATGTTTGTTTTGGGTTCACTTTCGTGTGGGACACCGTAGGTCTTCTATCGGCTGCTGGGCATGCCTAAAATCTTTAGGCTTGGGCGGGTCTCCCGGTGGATAATTTTGATTCGAACTTCAATGTCCAAAGCCACTTTGATTAAGATTTCCCAAACCGTGTATTGCGTGGAATATTCCTTATCCAGATAGTCGCTTTCGTGCCAGGTGAAGTATTAAGAAGCCTAGCTATTGTGCTGAATATTTCCAGATATCTTTTCTGCTGAGGAGTTTCGCAGATTCTGGATCTGCTGGTCTGTCAGTGGCAACATTGGCTTTGGCAGGCATGGAGAGGTGGAGCCGATTCTCAGCTGGACTGACCCTGACCCCAAGCCTATCGGTTATGTCCGGTACCGTACACACGAGCATCCTGGCGACTGGAGATTGAACTGCACACAAGGTAATATAGATAGTTATGTTTCGTGTTAGAGGTTATACGAAAGGATGGGCAATAAATTCCAAGACATCTTTATCCCACATTTTCTTTACATGAACCGAATCATCCTTTTCTAGTGTGCTCAAATTCCATCGGAGGGGGTAGGATGGCAAAAACAAAGGGGAAAATGTGCCTTCTTCTAATGAAATGTTCATACTAAAAACAGAAGGCCTGACCATTTTGAAGGTCATCTGTATAAACAGTCTTCGCACAGACTGCAGACGTCATGAGGGAAGAGGCGAGGTTCAGACAGTATATGAGAGTATTGGTGTTACCGTTATACTAAAGGGCCTTACCTCAACCAATTTTCGAAAACCTTGAAGTTAAATCATATTGCCTATCTCTTGGGAGCAAACAAAAAGATAAGTTCCATCTATCTTATATGCTTACTGTAGACTTTTATGCTTTTGCCAGATTGGTTTCCCCAGGGTTGTTCTGACCCACCAACCCAACCTAACACTACAGGACCTGTCTGCAACTGCCCCTTTCTGTTGGGGGAGAACTGCAGCTACCCATGCGCACCAGGGTATCACGTCATATCCGGTGACGTCATCATAAGAACGTGCCTTTCTACCGGAAACTGGACGGAGACACATCTGATATGTCAAGGCATTTAAGAAATTAATTATACTTTTGACATACTTTATGATAAATTGATGGAACTTCATCCTAATAATTGTGAAGATTGCTACATTGTTTGACATCAACAACAATCATCAACAGTAACGTTTTAAAAAAAAAACAGACGTGGCGATCTGTGGAAAATATTTGCTGTTGGAATATGCTTTTTTTGTGTAAGATAGTAGTATATATTGTCATTGTCTGATCGATTTTCTTGCCTGTAGATATTGACGAGTGCTCCACTCTGAATGGCGGCTGTTCCCAGACCTGCACCAACACTGTAGGCAGCTACAACTGTTCCTGTAGTGAAGGGTTCGTACTGGACGGAGATGGACATAACTGTACTGGTGGGCTATTTTTATCCACGTCAATGATACATTTTTGTGTCATTGTAGTAAATAAGATGTAACTGTGTATACTAAAACTCTTAAGAAACTGTAGTAAATAAGATATAACTGTGTATACTAAAACTCTTAAGAAATTGTAGTAAATAAGATATAACCGTGTATACTAAAACTCTTAAGAGCGAATGTCTGTAAGGGTCAAACAATGGTGGCACCGGTCAAAAAATAGATTTGGCTCATTTTTTGCACAGTGATAGTACTTGGTACACAACCCCTCAAAATAGCTTTCTTTCTTCTCAGAACCCCTCGTTGCCATGGCAACAGGCCAAAGAAGTTTGGGGGACATTTTGCCGGATTTGAGCATTTCAAAAACATGAAAATTGGCCAACTTAAGGCCACTATCACTGAACAATGCTTTAACTAAACAACAAAGGCAGAATATGCTGATCAGAACAATGCCTAAACTTGTATGAAATAGCAGTAAAGTTAATCTCCTGTAAATTCTAAGGCCCTGGGCAATCTGAATACAATACACTGTTTTCAGGTTGTGAAGAATCTGAAATTTTGCCCAACTTCAAAGCACTGAAAGTCCATAAGTATAAAATATTTTCGCTTGCAATTTATTACAAATAATAACCTACTATAGGGCTATTAGATTAATGCTAGCAAAGTTTGGGTTCTTGTTTTGTTGCTATGCAATCGTCCGTCGAAGTGGGTCAACTTTCATGATTTTGATAATATGTCATTTTGTGCTCTCTTTAAACAATCATAAGTCCCATACCAAAGTTGCTCTGCAATTAAAATTCACATGGATTATAAACCAATGTATTGTCTATCAAATGCATGTTTGTAAAGTTCAGGTTCTTGTTTCGTTGCTACGTAATTGTCCTTTAAAGTGGGTCATTTTTTATGATTTTGATAAAATACATTATTTTGCATCATCTTCGAACAATCATAACTCACAAGCTAAAATTGTTCTGTAACTAGAATTTACCTGAAATGTAAACCAAGATATTGTTTCTCAAGGTCATGCTTGTAAAGTTTGGGTTCTTGTTTTGTTGCTAAGCAATTCTCCGTTAAAGTGGGTCAATTTTCATGGTATTGATGATATATCATTTTGTGCTCTCTTTGAACTGTCATAAGTTGCAAAGTAAATTTGTTCTGAAATTGAAATTAACAAGGAATACAAACGAATGTATTGTCTATCAAATGCTTGTTTGGACAGTTCGAGTTCGGGTATTCTAACAGTGAATGTATATGTCCCTGAAAGTAGGTCGTATTCCACTGACTTTTCCACAAATCATGTTCTTGACAACAGTGATACACAGTCTTTGTTTTTATAGAACCGATGTAGCAATGTGCTATCACCATGGAAAAAAAAACATTTGTAGGGATTATATTCTACACAAAGTCATATTTATGTTTAATGTCAGATTAATCCACTCTGAACTTTCAAACATTCTGCTAGTTTTAAAGCTAAGCATGACGTATGACTACAGTTTTGAACATGTTTGCATCCCCACAATATGGCGACTTATTTCTACATTGGAACAAATATATTAAATCTCTGTGCATCTTTCTTTCACAGTAATGTGAAAAACGTGCATTTTCAACTTCTGCTAACACACTCATTTTCAGCAAGGACATGAACTTCGGTCTTCTTGAATTTTTGCCACATATATGGACTTCCAAAGGCAATCAATTATTGGTGATCGCAAATCAGATTTAGGAATGTTAGTTCGTACAATTTCAATTTCCTTGCCAAATCGCAAGCTTATATGTGTCTCCCCAAAAGGAAGACGTAGATAAACGTCATTCGTTGCTTCATTTTGATCTTTACTGTTGATAGATTCGAACAAAGTTAGGTCAAGATGCTGACCTTCATCATCCTCTGCCGTATTTTGACGTTAGCCTGTCAAGCTAATTTCCACACAGACAGACTAGCAGACAAACATCAATCGCCGCCAGGAGTTGGCATTTCAGGCAAACTTCAAGAGCAACCTAATAGGTTCGTTCTTGCCCTTGCTTAAAACGAGTATGGTCCATTGAATAGCAGAAACTGAAAAACGCATGTTTTCACATAAATGCTACCGTGAAAAGAAAGATGCACAGAGATTTATGATATTCGTTCCAAATATGTATATACATTGTATAAGGTAAGTCTTCAAGAGTCATATTGTGGGGATGCAAACATGTTCAAGACTGTAGTCATACATCATGCTTAGCAGTAAAACTAGCAGAATGTTTGAAAGTTCAGAGTGGATTAATCTGACATTAAACATAAATATGACATTGTGTAGAATATAATCCCTACAAATGTTTTGTTATGGTGATAGCACATTGCTACATCGGTTCTATAAAAACAAAGACTGTGACATGTGTATCACTGTTGTCAAGAACGTGATTTGTGGAAAAGTCAGTGGAATACGACCTACTTTCAGGAACATGTACATTCACTGTTAGAATACCCGAACTCGAACTGTCCAAACAAGCATTTGATAGACAATACATTCGTTTGTATTCCTTGTTAATTTCAATTTCAGAACAAATCTACTTTGCAACTTATGACAGTTCAAAGAGAGCACAAAATGATATATCATCAAAATCATGAAAATTGACCCACTTTAACGGACAATTGCTTAGCAACAAAACAAGAACCCAAACTTTACAAGCATGACCTTGAGAAACAATATCTTGGTTTACATTTCAGGTAAATTCTAGTTACAGAACAATTTTGGCTTGTGAGTTATGATTGTTCGAAGATGATGCAAAATAATGTATTTTATCAAAATCATAAAAAATGACCCACTTTAAAGGACAATTACGTAGCAACGAAACAAGAACCTGAACTTTACAAACATGCATTTGATAGACAATACATTGGTTTATAATCCATGTGAATTTTAATTGCAGAGTAACTTTGGTATGGGACTTATGATTGTTTAAAGAGAGCATAAAATGACATATTATCAAAATCATGAAAGTTGACCCACTTCGACGGACGATTGCATAGCAACAAAACAAGAACCCAAACTTTGCTAGCATTAATCTAATAGCCCTATAGTAGGTTATTATTTGTAATAAATTGCAAGCGAAAATATTTTATACTTATGGACTTTCAGTGCTTTGAAGTTGGGCAAAATTTCAGATTCTTTACAACCTGAAAACAGTGTATTGTATTCAGGCTGCCCAGGGCCTTAGATTTTACAGGAGATTAACTTTACTGCTATTTCATACAAGTTTAGGCATTGCTCTGATCAGCATATTCTGCCTTTGTTGTTTAGTTAAAGCATTGTTCAGTGATAGTGGCCTTAAGTTGGCCAATTTTCATGTTTTTGAAATGCTCAAATCCGGCAAAATGTCCCCCAAACTTCTTTGGCCTGTTGCCATGGCAACGAGGGGTTCTGAGAAGAAAGAAAGCTATTTTGAGGGGTTGTGTACCAAGTACTATCACTGTGCAAAAAATGAGCCAAATCTATTTTTTGACCGGTGCCACCATTGTTTGACCCTTACAGACATTCGCTCTTAAGAAATTATTAATACACACAGGAAATAACTCATTCCATTGATCATCAGAATGCACTCAGTTACATTACCCTGATAAATGTTTATGTTACTTGTATGTGGACTGTACATCTATCTGTGTAGAATAGGAGTAGATAATTGCATGATTGTGTTGTTGATTAACATTAGCTTAACACTTGCTATGCAGGTTATGCATTACCATATTCAGACAATTTGTACACATGTTAAGCTATTTTGGTGTATTCTAAATAACGTGAAACCCCATACAACGATTCTGCCCCATGATTAGCTGTGGACGGATGTGCGTCATTAAATGGCGGCTGTGAGCAGACCTGTGTCAACACTGGTGGGAGCTACCATTGTCTCTGTGGGGACGGTTACAGGTTGAATGCTGACGACCACAACTGCGATGGTACATATTCCCAAAAAAAATTAATCTGTGCCTACTACTAGTATGAACATTGAGTCTTGTTTCTTGGGTCAAGTTGTGACTATTCTGAGCAATATCAACGACAGAGTATCATGTTTTCTTTTTTCCACGGGATTTAACGAGAAATTTTGTTTAAATCAATAGACATTGACGAGTGTTTGGAGAATCCAACCATATGCGGCATCAACGCCGATTGCATCAACGGCTACGGCTTCTTCGACTGTGTCTGCTCAACTGGTTACGTCATGGGGGCTGGTGGCTGCCAAGGTCTGTTTTAGTTTGGCACAAATCTACAAGTAGATCCCGAGTTAAGAATGACTAGCAATGGGGTGGAGTAATGAAGGGTGTTTCGCATGTCCTGTCATGCAGGGTGTTCGGCCCAGGACACAGGAACAAATCCTGTCATGCTACCGATCTTGTGCCCTTGGGAAAGGCCACTTTACTCTAGCCTCCATATCAGGCTCTCTCTGGGCTTTTTTTGGGCTCATAATACACTTTTGCTGGCCATTTCTATTTGTACTGGTCGCTGATGCCGGCAGTCAGAAAAGGCCAGCAATTAGCGAACAGTACAAATAGAAAAGACCAGCAAAAGTGTATTATGAGCCAAAAAAAGCCCCCAGAGAGCCTGCCATGGAGGCTAACTTTACTCCACTTTCCTCACTTCACCCAACGTAGGTTAACTTATGGGGCGTCTCTCAGATAGGACGTTAAACGGAGGTCTCGTGTTTCGGGAGAGCTATGCAACGAGCATGATAAAGAATTCAACACATTTATCAAAAAGAGTAGAGATTTTTCAAGGTGTGAACATCAATGGGTCAATCTTTACAGTACATAGTATATAGGCTACAAAGTCTTCAATAAGTTAAGGGCAGTATCTTCACCAGAGAAAAAGAGAAAAGAACAATGAAAATTAGTATTTCAAGCGTTGGAGTACCCGCTAAAAGTAGCAGCTATTGAGTTGTATATGACATATATATTTAGATGATATCATCAATCACTTGCAGATGTTGATGAATGTAGAAGTGGGGATGCAACGTGTGACGTTCACGCCTTCTGTGTGAACACTGTCGGGACCTACCGCTGTGTGTGTCTGGATTGGTTCACTGGCGACGGGAACGACTGTCAACGTAGGTTTTTTTCA
The DNA here is from genome assembly GCA_019207045.1 of Branchiostoma floridae x Branchiostoma belcheri. Classification (NCBI taxonomy): domain Eukaryota; kingdom Metazoa; phylum Chordata; class Leptocardii; order Amphioxiformes; family Branchiostomatidae; genus Branchiostoma; species Branchiostoma floridae x Branchiostoma belcheri. Next base: position 21,134,916 of record CM033024.1, read on the forward strand.
TAATTCTAACAAACATTGCCTTCCAACATCTTATAATTTCTCAAATACAATCCATAATTGCTTCTTGCATGTTACTAGTCGAATGTTGGCTATTAGGGCCGGAATTTTTGTTCAATTCCAAATCTAATTCTACTTACTTATCCCCAAGTACTTACAACATCAACGGCAACAACAGCGCGCACTACAGGTCAAACTACATCTCTGTCTACTACCTCTCCTGTTCCATCAACCACCTGGCATCCGCTCACAGACACGGACACATCCACTTCAACTTTAAATTTCTTTTCTACAAGATCAACAACTAAGGAAACTACGACGCCTTATGTCATGGGAGGTAAGCAGCAAAATAAAATCATTTGATTGCTTGCGCGAGCAAACCAATTACTGATGAAGGAAGTAATTTATGCATTGTTTGAGTCAATGCAAATTACTAGACCATCATTATGTTTCTAATTCCATTTAAGTCCATAGCTCTAGGTACTTTGTTCTCTACTTGACGATCTGCATTATTGCAGAATTTTGAAATGTAATCTAGAGTGGTGGAACAAATAAGGAGTACTTTCCAGTCTTGCGTGACATCCACTCAACCATTTTCCGTGACAGAATTTGGTTGGGAAACAACTGAAGAGGTTTCCACCGAACGGGTGTCGACCACGACCACTATCCCACCTCTGACACCAGGTACAGCTGAGTTAACTCGCCAACCGCGTGTTTCCATGACGACGCAGGAATCTTCAACACAGACGTCCTTTTTAAGGGAGGTAATAAATGCCACACACCTTGAAAACATCGATTCAAAATCTCTACCACTTTGTCGTAATGCTTTTATCATCAATTTTCCAACCGCTGCGAAAATTTTCTATCCTCCAGAAAGAGATCCCTGCTCTTATTGAAACGCTGGATGATAAGGTGAAGAACTTCATAGGGTCACTGAAGGATCGCAAAGAGCTTCTGAAAGAAGTCGCAGACGGAACGTCGTCGGTACTACAAACTCTGAGCAATAGCCGGGAGACAGTTGCTATGGAAACGGCTTTTGACCTTTCGATTGGCGTTACTGGTGAGGTGAAAGATCTGATAGACGTTGATTCCTCCGACATGTCGCCGGTAGAACAGCTGGAGAAAAAGAAAAAGAACAAGAACGTTATAAGTCTCGGGTATGTTTTTCCTTTTTATTGAAGCAAAAGCAGGAAGTGCTTAGCTTTCTCAAGCCTTTTGAATCAATGGTTTGCTTATGACACTGAACTGATGACACACCGGTATCTTTATGATAAATGCATAAAGTTAACCTCACAAAGACTTCAAGTCTGTAATATCTGTGCATGTCATATAAAGGTACAATATTCATCATTCATGTAAATCAATTGTTTTCAATACAGATGAAGGACGAGACCATGAGTTTGCTGAACCTGTTGGAGGCGGCAGCTGACAAGCTGTTGGAAGAGACGACACCGGAAGGAAATGTTACCCACATCCGGTATGACGGCGTGCTCACGGCTGTGATGAAGGCCATCCCTGATGTCGGTACCGTTCCTATCGATCAGGATGTCGGCTCCATCCTCCTCACAGAGGGCGACAGCCTTCCTCAGAACGCCACTATCAAGGTATATCAGACATCATTTCTGTGGATTTTTTGAATGTACATTTTAGTAATTCTGTTGATATTTTGAAAGCAAATTGGCATCTGATTTTGAATCAGGTCGTTTTGACAAGATTTTGCCTGAAAAAATTCACACAGTTTCTTCCATTGCATTATTAGCCCTTCTAAAATCAGTATACTTATAAGAATATATACCTTTACTATTCACAAGCATCATTGTTACCAGTTTCAATGTTGATCAAAGAGGTTTATATGGTAGCTGTAGCTGCGATTCCTTGGCATAACAGTTTAGAAGATGCATCGAATTTTATGACACAAAGATCAAAGATTACCAAGATCCATCAATCGTACATCTTGTTGTTCTCCTAGGTGTTGGCATTTGACGATGATCCTTTCGTGTGGAGTGAGAAGAAAACTCAGGTATCGTCACCTGTAGTCATGCTAACCATCACCACTGATGCAGACAACAATGGAGGACAAGCCGTCAAACCGGCAGCACCGAACATCACCGTTAACTTACGATCTGATGTGGTATTTGGCATCACGACTGACACTGAAGAACACGACCACGACACTGAGACAACGTCTTACAGCAAGAAAGTTCATGATGCGCGTAGCTCATTCCCAATGGTTCCCAGCCATGACACTAACATGAAATATCACGCGATGTACATTGCCAAGGACGGCCAGGTGCCCATGCTTAGCTTTTCCGTCGATGACGTCGACACGGAGCTCCAGGTGTACGTGCGGATTCACGACTTGCCAACTGAAGAAGAGTACGACTACACGACAACTGTTAAACCTCCTGACGTCACTGATTATGACGGCTTTGAGATGCCGTATGGCCTGGTTTACTCCAACTTCACCTTTTTATTTGTTCCGGAGATGCGAAACGAACATGGCTGGGTTATCGTTGGTGTACAGACAAAAGGTAAACATAATCTTCGTACGATGTAACATGCACGATTTCACATCATGTGTGAACAGCCAATGTCACATTTCTAAAGATAACATGTTTTCATATTCTAACATAAGATTCTTTCAGGCCGTTTAGGGGATGCAAAATGATAACACTTTTTGTACATAAAGCTCAATTTCTGTGCCACCCCTTAGATGACGTGAATGTTATTTTATGTAATTATCTGTCAGCCTATGTTATAAACTATGATGATGTTGGACCTCAAATCTTTTACATTATATAACATCATGTGAAATTTTCTTGTAATTTTGTAATAAGCTCACATGATTTTTGCATTTGTGTACCTTGTAATGATTGGCATTGCTATTTCAATTACAAAGGTTAGAATCAAGTTTCAGCTGTCGAGTGTCAATAATCATGATAGCTATCTTGGGCGATAAGGACAATACCATAGTAAAAGAGTCTGTCATATTGATATTTACCTTGTATGCATGTAATAGTTAATACAAAAGTTCCCGGCAAAGGATACCGACGACTGCTGAAGTCCGCGGTTAGAGGCCCTCAGACCACGCCCTCTCCAGGTCGCCATGGCAACCCATCAGGATTCACCCTGCAGACTGCTGCAGTCTCCTGTCTGATGTGGGAAATGGATAATCAGGCGTGGAACAACAACCGCTGCAAGGTGTTACTGACTTACTGGTCTAATTAATCACAAAACAGGGCTTGTTTGGAACGGCTGGTGGACACCCAAAAGATTTGACAAAATAAAATGCTCGATAAACATCTAAACAGGCTTCCCAAACAAGCACATAAAATTCGCGCCAGGTATATATTTCAGTAAAAAAACATTAGATTCTGATTCATATTACAAAACCTGATGTGCTACAAGTTCAATCATGTAAATTTTTGTATCGTTATATTTATGAGTATTTCTTAAGAATTAACCGAAGCAAATTGCAAATTTTACTCTGTACCACAGGTTGGGACCGGAACTGACGAGAAGACCACCGGATGCACGTGTGACATGGCCTTCAGCAGTGATGGGAAAAGCTCCAGGTTGATAGTCGGATCGTCTTTTCTGCCAATTCCAAATTCTGTGGACTTCACCAACTTGGGTAGCAACTTTGAGAAGCTGTCCTCAAATTCCACCGTGTTCACAACCATCATAGTGATGTGGATGGCGTTCCTGGTGGCCCAACTATTGATACTACGTTCTGACATCAAGGTATGTTAAAATTTAAAGGCATTTACATTTTCAAGCCTCATAAGAATTTTTGTATTGCTTAGATTAACCATTCGGTCTTCGCACGACAGTTAGCTAGGGTTACAAATGCGCTCCCAAACGCTCCGTCTTTATGGGGAATATAGATTTAGCAACGTTTGGTAAGATGTATCTTACAATTGTTAACTCTCTTGGTTTTGTTGCTTTTGATGACAATACCTAGTATGTAAATGTGAAAATACGTTTGGGACCACATTTGTAAAAATTGAAGCGACACCTAGCTAAAATACGAAGTATAACCAGCCATAATTGTCTTGAGGATGGTGACAAGCGGTCACCGAAACGTCAGTGGATATGTGTTTGTGAATGGTACTTCTAGTTTGTTATACAAGTCTCTATAAAGGTATCGCTTTATTGTTATTAGAGTCAGACTTCTAATCGCAACGCAGTGGCAGACGACAACTTTGGTGTTGGACTAGCTGCGACGTCAAACGACCACGGTGTGGTTGTTCCCAAAGTCTCCACCATCCCATCAGAGGTTCCCGGTGCGGACTACGTCTACGTCATGTCTGTCCGTACGGGAACCCAGCCTGATGCCGGCACGGCGTCTGTGGTCGGGCTGATGATCACAGGGTCAGAGGGCAGGACAGCCATGGTCACTCTCAACCCCACAGGCTTGGTAAGGACTATTGTTATCAATGGACACGGACAAGAATAAGCTAAACCTTTAATTTGTACCACATGTATTAATGTAACTGTCCATGTAGTTTTATACAATACTTTGCCACACTTATAGTGCCTGATACAATAAGTATTTGTTGTTTTCCCAACTTTGGCCGTGATCTTAAATACAAAGT